>JAJPGS010001305.1:0-687939 GCA_028654335.1 Alnus rubra
TCTCTGTGTCATTTATTTTCCCCTATGCTTAATTTTTGTTGACACTTATGCACACACTTTATTTTTAGAAGTCATTTCAATTTTTCATAAACTCTCAGTTATATAAAGGTAAAATAATTAATGCATCAAAAACTGAGACATCAGTTAAACATACATAAGATATTTGAGAAGCTATATAAGGGAACAATAAAAATCTGCATCCTTTTTCCCCTTCCCTTTTTTTTTTTGTTGAAAAATAAAAGACAAAAACAACAAAGACATGCTTAAAAGGAAAAGAACATACGTCTAACAAAGCATGTAGGTAAGAGCAAACCTAACCTGAGGGAGAGAGGTTTGACTATAGCAAGACAGAAAAGTAGTGACATGCTTTCTCTGTCATCCCTAGAATGTACCTGCAGAAAATTCTCAAAGCAACCAAGAGAAAATCTAGGGATAGAAAAGGTGGTTCCTCAAACAGAATACAAGGCAAAAAATAGGATATATAAGATATGACAATCAATGCAATGCAAATATACTTGGTATGCACTAGGATTTAGGAACCAAAATCCTAGGTATGGTGAGACTGCACCTATACTAGGTGAGTCCACTCCCCCTCAAGGGTGAATGGTCTCATCCTTTCTGACCTAATCCTAGTGTACCCGTGGTAGATGTGATCGGGTATTGCTCATACTGTCCATTCTCCTCAGCATCACTTGTAACAAGCTCAGCAACCCTTCATAGGCATGGTTGCTATCGGGCTTTTGTGGCTTTTTCTTGTAGTGCCTTGATGTGTTCTTCGGAACAGACCGCTTTTGTTGCTGCTGATGCCATGGAACTTGATGTCCCATCGAAGGTAGAGTACTGATGTGGTCTTAGTAGGCAACTTCCTCTGAGCCTTCTTATTTCGAGCTTGGAACTGTGAACATTTGGGTCGGATGTGACTAGTGATACCGCAAAGATGACAGGTGGACAGGCTTCTTTTGTTGGAATGTTGCTTGACTTTCTCTGCAGAAATATTGTTAGCATTCTTACAAACAATATTGCCCTTACCTTTTATATGTCTCCTATGCGGAGGGACATATTTTGATGAGGAAGAATCTTTAACTTCACTTTTCCTCAGAGCTTCCTGCTTAAACCAAGGCCTGTGGGATTTCAACAAATAACAATTTGGCCTAATATGACCAATCTTCCCACAATTATGACACTTAGGAATAAACTTACCTTGTGATAAGTCTTGAATTGTTCGATTCAAGAACCCTTAATTTGCATTTGTTAGACCTAGTTTATGTTGTAAATATAACGTTTTGTTGTAGTTTTGTTTTATGTCTTAGTTGAAATCTAATTCAAAACACTTGAATTAGACTTGGAAATACATCAAGGGTATTTTAGTCATTTCCAGAGTTCGAGATTGTTCCTGCGAGTTGAAGAATTGACCAAGGCAATTCGATCGATTGACTTTATAATCGATCCATCGATTTCTCCGTCTTCCAGAAAATTAGATATTTCCAGATCTTTTGAATTCTTTATGCAATTCAAATCATAAGTTGGATTTTGTGGACAGAAATGGATGCCGACTAGCTCTGAATACTTGGCTAGAATTAATTCTTGATGGTCTTTTGTAAATCCAATTCTCTATATATATGAGATTAGGGATTTAGGTTTAGACATGCATCTTTTGGGGATTTCGGATTTGCTCAAGTGTATCAACTTTAATTTCGTGTGTTTTAGTTTACTTTGATGCTACTCTGTGGACCGAAATCCAGAGAGCTTATTTCCTTTGCTTTTCCTCTTTGTTCTTCAAGTTTTAGTTTAGTTTTTCCATTTTTTATGTAATCCAAATTTACTTAATTTAATAATAGTGTTGTTCTTCACTTTTCTTGCTTAATCTTTACTATTTTCATTAATTTTCATGCATAGATTAGATTCAATTATGTATAGCTAATTTAGTTCTTAGGGTTTGATCAAAATCCTCTCCAAAAACCATCAAGTGTTCTTGATGTTCTTGAGATTTTCTTAATATGTTTGATGATTGTGTAAGGCTAGAGGATTGCAAAACCCATGCTAAAAGGTTTTGTTTTCAATATTTCAATCTATTTATTCATGAAAAAGAGTTATGCTTGTCTATGAGTTTCTTGGATTCATGAGTAAAATCAACATTTTTGAAAGAGAATGATGTCTTGTGCAATGATGCTTTTTGACATAATGTGTGTTTTCTCATTAGAGTCACCTTATAGGGAATACCAGTCGTTTCACACCTTTGGTAGTTTAAACCGTTTTTCAATTATAGTGTAACTTTTACGTGATGCGTTCGGTGTGAAACTAGATACCTTATCTTTGTGGCCTAACTAGGTTTTTAATATTTTGTGTATGCTTATTAGGATGTGTTGTAGAGTAGTAAGCTAGGGAGCATTAATCACTCCACACCTTTGGTAGAGTAAATGTTTTTCAATTATAGTTTAATCTTTACGTGGAGTTGATTAATGTAAAACTAGGTGCTTTACAACTACGTCCTAACGAAAGTGTTTTCACGTCGAGGTCGTCGTAATGGTTGACGCCCATTACGCGCTCATATCATGCATATGAGGAAGATCCATATAGACGTGAAGCATTCCATTGGTTCAGGATTGAATGAGATCAATACCCTAGTTTTTCCTTAAGTTGTCATTTTCCTCTTTCATTTCTTCACTTTATTGTTGTAGCTTCAATTCTACAACCTTTACTTTGCTTTTATTTTTACTCTTAAGTTAAGCTAGATACGTTTCTTTAAATATCCCGTTACGCAAAACAACCAATAATCTCTGTGGTTCGATCACCCTTACTATAGTACAATCGATACGTACTATTGCGAGTGGTAAACTTATAAATTTAAAATCCACGTAGTCGAGTTGACTACCACTTGTATTCCTAATTCCTTGGATTTAGGCATCACATGATTAGTTAAGCAAGAATTATCTAAACAAGCTGTATATTCTATCACAAGCTTAATATCAATAGAACTAATTCATAATCAGAAGCATGTGAAGTAGAAGTACTTAAATCATTAACAATTAAATCAGGCTTGTTAAAAATATCTATATGAATACAAAGCATGCTTTTCAAATTATTACAAGAGAATTTTTCTAAGAGATCCTCTAATTCTTTTAATTTATTCTCTAGTGCATTAACAGTTACAAAAAGCATGGATTCTTAGATAGCAAAGAGTCAATCAAGGCATGTGATTCAGATAACTGTAAAATCATAGACTTTTTTTCTTGCTTAATCTACTTGAGTTTTCTATTGGATTTCTTAAAGAGTTTACCTATTAAAAGGGTATGTTTAGAGAAATCATAAAAAATATCTTCGGAGAACTCATGAAGATTTATGTTAGAAGAAGTCATGGATCACACTTAGGAAAAAAATCCAAACACAAGTGAACCCACTCTGATACCAATTAAAAATAAAATAATGACTTCTAATTAAACCAAGTGTGTGTTTGTGTGCAACAAAATATCTTAAATGCTGAAAATAAAAGAGACAAGATATTTGTTGACGAAGTGGAAACTCTGTGAAGAGAAAAACCACTCCAGGGCAGCCAAACCCATGAAATCCACTATCCAAAGACAAAGCAAGTTACAAAGCAGTCATACTCACAAAACTCATTGCAGTAGTCATACCTTCAACTATAACACGAAGCCCATCGTGAATGCTTCCCAACCAAGTCTTCTACTTGAAGGGGTCTTTGATGGATTCCTTAACCTTAGGTCGACCCCAAAGATAGTCTTCACATGAACAAATCACCACACTGGCAACGGCTTGAAAGCTAGCGAATCTTCAAATCTCCCTAGACACCCTCTTAAAGCTAAGAGAATTTGTAATACCTCGTATTTTAAGATATTGAATAAAATATCTTAAAATATGATTTATGACTTAATAATAATGTAAAAGAATAAATATGAATATTTATGTAAATAAATATGATTTATTTGTCCGATCAGATCATTAGGAGATGCATTCCCGAGCCTGACCAATCCAGCGTCATCTCCTTCTGTCATGATCATGCTTGTGGAGGCCACTTCAGTGCATAGAAGACCGCTGCAAAGATTTTGTAGTGCGGATTTTACTGGCCTACCATCTTTCAAGACGCTCACACTTATTGTGTTTCATGCGAGCGCTGTCAGAAGCTAGGGAGTATTTCACGTCGAAATATGATGCCCCTCAACCCGATTCTTATTGTTGAGATTTTTGATGTATGGGGCATTGATTTCATGGTTGCAGTGGACTACGTGTCCAAATGGGTGGAGGCAGTTGCCTGCAAGACCAATGACCACAGAGTTGTGGTTCAGTTTTTAAAAGACACTATATTTGCTCGTTTTGGTACTCCTCGAGCAATTATTAGTGATGGTGGAAAGCATTTCTGCAACCGGGTCTTCGAGCAGCTGATGAAGAAATATTGCATCACGCACAAGGTCGCCACTCCCTATCACCCTCAGACGAGTGGACAAGTGGAGGTTTCAAACAGAGAGATCAAAAGGATTTTAGAGAAGACGGTGAACCCGTCAAGGAAAGATTGGTCTCTCCGGTTGAACGATGCATTATGGGCATACCGGACAGCTTTCAAGACACCGATTGGCATGTCACCTTACCGTATCGTGTACGGGAAAGCATGCCATTTGCCTGTGGAGTTGGAGCACAGAGCCTACTAGGCCATTAAGCAGCTGAATTTCGATCTCACAAAGGCTGGCTCACAGAGGAAGCTCCAACTCATTGAATTGGAAGAGCTGAGGAACGATGCTTATGATTGTGCTAGGATGTACAAAGCACGGATGAAGAAGGTTCACGACCAGAACATATTGAGGCGATTCTTTGAGCCCGGTCAGAAAGTCCTTCTTTACAATTCACGTCTGCATCTGTTTTCAGGGAAGCTCCGATCTCGATGGACAGGCCCTTTCATAGTTCGATCAGTGTTTTCTTATGGGGCTATTGAGATTGAGGTCCAAAAAATGGCAGCACATTCAAGGTAAATGGGCAACGACTGAAGCCATTTTTAGAGTTACAGAGTTCGGAGGTTGAGACGACCCATTTAGAGGATCCGAGTTACTCAGAGTGATTGTCGTCAGGATGGAAAGTCTGGCTGAAGACTGAAAACTTAGCACTTGTGGGAGGCAACCCTCATCATTTTTTCCCTATCATTTGATTTTCTTTCTTGTGTTCTAGTTGTGATTTTCAGGACAGTGTCTGCCGTTCAAGTTTGGGGGAGCACTTCTCTTGCAGTGTGCCCAACTTGCATCACCATTTCGGTATTGTATCTCTAGCCACATTGGGGACAATGTGTTACTCTAGTTTGGGGGTGGGGTAGACATTTTTGTCTGTTTTCATTTTATGTTTGCTTTGTTAATACTTGTTGATATATACCTTATTGTTAGTTGAGCATGGTTACATCTTACTAGGGTTTACATCTCATTGGTTTGTTTAACATTTTAAATTTTTCATATCATTAAAATCTGAGATCTTTTGACTCATCTTTGGATTAGAGAGACTTGACATGTTTGAATTGTTTATCACAAGCACATTAGCATTGTCTCTGTGGGGTATGAGATTTGAATTAAAATTAATGTATCTTGAGATTTGTTGGATGACTTGTTGATGAAACATTGGCTTATTGTTATATATATATATATATATATATATATATATATATATATATATAAAATTCTTCTTAGAATAATATCACCAATTTGACTTCTCATTGAGTAACCGGGCCCCTTGCCTCATTAAGCATTGGGTGTTCGCGTAAAAAGATGAGAATTTTAGCTTGGATGATTGTTTGGCTAGTTTGACTTCGTAGCCTTTTTGACTTGAGTAATTAAGCCCTTAGGGATGTTTTTACATCTAGTGCCCTAAAACCATCTGGTTTGGGAGTCACTGGCCCAACACTCGTTACATGGGTCAATTAGAAAGCTTGATGGAGTCAAGCATTGCACAGCCGACACAAAATAATAAATAAACAATAATAAACGTAAGATAAGCCTTGGTTATTTGATGGAAGTCCTGCGAATTTTTGGATATATGTGCTTTGAGGAAAATCGAAACTCCATGACTCTATGTTATTCACACCTTACACTTTTGAACATGTGTTGTCTCAATTTACTATCTATGAGTTGATCGATTTTTGATAACATAATAATGTGATATTCATTTTGTTAAACATGCTCATGATGTGTGAACCATGTGTTTTAATGCGGATTTTTGCTCAATTGATAATACGACATTTTAATGTTTGTGGGTATCATTTCTGGGAAACCCTCACGAGACTTCACTCGTCCACTAGGGAGTCCTAGGGGTTTAAAAGGCTTGTTTCATATGCTAAATACAATCGTTTCTCCCACGAAAGAGGACTTATGTTTCATGCTTTGATTTTGTTTTCCATTTTGTTTTTGCTAAGGGACTAGCAAAATGTAAGTTTGGGGGTATTTGATGAGTGCCAAATATTGTGTATTTGGACCCTTGATTTGCACTAGTTAGACCTTTAGCCCTGTTATTTTCTGATATTTTGGTTAGTTTTTGTGTTTTTCTGTTTCTGTAGGTCAATAAGAGAGGAATGGCAAATTTCATAAGGAAATGACTCGAAATTCGGAGGTCCTGAAAAGTCGATCGATCGAACTTAAAATCGATCGATCGAAACTTTGCCCGAAGTCGATCGATCGAAAATTCCCAGAACCTGCTTTTGCAGATCGCGCCAAAACGCCCAATCAGAAGCTCCTCCATGACAAAAAAGCAGCTCTCCCTCTGATTTTCGCAGCAGAACACGCTGGTTTCGTGTTCTTGGTTGTCTCTAGCAAGAGAGGAACCCTAGAGGAGGGTAGAGGAGTCATTCTACATGGGTTTCTAGCCCTAGTTTTCTTCTATAAAAGCCATAGCCATGCCTCCTTGTTGAGAGAGAGAGAACAGTAGATAGGTTTAATTTCGTGCGTTTTGTAGTGTATTTCAGTAGCTTTTGTTCTCAGACACTTTTCTTTGTAAAGCTTTTCTTTTATTTCCATGGTTGTTCATCATGTTCTTGTGGTGTTCTTAGTCATGGGAGGCTAGTAACCTCAACTAAGGTTGAGGATGAAACCTTTCCACTGATGACACTCACACTCTTGATGTACACTTGCACATTTAATGATATATATCATATTAGTTGTTCATGTTCCATTCTTTTAATGCTTTATCTTTTGCAATGAATGTGGTTAGTGGTGGAAATAGGACATTTGATGTGTTTCAACCGATGGATACATTGTTTTATCGGTTTGAATGATGATATCCATTGTGATTGAATGATACATTGGATGATTTGATTTCAAATTGGTACTCTTTGTGATTTGTCTTTGTGTTGGATTCATTTAATGGTTCTAGGGTTTATGGTTGAGAAACTTGAATGACACCCTAAGCTTAATGTTCTTTGGGTGTTCAAGTGGAAACCAAGAGTGTGAGTTGTTGGATTTGGTTGGGTGGACTCCTTAGCCTTAGTTCCTTTTAATTTGCGTATTTCACATCTCTTTTATTTAGTCTTTTGTTCTTGAATCAATCTTCAAACCTTTGGAACTAGGTTAAAATGAGGTTGATTAAACAAGACACCAATATTTGACCATTTCCCTATGGATACGATCTCGCACTTGCACATACACTATATTGCAAACGATTCGTGCGCTTGTGAATATTAAAATTTGCACAACACTTGGTATAGTCAAACCTCTCTCCCTGAGGTCAGGTTTGTTCTTTTCCTTTTAAGGATGTATTTGTTGTTTTTGTCTTTTAATTTTCAACAAAAAAAAAATCGGGGGAGAAGATGCAGAATTTTTAATTTTTTTGAGAGTTGCTTTTCAAATATTATATGTGTTTTTGCTTGATATCTCAGTTCATTGTGCATTAATTGAGTATGCTTATATATGATTGAGAGTTTATGTCTGATATCTGCTAAGTTTTCTTGTGCATCTTAATACTAGATAGTTGCTTTTCTCATGCGATGAAAAATTGTGCACCATCCAAAGCTCCCCGAAGGTACATTTTTACTCTCTGACTTTTAGCTTCTGTGAAAAATGCAATTGACTTCTAATAAAAGGCAAGTGTGTGCAATAGTGTACAACAAAACTAACAATGCGGAAAATAAAAGACACAAAGATTTTGTTGACGAAGTAGAAACTCAATTAAGAGATAAACCACTCCGGGGCAGCCAAACCCAGGATATCCACTATTCAGAAGACAAAGCTAGATACAAAGCAGTAACACTCACATATCCTGATACAGTGGTCGAACCTTGCTCTCTAACGTGTAACCAACACGAATGCTTCCCAACCAGGTCTCCTACTTGAAGGGGTCTTCAATGGAATCCTTTACCTAAGGGCCAACCCCTAAGATAGACTTCAGTTGTAGCCCAGCAACAGCACACTTGCAATGGCTTCAGAGGAAACTTAATCAGCTCAATGATCTCTCAAAATAACTTTCTGAGCACTTGTGGAATTCAATACCGAATTCTTGCAGTTCTCAAAGCCTAGGGGCCTCTGTTTATAGGCTGAGGTACAGAATGGGCGACTACAGTGATATATGCGGGTGCCGTCCGAACGGTGGACATGGGCTGTCCGGACAGACAACTGTGCGACAGATTTTTTCGAAAATTTTGCTGAGAAATTTTTCCAGTTTAAAAGCTGGGTCCGGATGGTGAGACACTGTCGTCTAGACAGTCGCACATCCGCTACAAGTAATTTCCATATAAGGCTTTCGCGCGTCCGGACCAAGTGGGATGGCCGTCCGGACGGTTGATCTTCAACACGCAATTTCCATATTTATTGTGCGCGCGTCCAGACCATGATAGGCAGTCATCCGAACGGTTGAAGTCAAATCGGTAATTTCCTTAACTGATGAATGCGCGTCCGGACCAAGGCTGACTGTCGTCCGAACTGTGATATTTGAATTGCGATTCTTGCCTTATGTATGAGCGCGTCCGGATGGGAATCCACGTCGTCCGGACGATTGAAGCAATCTTCCCTTAAATTGAACTTGGAAAGAATCTGAAGCTGATCAATCACTGAAAGGCGTCCAGACGGGCTGCTGAGACGTCCAGACGGATGAAAGCTGGAACAGTAGCTTCTCGAAACAATGAAGGTCCTGACGGGATGACACATCGTCCGAAAGGCTGACAAGGAACCAAAATCTTCTGACTTATAAGCAATGCAAAATCTTTTGACATCACTCTGAAGAGTGGAATCCCTGATAAAAGCATCTATACATACAAGTGATTTTGTCAACCAGAATGTAGCCAATCAAAACCTAACAAACTCCCCCTTTGGCCATTCTGGGACAAAAATCACTTGACCGGTTTGGAAATACATTCCCGGTCCAAAAATAAAAATTACTCACACTTTTTGTCACAAAGGGACAAAGGGTAAAACAGAGTAATAAAACACCAAATTGTAATAAAAATTACCCCCCTAACGGTCTCAGAAGGACCCAGGAAACGGAGTAATATAAGACTACAGTTGTACAAAAGTAGATAAAATATAACACAAATGTCACAAAAGAAAACTAAAAAGATAATTACAACCAGATAAACTTAATCATCCGCTGCCATGGGTGCATCCTCCTCATCATCACTACTGCCAGGATGATGGTACTTGAGGCACTCCTTGAGATCCAGCTGATTCTGCTCTACTCGCTTGTTTATGGAATGCACCTCTTGCTGTATAGAAGTGATGGACTGCTGCATGGTGCTCATGCCTCCCTGAATAACAGCCAAGGCCTCCATTATCTGTGAAAAATTGATCTCCGGCTCTGAAGGCGGGACTGTCTGAGAGGATGAAGCCATGTCTGGAAAGCCGATTGGCATGGAAGCAGGGATGGGCACCTCATCATGGGAGTCATCTCTTCGCAGTTGTGCATTAGACTTCATCAAAGTCTGCTTGCTGATGGGCTGCTAAATTTTCATCTTTGGTTCTCAAGTAATGTTGATGCCTGACAGAAGAATAATCTGAGTGAGCAGGCAGCCAAAAGGGAGACCGGTATTACCCTCATCACAGACCTCCAACATAACGCTCATAATATGCTTGCACAGGCAGAAAGGCAAGCGGAGGTAGATGGCATAAACGAACTGGGCCTTCTTCAGAATCAGGTCACTGCGCCTGACAACTGGCCATAGGTTGTGCTACACTATCTTGGCCAGCAAGCGATGAGAGGGGGACAAGGCACCGATCTGGATGGTGGTAGCATGCTCTTCTCCCTGTACAACTGCATGAAAGAACTCTCGGAGATCGTCCATAGAGGGAGGAAGCACCACCTCATTATAAGGACTGCCGGGCAGATCAAGGACAAGAAAGCCTATGAAGTGACTGATGATCTAGGGATCAATAGTGATGATGTGCCTGTCAACAATGGACTGCAGTACCATCCCACGATCATCATCCTGCGCCACCTCAAGGTTGGCATAGAAGAGTCTGACCAGCCTGGTGAGAACAATGCAGGCACAGGTGTAAAGGTATCCCCAGTGGTAAGTCTGGATAGTCTCATAAATACTATTCAGCGGAGGCACCATGATGTCAGATCGGACCACATTGCGCTCAACAATGACTGTGCGATCCATGATTTTGGTTTGGAATGCGCGCCTCTCTTCCTCAGTCCTCTGGCGGACCCTACGCTGGGAATTGATTGCAGACGTGATTCTGCACAAAGAAACCAACAAGATTTTGCGAAAAACAGTCCAAAAAGATTCTTGTTAGGTCATAAAAATTGGGTAGAGTAACGGCAGTACAGAGGACTATTAAAAAATAGACAAAAATTATCACATTTTAGTCCTATAAAGTATCACCACAAATAATCCCAACATGGTAAATATATTCATCTCATAATCTCAAAAAAAATCAACATTCTAACAGTTAAAATAAACTGAAGAGAAAAGGATTAGAAGAATACTTGGATTTTGAGATTAATGCACAAAAAGACAAAGAGGGATGAGATAAGGCCAAAAGTACTCAAGAAATAACTCACTAAAAGCCAAAAAGTGAGATTGTGGTGGGGTAGGGAGGAGAAATGGCAACCAGGGATATATATAGCCTTTGTGGGGTCCCCGTCCGGACGCGCGTTGCCTCGGAAATAAGCAGACTAGTCGCTCCCGTCCGGACGATTTAAATTAACTGGCCGCCCTATGGTGGTCGCTCGCGTCCAGACGGGAAACATACCTGTTCGGACGACTAAGCTCCTCCTGTCCGGACTTCAAAAAGAATAACGTCCGAACACCGAAAATCCACCCGTCCGGACGCCAAGAGGGACCGTCCAGACGCTTCAGACTGAAAAACAGAAAACTGAGAAAAAAGTACATAAATCAATTTTTCTCAAGTCAGTTTCAGAACACGCATGTATAATCCACTGGTAACACAATCAGAGAACATCTCAAAACTAAGCAGAGATATAAAGGAGAGTTGAGATTCTAATCAGCAAAATAATTTTCCTGGACATAGAAAATTTCAAATAGACAACTCGACTCATGCAATGCGTGTGTGTGTGAAGACTTAACCCACAAGGTATGACTATCATAGATATGACAAAGAGCAACTAGATTTTCTAGACAAGAGAGAAAATCAATGCAAGATTAGTCATAAGTCAAACCTTACAACTTACTAGGGCCTAGCCACCCTCATCTGATACACTTCCCCTGAGATGCAGCACCAAATATTTTACTTGTACTATGAAGGACAAAGTAAATGTTTTACTTGCACATAGAGGGCAAGGCATAAATCAAATTCAGCACATAAGCAGTGAATAGGCAATTAAGGCACATAATTCATATGATTAACTGCTTGATTCTTTATGGTGATGCTGTAGCGCCCCGCCTTTTACAAAAAGACGTAAGTGAAATTTTGATTTTCACATGACATTACGACAACATCTTCAGAGTTAAGATTTGGCAGCGGAATAAAAAGGTATCCCATCGGTTTGGACTGAATAACACGATAGAGCTTCTAACTGAAATACTTCTAGACGTTCATAAAGAAAATGTTTAGACAAATACATGTAAACGTGTGTCAACAGTGACACAAGAGAATACATGGAAATTATTAGCAATCTTGTCAACATAAAATGTTATAAACACAGAACACTATAAACAAAATGCAAACTATGCGTCCTTAGCTTTAAGACCTCTTGAGCTCTATTTCTTGTCTATAATCTGCACCAATATACATATATATATAGACACAAAAATACAAAACACTAAATTGAGTCCACTGTTTCCAATAATAATATAAATGCTGGTTTATTTAATAAATGCAACATAATGCAATAACTTTATAATCACATCTATGCGCAATATATGAACCATGGTAGCTAATCATAGTCATATATTGAATATAAACATAAACATAAAGCAATAATATGATAGTATTAAATGCAGAGTTTTAAGTATTTTCCTTTTTCCACTCCTCTGTTGGCCTAGGCACGATTAACGTGTTATTTGAAGCCTGGGCTTCCTCCCTTTAACTTTTAATTATTTTCTTTGGGAGCCTAGGCTCCTAGAAACCTTGGTTTCCCTGGTGACCTAGGTACACCAGTTTTTGTATTTATTAGTCTCTTTTCAGGTACCTCCTCATTCACTGAGAACCTAGGAGCTCATGTGAAGCCCCATGTACCCACTGTGGATCTAGATCCAACAGCTTGTTATTAGACAGATTATTAAAAATAATAAAATATGAAAACCCACATGCGCAAACAAGTAAATAAAGCTGTAAACATATATTATAGGAAAAGTCAACCAGCTTCGTCCTCAGTAGGTATAGAGATACTTACAGCCTTTTGGTGCAGTTATCATAATAGCTTATTCTCTACAATAAATATATATTTGTACACAAACTGTTAACATCATTACTTGTGATTATACGCTTAGGTACACTTAATCATTTTAGTTTGGAAAACCACTTAACATAATATGTCTGTCTTGACGTTAATTCCTAATATCTAAACTCTTTCTTAGAGATTATCAATTTTCTATAAACATTTTAAGTCCATATCATTTTCATAATATTTAAACACCCAAAATCGGTTAAAATCATAAACATAATATACTTTAATAAAACAATTACCCAAAATACCCAATTCTAGACCTAACCAAATCACACCCAATTGTGTAACATGCATTCATTTTGGCCGAATTATCAACACTGTCAAACTTCCCAATATCAAAGCATAATAGCAACTAAAACAACACCTAATAGCTAAAACCTACGCATATAGAAATTGGTCCAACCTCATCTAACACATTTGGCCAAAAATCATCAATCATAAATATTATACACACAAGAGCCACAACTCAACTTAGCTAACTCCTAAATCGCAACTCATAGTCCCCACAACTAAGTACATGAATAGAATAGACCAAAAATACCATTAATCCAACCCAAACATATCCACTACCGTCACTCAAAACAGGGAACACACTACCCTACCTAAGAGAGCACACCACATGCTCTGTCAACACCCCAAAACCGAGCAAAGCCATCAAAATACCCATATAGAGAATCCACAAGAAACCGGTCAACAGCAACCCACAACTTCCACTGGCCAATCCCAAAGAACCAACTAAAATAATCAACACTCGCATCCTTAATCAGCCGAGTGGCAAAACAGAGGAACACCACACACATTACACATGGCTAGCCGAAACAGGGAATCCAAAACAGAGGCAAAGCCGATCATCCACACACACAGGTTCTACCCAAAAATACACACAATCGAGTTAATCCAAATACACAACAGAAAACCCCAAAAAATCAAATAGAAATTATAGGAAATCATCAGGAATTTAAGGCTGGAGAAATTCACCGGAAAAGCTTCTGATTCCACCGGAAATTTCACTGGAAAATTGCCCCTGGAAGTCACCGGATTTCCGGCCAGAACCGCCGGAAATCACCCCTAGCTCAACAGGCCAACGATCCACCGGAAGTCGCGCTCTGCTTGCCAAATCGAGTCTGGGTTCGTCGGAGGGTCGGGTTTGACGGGTTCTGGTTCTGGGTCCTCTCTTCGTCGGTTTCTCGAGCAACGACCACCGAAATTGGACCTCCAGTGGTCTTCTCCCGGTTTCACTCTCAGCTCCGTTCTTCTCTCTCTCTCTCTCTCTCTCTCTCTCTCTCTCTCCCTCTCTCACGATCTCTCCCTCTCTGTTCTCTCTGTATTCGACGAAGGAAGAAAAGAAAGGGGACCAAAAGAAGAGAAAAAGGAAAAGGATTGGGTTTCTTCTCTCTCTGGCTCTCCTCTCTGTCTCCCTCACTTTCTAGCTGTCCCTTCTCCCCAGGATCATCTCTTACAGAGAAAGAGCAAGAGGAAGAAAAGAGAAAAGAGGAGGAAAAAGAAAGAAATAAGGAAGAAAGAACAAATAGAAAAGGAGAAAGAAACTCAGTAACTACAACCGAGTGGTGCGAGAATTTAGAGGAGTTGGAGGTTTAATTTATAGAGGTAATAAACTATGGTTAATTTTTATTGCAGTTAAATTAATCTGAGTTAAAAGTAAACTATCGGATTAACTCATGGTTAAATTTACCTTAGTTAAACTAACCTTAGTTAACTTTTAAAAATATCTAGTTAACCCATGGTTAACTTTTATCTAGTTAAATTAACTAGAGTTAAAACTAATCATTAATAATCATGAGTATCTTTATATAAAATCTTTTTCATTAATGACTCACTAGGGCGTAATTTTAAATCCGTTTTGAGTCCAATTCGTTTCATAAATAATGTAAATTTTTGAATAACATCATTAAACTAATAATATTATTATACCAAATAATATTAGGCCAAAATAATATTTTATGTCAATAATATTATCCCACAAAATATAATAATATTAGGAATATATTTTTCCAATTAATTCACAAATTATTTAGGTTTTGGAACAAATGGCACATAAAGATGCAATTATCAGAATAATGTCGATCGAGCGATGATAGAGGAATAAGTCAATCGATCGACAGAAGTGGTTGATCGAGCGATTGATCACTTCGGGTCTTAAATTCTATTTAAGGCGTCCTGTCTTAAAATCTGGGGTATTACAGCTGCAATCTAGAGGGAATGCCAGAGTTTTTAGGTTCTAAGTTCAACTAGCATGTGGTCAATTTGGCCATCTTATCAAAACCTCTTCTCTTTATCCAAAATTTCTAGAAACAAAAGTTAGAGAAGGAAAGATGTACCTTTAGGGGAGTCGTGGATAGTGCAAATTTTTCATCGCATGAGAAAAGAAGCTATCCTACTTTTGCATAAACAGGAAAACACTTGGCAGATATAATCATAAACTCTCAATTATATCTAAGCTAAGTAGATTAATGCACACATAATTGAGATATCAGGTGAAGACACAAACAATATCTAATATGCCAAGATAAAAAAAATATCTGCAAATTCTCCCCAAAATTTTATTTTTTTTTATTAAAAAAAATGCAATATGGAAAAACATCATATGCAAGGCAAGATCAAACTTGATGATGCCAATATAGAAAAACAGTCGCTCGACCTGCTTTTTTTGTCTTCCCCAAAACATACCTGCAAAATTCTATCAAGAGAAATAGGGGGCAAAACACAACTAGTTCCTAGATTGCATATATAAAATATAACAAGAAAGATAAGCAATCAAACCTGATGCCATAGGATTAGGAACAAAATCCTAGGCATGAACACCCGAATCTGCTAGGTGCGTCTGTTCCCCCTTATGGGGTGACTGTCCTTCTGAATCCAAGCCTGCCTTCCTGTAGGTGGTTGCTGGCAGGATTGCATCATCCAGTCCATCATACTCTGCATCCAGATAGGTGGCTTACTGAGGTACTGCTCTTCTTTCACCTTCTGAGGCCTCTTAAATTGCTTGAATTTTGTTCTTGGAGTTGCCACTGTGATTGGCAGGTACAAATCATTGCTGAGGCCGCTGATGCTGGAATCCTGGTATCGTGGTCCATGAGACCAAAGAGCTTGATATCTTGGTGCTTGATGGTATGGGGCCTGATACCATGGAGTCTGGGCCGCAGGTCTAGTGCCATGATCAGCTTGTCGGGTCACTTCTTTCTTGGCCTTGGCTTTCTGAGTTTTTAGGAGGGAGCTGAGGACGAACATGCCCACTTAGACCGCAGTGATGGCATATGGGAGATCTTCCGATGGAATGAGGCTTTTGAGTGCCTGAAACATCATCATTGACCTTGTCCTTCCCTTTATCTTCAACAGCAGGAGGAGGCTCTGGGACTGTAGGTTTCACAAATACAGTCTTTGAAGTAGAGGGAGCATCAGAAGAGGGAGCTACATACCTGAGACCAGTCTTGTCAGTTGGGCTCTTCTGGATGGATAGCATACGAGTCAGCTTCTCATCGGTGACTCTTTCTAGCTGGAGCTGCGTCTCTAGTAGCTTTTCCTCGAGCTCTTGTATTATGAGCAGCAATGAACTCTTCTCAGTTTACAGACTGTTCAGATCATAGAGGTACTACTTACGACCTTCCCGCAGCTTCTCATACTCTATATAGAGTGTCTTTTAGGTCTCCTTGAGCTCTTCTCCATTATCATTGTGCTCCGAGTAAAAATAGTCTTCTTCAACGAGCGGAGCCACAAAGGCTAGAAATTTTCAGACTCTGGAGCTTCTTCTTTTGACTCATCACTGAGAGTCACATTATAGGCCTTCCCCTTGCCCTTCTTAAGATTCCCACAATCAGCCCGGATATGCCCAAAGCCTTAGCATTCAAAAAATCGGGGTCCTCTGGGATCTTTCTTCTCTTCTTCCTCAGGTTCAGCTTCTCTGAGAGGTTTCTTTACTTTTTCAGAAAACTTCTTCTTGAACCGATCATCTTTCATCAGTCTTCTAAAATTTGTGGCTAACATAGCCACAGCTTTTTCTTCATCCTCAAAGTCATCTTCAGATGAGGCTTCTACCTTCTTCTTGGAATCCTTTAGGGAAATGGTCTTCAACTTCTTGACCGGGGGCAGAGACAACTCATATGTTTGAAGAGATCCCACTAGCTCGTCAATCTTCATCTCTTCAAGATCCTTGCTTTCTTCAATTATCGTTACCTTAATCCTAAAATGCTCAGGCAAAGATCTCAGAATTTTTGGATGAGTTTTACATCCGAGATAGGCTTCCCTAGACTCACCATGGAGTTTCTCAGGTCACTCATCTTGGAGTAAAACTCTCCAAATGTCTCATTCTCCAACATCTTAATCTCTTCAAATTTTGAAATCAACATTTGAAGTTTGGCAGATTTTACAAGTTTCGTGCCTTCATATGTTGTTTCCAAAATTTACCATGCTTCTTTGGCTGATTCGCAATTTGAAATTTTTGCGAATTCTGATGGAGAAAGTGCTTGGCACAGAGCATGGAGGGCTTTATCATTTGAAAGACGTGCATTTTTCTGAGGGACTAGTTCGAGTGCTGCATCCTCTGGTTTGGTCCAACCAGTTTCAACAATACTCTAACAGTCGATAGATTTCATAAAGAAACGCATACGAGCCTTCCAACAACCATAGTTCGTACCATCAAAGGTAGGAACAAAATTAAGAGTTTGAGACATTATAGTAAATAGAAGTAAAAAATAACACTCAAGAAATTAATCTTCTCAGAGTTGACCAAGCTCTGATATCTGATACCATAGTTCGTACCATCAAAGGCAAGTGTGTGCAATAGTGTACAACAAAAATAAAATGCGGAAAATAAAAGACACAAAGGTTTTTGTCGATGAAGTGGAAACTCAATTTAGAGAAAAACCACTCCGGGGCAGCCAAACCCAAGATATCCACTATTCAGAAGACAAAGCTAGATACAAAGCAGTAACACTCACATACCCCTGATGCAGTGGTCGTACCTTGCTCTCTAACGTGTAACCCAACACGAATGCTTCCCAACCAGGTCTCCTACCTGAAGGGGTCTTCAATGGAGTCCTTTACCTTAGGGTCAACCCCTAAGATAGACTTCAGTTGTAGCGCAGCAACAGCACACTTGCAATGGCTTCAAGGAAACTTAATCAGCTAACGATCTCTCAAATAACTTCTCCGAGCACTTGTGGAATTCAATACTGAATTCTTGCAGTTCTCAAAGCCCAGGGACCTCTATTTATAGGCTGAGGTACAGAATGGGCGACTGCAGTGATATATGCGGGTGCCGTCCGGACGGTGGACATGGACCGTCCTGATGGACAACTGTGCGACAGATTTTTCTGAAAATTTCGTGAGAAATTTTTCCTGTTTAAAAGCTGGTCTGGACGGTGAGACATGTCGTCCGGACGATCGTACATCCGCTGCAAGTAATTTCCATATAAGGATTTCGCGCGTCCAGACCAAGTGGGATGGCCGTCCTGACGTAGAAGTCGAATCGGCAATTTCCTTAACTGATGAACGCCGGTCGGACCAAGGCTTACTGTCGTTCGGATGGTGATATTTGAATTATGATTCTTGCCTTATGTATGAGCGCGTCTGGACGGGAATCCACGTCGTCCAGACGGTTGAAGCAATTTTCCCTTAAATTGAACTTGGAAAGAATCTAAAGCTGATCGATCACTAAGAGGTGTCCGGACAGGCTGCTGAGACGTCCGGACAGATGCAAGCTTGAACAGTAGCTTCTCGAAACAGTGAAGGTCCGGACGGGAAAGCTCGTTGTCTGGACAGATGATGCTTGGTCTGTAGGTCGTCCGGACGATATGGCATGTCGTCCGGACAAATGGAATATTGAACTGATGGGTGTCCGGACGGGATGATACATCGTCCGGATGGCTGACAGGGAACCGAAATCTTCTGACTTGTAAGCAGTGCAGAATCTTCTGACATCACTCTGAATAGTGGAATCCCTGATAAAAGCATCTATACATACAAGTGATTTTGTCAACCAGAATGTAGCCAATCAAAACCTAACATTTTGGAAATTATAACGAGAGAAATTTTTTTGCTAAGATGGTCAAATTGACCAACTCGCTAGTTGAACCTAGAACCCATAAATCTGGCATTCTTTCTAGGTTGCAGCACCAAGTGATAAAAAACATTCAAAACTGATTAAATATGGATAAATAAAAAGATCCACTGCTTCTGATAAATATGTTCTTGAACTTGTCCCTATAGAAACAGTCAGTGACCAAATCATTGCGGAAATAGACGGTCATTAACTGATGAAGTAAAAGAAAAGTGCAGCAGCTTAGGGGGAGTGTATTAGATGAGGGTGACTAAGTCCTAGTAAAATAAGGTTTGATTTTGACTGATCTAACATTGATTTTTTCTCTTATTTAGAAAATCCAGTTGCTTTAAGTCATATCAGTAAACTTCATACCTTATTGAGAAAGCTTTAACACACACACGCATTGCATGAGTTAAGTTTACTATTGAAAAATTTCTATCTGCAGGAAAATCTTTGTGCTTATTGACTCTTAACTCTCAATTATATCTTGGTATATTTTTGAAATGCTATTTGACTGTTTTATCAGTTATTTATACATGCGTGTTCTAAAGCTAACATTTTTTTTAAAAAAAAAAAAAAAAAAAAATTGCATATTTCCCTTTATTTTTTAGATTCTAGTGTGAAGCATCGGACATACATGTTCTTGCGTCCGAACGTGCTTGACTCTGTCGATCTCTTATTTGAAGCATGCCGTCCGGACGAGTTTGTACCATGTCCGGACGCGAGCCTTTTGCTTTCTCTGCCAAACACACACACACACACACTACTTTTTGCCTGTTCTATCATGTTGTGTTGTGTGTGTTTTCTCTCGGACTGATCCCGAGATTCTGGCCTTCTCTGCACATCTTTTCTCATTCACAGGTATTTCCTTTGAGTTTCCTTATTCTCTTAAGCTTTGGTTCTTTCTAGAATATTGGAATCTTTAATTGATTATGATTTGAGAGATTGTGCATGAATATATTTTTCTGTCTTTATGCTGGATGGATATTACTAATCTGTGCCTTTTAGATTGCTATATCTACTTTTCTATTTTTGTATGCATCCAATTGATAGCCATCATAATACCACATTCTTTTTGAAACTAACAAGAACTAATATTTCCTTATGGTGTTATTTTTGGATAGATTTCTGTTTAAATATTTTCAGGAATATGTTGTCCAGCAACTTCCAGCATAGTGTCAGACAGAGGGCTTTTGGAAAACAGACCAGTGTTGAAATCATATATTCCAGAAATCTCAAATTTTAGATGAGCTCATTCCCCCTGCTCATACAGAGTCTTCTGTATCATTTTCCTCTAGATCTGCACCAGCTAGAGATTCAGTGGTGAATCTTCTTTATCATCTTGCAGACCATTGTCTAAAGGATTTCTATCTGTGGATTATCAGTTTCGGGCTAGAAGACTCAAGTGACTAAAATTTTTCAGTCTATGGTTTCCCGGCTTCAGGAGCAAAAAGCCGAAGTGGCTCAAATTCAGGAAATGTGATATCTTGAGGTTTTGGTTTTCTCTTATGTTGATTGGAGCTTTTGATGAGACACTTTACTATTATTCTTGTTGTTTTGAATTTTAGTAATTGTGGTTTTCTCTTATACTCTGTTTATCCTTTGTCCTTTTGAGACAAAAAGGGGGAGTTTGTTAGTATTTTATATTGGCAACATTTGGTTGACAAAAACACTTTATGTAACGGTTGCTTTTTAATAGAATTATCGATTCTATTCAGAGTCTTCAAGTAACATGGACAGTGTCTCATTTCATGCCATGTGTATGGTCACAAGTTTCTAAGAAGATGTCCATGAAGATTCCATGCAATTTCCAAGTCAGAACAGCTGGTTCCTGTGCAGCCGTCTAGACTCCCCGCAATGTCTATAAGCTTTAGCGTTGAAGACATCCGTATGTCAGAGCAACACTGTCCGGACGCTAGGTCAAGCTTCTCCAATTTCTACACAAAGTTGGATTTCAGCAGTCGACACTATTTGGGAACTTTCTACAAGACGTCTGGAAGACGTGGCAACACTTCCGGACGATGTCCAGCATTCCAGAATATTTCAAGTTTCCTTTACGAGCACGAAAAGGAGATACAGTGAAGACCATTCGGATGCTCGACCAAGCCGTCCGGACACAGACCTTGTTATGGAAGCTTTCGGCGCTATTTTGGAAAGGCAGTTACAGTTGACCGTCCAGACGGTTGGTCAAGCATTCCGGATGCCCTCCAATATTTTGATCATAACTTTCTACTCAAATATCGAATTGAGATGAAATTGGTGTCATTGGAAAGCTAACAAAAAATGATGCAATTTGACTATTTGGACGGCCAAGAGAAACGTCTAGACGTGCGCCCAGAGTCTGAAGCTTTGTTGGTGTAGGACTCCTTATTTAAGTTGAAATAGAATTTGTAAAGCCTATATAAAGAGAGCTCTAGGCATGCATTATGTATAGAATTCAGTATTGAATTCTCTTAGCTTTGAGAGGGTGTTTAGGGAGAATCGAAGATCCGCTAGCTCTCAAGCCGTTGCCGGTGTGTGCTCAACAGTTCGTGTGAAGTCTATCTTAGGGATCGGCCCTAAGGTAAAGGAATCCATTGAAGACCCCTTAAAGTAGGAGACTTGGTTGGAAAGCATTCACGATGGGCTTCGTGTCAGAGTTAAAGGTATGACTACTGCATAAGGGTATGTGAGTACGAGTGTCTTGTAACTAGCTTTGTCTTCAGTATAGTGGATTTCTTAGGTTTGGCTGCCTCGGAGTGGATTTTCTCTTCATAGAGTTTCCACTTGGTAACAAATATCTTGTCTTCTTTAAATTCCATATTTAAGATATTTTGTTGCACATAAACACACACTTAGTTTTTAGAAGTCATTATTTATTTTCAGATATCATGAGTGAGTAGAATGCTGGTGACTTCACTAATGACCTCGGTATTGATGTTCAGTGTGGTGCCACGCACTCAGGTTTCCACATAAGGAGTATTATTGGAGAGCTCACGACCTTCAAGTTCTTGTAGAATTCATAGACAAGCCGCGAATAAATGATTACTGCATCAAAGAGACTCAACCACCTATTCTCGTGAAATATTTGGTAGATGAACTGGAATGGGGGAACCCTAATTTCAGATTTTAGCACCCCATGCTCAATCACGATCTTCCTATGACCAATGCGTTCAATAGCTACAGCAGCTTTGGCCTTAGACCTCTTGCAGGTATGACCGTGAGAATCAGTGTATAGGGTTGACATATCCTGGAACCACAAAAAAAATATACCCAAAAAAATGCAAGGCCATTAAGAAATCACATGTTAATCCCAAAAAGAGGTAATTAAGCAATGAGAACCAAAAAGGATGCCAAACAAATACGGTTATTTCATTTAGGCATTTTGTCGAATGTATGGTATGCATAAGTAAATTGAAAAGAAAAAAACTTGTGATAATCTAATTATGCCTAAAAATTACAAGCATAAAGGGATTTCCAACCATAGAAGATCAATCGAGAACAATGGTAATCCAAGGAACTCAAGATTAAAAACAATGAGTATCAAGGACCAAAAAATAAACCCTAGAAACTAACAAGTGTAAAACCCAAAGAAAACCTAAGCAAAAGCAAGTTTAAGTAGGGTAATGTGCATACCTTAATGATTTGAAGATGAAGTAGGCTTGTAAGAGATACCCAAACAAATCGGAGTGCCAAAAACAAATTGGAAAAATAAAACACAAGTGCTGGAGAAGGAAAAATGTAGCAGGTTTTATGATTTCCCGATGCGTGCCGAACATGTGTTCTGGAGAAAACCTACTGACTATCATGTGCAAAGTTTCTCTGCTATCATATGAGACTTAGAAAATTTACTCAACTCATGCCATGTGTGTAGTGTGTGAAAGCTTAACAAAAGAGCAGAAAGATCACAAATTAGGTTATAACACATGAATAGCATGTCAACAAAAACAAGAAGTTTGATAAGTGAAAAGTCCAACCTTATCTTACTAGGGCCTAGTAACCTTCATCTGATACACTCCCCCAAAGAAACAACATCTTTTCTTTTACTTAGTCTGTTAGTAACCGTCTCTTTGTACAATGATTTGCTCCTTGACTCTTTCTATAGGAACAAGTGTAAGAACCTTTTAAGAGCATATTCAGCTGTGACTTTTATATCCATATTTTTTTGAAAATTTATTACTTTCATTCTTGGTGCTGTAACATAGAGAGGATGCCAGAATTTATAAGTTTTAGGTTCAACTAGTGAGTTGGTCAATTTGATTAACACACTAAATATTCTCTCAAGAGGATATCCAGATTATAACCAGAGAAAAAAAATTCTTAAGGGAGCTTTGATAGTGCACAAAAGCAATAACATGAGAGGAATGAACTATCAAGCTTCAGATGCAACAGAAAAACTAAGCAAATATCAAACTAAAACATCTCAAGACCTGAGATATCTAAAAGATATTTCAATAAAGCACAGAGACTGAGAAATCAGTTGAAAAGACATGAGATATCTAAAAGACTGTAAAAAATAAAATAAAATAAAAAATTTTGCATCTTCCCCTTCTTTTTTTTTTTAAAAAAAAAAAATCACAAAAAAAAAATAAAGACATCAAACATAGCAAATAAAAAGACATGCTTTAAGACTAAAGACCACAATAGAGTCTTATTCCTAGCATGTGTGAAGACATGTTTAGGACATGTCATAAGTAATAAAGGTGTGTCTAAGAAATTCAAACAAGCCACCATTTAGAGGTTTGATATCACCTGAAAATCAACCAACACGGAAAAGCAGCCGCCCAATGTGCTTTTTCTGTCATCCTCATTACCAGCTTGGTCATCATTAGGAAAAATCTGAAACTAATATTAGACCTGCTAGCTATTCTCTTAAACATGATCCAACTATTAGAAGCAAAAAGAGAGAGAAACTTAGATCAACAGAAGAAGTACTCAAGACTGGATGCAAAGCATATGCAAAACAATAAATAAGGCAATATCAGCAAGATGCAATGCATAAAACCCGACATGCTCTAGGATAAAAACAAGAACAATGATCCTAGGCATGCCATGTGACCACCTATCCCTAGGTGAGTTCACTACTACTCCCCCTCAAAGGGTGAATGGTATCGACCTTCCTAACCCAAGCCTTCTTCTCCCTAGGTGTAGTGTTGTGATCATTGTCCAACTTATCTAATTGATGTAGGACAGCCCGAGGCCAAGATGGCTATAATATCCCAAGGCCAAGATGGCTATAGTATCCAGAAGCCGAGATGGCTATAATATCCCGAGGCCAAGATGGCTATAGTATCCCGAGGCCAAAACACCTAGAGTATCCAGAGGTCGAGACGGCTAGAGTATCCGAGGCAAAGATGGCTAGAGTATCCCGAGGCCAAGACTGCTAGAGTATCTCAAGGCCGAGATGGCTATAATATCCTGAGGCTAGACGGCTATCGTATACCAAGGTCGAGATGACTAGAGCATTCCGAGTATTCCAAGGCCAAGACGGCTAGAGTATCCCGAGCCAGAGTAATGCGGCTCGATTGTCCCGACTAATATAACTAGAAGATTTCCGAGTAATAAAGCTAGAAGATTTTCCGATTTGTCAGCTGCCAACAAGTTAAAGACCAAGAAGGAAAGAAGAGATTATTGACAAATCTCCTGATTCCTCTTTTCCAGAATTGCCATATTTATATTTCCTTTGTCATCAAGTAGAATTATAGTTATTATATTTTCCATAATATTGTTTTCCTTTGGCACCAAGTATTTCCATATTATGCGTATTTGTTTTATTTTCAATCTTAGATGTTTTTATTTACTATTGTAGTCATATTTTTTTTTTTTTTTGAAATTAAAGATCCCTTTCAATAGATTGAAAACGAGACCAAATCGGTCAAATGTCCAGGGTTACAAAGAATCCCTAATAAACTAAGTCAGAGACACAGGGATAGAGTAACTTCCACCCAATCAAGGTCAGACTTAGACCACTATAACAGACCACAGCTGCTACAAAATAACCTAGCCAACAGAAGATGCCTCTACGTATACATAAGCCTCTACAAAATCGAGGAGAGGTCACACAAACTGTGCTATACACTAGCTTTTACGGACCAGGTGTTGATCTTAAAAAATTAAGCTGACTGTCAAAGTAGACTAATACAATAGAGAAAAACAAATAAAAAACACAGCTTTAACTTCATTGGTCGGCGAAATCCATGGAAGGGTCAAAAAAACCTTCCCCCACAACCCCATAATTCTCGGCAGTTTTGGAGCACCCAATAGAGACCCGTGACCAGATTTGTCGGTCGGTTATAGCACCTCATTGTGCAAAAGAGCAGTTACCGAATGAAGAAACCGCTTGCCAACCAAACCACCGCCCATCAAAACGCCGTTGCCGTCGCTACAAGACCCCTGGAATCCTGCAAACCCAAGATCACCCAAGCTAGCTGCCTGATCCCATGGAAATCTCGTTCATCAGGGTTTAGAGAGGGTGAACCCGGCAACCATGGAGAGGACCCGGATAGCCACATCATATAAAACTTGCAGATCCAAAAAACCCAAGCAAAACAGCCAGAAACCCACGAATCAAAACATGAGGGATTGATGAAACACCCACTCTGATTCAACAACCACATCTTCTGATTCATCGATCGGCTCTGATACAACATCTGATTTCACTTTGAAATACTTGTATTGGAATAAACAGTTTTTTCATCGATAAGAATATTTGTTTTTTCTCTTTCAATGTGTTGTTGAGTTTGTGAATTGAGAACACAATTTCTCAATCACGTCTATCGCTTATGTCAATTGGTATCAGAACATTGACTATCCTGATTTGATGGCAAACGAAGAAAATGTAAGGAACCACTTCAACAAAGAAGAACGTGGAGTATAGGCCCATCGAGCAGAAGTTCGTGCTTATGGCCAGCGGTTTAGTGATATTGAACGCTTACTATAGGGGATGCAGTAAACTATTGCTAGACTTAAGTTTGATGGCAGAAGGCATCACTATCACAATCAGAATTACGTCGACCAGATGGCTCGTGGCCAGCCGGCGGTTGGTTGTGGTCGTACACCACAAGATGTTAATTCTACCATGAAGATGGAGTTGCGATTGGCGTAGAAATTCACGCCATAACAATCATCCAGTTTAGAAACGAGGCCAGTTGCCCATTCACCATCGCCTCGGCGACAAGTTCCGGGAGGCAGAAGCACCCGCTACTTCCCAACCTATCCAATCGAACAACCTCAAAGTAAGGATGCTGACGACGATAGCCCCACCTGCTCACACCCAATCATGATTGCAGTGGAGGAGGTCTTGGTTCCCATTAAAGACTGAGAAAAAATAAAAGAAACCGACAAGAAAAAATTTTGGAGGAAGCGATGCTGAAGGAGGCGAGGACAAAATATAAAAGGGGACCGTCATCATAATTATGTCAAAAGAGAATGCAGATCTGTGTGGAGAAGATAACAAGATTCACACTAAAAATTATGGTCACTTGTGTTTTGTAGCAACTAATAATGATGACCATGTCACTTGTGTTTTGTAGCAACTGTCACTCATGCCACAACAAAGATACAAAACACAAACTATGTGACCCTTGGCCACACATGGTTTACCAACGGTGCAAAGGAGACGAGGACGTGCCTCTCTTGAACGATATGAGGGCTAAATGGAAGCAAAAAAAAGGATGCAGATACGGTCCAAATATAAACTTGCCTCTCACTTGACCGATATGAGGGCTAAATGGAAGCAAAAAAAGACGATGCAGATACGGTCCAAATATAAACTTGTCAAGGCCAGCGTGAACTCGTGGACGAGTTTTTTTGAAGTAAGGGAGAATAATGGATGACAGAAGGCACAATACCTTCCTTTCATGATTGAAGTGGGCATTGTCATAAGAAATGGAAAATTATGATATGTACAACTGCAACCTTGTGAGCCATCTACCAAGCCAATTGAAGATTATCCACCACCTCTTGAACAACATATTTAGTTGGTCCAAATCACTAAGGTGATAGAGGAACATGGTAAATATCTTTTCAAGAATCAACTTCTGGAGGAACAACCATATTTCCAAGAAAACTAGAGGATGAGTTTTGTGTTAGTGGTGGTGACTAATGTAGGACAATATTTCATCTTGTTCCCAAGATGCTCCTATTACGAGAGTTGGTCTTAACATCGGGATTATTGACAAACAGGCTTATTCAACAACAATCTTACAGTCGGACAAAGAAGATCAATATTGGCGAATTGCTCAAGTACCATCCCATGGATAAGTCTCGATACATGATCCAAAACTCGTGGACGAGTTTTTCTAAAGTGGAGGAGCCTGAAGTAGGAAAGCTCGAGGCCAAGATGACTATAATATCCGAGGCCAAGACGGCTAGAGTATCCAAAGGCTGAGATGGCTAGAGTATCCTGAGGCTGAGACGACTATAGTATCCTGAGGCCAAGATGGCAATCGTATCCCCGAGGCCGAGATGGCTAGAGTATTCCAAGGACGAGACCGCTAGAGTATCCCGAGCCCGAGTAATGCAGCTCGATTGTCCCGACTATTATAACTCCAAGATTTCCAAATAATAAAGCTTTCCGCGTAATAAAGCTAGAAGATTGAGTAATAAAGCTAGAAGATTTTTTGATTGTCAACTACCAACAAGTTAAAGACCAAGAAGGAAAGAAGAGATTATTGACAAATCTCCTGATTCCTCTTTTAGAGAATTCCCACATTTATATTTCCTTTGTCTTTAAGTAGTATCATAGTTATCATATTTTCCCTAATATGGTTTTCCATTGGCACCAAGTATTTCCATATTTTGCTTATTTGTTTTATTTTCAATCTTAGATGATTTTATTTCCTATTGTAGTCATAGGGTTTTACTATAAGTTTGGAATAATTGTTTTGGAATAAACAGTTTTTTCATCAATAAGAATATCAGTTTTTCTATTTCAACGTGTTGTTGAGTTTGTGCATTGAGAACACAATTTCTCAATCACATTTATCGCTTACGTCAATTGGTATAAAAACCTTGACTATCCTAGTCTAATGGCAAATGACGGAAATGTAAGGAACCACTTCAACAACAAAGAACGTGGAGTGTAGCCCCTTCGGGCAGAAGAAGTTCGTGCTTATGGCCAGCGGTTTAGTGATATGGAATGCTTACTACAGGAGATGCAGCAAACTATTGCTAGACCTAAGTTTGATGGCAAAAGGAATCACTATCACAATCGGAATTGCATCGAAGAGATGGCTCGTGTTGACTGGTGATTGGCTGTGGTCCTACACCACAAGTTGTTAATTCTACCATGAAGAAGGAGTTGCGATTGGCGCAAAAATTTATGCCATCACAATCATCCAGTTTGGAAATAAGGCCAGTAACCCATTCACCATCGCCTACCAACCAAGTTCCGGGAGGCAGAAGCAGCAGTAGTTCCCAACCTATCCAATTGAACAACCTCAAAGTAAGGATGCTGATGACGATAGCCCCACCTGCGCATACCCAATCATGATTGCAGTGGAGGAGGTCTTGGTTCCCAATAAAGACAGAAAAAATAAAAGAAACTGACAAGTAGAAAATTTTGGAGGAAGTGACACCGTAGGAGGTGAGGACAAAATATAAAAGGGCACCGTTATCATAATTGTGACAAAAGAGAATGCAGATCTATCTGGAGAAGATAACGAGATTCACACTAAAAATCATGGTGACTATGTTGGTGGTGAGTTTTCCAAATCTAATAAAGATGTTCATGTCACTTGTGTTTTGTAGCAACTGTCACTCATGCCACAACAAAGATACAAAACACAAACTATGTGGCCCTTGGCCACACATGTTTTACCAACAGTGCAAAGGAGGCGAGGACGTGCCTCTCACTTGACCGATATGAGGGCTAAATGGAAGCAAAAAAAGACGATGCAGATACGATCCAAATATAAACTTGTCAAGGCCAATGTGAACTCGTGGATGAGTTTTTTTGATGTAGGGGAGAATAATGGACGACAGAAGGCGCAATACCTTCCTTTCATGATTGAATTGGGCATTGTCGTAAGATATGGAAAATTGCGATATGTACAACCGCAACCTTATGAGCCATCTACCGAGCCAGTTGAAGATTATCCACCACCTCTTGAACAACACATACAGTTGGTGAAATCACTAAGGCAATAGAGGAACATGGCAAGTATCTTTTCAAGAATCAACTTCTGGAAAAACAACAATATTTTCAAGAAAACTCGAGGATGAGTTTTGTGTTAGTGGGGGTGATTGATGTAGGACAAGAATTCAATCTTGTTCCCGAGATTCTCTTATTACCGAGAGTTGGTCGTAACATCGGGATTGTTGACAAACGGGCTTATTCAACAACAATCTTACCGTCGGACAAAGATCAATATTGGCAAATTGCTTAAGTACCATCCCATGGATAAGTCTCGATACATGATCAAAAACTCGTGGACGAGTTTTTCTAAAGTGGAGGAGCCTGATGTAGGACAGCTCGAGGCCAAAACGACTATAATAACCCGAGGCCCAGACGATTAGAGTATCTAGAGGCTGAGATGGCTAAAGTATCCTGAGGCCGAGACGACTATAGTATCCCGAGGCCGAGATGGCAATCGTATCCCGAGGCTGAGATGCTAGAGTATTCCGAGGCCGAGACTACTAGAGTATCCCGAGCCCGAGTAATGCAGCTCGATTGTCCTGACTATTAAAACTAGAAGATTTTCTGATTGTCAACCGCCAACAAGTTAAAGAGCAAGAAGGAAAGAAGAGATTATTTACAAATCACCCGATTCCTCTTTTATAGGATTCCCATATTTATATTTCATTTTTCTTCAATAGTATTATAGTAATCATATTTTCCCTAATATGGCTTTCCTTTGGCACCAAATATTTCCATATAATGCCTATTTTTTTTTTTTTTAATTTCCAGCCTATGCGGATTTTATTTCCTTTTGTTGTCGTAGGGTTTTACTATAAGTTTGGAATAATTGTATTGGAATAATTTTTTTTTTCATCAATAAGAATATCAGTTTTTTCTCTTTCAACGTGTTGTTGAGTTTGTGCATTGAGAACTCTCAAATCACGTCTATCGCTTCTCGCTCATCACCAACCTAGTCAAAACAATTCTCATCATGTTGCACAGTCCCCCATAGCTTGTCCTATAGAAGGAACTATCATGCTTATGCTCACGGGATTTTTTTTTATGGGAGAGCATATTTAGGCATGGAAGTTTTTGCACCAGCTTTACCTTTTTTAGGATCATTCTTTTGAATCCAAGGTCTTTGAGAGCGAATTTGAAGACAATATTGTCGAGTATGCATGACCAATGATACCACAGTGTAAGCAAGTAGGAATGAATTTAGATTGCTTCTTAACAGGTATTTCAAATTCACATGCTTATGAACAATAACATTCTTACCTTTATCTAAACAAGCAACATGAGGATTAGATATTTAGGTTAACAAACGCAGTTCTAGAATTAGAAGCAACATGTGAAGATGCAGTAGATTTATCAAATCCTAAGCTAGATTTGTCAGAAGAGAACTTTTCATCATTTAGCATTTGAACCAGCTTATCAATAGAAAAAAAATTCAAGTGACTTTGTGAATCATTCAGTTCATCTTTTAGACACTTAACCTTTTCAATCAATTTGCTTCTTTCAATTCCAAATTCATTAAGCCTTTTAAATGTTGTTTGTTTAGATCTTTTAGCTCAGAATACTTCACAAACAATTTATTATAAATACTTTGAAGCTCATTTTGTTCATCTTCTGACTCACTATTTTCAAAATAGTAACTATTAAACTCATGAGGACTATCATATAGAGCAGCAAAAGCTAAGTAATTTCATTTTTTACCAAGTGTCTCATCAATTTTATCACAGTCAGAATCAGCACTCAAAGTAGCATTAAAAGCATTACCTTTGGACTGTTTCAGATTACCACAATCAGCACAAATATGACCATATCCAGAGCATTCAAGACACCTAGGACAACGAGGATCCTTTTTTCCATATTCATACTTTTCACGATTAGTTCCTTTAGGATTTTTAGAAGATTTTGTATTCTTATTCCTAAATTTTCCTTTGCTAGAGTTCATCATCGTCCTAAAATTTCTAGCAAACAAATCAAATCCATCCTCATCATCAAAATCCTCATCAAAGGAATTATTGGATTTTTCTTTAGCAACTTTAAGAGCATTGGATTTAGTTTTCCTAAGGGGAGGCAAAGAAAAGTCATAATTTTGAAGAGATCCAACAAGTTCTTCAATTCTCATAGTATCAAGATCCTTGCTTTCCTCAATAGTGGTAACTTTTATCCTAAATCTTTTAGGCAGAGATAATAAAATCTTCCTAATAATTTTAGCATCATAAATTTTTTTACCAAGACTTATCATAAAATTACGAAAATCACTTATCTTGGTATAGAATTCATTAAATGTTTCTTCTTCAAAAATTCTAATTCCTTCAAATTGAACAGCAGTTTCATAATGAGAAATTCGTGAGAATTCTGATGGTGAAAGCGCTTGGCATATAGAATTCATGGCTTTTTCATTCACAACACGAGTTTTTTTTTTTTTTTGAGGAATAGTCCATTCCGCTATTGCCGTCTCTGGTGGAGTCCATCCAGTTTCGACAATATGCCAAACGTCTATTGATTTTTTTTTTTATAAAAAAAAATCTCATGTAGGATTTCCAGTAGCCATAATTAGATCCATCATGTAATACTCTATGACAGATACATATAATTGTTTAAGCCTAATAAACCTTCTCTTAGCATAATGGAGTTCTCTACTGGAATTCTTGAAGAAACACTGCCTAGAAGTTCCTTTAAATAGGTTTTCAAAACCCTAAAAACAAAGTCACAAACAAATTTCTAGGCGACGGTGTCTAGACATGTCTATCGCATGTCCGAACATGTATCAAAAAGTAAACTTTCTGCAAAGCGTGTCCAGACATGTTGCCCTAGTGTTTGGACATTTGCAAGAAAACTTTTCTATGTCCGCTGTCTTCTCTTGTGTGTCTGAACATCTTGCAGAATAGGGGCTTTCTGGAAGTTGTGTCCACTGGGCTGTCTGGACATGTTGAGAACATAAATTTACTGCCAATCGTGTTTGGACATGGCTTGAGGCTATCCGGATATTTTGCTAAAGATGAACTTTCTTAACTCGTGTTCAGACATGGTTGTCTGGACACTACAAAAATATCTTGACTTCTGAATGTCTTTTGAGTGATCCGAGTCCCAAGTTTTTCAACAATTAAGTAACCTTTTGTCATCAAAATGTAGCCAATCATCAAAAACCAACAAATTACACCGTTGGTGTTTTGCATATTAATCTAACTTTAGTACGTCATCACTCTTCTAAATTTATAATTAAGCTTTTTTTTTTGGAGGGGGGGGGGTGATGATGGTGTTTGTTCTATGTTTTATTCAATATTGAGAGGAGAATACAAATGGGGTTTAATTCTTGGTGCTTGTGATGTTTTTATTTAGTTTTTTCTTTTTCTTTTTCTTTTTCTTTTTGTAGATAAAGTGGCTGTTAGGATTATTTTCAATTACATTCTTTGACAAACGGATTAATTAATTCAAAAGGTTTTGGGGCTTCAATTATCCTTTTGATCTCCTGAAACTCTATTTCTACTGGAAGATGAAGGTGAAGAACTACAGATTTTTAATCTATTTGTCAATTACTCAGAAAATTCTTACAAACTCAAATTTTTTTATTTTATTTTATTTTTTGTTTGTAATCTCATTCATAGTTTATGAAGAGTAGTCAACCTGAAGAAATTGTCCCCATAAAAATTATAGTCTTTTAATTACACTATGGTGTCATTTGAAATGATAGAAATTACTTAAACATTTTTATTATGATAAGAGCAGATATGGACATCTATTGGAGGGCATAAAATCTGTCATGCAATTGTTTCTAATGGCGAATCTAGTCCATGTCAAAAGTGAGGCTAATTCAGTAGCTCACGGATTAGCACGAGAGGCTGTTGTTGTGCAAATATCTATCTAAATAAATAGATAATTATTCATACATTTTACTCGCAAGTGTACAAGATAAAAATGAAAGTATAGTAGGCAAATACGAGATCATTCCCACGAAGATTGGTAAATTATGCATTAAAAATTTTCCTAAATAAGTGAGATAAGTGAGAAGAACTAAAAATATTAATAAGATATAATAAGAGAACATATTGATGAAATATAATAAGACGGTAGGGCTTCGATATCCACTACTAATCATACTCAATTTAGATTAACAATGCCAATGTTACAATTCATAACTTGATACTTAATGTTTACCAGCCACATGGGAATAACATCTTCTCCTAAAGCTATCGATTTCCCTCAGCAATGAGTTTGGCATGATATCTACTCTAACTCTTTTTTTCCTTGAAGGATTTAGCATGGTATCTACTAAGTTATTCTTCAAGAAAGCATACATATATGGAAATCGGTAAACACACTCAAATTGGAACATGGTATCTATTCCAGTTGTCTTTATGTTGATTAATTCAAAAACCTTTGGCGGAGTTCTTTCGTTACTCTATTATGCCTAAGACTTTGTCATCCAAATTGATATAAATAACAAATCCATACCACAAGCCTATGCTAACCAAACACAAACATGTGAGAAATTCAAGAAACGAGAATTAATCAAGTTAAGCATCAATATATGAAATGTAGCGACGGCGCCAATCGGAAACCTTAAAGAGACATGATTAGGGCTTCAATCAAGTCCTAACTAAAGTAATTAACTACAACTAATTTGGATGGAACTCATCCTCATAAGAAAATATTAAAGGAAAGAAAAACTAGACAAAACCTCTTTCTTGAGTAGCCTTTGATTCTTCCCCAAAGCTTGTGTCTTTCTCTTGAAAGGTTAGAGGCCTATTTATAGAAATTAAAGAAGCCCTAGGAATCCTAGAAAATAGAATAAGTACAAGTATTTTTCTTTTTTGAAATTCCAATCCAAGTAGGAAAATGATTCTAAATTCGTACAAATTTGCAGTCCTTTATTGCGGGGCATTATGACATAGTAAACGTCCGAATTTCGAAAAACGTATTTCTGACATATTTGTTACACTTTTTATTAGTTTTCCAACTCCACCAATTTCATCGCAATCCAATACCGGGCTAATGCTACATATCACCCTTGTGTCCCCCCAAAATTGATGTGGCTCTTAAAATCATCATTGGATAAAAAACTAATAGTGGTTTATCATAAATTCAATGGTGATTTTAAGAGTCACATCAATTTTTGGGGAGCAAAAGAGGGACACAAGGGTAATATGTAGCATTACTCCTTGAGCCGATAGTTATGATTAAAATACAATGACGTGCTCATCTGGATTCTTTCCAAAAATAACTGATTTTGCAGACTTCTCTTTTCTTAAATTCAAAATTAATTTGGAGTTGAATCTTTCCAAAAGTGAGTTTGCCGACTTCTTATAATCTTGGAATTTGATGAATTTTCTTCCAAAATGTGTAAAATACAAAAAAAAAAAAACATAAAAACAATACAAAACATCAAACTATAACAAAACTAAGAGCTTAACCTATGTAAATTAAGGGGCTTGAATGTGTGAAATTCAGCACTTATTAGCTGTCATTCATATTGTTGACTTAATCTGGATGGAAGAAATTCCTCCCCGGATCTATTATATTGTAACTAGGGAACGTGTTGTCCCTATGTTTTGATCCTAGCTGTTGTTGTGGGTTTTTTATAATATAAAGGAATTTTTTTTTTTTTTTTTTGAAAAAAAAAAGAGTACAATCTAAACCTAAAAGAATTAGGCCTAGTCAAAAAACCTTAACCATAATCCATATATACCTTGATGTGTATTGGAAGATGAAAATGATACCTTAGACCTAATATTTCATAACACATTAGGGCCAATCGACTTACCATTCAAACCAACCAATCGTCCTCGATCAGCCAAAACTCAAACAATTTGATGGATGCTAACATGTTGCCCTAGTGTCCAGACATTTGCATAAAAACTTTTCTGTGTCCGCTATCTTGTCTTGTGTGTCTGGACATCTTGCAGAATATGGATTTTTTGGAAGTTGCGTCTGCTGGTCTGTCCGGACATGTTGAGAACATAAACTTATTGTCAATTGTGTCCGGACATGGCTTGAGGCTATCCGGACATCTTGCTGAAGATAAACTTTCTGTAACTTGTGTCCGGACACGACTTCTGGCTGTCTAGACATTGCAAAAATTTATTGACTTCTGAATGTCTTCTTAGTGATCTGAGTCCCAAGTTCTTCAATAATTAAGTAACATTTTGTCATAAATTTTTTTTTTTTTTAAAAAAAAAAAGAAAGAAAAAACAACAGATCACTCCCTTGGTGTTTTGCATATTAATCTAACTTCAGCATGTGATCACTCTTCTAAATTTAAGCTTTTTTTTTTTTTTTTGGAGGGGGGGTTGGTGGTGTTTGTTCTATGTTTTTTTTTTCAATTTTGATTGGAGAATACATATGGGGTTTAATTCTTGGTGCTTGTGATGTTTTTCTTTAGCTTTTTTTTTCTTTGGCTTTTTTTATTTTTTTATTTTTTTTTTTATAGATAAAGTGGTTGTCAAAATTATTTTCAATTAGATTGTTTGATAATTGGATTAATTAGGTCAAAAGGTTTTGGGGCTTCAATTACCCTTTTGATCTCTTGAAACTCTATTTCTACTGGAAGATGAAGATGAAAAACTACGGAAAATTCTTACAAACTCAAAATTTATGGGTTTTTTTTTTTTTTTTTGTAATATTATTCATAGTTTATGAAGAGTATTCTACCAAAAGAAATTGTCCCCTTAAAAATTATTGTTTGGATATAATAATTGTATTTTTATAAAAAAAAAAAAAAAAAAAAAAAAAGCAAGCATTTTAGTGTTTTAATTAAACTATGGTGTCATCTGAAATGATTGAAATTACTTAGGCATTTTAATTATTATAAGAGCACATTCTAAATGTGCGTTAGACTTGCCCAACATGAGCAAATATGGACATCTATTGGAGGAAATAAATTTGCCATGCAATCTTTTCAAAGGGAGAGTCTAGTCCATGTTAAACATGATGCTAATTCAGCAGCTCACGGATTAGCACAAGATCCTGTCACCCATACTGTAGATTGAATATGGATGTAAGAAATTCCTCCCCTGATCTATAATATTGTAACTAGGGAACGTGTTGTTCCTATGTTTTGATCCCAGCTGTTCTATGGTTTTTTTATAATATGAAGGAATTTGTTAAAAAAAGAAAGAGAAAAAAAAGCACACATTCTAAACCAAACAGAATTAAGCCTAGTCAAAAAAACTTAACCGTAATCCATGTATACCTTCATGTGTATTGGAAGATGAAAATGCTACTTTAGACCTAATATTTCATAACACGTAATTAGGGCCAATCGAGTTACCACTTGAACCAACCAATCGTCCTCAATCGTCCAAAACTCAAACAATCCAATGGATGCGGATGATCATCAAACTACTCCTACGGATAAGAAGGGAGTAGTTAACAGTAAGATAAAAAAAGACCGATTCAAAAGATCAGGCAACCAATTCAACTGTACAGACGATACTATTTGTAAAGTCAAATGTACAGGTGGTAAATTTGTTGATATTTAATATAAGTAATGCTACATATCATCCCCTTGTCCTCTTTTTATCCCCCAAAATTGATGTGGCTCTTGAAATCACCATTGAATTTATGATAAATCATTATTGATTTTGATCAATGGTGATTTTAAGAGTTTTGGGGGGACAAAAGGATGATATGTAGTATATATAGTTTGTAACCGATATATAGTTTGTAACCGATACTTCTATATAATTAAGAGCTTTTAGGATACTCCAACATCTGCTAACAAAGTCATTTAAGCATACATCAAAATGGAGTTGGAAGAAATTTTTTTTTTTTTTTTTTGAAGAAAAAAATTTTCAATTTATTAAACTGATATGTACGTATTCAAAATGCATGTGATTCTCACCTGTATTTGTAATAGAGTATGTAATTTCTTACATGCATTTTGGGTAGATGTCAATTTAATTTATTCAATTGGACAAATTTTCTTTAAGCCAATTTAGAAGAAAACTTTGTCCAATAAAAGTGGCATCATTGTATGGCTCTAAGTAATAAAAATATTTTAAAAAAACAAAACCACCACTCATGGTAAAGTAGGCCGTTATTAAATATTAGGTATAAATTTTCACATAAAGATTGCTAAAGTATGATTAAATAGTTAAATTTATCTCTTCCGGCCAGCTTATGCTTTGGGAATAAGTGGTAATTTAACATGATATATATCAAAGCTATAGGCTAAAGCTAGTTTGGATACTATTGATTTCATTTTTTTTTGTCAACTTCTGTATTTTATGGTGAAATCTAACTGACCCTTGGTGTTTTGCAGCAAGATTCAATTGCCCTTTGGTATTTTGCAGCAAGATCTGATCGCGCCCTTGGTGTTTTGCATATTAATCGAACTTTTATAATAATTTTTTTTTTTTTTTGGGGGGGGGGGGGTGGGGGGGTGGGGGTGTTGTTGGTGTTTGTTTTTATTTTTTTCAATTTTGATTGGATAATACATATGGGGTTTAATTCTTGGTGCTCAGAAGTTTTTATTTAGCTTTTTTTTTTTTTTTTAGATAAAGTGGCTATTAGAATTATTTTCCATTAGATTCTTTGGTAATCAGAGTAATTAGTTCGAAAGGTTTTGGGGCTTCAATTATCTTTTTGACCTCTTGAAACTCTATTTCTACCGGAAGGTGAAGATGAAGAACTATTGATTTTTAATCTATTTGTCGATTACTCGGAAAATTAATACAAACTCAAAATTTATGTTTTTTTTTTTTTTTTCCTGTAATCTTATTCATAGTTTATGAAGAGCATTCAACCTGAAGAATATGTCCCCATAAAATTTCTTGTGTGGATTTAATTATTGTATTTTTAAAAAAAAAGTAGGCATTTTAGTCGTTTAATTACATTATGGTGTCATCTGAAATGATAGAAATTACTTAAGCATTTTTATTATGATAAGAGCACATTCTAAACCTAAAAGAACTATGCCTAGTCAAAAAACCTTAACCATAATCCATATATACCTTAATGTGTATTGGAAGATGAAAATGCTACCTTAGATCTAATATTTCATAACACATTAGGCCAATTGACTTACCACTCGAACCATCCATCGTCCTTGATCGTCCAAAACTCAAATAATCCGATAAATGCGGATGATCATCAAACTACTCCTATGTACGGATAAGAAGCGAGTTGTTAACAATAGGATAAAAATAAAGACCAATTCAAAAGATCAGGCTGGTGACCAATTCAAATGTATAGATATATACTATTTGTGAAGTCAAATGTACAGGTATGGTGGTAATATTTGTTGATATATTTAAGATAGTTTGTAACCGATACTTCTCTATATAAATGAATAACTACACAACCAGATTGAGGTGTGGGAACCAAAACATTTATTACAGTTTTATTTTGACTAGTATTTAATTAAGGAAAAAATGTCAAGCACTTGTTCTCTAGTTCTTGTTTTCCTTCTATGCCTTTCTTTGCATGCATGTAATGCCCGGAATGTTCACGTAGTTGATCAAATGCTGGAAAAGAAAACTCACTTTTCCATCAAGGTTGCCGCAATTTTTTTTATGGACAGAAACCGGTTTGTAGAAAATTTCATACAACCAAATATAAGAGTGACATGTGTCTTTTAAACATATGAAAAGCACATTTTTTTCATTAATGCTATTAAAAAAGCATGTGAAAAACACATACTATTAAAAAACATGTGCTTCGATCTCACATGCCAAGAGACGCATGTCAATTTTATATGCGGGTTGTATGAAATTTCCTACAAGCCGATTTATAAGAAATTTTTGTTTTATTTTTTCTTTTTCATATATTCTTTTTCTTCTTCAAGTCTTTTATACATATATATCTTCTGATTTTGTGCAGAGTGATGATCATAAGGGTTCTAACAAGATTCCAGCTCTGTCAAAGCAAAATGGAGAAGCAAAAACAGAAAGTGTAGCTGAAAAAAATCCTGGCTTCGACGTGGACTACACACCAGTAATGGCACACCCTCCAATACACAATCGCTGAAGTACTTGTGTAGGCCAGCGGCGAAGTTAGTATTTTGGTTCATATGGAGCAAAATTAAAATATAAATGTGACCCAAAATTACTTGAAAACATTAAAGAACGTAATTAAAGAAATAAATAAACAATTTAATAAAAATAATTTGGTAATGTCCTTTTTGTAGATATGCTCTTCGGATTTGGTCTCTATCATTATGGTGATAATTTGAAATTTTATTCTTAAGTAAGCATCTACTGGCATATTTGCTAAATCTACTTCGACACGGGCTCATTTAGAGTTTGATTGAAGTTCAATGAAATCATTGTTGCTCTCTATAAGTTCAGATAACTACAATTCTATATTTTGTACAATTAAAATGTTATTATGTTGGCAAGGTTAAAACATAATATCAAGAATAATGTTATTTAGTAGAATGTCATACGACTACATATAATTGAGATGTTGTGGCTGTGAAAATTGGCACTTAAATTTTTATTTTTATTTTGTAACTGTTGATCTACAAGCTAATTTTTACTGTCATCATTTTGTATGACAATCGTATAACAATTTATTAAATATCATTACTCTAACAAATCACAACTTTTCACCTAAAATTAATCGCAACTTTTCACCTTTTTTTTTTAAAGAAAAGAAAAAAGGAATTGCAACTTTGAAACACACATCAAGAAGTCAGCAACTAAAATTACTATAGTTTAAAAGACCCAATTTTAAAAGTCAGAAAGTCAGCAAAACACAACTTTAAAAGACTAAAGTTTAAAATAAACACCCAACTAAAGTACACTATACACGCAACACACATTCTGGACAAAGGCTAGAGTTATTAAAACGGGGCATTTTGTCAAAAATAATTAACCCAGTGTTGTGCACAGTGTTCATCTTCTTCTTCGTTAAGAGTTAGGACCTTTAACCTAAAAATGCTTAAGCTTGAAGATCTAAAATGGTAAAACCATGAAAGGCTGAACTTTGATTCTCTTAGTCATGGAAAAGCTTTGCCAGTCTAATGTAGATGTCCCTTTATGAGTGGTTGAGGGTGCCCCCTCTCGACCCCCCCTCCCTCCGCCCCTGTGTAGGCTGTAGTTTCTTTGTAAGGGATATAATAATAGAGATGTGTTATACGTACATCCTCTTTTGATTCTTCTCTTATATATCATTCTTTGTTGACGTGACATTATCAATCTACCTTTAGATCAATCTTAATTAAAAATAAAAAAAATACAATGATGAATTGACAATACACTACAAAAAATATTGTTTTGAACCATTTTTTTTAGATGTTTTAAGGCCTAAAAATGGCTCAAAACGTTTTTAGTTGTTCTTTGAAAACGGTTCAACATATAGCGTATTAAAACTAAGTTTGAGCTGCTTTGGTAAAAACGTCTCAAAACGGTTTAAGCCTCTAAATAAAAATTAAAAAAAATTATTATTATTATTATTATTTTTTAATACCTGATAGCAAGAATATTGTTCACATATATGAACTCATAAACGATCACATACACTTATAATCCAAACTCCATACACTCACAAACGATCACTATGGCTTGATGTACACACCAAGCCATAAAAACAAAACAATAACATGTAAAACGACGTATCAACATAAATAATTTCACTCAACCCTAAACATATATAATACAAACTCAAAAACATTCAAAATAATTTCAAAACATAATATATAAGTTACCTACAATCACAAACCAATCAATTCCAACGATATAATCATATAAACAATAAGTACATCATTTACAAAATTTGATATTCCACCTACATTCACAACGACTCAAGATATTATATGTCACGACAGTTGCTCATGCGAACCACCATCCATCGAAGCACACACACAAGAATAAAAACAAAAAAAACACACACACAAGAAACTATAACGGTACATGTAACATTTTCAATGTATTGTAATACCTGGGAAAATCACATGCTTAATTATTAATTCATAAATATGAATTTATACGCACATGTGTAGGGATTGATAATTTTATTAATCTATCCCTTGGTTTTTTACAAAAGATCTTGATATATGTATAAGTATCTGAGTGAAGAATAGAACTCGGGGATTCAGAACTAATCGATGTCGATCGATCAAGCGACATTAGAAAGAGTTCGATCAATCGAGTTTCTATTCGATTGAGTGACAACCAATCTATCGATTTAATAATCGATCAAGCGACAATCGATTGATTGACAATGTAATCGATCGAGGATTTTGATTTTGGGTTGAAGTCGATCAAGCGACCTTCAACTCCAGTGTAACACAGTGTTCCCGTAAGCAACGAATGACGATTTAATTCACAAATATCTTCAAACCAATTCCGTGTAGATGAGTTCAGGGGATTAAAAAACGTGTTTAGTTAATTCGGTTAGCCAGATTTAGTTCAAATATAACTTGGTTTGTTTAAGATAAGATAAATAAAATCTTACATTAAATTTTTATTCCCTTAATCATTTCAATAGACAGATGTTGTTTAATCTGACCCTTGAGGACATGAAGTGCTGGATTAATCTTGTCCATCCGAGTTCTTATATAAACCATGCATGAGTGCAACCGGATGTGAAGGAGAAACCATAATTTTCGTGGAGAAATGCAGCTGTATTTTCTCCTTGTTCTTCCTCTTTTTGAAGTGCTGAAACTTTGGTTTAAAGTTTCATTACTTCTCTTTCATTTTCTGTAATCCTAGAACTAAGTTTGAAGCCTTAAATTGTTCTCAAACTCCATCAAATTTAGTATTTAGCACCATTAAACAGACCCTGTTTTGGAATCCAAAAACAGAGGATTTTGGATAGCAACTCTCTTTCTTTGGTGTGGATCATTTTTAGTAACTTCAAGGATTTTCAATTTGTAGAACAGCAAGCCAGTAGGTAACAATCTTGATTTATGTTTATACTTGAAGAATAAATTGTTAGGGTAACTCTTGTCTATGATATAATGTATATATATATGTGTGTGTGTGTGGGTTTATGTAAATAAATGTATGTTTATGTGTGTGTGTATATATATATATATAATCTGCTGTGTTGGTATGTGGTGAACTGAGTGTGTGTTAAAGAGAAGAAAAGAGAGTGTAAGGTTAGTGTGTGTGTGGATATGTCGGGCAGTGAGTGTGTGAGTGGAGGAGAGATTTTTGTGAAGGTTTGGTGTGTTTTTAGTGTTGACAGCAGGGGACTATGAGGACGGAGACGTGTGTGTTGGATATGAGGTGAGTGTGTTAGTGTTTTATGTATGTGTGTGAGTCGGCAGTGAAGGAGAAAAGAGAATGGAATAATATTTGTTTGTTTTAGGGTATGGCAATGAATGAGTGATGGGGAGTTATGGTGTAAAATGAAAAGAGAAAGAAGAAGAGAAGTGTTGTGTATGTGTTTCGGTTAGTGAGAACAGTGGATATGTGTGTGTGTGTGTTTAAACGTGTATGTGTATGTGTTGAAGGAAAAAAAAAAGAAAAAAAAAAAGAGAAAAAGGGATATTTTAAGATATTTATTATTAAGAAATATGATTATATATATATAATAATAATAATGTTTTAAAAACAAAGGGGAATATGTTTTAATAGAAAAAGGAAAATTTTTATAGCACTGTTATGCTATTTTAATATCTAGCGCTTGATATATTAGTGTCGTTATTCTGTTTAACTTAAACAAACAGAATAACAATATTCAAACCACTATGTTTATTTGTGTATAAAGTATTTTATAAATATAAGATAAAGTTATATCTATAGTTATTATGGTGTTCAAATAAGACAATAAGTAAGTAGGTTCATTAAGTGTTATTTTAATTAAATTATTAATGCATAAATATAATTATGCAGTTGCTTGGAATTATCTTGCGAAGGAAACTGTAAGTATCTTTATACTTATTGAGGGTAATGTTGGTAGACTTTTCCTTAATATGGTGTTTACTGTTCTGTTTATTTGGTTGTGCATGTGATTTTACAAATTTTCTATTTTAATTAAACTGCTTAATAATGAGTTAGTAGGTAGAAGGGTTATAGGCCAGTGGTGGGACCATCAGATCCCACATGAACCTAATATATAACCTGACACTACAAACCAATAAATGTTAAGTTAGGAGACAGTAATCCAGGGCGAACACGCTAAATTTAAACCTATGGATTCATCACGAGTGGAGTGCAAAAAGATGATTAATTAATACACTGCATATAAAACTAACACATTACTGCTTTATGATTATATTTATATTCAATTTATGTCTATGATTCGCGATGTGGACTATATATTGCATATACATGTGATTATGAAGCTATATACATTGTGTTCCATATCATAAACATGTCAGCATTCATTATATTATTGGAAACAATTGACTCACTTAGGTATTTTCTTTTGTAGTATTCTTTTTCCCATATTAAATATTAATACAGGTTATGACGATGAGGGGTATCAGGATTTCCTAAAGGGTTAGACAGATCCTAATATTTGGTTTTGAGACTGTGTCGTCTCCATTTTTGTGGACTACTATGTAGTAGTCTATTGCATTATTATTCGGATATATATTATATTTATATTTCAATTGTATTGTAATGATAATACTTTGCTGTCTTGGTTGTATTTTATTCGTGCCCTGCGTGGTACAAGTACTATTGTATGTGTAATTACCTAAGTACACTTGCTTTTATAATATGAGGTATTTTCATTATAAGCTCTGATGTCTTAGCTATGTTTAAATCTAGTAGACAATTAAATATATTCCACTGCTATTTTATAACTCTGGTAATTTTATAATGGCACGTGCAATAATCAAAAATTTTCACTTACGCCTTTTTGTAAAAGACGGGTCGTTACAGTATCGACTCAAAAAAATCATCCTTTGTTAATTAGTTAATCGTGTTGGGAGCTGAGCTGGTTGACTTGCTACTGAGGATCCCACCCTCACGACGTTAGGTGACTTAGTGTCTTGCGTAACCAAAGTGTTGCCCACTAGTGCTGCATTGGCGATAGCAAGATTTTCGATCATCTTCTACATAATCTCTATCATTTGACTCTGTGCTGCAATTCGTTCATTTGTTCTTCTCCTCTCTTCCTCCAATTGTTCATCCATTCTTCTTTTATCTTCCTCCATTTTGCCATCATTTCATTCATTCGAGTATTGAATTCAGCTTTTTGACTCGAGCGTGACGCTGATGATGCAGATTAGCGAGAAGTGGGTCTAACTAGTAGTGGCCCAAGCCCCATTCCACGAACACGCCCCGAGTATTTTGCTTTTCTCATTTCCCTTACAAGAGCATCATCTTTCGGCCCACAATATTGAACCCTGTGGAGATACAGGGTCCGTTCTTGTAGTGTCCTCGGCCATCAGCTCCTTAATCTTTTACTGACATATATATATATATATATATATCAATTATTAAAAACTTATTTGCCTCGGTAAATACTTATACTATTTCAATATATATGATATATTCAATAAAACACAAACGAAATCACTAAGTTAAGAACGTACAATCGTCTCTTCAACTGCTTGAGTGCTAGGTGTCCCATCCTTTTTTGTGTGGATTGCCACAAAAACTTTAGCTTGGGAGGGTGGCGTCTGCTTTAGTATCTCCTACGAAAACAAACAATATAAATTAATCAAAATTAGTCAAGAATGTGAGAACGTGAATTCAACAAGAAATTCTATATAGTCTTACTTTTTACACTAACACACAAGTTCGTAAAAGAAACAATAAGACCCTATTACAATATATATCCACAAGCACTTCACAAGAAAATGAAACTTCTGGAGCACCAAAAACTTCAGTAATCCAAGCCCAAGGAAAAGTACATAAATAATAACATAACCTTAGTGGAAAATGAGAATCATCAGTAAATAGTTAGACCCTATAATAGCTGGACCCAAGCGCACCATCCACCAGTGACCCTTTAACATGCAACAACATCCAACATACCATCCCAAGAGTCCCAACACAAGAACATGTTTTACTATTCAAGAATAAATTTATTTATTAGAGTACCACCAAAAATAAATCTCTACCTTACAAAATTATTTTCAACTGGTGATATGATTCTTGTGAATATGCATCCAGCCAAACAGCAAAACCTCAACTCTAATTAGAACATTAAAAATAATTTCCCCCAAATCACCACATATTTTAATATCCAGTCTTCTAAAAGAACCAACAAATTGAACACAACCCACACACAACCAACCAACAGTACAATAACATATCTAACCCCATAGTCAATTCAGCCAACCCAACAATAGAAACTACAACTCATCATCACCATTATAGCAATAGATGGCCAAAACCGAATCTCTCACCTATACTCTAACCCAATAACCGAATAGTTCCAAGACATCAAAACTCAACACTCAAAATCCATTTAAAAATAACCATCAAAACCATCAAGCACATAATTTATACCCTCCAAAAATACAACACTCAATCGGGTCCAACAAGAACCCAAATCCACCAATTTTCAACACAATCGGCCAGCCTTTAGAAATTATTTTGAAAACCCAGCCTCAATTCCATATAAAACCAAATATCCCCAAATTATAGTTCAACACTACACAGACAAGGAACACAACTAAGAATAGGTGAAGAATCTACGGTTAACACATCCACAAAACAGTGGATCACTCAGGTTTGTCCAAACACCCATCAATCCACACACACACAGTTGACCAAGAAAGGAGCCAAAAATCCAGTTACTCAGTCCTACCCACAGACACGGAACATTAGCAATCCCAAAACATCACCCAACTGACCAATCACTCACACACACACAACCGTCCGTTCAAGACCCAAATACCCAATATCACAATACCACAAAATCATCAGAACACTTTATGAATCAACAATTATAAACCAATAAATTGAATTACACAATCGGGTTCGACACGAACCCGACCCGATTATTAATCGGGTCGAAAACTCAAACCCGAACACGACCCATGAATTAATCGAGTTACCCGGACACGACCCGGGTAACCTGTTGTGAAGAAGAAGAAGAAGAAAGAATCCAAAGAAAGAAGAGACGGTAGCCGCATCTATGAATCCAGAACCACACAAATGCCAATTCTTAGAAGGCAATTACAAATAACCAAATTATATAAATAAAAATAGTATACCAGAAAGCTTTACGCTACTGGTAGCACTGGACCACTGGTGGGATTACTCGATGGCGTGTCCAGACTCCAAATAAATTTCTTGGCCGTGAATCGATCCGTCCATATCTTCGGCCCTGGAACTCATTTCCAAATTCTACAACGCCGATTGCCCCCTTTGCCGCACGCCGCCACTCTATTCCGCTGCTGGTAGCACTGGTGGCTGTGTGTGTGACTCTGTGAGAGCCATGAGCATCGTCGCCGTCGAGGGCTCGTGGGCGTGGTTGCGAGAACGGTGGGTGAAGTGTGAACAATCAGACTGAACGAGTGAAAGAATTAGAAAGACAAAGTGAAAATGAAAAATGAAAGACTAAAAGTGCGGCACTGCGGCTAGGGTTCGTTTCAGCGTTTCTTGAATGATTTTTTTTTTTCTTTTATTCGTGTTATAATCGTGTTAGCGGACCGGGTTGACCCGCCAAACACGAATATAATCCAAACCCCGAACCCGAACCCGATAATGAGAACCCAAACCCGATTTTTTCGTGTCGTGTCGGATTCGTGGGTCGTGTCAAAAATTGCCAACCCTAATTTTAAACCCGTTTTAAGTTTAGTTTGTTTCATAATTAATGTTAATTTCTAAATAACATTATTACATAGATAATATTATTATATTATGCAAAATAATAAATATTATACTTTCTTAGGTTCTAATGACACTCTCTGAATCATCATTGCGTCTGATTTGCAAGATGACCAAGAGAGCAGTTTACTGGAGGTTCTTAAAGAACACAAAGAGGCTATTGGTTGGAGCGTAGGCGATTTGAAAGGGATTGACCCCTCCTTTTGCATGCACTGCATTCAACGGAGATTTAATCCCAGCATGAAGGACGTGGTTATGAAAGAGGTGGTTAAATTGTTATATGCAGGTATCATTTACCCCATCTCGGATAGTACATGGGTAAGTCCCATACAAGTGGTACCCTAGAAATCTAGTATCACCGTGGTTGAGAATTCATCTAGTGACCTAATTCCACAACGCACGACCACTAGATGGCGTGTATGCATAGATTATAGGAAACTCAATTCCACAACTAGGAAGGATTATTTTCCACTACTGTTTACTGATCAAATCCTAGAACGTCTTACTGGCCAAAGTTATTACTGCTTCCTGGATGGTTATTCAGGATATAATCAAGTGGTCGTTGATCCCTAAGATCAAGAAAAGAAGACTTTCACCTGTCCCTTCAGTACCTTTGCATATAGATGCATGCTATTTGGGTTATGTAATGCACCTGCAACATTTCAAAGGTGTATGATGTCTATCTTTTTCGATATGGTAGAAAAATTTCTTAAAGTGATCATGGACGATTTTTCAGTCTCTGGACCAATCTTTAATAAAATTCTCCATAACCTTTCATTCGTTCTTCAACGATGCAAGGAGACAAATTTAATTTTAAGTTGGGAAAAAAGCCATTTTATGGTTCAAGAAGGAATTGTTTTGGGACACATAGTGTCCAAACGAGGAATAGAAGTAGACAAAGTGAAAGTGGAGATAATTTTTTCTTAGCTTTCCAATGACATCAATTTTGTCTCAATCTGATACTCAAGCAGAGAGTTATGATAAAAACACTGAGATGTGCCCAGAAATCTTCCTAGAAACCAGAAAAGCGTCCAGACGATGTTGCCCTTCCGTCCGGACGGTTGCTGTTTCCCTATCTGTGTCTGAACATGAAATCCAATTTCTACTTGGACTCTGAAGAGCTAGACCTAGCGTCCGGACGGTGTTGCCCTGACATCGGACATCTTCAATGCTAAAACTTCTAGACACTGTGGGGCGTCCAGATGCCTTCGAAGGCCCGTCCAGACGGTTGCACAGGAATCGGCTGTTCTGACTTGAAAACTACATGGAATCTTCATGGACATCTTCTAGAAACTTGAGACCATAAACATGGCATGAAATGAGACACTGTCCATATAACTTGATGACTCTGAAAAGAACCGATAATCCTGTTAAAAAGCAACCGTTACATAAAGTGTTTTTGTCAACCAAAATGTTGCCAATATAAAATACTAACAAATCCCCTTTTGGCCATTTGGGACAAAAAACACTTGACCAGTTTGGAAATACATTCCCGGTCCAAAACAAAAAAATACTCCCCCTCTTTGTCCCAAAAGGAAAAGGGTAAACATAGTATAAGAGAAAACCACAATTACTAAATTTCAAAACAACAAGAATAATAGTAAAGTGTCTCATCAAAAGCTCAAATCAACATAAAAGAAAACCAAAACCTCAAGATATCACATCTCCTAAATTTGAGCCACTTCGGCTTCTTGTTCCTGAAGCAGGGAAACCATAGGCTTAAAATTTTCAGTCACTTGAGTCTTCTAGCCCGAAACTGATCATCCGCAAAATAAATCCTCTAAACAAGTGGTCTGTAGGATGATAAAGAGGATTACCACTAAATCTCTAGCTGGTGCTAATCTAGAGGAAAAGGTTACGGAAGAGTCTGTATGAGCTGGGGGAATGAGCTCATCTGAAATCTGAAACCTTTGGAATTTTGAACATACTACTTCAAATTTAGTCAGTTTTCCAAAGAGCCCTTTGTCTGACACTATGCTGATGCCGTTGGACTACATATTTCTGAAAAGATTTAAATAGAACTCTATCCAAAAATAACACCACAAGGAAATATTAGATCTGTTAGTTTAAAAAAGAATGTGGTATTATGATGGCTATCAATTGGATGCATAAATATATACAAAAGTAGATATAGCAATCCAAAAGACACAAATTAGTAATATCCATCCAGCATAAAGACAGAAAAAGATATTCATGCACAATCTCTCAAATCATAATCAATAAAAGATTCCAATATTCTAAAAAAACCAAAGCTTAAGAGAATAAGGAAACTCAAAGGAAATACCTGGGAATGAGAAAAGATGTGTAGAGAATGCCAAAATCTCGGGATCAGTCCGAGAGAAAACACACACAACATAACATGATAAAACACCAAAAAAGTAGTGTCTGTTTGGCAGAGAAAGAAAAAGCTCGCGTTCGACGTGGTACATACTCATCCCGACGGCATCTGTCAGATAAGAGATCGATAGAGCCGAACGTGTTCGGAAGCAAGAACATGTCCGTTCGGACGCTTCACACTAGAAGCTGAAAAACATAGGGAAATATGCAGAAAAAAATTTCCCTAACATTAGCTTCAGAACACACATGTATAAATAACTGATAAAACAATCAAATAGCATTTCAAAAATATACCAAGATACTTCAAATCCCTGCAATAGACTTTTTCAATAGTAAACTTAACTCATGCAATGTGTGTGTGTAAAGCTTTCACAATAAGATATGAAGTTCACTGATATGACTTAAAGCAACCAGATTTTCTAAATAAGAGAGAAAATCAATGTTAGATCAGTCAAAAGTCAAACCTTATTTTACTAGGGCCTAGCCACCCTCATTTGATACACTCTCCCTAAGCTGTAGCACTTTTCTTTTACTTCGTCCTTTATTGACCGTCTATTTCCGCAATGATTTGGTCACTAATTGTTTCTATAGGGACAAGTTCATGAACAGATTTATAGCACAAAAGCAGTGGATCTTTTTATTTATCCATATTTATTCAGTATTGAATGCTTTTTATTACTTGGTGATGCAACCTAGAAAGAATGCTAGAATTTATGGGTTCTAGGTTCAATTGTGAGTTGGTCAATTTGACCATCTTAGCAAAAAAAATCTCTCATTATAATTTCCAGAAGCTAAAAGTTTGAGAGAAAAAAAAATATACCTTAAGGGGAACCTTGGATAGTGCACATTTTTCATCGCATGAGAAAAGCAACTATCTAGTATGGATGCAACAGGGAAACTTTACAAATATCAAGTATAAACTCTCAGTTATATAAAGGTAAAAATAATTAATGCATCAAAAACTGAGACACCAGTTAAACATACATAAGATATTTGAGAAGCTATATAAGGGAACAATAAAAATCTGTATCCTTTTTCCCCTTCCCTTTTTTTTTTTGTTGAAAAATAAAAGACAAAAACAACAAAGACATGCTTAAAAGGAAAAGAAATACGTCTAACAAAGCATGTAGGTAAGAGCAAACCTAACCTCAGGGAGAGAGGTTTGACTATAGCAAGACAGAAAAGTAGTGACATGCTTTCTCTGTCATCCCTAGAATGTACCTGCAAAAAATTCTCAAAGCAACCAAGAGAAAATCTAGGGATAGAAAAGGTGGTTCCTCAAACAGAATACAAGGCAAAAAATAGGATATATAAGATATGACAATCAATGCAATGCAAATTACTTGGTATGCACTAGGATTTAGGAACCAAAATCCTAGGTATGGTGAGACTGCACCTATACTAGGTGAGTCCACTCCCCCTCAAGGGGTGAATGGTCTCATCCTTTCTGACCTAATCCTAGTGTACCCGTGGTAGATGTGATCGGGTATTGCTCATACTGTCCATTCTCCTCAGCATCCCTTGTAACAAGCTCAGCAACCCTTCATAGGCATGGTTGCTATCGGGCTTTTGTGGCTTTTTCTTGTAGTGCCTTGATGTGTTCTTCAGAACAGACTGCTGTTGTTGCCGCTTTTGTTGCTATTGATGCCATGGAACCTGATGTCCCATCGAAGGTAGAGTACCTGATGTGGTCTTAGTAGGCAACTTCCTCTGAGCCTTCTTCTTTCGAGCTTGGAGTTGTGAACATTTGGGTCGGATGTGACTAGTGATGCCGCAGAGATGACAGGTGGACATGCTTCTTTTGTTGGAATGTTGCTTGACTTTCTCTGCAGAAATATGGTTAACATTCTTACAAACAATATTGCCCTTACCTTTTATATGTCTCCTATGCAGAGGGACATATTTTGATGAGGAAGAATCTTTAACTTCACTTTTCCTCAGAGCTTCTTGCTTAAACCAAGGCCTGTGAGATTTCAACAAATAACAATTTGGCCTAATATGACCAATTTTCCCACAATTATGACACTTAGGAATAAACTTACCTTGTGATAAGTCTTGAATTGTTCGATTCAAGACCCCTTAATTTGCATTTGTTAGACCTAGTTTATGTTGTAAATATAACGTTTTGTTGTAGTTTTATTTTATGTCTTAGTTGAAATCTAATTCAAAACACTTGAATTAGACTTGGAAATACATCAAGGGTATTTTAGTCATTTCCAGAGTTCGAGATTGTTCATGCGAGTTGAAGAATTGACCAAGGCAATTCGATCGATTGACTTTATAATCGATCGATCGAAGTTTATTAGTCGAAGAAAATTTGATCGAGCGAAACTCGATCGATCGAACTAGGACAAGTCGACTGAGATCGAGCGAAATGCGATCGATCGACTTTATAATCGATCGATCGATCGATTTCTCCGTCTTCCAGAAAATTAGATATTTCCAGATGTTTTGAATTCTTTATGCAATTCAAATCATAGTTGGATTTTGTGGACAGAAATGGACGCCGACTAGCTTTGAATACTTGACTAGAATTAATTCTTGATGGTCTTTTGTAAATCCAATTCTCTATATATATGAGATTAGGGATTTAGGTTTAGACATGCATCTTTTGGGGATTTCGGATTTGCTCAGGTGTATCAACTTTAATTTCTTGTGTTTTAGTTTACTTTGATTCTACTCTCTGGACCGAAATCCAGAGAGCTTATTTCCTTTGCTTTTTCCTCTTTGTTCTTCAAGTTTTAGTTTAGTTTTTCCATTTTTTATGTAATCCAAATTTACTTAATTTAATAATAGTGTTGTTCGTCACTTTTCTAGCTTAATCTTTACTGTTTTCATTAATTTTCATGCATAGATTAGATTCAATTATGTCTAGCTAATTTAGTTCTTAGGGTTTGATCAAAATCCTCTCCAAAAACCATGAAGTGTTCTTGATGTTCTTGAGATTTTCTTAATATGTTTGATGATTGTGTAAGGCTAGAGGATTGCAAACCCATGCTAAAAGGTTTTGTTTTCAATATTTCAATCCATTTATTCATGAAAAAGAGTTATGCTTGTCTATGAGTTTTCTTGGATTCATGAGTAAAATCAACATTTTTGAAAGAGAATGATGTCTTGTGCAATGATGCTTTTTGACATATTGTGTGTTTTCTCATTAGAGTCACCTTATAGGGTATACTAGGGAATACCGGTCGTTTCACACCTTTGGTAGTTTAAACCGTTTTTCAATTATAGTGTAACTTTTACGTGATGCGTTCGGTGTGAAACTAGATACCTTATCATTGTGGCCTAACTAGGGTTTTCATATATTGTGTATGCTTATTAGGATGTGTCGTAGAGTAGTAAGTTAGGGAGCATTAATCACACCACACCTTTGGTAGAGTAAATGTTTTTCAATTATAGTTTAATCTTTACGTGGAGTTGATTAATGTAAAACTAGGTGCTTTATAACTACGTCCTAACGAAAGTATTTTCATGTCGAGGTCGTCGTAATGGTTGACGCCCATTACACACTCATATCATGCATATTAGGAAGATCCATATAGATGTGAAGCATTCCATTGGTTGAGGATTGAATGAGATCAATACCCTAGTTTTTCCTTAAGTTGTTTTCATTTTCCGCTTTCATTTCTTCACTTTATTGTTGTAGCTTCAATTCTACAACCTTTACTTTGCTTTTTATTTTTACTCTTAAGTTAAGCTAGATACGTTCCTTTAAATATCCCGTTACGCAAAACAACCAATAATCTCTGTGGTTCGATCATCCTTACTATAGTACAATCGATACGTACTATTGCGAGTGGTAAACTTATAAATTTAAAATCCACGTAGTCGAGTTGACTATCACCTTGTATTCCTAATTCTTGGATTTAGGCATCACATTATTAGTTAAGCAAGAATTATCTAAACAAGCTGTATCTTCTATCACAGGCTTAATATCAATAGAATCTAATTCATAATCAGAAGCATGTGAAGTAGAAGTACTTCAATCATTAACAATTAAATCAGGCTTGTTAAAAATATCTATATGAATACAAAGCATGCTTTTCAAATTATTACAAGAGAATTTTTCTAAGAGATCCTATAATTCTTTTAATATATTCTCTAGTGCATTAACAATATCAAAAAGCATGGTATTCTCAGATATCAAAGAGTCAATCAAGGCATGTGATTCAGATAACTGTAAAATCAAAGACTCTTTTTCTTGCTTAATCTACTTGAGTTTTTTATTGGATTTCTTAAAGAGTTTACCTATCAAAAGAGTATCTTTAGAGAAATCATCAAAATATCTTCGGAGAACTCATGAAGATTTATGTTAGAAGAAGTCATGGATCACACTTAGGAAAAAAATCCAAACACAAGTGAACCCACTCTGATACCAATTGAAAATAAAATAATGACTTCTAATTAAACCAAGTGTGTGTTTGTGTGCAACAAAATATCTTAAATGCTGAAAATAAAAGAGACAAGATATTTGTTGATGAAGTGGAAACTCTGTGAAGAGAAAAACCACTCCGGGCAGCCAAACCCAGGAAATCCACTATCCAAAGACAAAGCAAGTTACAAAGCACTCGTACTCACAAAACTCATTGCAGTAGTCATACCTTCAACTATAACACGAAACCCATCGTGAATGCTTCCCAACCAAGTCTCCTACTTGAAGGGGTCTTTGATGGATTCCTTAACCTTAGGGTCGACCCCAAAGATAGACTTCACATGAACAAATCACCACATTGGCAACGGCTTGAAAGCTAGCGAATCTTCAAATCTCCCTAAACACCCTCTTAAAGACACCCTCTTAAAGCTAAGAGAATTTGTAATACCTCGTATTTTAAGATATTGAATAAAATATTTTCAAATATATTTTATGACCTAATAATAATGTAAAAGAATAAATATGAATATTTATGAAAATAAATATTCATTTATTAAGGAGCCTTTATAGTTTTAGTTTAATAAAAGTTCAAACAGACCTTAAACTTTGGAATATTGGAAACAGGATCAAACGAATTCCGTTTTGGTTGATTCAAAAGCCAGAACGCTCGTCTCGAAGTCCTCTAGCTATCCTCCAAATTTCATAATTTTTGGACTCAATTTAATACCTGAAAACATCTGTGAAAAATTATACCTCTAAATTGGACGAAAATTCAGATTTATATAATTTGTGGGCCCATTTCTATTTTTATAAAAACCGCCAAGCCATGTTAGCCCAGCCCAGCCTCCTTGCACGTGGATATTGCCCAGGTTACCACCCAGTTTAATTACAAAGAGAATCAAGGCAATAGTTAGAACCAAACTACTCGTCTCTTAGAGATAGAAACTAATCATTACATGCATGACTTATTGGACAACTCATCTAACCATGTTGCAACCCCTTTTCACGCCCAGGTGAGATGAATCCTTCCTAGCCATGGATCAATCCTTGCCCAATTGATCTCAACCTTCCATGCGTGTATAAATGGAGGTGCAGTTCCCCGTTCATTCTTTGCACATATCCTCTTCTTCATTTCAGTTTTTCTGCAAAAAAAAAGAAAGAGAGAAGAAGAAGCAGAAACTCTCCATCTCCTATGTTTCTCTTCCAACCCGCAGCAACTCTCTCCTTCCTTCTTTCTTCTCTGTTCTCCTTCTTTCCCGTTCTTCCCTTTACTCTCTCTCTTGCAGAGAGACACAGGGAGTCTGAACGAGAAAGTGAGAGACCGTGAGATGGAGAGAAGAAACTGAGTAGGAGACCCAAAACCGACCCTCCCTTCTCTTTCGGTCACTGCTTAACCAAAATAAGAACAGAAAATCTGCAGCATCACTTCTTTTAAAAGCTGCAGAAATTCCTTCAAACTTCATCTGTTCTTGTAGGCAAACCAGAAACTCTCTCTCACTCACTGTGTCTCTCACGGACAGAAACTCAACTGAAAAGAATAGAACAAAAGAAAATGATTAGACAAAAAGAAAAAGTGTGTTCGGTGGGTACAAAAAGAATAGGATAAAAGCAAGAACTCTTTAGCAAGGGTATGAAAGGAAAAAGAAGGTAAAAGAATAAGAAAAACAAAGAGTCTTCTCTCGGTCAACTGGGATAAAGAAGGAAAAAGGTGAGAAAAGAAAAGATGAAATAAAGAAAGAGGTGTGTGAGAGTTTTTGATAAAAAGGATATATGTGTTTATGGGGGACCTGTGTGAACATACTGTATAAATATATATATATATATATATATATTTGTGTTAGATATATGTATATATATGACTCACCTGAATTATATATTTATAAAGGATAATAAAGGAAAATGATATTTAGTTTTAAATAGGAAATTATACTAGGGATTAAAGGTTAAAAATTAGAATATGATCAAAGGTATTTTTAGTGGATTATATTAATTCACTATTATTTGTATTAAATTATATTGCAGAGAATCTTTATTTGTAAACGTTTTCCACTGCTATTAATTCACTGTGAGTATTTCTTACTCATTAAGGATCATACGTGGTTGTTTTCTATAATGTTGTGATTTCTGTTTTATTTAATTATATTCATAGGAATAGTATATATTGCATATTGTTAATAATTCTGATGCAGGGTTAATAACAAGTTGGTTGTTGGGATGACCAATGGACAGGCATACCGCCTGTGCGAAAAACAATAATAAGTACAAGTTGGTTGTTGGGATGGTCAATGTGCTAGGCAAGTTATAGCTACTTAATTGACTGTCGGGATGGTCAATGTACTTGGTTGTCGGATGACCAATGTACTAAGTATGCTACTTTGACTACTAGTGCGGAAAAGCTAAGAAAACATGGTAAGGGAGTTTGTGCTCCAATAATTAGCCGCTTAAACAAACAAGATTTAATGGCCCTGGTATGAGAGGAGTGCAAGAAGAAAATAAATAAGACTGTGCATATAAAACTGTCATTAATCATATCATTGCATCGTATATTGTTAATTAAATCAGTAATCATCATATTATTGAAAACAATGGACTCACTAGGTATTTTTGTATTATTGTTTCTCTCTGTATTATATATTAATACAGGTTATGAAGAAGATGAGTATCAGGATTGTCCAGACCTTTAGGTGATCTTGATAGCAGTGTCTGAGGCTAAGATGCTTCCCATTTTTGTGGACTACTATGTCAAGTCTATTATTATTATTATATTCGGAAAACAATATTTATATTTCTGTTGGTATGTAATAATATTATTATGAATATAATGTTTGTAAATTATCTGTGTCATACATGGCACAAATACTATTTTATAGTGTAATTATGCAGTTACACTCTTTTTATCTAACTTGAAGTATTTTTGTTAGAAGCTCTGATGTGTTATTGTTAAAGAAAAAAATATATATATTCCGCTGCTAATTTATAACTCTAATGATGTGTAATGTCACGTGAAAATCGAAATTTTCACTTACGCCTTTTTGTAAAAGGCGGGGGTTACATAATTCAATACCGAATTCTGTACATAATACATGCCTAGAGCCCTCTTTATATAAGCTTTAAAATCCTTTTTTCATAGACATTTCTAGAAACTTGAGACCATACACATGGCATGAAATGAGACACTATCCAGATAACTTGAAGACTCTGAAAAGAACCGATAATCCTATTAAAAAACAACCGTTACATAAAGTGTTTTTGTCAACCAAAATGTTATCAATATAAAATACTAACAATATTTATAGCAAAAGATTAGCTTAAACCTAACTTTTACAAAATGACACCTCTACCCCTCTAAACCCTAATAAGAGAAAAGAATGCTAGGGTTTAGGCAAAAAACTTTTACAAAATGGCGCCTCTACCGTAGAAAACCCTAATAGGCTTGTCAACAGTCGTCAGAGCATTGGAATTCACGCATGCCACGTCAGCCCTGATTGTCGCTCGATTGAATATTTTGGTCGATCGATCGACAATGTGCTTGATCGAATTTCTTGGTTGATCGATAGAAAATGTGCTCGATCGAATATTTTGGTCGAACGATCGACATTGATGCTTGAGCCCTTGTGTGCCTTTTACGTGCTTGATTCTCCAAAGATGCTGCCACGTCAGCCCTAACACCTGTACTTTGACGTCTCTAACGACTTCTTCTCCCATTTCTTTGCAAGTCCCATAGAAAATAATACATTTTATCTCAAAGTCCTACAAAACACTAAAACTAACTAACCAAAAAAAAAAAATCAGAAAATAACAAAGCTAAAGGTCTAACTAATATGCAAATTAAGGGGTCCAAATATACAATATTTGGCACTCATCAGGTATAAAGATTAAGATCAAACCCTATAATGTAATCCTTTCTTGCTTAACTCAACAAGAGTGTAAGATAATAATGTCTCACAATCATATCTTCAAATTATTCAATAAATCTCAACTTATAATTTAGACATTATACATATGTTCCATTGTAAGTTTCAACCTCAAAGATAGTCCAACTATTAATCAGATATTTATATGCTTAATACTCAATTCAATAAACCAATGATTTTAAAATCAACAAGGCAAAAACATCAATATCAAAATCTGCAACCTTGTTCCTTATACCTAATTTAGGAACAACTTTCTTTTATCTACCACGTAGCATTTTGATGTGGTCTTTTGTTTACCAAAATATAACAATAATAAATAACCACTTGCAATAGTAAGAATCCTTGTAGGATAGGGCTATATTGAGGGTGTTGAACCTGAAGGACTGTGTAGGAATTGTTATCAAGCTTTTCAAGATTAAATATAACTTAATTAAAAGATGTTTGATTTGATTTTTCTAAAAATAAATATAAAAGTAAAAAGACAAAAATAAATAGAGTAGGGGATTGATTTCATCACTCACCGGATAACAATGATCAATTATAAATTAACAAGGTAAATTCATACTATGTATGATATAGGACTCGTTTTACTCGAGTAGTCAAGAAATTACCTCTAAAGAATAAGTATAATCATCTTCGGTTGGAACAGACCGTCCACCTAACCACTAAGATGCGGTACGACCCATCTTCCCTAGGTATGAATTAGCTACGTCTTTAATAGGATACATACAATCAATGGAATAGTATAACTCATTTTCGATTGGTACGAACTATCTACCTAAATTACACTAAATAGGGTGTAGTACAATCCGTCTTTCGTAGGCATGGTCTATCTAACCCTCTTGATCATATGTCAATTAAAACCGTTGTATAACAATCATTCACATAACACATAAAATATGAAAGATTGAGTTCAATCAATATAAAAGACTTTATAAGACAAAATAAGAAATTCATAATGATTGAATATAAACATTAAGATCAATTCTCACAGTTATACAACCATCATGCATATAGAAAATACCAAATTAAAATACAATTAAACCATTGTTACTTGGAAAGGGCTACATCAACACCCTTGTAAGAATTTAGCCGCTCATCGTGGTGCTGGGATGGCTTCCTGCCATGTTCTTCTCCTCTTCAACTAGTCAGGCCTCCAAGAAGAATTTTCTGTCTAAAGCTAAGCACAAGCACAAGCACAAGCACCCATTCCCTTGAAGCTTAGGGGTCTATTTATAGAGACTAGGAGAGGCCTAGAAGCTCTGGGAATTCCAGGAAAATCGTCTCTTGAGTCTTCTTGTCCAAGTAGGAGATTGAAACTTCAATCCAAGTCGGAAAAGGATTCCAAATTCGTCAGAATTGCGGTCTTTTATTGCGGGGTGATTTTGACATAGTAAACGTCCGAATTAGGGAAAAACTATTTCTGACATATATGTTGAATTTTTTATTAGCTTTCCAACGCCACCAATCTGATATCTGAGCCAAAAGTTATGATTAAAACACTGAGACATGTCCATAATCCAAATTTGAACCTAATCTGATTTTGACTCTTAGTGGAGAAATTCCAATTTAATCATTCTCTTGATTTGATTAAACTTAACAACATCATAGAAGTCTTCTATTATGATTGGTTAAGCTTATCAATATCTTATAGGTCTTCTCAAAGTGTGCTTTAAGCCCAAAATCAATTGAACTAATTGTATTTTATTTAAAACCTGAAAACATTAAAACAACACAAAATCAAACGACAACAATGCTAAGAAATTAACATATGCAAGTTAAGGGGCTAGAATGTGCAACATTCGAAGCTTATCACATTTCTCACTTTCCTAAAATCAACTGGGCACCAATATTATAACCTAGTCTCCATATTTGTCATTATCATTTTATCATGATTCCGGATAAATGAAAATTAATACCATTATTCCATAGATATGATTTTCAATCTAAATAAACTCCAGAAATGGATTTAGTTTCACATATTGTTCTTCAATATCAACTTAAGTTATTTTCTACTTAGTCTTCCAAATTTCTTTCAAAACTCCAATCATATCTCATTAAAGATTACCTCAAAAATATCAACCTATCATCAAAGTTTCAATCTCTAACTAATAACATAAGATCAACCTTTAACCCTTTTAAGATCTCAAGCTTTAGCCAATGTAAATCATTCAACTAATCCTTAAGAATTATTAATTTATTATAACAGTTCATATCCCTATAAAATCCTCAAAAGGATGTAAGAAAATAATATTTTATATAGTACCATGATCTTTATATAGTACCATTATCTATTACAAAAGTCGATCTACTGACTATGGCGGGTACATGTACTAACCTTAGGTATCTATTTCCATATTTGCAAATTTTTCTCTATCCTTATCAGTAAGGGAGCATAAATTCGTGCTTGGGTAGGATGTTGTTGTGGGGATCCACCTTCTTGTGGTCTTGATCCATCAGCAAGATTCAAAGGGCATGTCTTTAGTAATGGTGATCGACCACAATTGAAACAGCTTGATTTCACCATCCTACATCCTCCTGCATGCAGTTTGCCACAAGTTTTACAGGAAGGCTTCCAATTTCTTAGTGCTGGTGGGAAGTTTCTACCAACATGGGTTCGAAGTCATTCTCTATTGCTTGCCTCCTTTCTGATTGCGATGTCTGTTGCTTTTGTTGCCTTTTCAGATCATAGGCTGCTGGTTCACGAATTCCTCTCTTTGCAAGAGATGCTCTACCACCAGCTTGGCATGGTCTTTTATTTCATGGCATATGACCCCTTGATGCGAGGGTTGAGACCGTGCATGAAGCGCTCAGCTTTCAATTCTTCGTCGGGGATTAGGTTAGCGGTGAACCTAGTGAGTTCTATGAATCTGGAGGAGTATTGATCCACCGTTATGTCGCCCTGGACTAAATTTTGGAATTCGATAGCTTTCACTTGTCTTTGAGCTCTGGGAAGAATCGCATGTTGTATTCAACTTTAAACAGATCCCAATTGATTATCGTTTCATTTGGGCGTTCCGTTAGCAATACTTTCTTGGAGGTCCAACAACTTCCGGCTTCGCCTGTCAACTTCAGTACAATATAACGAACCTTATGTTCGTCGGTACAACCAAGAGTGTCGAATAAACCTCGATGTCAGTGAGCCACGCCTCTACTACGTTTGGTCCTTCTATAGCTTCAAACGATCGGAAGTTGACTAGAGAAGTCATAGAGTGAACAACCTAGAATTCAACTTGGTTGTTGGGTTGGGGCACACGTGCCATCGCTTCGGCGAATTGCCTAGAGGTGTCAGCCATGAATTGAGTCAAGGCTTAATAGAATTATGGAGGTGAATTCCTTTCATTACCATCTTCATGGTGATGTTTGTCTTGGTTTTTACGACGGCGATAACATGGCATCTTTCTGGGTCACAATATTTTGTTTATCAAATAAAGATAACACCCTTTATTCGGTCCTAATAAAAATCACAAGGATATTTCCTATCCGAGTTATTAATCGAAAGAAGATTTTCAAGTGCTATGACGTCTAGATTATTAAACCAAATGAAAAGTATTTATTCAATCTTTTCTAAATAATAATTTTATCATTCCTTTAATAACTTAAAAGAATGAACAAACACAATCCTTGACAAATCACAACACTAAGCAAATAACCTATAGTAGTGTCATGTGCTAAGTGTACATACACATGAACAACACACATTCTCAAAAGTTTTTCATAAAAGTTTTCTTTGTTTCAAAACTTTTTGAAAACATACAATAATAATACAAGAATGAGTATTCTCATTTCAGAATAAGAGTTTATCTTCATCTATTCATTGGGAGAAATAAGAGTTTAACTCCCTCTTATTTAATGGATTGTTATACACGAATGGACATTCCCATCTTGGAATAAAAATTTTACACCTTGCATTTAGAGGAGGAACAGAAAGTTTTACTCCTTGCGTTCAGAGGAGAAATAAGAGTTTTACTCCTCCTTATTTAATGGAGTGTCTAAGTTACTATTAGAGACAAGTTAGAAACAAATATAGATATATAATATAGATATATCATTTTCATAAAACTTTTGTTTCAACAGCATTTTCATTGCTTCTAAACACCATTTCATCGCATCTAAATATCATTTTACAAACAAAAGTAACAATGTTTAAAGAAATATACTTAATATACTTAAAATATTTTCTAAGGGTCCAAATCCAAAATAGATTAAATTGCAAACCCATTTTAGCATGCAATCATGCAAATATATATATATCCAACCTGCCAATCAAATCTATGAGCTACTAACTTGTAAATCATATCAGCATATTCTCTAATGCACAAATGATATTGATATGCTTACTAACATAATTAGCAAGAAACATATATCTATAAAGACCATACAATGCATATATGATCATGTTTAGCAAAGTAACACATAAACATCATAGTCATATCATGCATAAATCATTATAATTATCACAGAAACATATGATCATTAAAATTATACAATGCAAGTATAGATGACCATATTCAAGAAGTCCTAACTGTAGACAACAGTTATTAATCTTATCAACTATAATATTTCACACAAAAGCTTTTATAAAAAGTTGTTTATTTTACCTATAACTCTTGTGCCATTCCAAGACTTCTATGGTCTCCAATACTTAGAGCAAAACTACTTTGGCACTAAACTGTAAATTACTAAGGTCACCTTAAGACACTAAAGGTTAACTGGGTCCCAAAGCCAACCACTCTGATACCAACTGTAATGACCCGCTTTTTAAGGCGTAAGTGAAAATTTCAATTTTCACGTATCGTTATGACATCAACAACAACGTCATCAGAGTATAAATTGACAGTGGAATACATTTTCTTTTACAATAACCCATCAGAGCTGACTGAATAAACTCAATATATAGAATAATAACCATTTGTTTTGATATAATAAAATACATCCAATTAACAACATACGTACCACATGCGGCACAAACATTACGTAACCATTGTATATAACATCTACAAACTAAAGGTCTCATCCATAACCTAGCAGCTCATGCCTTCGTTCCTGCAAAACTCGCATGTGAAAATGGTTCACACCACAATCCCATACCGTGGTCGAGTGAGTCAACGGTCCTCAACCACATAGTGACACACTGATTTATTTAACCATATATAATGCATCCAAATGATGACAGTTATATCCACACACATATAATCATCCTACACATTCACATAACCATATCCACATATTATCATGCTGGTTCATCTACTTTACCTCTTTACTACTCATAGCCACATCACTTATTAACACATTATTAACGCTATCTTCTTCGCTAATTTAACACGCTATTAGCGCTATTTTCTCTGCTAATTTAACATACCATTAGCGCTATCTTCTCCGCTAATTTAACATACTATTAGCACTATCTTCTCCACTAATTTAACACCTTATTCTTCTATCACTGCTTTTTACTATTATTCATTTAACCTTTGGTTTATCCATCGGTCTTATCAATAGATCGATGCCTTAGTACCTAAACTTTCGGTTTATCCATCGGTCTAGTCAACCTCTTGACGCCCTGGTACATAAACCTTAGTTCATCCGTTGGTCTACTCAATCCACCGACGCCTTGGTACTTAAACCTCCAGTCTTTTTATTAAGATTTATTCACACCACATTATAATCATGCAAACAACATCACATCCATAATCTCAACCAAAGCTTGTTACATATATTAAATGCCAAACATCAAATAACATATAATCAAATAAAACAGAGATCACTACATTGCTAAAGACCAAACCACACGTATCACCCTCAGTGAGTAAGAAATACTCACAGTTCTTTCCTACTACAAAGATTGATCCATAGATATAATCACTACAACATACATATATAATACAAGCAAATAGTGAATTAATACAACTCACTAAACATAGATTTTAACCCTATACTTATTTCTGATTTCTTAATCCTATTATTATTTGACATAGTAACGGCATATAAAATTCTTCAATTATAATGCAACATATTTCATGTGAGCATTATAACTGCATTCATTACTAAATTACCAAAATTCCCTTTTCATAATAATTACCAAAATGATTCTTTTTAATCAGGCATCACAACGGCGTGATTTATACTTCAATCACTCCGCTTTGAAAGTCCTATTTTAAAAGATAACTTAAATCATTAAAGGATGAGAATCTTATCCAAAACATCTAAAATATATTTTTAGGATATTTTGTAAAATATCTCAAAATATCTTCTGGGATATTTTAAAAAAAATATCTCAAAATGTCAACTGAGATATTTTGTAAAATATCTCAAAATATCTTTTGAGATATTTGTAACATACGTAATCATAAAACTGTTATTCTTTTCGTTTCTTAATTTGTTCTACCTCTTATCTTTTAAAGCATTCTGTCCTTTTCTTATCTACCATTTTATCATTAAAACATAAAAACTAACTTAAGAGCTTTAAGAACTTACCACGAGCAAACCCAAGAGAGATGAGATCCGGCCAAAGAGTGTGATGAAGAGGATCCTTGATTCTCCTTTTCTTGTACCAATCCGAGAGGTAGAGAGAGAGAGAGAGAGAGAGAGAGAGAGAGTTAGAGATATCTATATATGTTCGTGAAGAAGAAAAGGGAGTTCTTATTCTTTTGAACCAAAACTAAAAGAGATAGAGCAAGAGCTTTTCATGCTACTGCATCCATGGAGAAAGTGATGCAGAGAGGCATGAATGAACTAGAGAAATCAAGAGAAGAGAAGAGAGAACTTACCAGAGGCTACTGTCCAAGGGAGAAGAAGATGCAATTCTTCTTCTTTGGTCTCTTTCCTTTTTGATTCTAATCAGGCACAACAAAGAAAGGGAGAAGGTTGCTGATTTGAGGGAAGATCAGAGCTTCAATGTTTTGTTTTCTATTCCAAAAACAGAATAAGAACACTAAGGGAGAAAGAGAGAACCGAGAGAGAGATTTGAGAGAATTTCTCCAAGAGAAGAAGAAGATGTGATTTGTGAGAGGAGCTATCCTTGTATAGAGAAATAAACGGTCCAGATTAATCCATTTTGATATGATGTAATGGCTTAGAAACCAACTTGGAGGACAAGTTTGATGACACGCTCAAGTAATCAATACATCATCAAAATATCTCTTATCTTAGTAACCTTATCCTATAGTTAGGTAATTTTATCCTTAAATGTTTACTTGACCTTATAGTAACTATTCAACTACAATACAAGACAAGAATGTACACTTGTCAACTCAGGAAAGCATCAGGAAATCAATAGGGTGACGTGGCAGAATCTTGGGCTGCCACACATGCATGCTATCCAGTCCAGGGGCAATAGGTTTAGGGACAGTTTCGGCAAACCTACAGAAATCTGATGTCTATGAAACTTTATAGGTAGATAGAGAATCCAAGACGAGCGTTTTGGCTTTTGAATCGACTGAAACGAAGTTTGTTTGACCCTATTTTTGTTATTCCAAATTTGAAGGTCCGTTTTAACATGCCGATACACTTATACATATATTTTCAATAAACATTTAATCTCTTAAATATTTACAAATAGATGGATGAATATTTATGAATAAATATTCATATTTAGTTTATTAGACCATAAATCTGATTTTAACATATTTTATTTAATATCTTAAAATACGGGGTGTTACACTATGACTATTAGACCCATACCAAGATCTAGCAGTATACTTTAGCATTTTCATTGGATCAAAATTGAATAATGATCATCTCAGATTCAATGGTGATTTTAAAAATCACATGACATGTGGGAGGACACAAGAGAGACTCTAGCCCTCCTTAGGATAGTCCTACATCTACTTAGGGTGATTTACAAGGTCATTTAAAAGCATAAATCAAAGTGGATAGACTTTTTTTATTTATTTATTTCATTTTTTTACCTGAAATTAGGTTAGAGGAAAGAACTCGGTTTATTAAAATTTATGTGTCCAAAATGCATGTGATTCTTGCATCTATTTATAATGAGTAATGCTAGAAACTATATTTTTATTCCATAATGTTGACGTTGCAATCTCAACCAACCCTTGGATCAGTCTATGTTTAAAAAAATTGAGAGATACTACACTCTTCCAAATTCACATACCCTAACATGGATAAGTCTTTGGATAAGTCATTGTTTAAAAAATAAGATAAAAATAAAAAAGAGAGAGAGAGAAATGCTACACACTCTCCCACTCTCATACTCTCTAACGTGGCAGTAAAAATCATCCTTATATTTTGAATGAATCACTATTGCATTTTGGATCCAATAATGATTTTTAGTGCCACATCAAGATGTGTGGATTTAAGAGTGTGGGAGTGGGAGTGTGTGTAGCATTTCTCATAATATCATCCAATGGTTGGTTAAGACTGCCACATGAAGATTGTGGTGTATAGCATTACTCGTTTTCAATAGAATATGTGATTGTCACATTCATTTTGGACTTACGTCAATTTAATAGATTGGGGGTTAAGGAATTTCCTCAAAACTAATTCCTCCAATCCAGCCTTGATGAAAGTTTTATACAATAAGAGTTGCATCATTGTATGCCTCTAAGTTATTAAAGATTCTCATTTTTTTTTTTAAAAAAAAAAAAAAAAAAGGCAAAGAAAAAACCATGAGTTCCATGGTAAAGGAAAAACCGAAATATTAGGTAGGTATTTCGGTATAAATTTCTGATAAAGAGAAACATTTCCCATAACTTTTTCAATTTTTATTGTAGAATACATATGGGGTTTAATTCTTGATACTTGTGATTTTTTTATTTTATTTTTAATAAGTAATCGAAATATCAATAAAAGCGTAATACGCCCCATATACACATGAAGTATACAAGAAAAGCCGTCTAAGTACTAGGGAAACAAGAACACAGAATTCATGAAAACTAATCACTAAAGGAGAATAGTGATTAGATAAAGTAACTATCAGAATTATTTTCAGTTAGATTCTTTGTTATTGTCTTAATGAATAGTCCTACCTTCAGGCATATCCATGGTCTTTGATAATCAGATTAGTTCGAAGGTTTTGGGGCTTCATTCTGTTGGATCTCTTAAAACTCTCTTTCTAATGGAAGATGAAGATGAACTATGGATTTTTAATCCATTTGTCGATTACTTTGAAAATTTTCTTACACACTAAAAATTTCCTCTTTTTTTTTTTCTTTTTTTTAATCTTATTCATAGTTTATGAAGAGTTTTCAACCTAAACAAATTGTCCCCATAAAATTTCATGTGTCAATTTAATAATTGTACTTAAAAAAGTAGAAATTTTAGTCTTTTTACACTATGGTGTCATCTAAAATGATAGAAATTACTTATGCATTTTTATTATGATAAGGGCACATTCTAAACCTAAAAGAAATCTAGTCAAAAAACCCTAAACCATTTGATCAAAAAAAATTACTTTAACCAAAATTTAATTGTAATCCAATAAACCTTAACCACAATCTATACATTCATGTATTTTGGAAGATGAAAATGCTACCTATAAATCAAGAAACACAAATTGAATCAAATTTTATTTTATGGTTTTGTATTTGATCACATTAAGCAATAAAATGTCTTTTATAACCCAGTATAAAAGTCTCTGAAAGTGTAGAGGCTTTGTAATCCAATTATGTCCTTTAAATAGTGCAAAACAACCCTTGAAAAAAAAAAAAAGATCTACCTCATTTCTTACTCCTTTTGCATCCCCAGGAATTATGAATCTCTGACCAATCTCTAAACTAAGAACTAAACCGAAGCCCACAACTCCTTTTTAAATGCCATGAACTCAAAAAGTTTTAACACTCATCTTAAATCATGGCATTTAACCCTAAATCTAAAGATCAACACAAGCTCAACTTTAACCATGTCCAAGATACACTGTATTTATAATTTCTGACTTCTTCATTAGATAAACACATAGATTTGCAAGAATTGAAATATCAAGTAATACTTTGTATAAAAATTCAAATGAAAATCAATCAACAATAAAATGATCACTAAACCCAACAGAAGTATGACAAATGTGGAGGTTCAGCTTACAAAAAAAGTGAACCCTTAAACAAAAATTCTATGTTGAGATAACATATGTATAGAATACAATTATTCATCACTATTTGTCACCCTCTAATAAATTGACCATGATATTTTGCAAATTTCAACATATCAAAATCTCAGATCTTGACCAGAGCAAATTTTCCTACTTGATTCCTAACAGGTTCTTCAAATTATCATGATTTTAGGCTTCTTCAATTCTCACATCCAATTTGACAATGCAAAAGCATCTGTTTTCAAGTAATACTTGACACAATATTGATGGGTAAAAGAAGTCGAATTGAATTAGCAGCAAACCTAACTATTTGGGTGGTTTGTCGGCAGGTGGTGGACACGTACTTTGTCCTCGATTTCGCAAAGCTTTCTCCATTTGTAGGTATCCCATAGGCCAAAACTGCCATATACACCAATATATGAAGCCTACACGTAAAGGTAAGTTTCTGCATGCTCTTTGGTTTTCGATATCGTTTTTCCAACATTGCTCTTGTAATACCCGAAAAATATCATGCTTAGGATGATAATGCATAGATAATAATATTTGCATGTGTGTACATAGGTATAAGACTTAATTATTTTTAGTTATAGATTAAATAGAAATATATATATATATATATATATATATATATATATATGTAAAGATATTTTAACCAAAGTCGATCGAGCGACCTTATAGTCGATCAAGTGACTGAAGAGTTGATCGAGCGACTTAATTATCTAGTAGGATACAGTTACGTGTAGGCTACAAATGTCAATTTTTCTACCTTTGATTCTTGAACCCTTTTCGTGTTATTGGTCTTAGGAGATTAAAAACTCATCTAGTTAGTCTAGTTAGCTGGTTTGGTTCAAAACCAATGAGATATGGTATAATTATTATTCAAAGATTTGATAATCCAATCTTTGAAGATATGAGTGATCTCGGCACTATTCTCTCAAGCTGAGGTGTCTTTAATCCGACCATTGAAGTGCCTCCTTGCTGGTTTGATCTCAACCATCTAGGATTTCTATATAAAGCATGCATGAACAGTCAAAATCATCACCAAAGAACAAAATTTCAGTTGTGAGAAGTGAAGACATGTGTCTTGGGTGATTAGTGTGAGTAGGCAATGTGAGTGTTTGATAAAAAAAATAAAAAAAGGGAAGGTGGGGGGGGGGAATAAAGTGTGTGCTGTGTTTTATTTTCTGCACGTAAGTATGTGCTAATAATGAGTGAAAATGTAAATAAAAGAAAAGTGACCAAGTGTGTGTGTTATCTTTTAATAAATATATACGTATATAGAGTTTTTCTTTAATTTTGGTGGTAACACTACACTATTCAAACATTTTGGATAGTAAATGACATTCAATATTCAAATTGAAAGAACAGGATATCGATATTTTATACCATCATGCCATGTATTTTCATAAAATGGAACTAAATTGGAATAAAATGAGTATAAGATTATAATTATTATATTTAAATCTGTAGCCGTTGTAATGAAAAATAATTTCTTGAGAATAAGTATTGTAATAATAATAAATATTTTCGTAGTGCCTTTTTCACTAATTTATTATCATTGCATGGCTTAAATTATGCAGTTTCTGAGGATAACCTTTGAAGTTAGAACAGTAAGTACCTCTATACTTACAAAGGAAGAAGCTGGTGGATTTTTCCTATGATATTATGTTAGTACTTTATTTACTTGTTTGCGCATGTGACTTTGCATGTTTTAATATTTTAATAATCTGTTTAATAACAAGTTGTGCATCTAGATCCACAATGGTACATGGCGATTAACTGGTTGCCTAGGTGTAGTGAATGTAGACGTACCGAAAAAAGAGAATAATAAATACAAAAACTAGTGTACATAGGCCACTAGGGAAAACCAGGTTTCCAAAAGCCTAGGCTCCCAAAGAATATAATTAAAACTTAAAGTTAGGAAGCCCAGGCTTCAAATAAGACGTTAACCGTGCCTAGGCCAACAGAGGAGTGGAATAAGGGAAATACCTAAAACTTTGCATTTAAAACTGTCATATTTCTGCTTTATGATTACGTTTATATTCAATTTATGTCTATGATTCACGACCATAGATTATATATTACGTATACATGTGATTATAAAGCCCTATTACATTATGTTACACCTATTAAATAAATCAGTATTCATTTTATTATGGGAAACAGTGGACTCACTTAGATATTTTGTATTGTTGTTTTCTCTCTGTAATGTGTGTTAATACAGGTTATGAATAGGATGAATATCAGGACTATCCAGACCCTTAGATGGATCCAGATACTAGTATTTAAGGCTAAACTGCCTCCTTTTTGTGAACTACTATGACGTATGTTAGTATTTTGGCCTTATTCTGTGTTTGGACAAAATCACTTATATGTAAGGATGCTGCAAACAGGGATTCCACTGTTCAGAGTGAAGTCAGAAGAATTTCAAAGTTCCCTGTCAGCCGTCCGGACGATGTGTCATCCCGTCCGGATGCCAGACAGTCCAGCATCATTCGTACGGACGACGTGCTTCTTCCGTCCGGACACTTCACTGTATCGAGAAGTTTCTGTTCCAGCTTGATCCGTCCGGACGCCTATCATTTCTCGAACGGTTCACTGATTCTTTCCAAGTTCAAGAAAGGGAAGATCAATCAACCGTCCGGACGATGTGGTATCCCATCCGGACGCCTGTATCCATAAGGCAAGAATCGCAGTTTGAATTTGACCGTCCGAACGCCTGACAGCTGTGGTCCGGACGCTGGTGCATCATATATGGTAACTGATGATTCAACTTCAACCGTCCGGACGTCTCCCCCTCATGGTCCGGACACACACGCATCAGATATGGAAATTGTGTGCTGAAGTTTAGCCGTCCGGACGCTCCTGCCCCATGGTCTGGACGTGCGAAGCCTGATATGGAAATAACTTGCGGCAGATGTGCGACCGTCCGGACGATCGAGCCATCCCGTCCGGACGATGTTCTTATACAGGAAAGATTTCTCCGCGGAATTTTTGGAAAAATCCTGTCGCACAGTTGTCCGTCCGGACATCAATGGTCCACCGTCCGGACGGGTCCAGGGCAAATTTTGCCTGACGCTCATTCTGACCCCCAGACTATAAGTAGGGGTCCTTGGGCACTTAGAGCTGCAAGAATTCGGTGTGAATTCCATTAGAGCTTAGAGACGTGATATTTCCTATAGAGCCGTTTTTCAAGTGTGCTACGCTATAAATCGAAGTCTATCTTAGAGGTTGGCTCTAAGGTAAAGAGTTCCATTGAAGACCCCTTCAGGTAGGTGAACCTGGTTGGGAAGCGTTCGTGTTGGGTTACACGTCAAAGATCAAGGTACGACCACTGCATCGGTACATGTGAGTGTTACTATCTTGTATCTAGCTTTGTCTTCTGAATAGTGGAATTCCTAGGTTTGGCTGCCCCGGAGTGGTTTTTCTCTTAACTGAGTTTCCACTTCGTCAACAAAAATCTTTGTGTCATTTACTTTCCGCTGTGCCTTAATTTTTGTTGACACTTATGCACACACTTTACTTTTAGAAGTCATTTCAATTTTTCAATTGGTATCAGAGCTTGGTACACTCTGAGAAGATTAATTTCTTGAGTGTTTTTATATTTGACTTCTATCTTTATTATGTCTCAAACTCTTAATTATGTTCCTGCCTTTGATGGCTCGAACTATGGCTATTGGAAGGCACGTATGCGTTTCTTTTTTAAATCTATTGACTGTTGGGGTTTGTTGAGACTGGTTGGACTAAACCAGAGGATACAACACCTGAACTAGTCCCTCAAAAGAACGCTCATCTTTCAAATGACAAAGCCCTCCATGCTCTATGCCAAGCACTTTCTCCATCTGAATTCGCCAAAATTTCAAATTGCGAATCAGCCAAAGCAGCATGGCAAATTTTGGAAACAACATATGAAGGCACAAAACTTGTAAAATCTGCCAAACTTCAGATGTTGATTTCAAAATTTGAAGAAATTAAGATGTTAGAGGAAGAGACATTTGGAGAGTTTTACTCCAAAATAAGTGACCTAAGGAACTCCATGGTGAGTCTTGGGAAACCTATCTCGGATGTAAAACTCATCCGAAAAATTCTCAGATCTTTTCCCGAGCGTTTCAGGATTAAGGTAACGACTATTGAGGAAAGCAAGGATCTTGAAGAAATGAAGATTGAAGAGCTGGTTGGATCTCTTCAAACATACGAGCTGTCTCTGCCCCTGGTCAAGAAATTAAAGACCATTGCTCTTAAGGCTTCCAAAAAGAAGGTAGAAGCCTCATCTGAAGAAGAATCTGAGGATGAAGAAAAGGCTGTGGCAATGCTTGCCAAAAATTTCAGAAGACTAATGAAAGATGATCGGTTCAAGAAGAAGTTTTCTGAAAAAGCCAAGAAACCTCTCAGAGAAGCTGAACCAGAGGATGAGAAAGATCCCAGAGGACCCCGATGTTTTGAATGCTCAGGCTATGGGCATATCCGGGCCGATTGCGGGAATGTCAAGAAGGACAAGGGGAAGGATTACAATGTGACTCTCAGTGATGAGTCCGAAGAAGATGCTCCAGAGTCTGACAAATTTCTGGCTTTTGTGGCCCCTTATGTTGAAGAAGAAGACTAATATTGTTCGAAGCATAGGGAGAATGAGGTAGAGCACAAGGAAGCATACAAAACTCTCTACAAAGAGTTTGAGAAGCTGAGGGAAGGCCGAAAGCAGCAAGTTAATGATCTGAACAGTCTGCATACTGAGAAGAGCTCACTGCTAGGGGTGTAAACGAGCTGAGCTACTCGTGAGCTTACTCGAGATCGACTCGAATAAACTCGACTCGTGCTCGAATCGATTATTAAATGAGCTACTCGTGAACACGAAATTAGGCTCGATTATTAAATGATGCAAAACTCGTATAAACTCGGCTCGACTCGATTAAAGCTCGTGAACTCGCTCGTATAAGGATCGACTCGTTTATTAAGGCTCGACTCGTATATATATATATATATATATATATATATATATATATATATATATATTAATTTGTTAATATATAGCTTATTTTTATCATATAATATATTAATAAACAATATACTGTATGTAAGTATAAATTAAGTAACAAATAACAATGGTCATTAGTCAGTATATATTAATTGGTTATGTGTATATCAGTATCAATACTTAATTATTAGTCATATGATATAATGATAATCCAGATACTTAATCATATTATTCATGTAATATAATAGGATTATAGAACTATATGATCATATAATAATATAACATTTTGGCATATGACATGTAATCACTTTATTATATGTTACAAATATTATCATTTAATATTTAATAATCATTACATTACTTAATTCAAGATCTAAGATTATACGGATTATTAGATCATGTTAATATGTTAAATATGTTATTATATGATAATACTTAGATCGTATGATTATATGATATTAGTATTATTAATAGATAGTTATGAATTATGATTTATGACTCATAATGATCGTAGATTCATAGATAATCTCATAAATCAAGGATATGATATGAATCATATGATTTATAATTCATAATCATAAATATATATATACATATATAATTATAAATTAAGTTATAAGTATAAATTATAAGTACATAGTGTCATATAAGTATACAAATTCATACTAATATAATTGTTAAGTATTTAGATACTTAGATATACTCATACACTGATACACTGATTAAGCATAATTATTAGTAGCATTTAAATACAATGACTAGGTATATAAATTACATACGTAAGTATGAATTCACATTAATCATATGATATAGTGACACTTCTGAAACTTAATCATATTATTAATATATAATGACAATGTGATTCCTATAATCCCAAATTAAGTTATTAGGATTGAAATCACCAATATATTAATTATAATCACAAGTTAGCTAGGTATTATCATTATAATTTAGATCATATGATATAACATTATGCTATATAACTGTTAGATATGATCTAATTAATATGATCAATAGACTTTTTATGCTATATAACTGTTATATATGATCTAAAAAAAAAGAAGTGTTATCATTATATATTTAGGACCATATGAATAATATGATAATATAATAATTATCATTGTTAATGTTTTAACTTAATATAAGTTAATTAGTATTTATATTGACTATTGATTCAATTTTTTAGTGCCAAAAATCAAATGATAATACTTTTTTGTTTAAGATCATATGATAGTGCTTAGATCATAATTTAAAAAATATTACATACACACACAGAAAAATTAGGCACAATTACAAATTATAGCCACATAATGTCATAGAAGTATAGAGCTTCATACTAATACAATGATTAAGTATCTAGATACTTAGATACAATAATAAAGTATATAGATTACATACGTAAGTATGAATTCACATTAATTATATGATATAATCACAATTCCGACACGTAATAATATTATTCATACACAATGATAATGTGGTTCATATAATCAAAAAATTAAATTAAATTAAATTAAATTAAATTAAATGATCTAAGTATTATGATCATTAGAATACAAAAAAATATTATCATTAGATATATAGGACCATATGATTATATCATAATTATAATTTTTAATGTTATTTAACTAAATATATGTTAGTTAATATTTATATTGACTATTGTTACAATTTTTCATCATTATATACTTGAATCGTTACCTCAAATTTTAAGATCAAAGATCAAATGATAATACATTTTTATTTGATTTAGATCATATAATAATACTTATATAATATGATACAATCATTAGATCTATATTAAGTATGTAAGTATCTAGATTATGAATTGTTGTATCATAATTCACAAATATATACTTAAAAAATAAGCTATAAGTTTGAGTTCATATAATCACATTATTATAAGTATATGTCACGTAATCATAAAGGAAGCTATGCATATTAAACAATTAAGTATGTGCTCAAAGTAACATAATCAAACACAATTCAACCAATTGGATCACTTGATAAGGAAAATAAATGTATTTTATCATCCAAGTTCATAAGAAATTAAATACAAATTTAATGCATAATTGATTTCAAATATTATTTGATATTAAATTGGAATCTTAGAATTATAAAAGATTTTGGTAAATGCAAATAATGAAAATTGCCAAATTGCATGGATTGATCAAATCCACGTAACAAATTAAGTTTTCCTTCTTTCAAATAAAATTTCAAATTTTTAATTAAAGATTTTATAATCAAACTTTCCTTAATTATCCAAAAGAGAAATGTATTTTTTTAAAAAAATTCTATTTCTCCTACTTGCATGATCTCTCTCAATGATTTTTTTTTTAAAAAAAATTATTTTTAAATCGTAAGACAAAACCAAAAGGGAAAGGAAAATTCATTTAATGAAACAATTTAAGTCAAATTTTTTTAATACAAATTTTGCATTAAGTTTCACTCAAATATCCCTCATAATTTGCTAGCCTTTAATCGTGTAAAAATCTTCCCTCCAAAAGTTACAGGCCTAGGGTATTAAAATTTCTAAAAAATATTATAATTTCTTTCAAAAATCACATTAATTAACGACCTAAACCTAAAACTCTATTATTTAATTGCATTAAACACATTCCCCTAAAATCGCTTAAATCAAAATAAATAAAAATTTAATGCATTATTGATTTCAAATATTATTTGATATTAAAATGGAATCTTAGAATTATATAGGATCTTGACCAATACAAATATGGGAATGAGATTGGCCACATTAACATAATAAACTAAAATTTAATTATTTTTAAAAAATTAAATATTTTACAATGGAACTTTCCTTAATTATCCTTAAGATATTTTTTTTTGTGATTATTTTTTTTGTCATGATTGTGAAAATTCTTTTCTCATAGTTACATGATCTCGTTAATTTTTGAATTTTTTAAATTTCAAGACAAAATGAAAAGGGAAAATATTTTTTTTTTAATAAAACAATTTAATTTAAATTTTTCAAAATTCAAACTTTGCATTAAATTGCAATCAAATTTCTTGCAAATTTCCGTATAATTAGCCCCTTGGTTTTGCAAAAAAAATTCTTTCCAAAAGTCACACAGCATTTAAATTTGAAACATTATTTTAATTTTTTCAAAAATCACAAGAATTTAAACCTAAATATAAAAATTTATTATTGAATTGCATTAAAAACATTTCCCGAAAATTGTACTAATCATAATAAATACAAATTTAATGTATTAATGGTAACCTTTGATTTTTACGTGATAATTATATAGTGTTCTGCATATTTATGAGCTCACTATCATTGATCAGATCCAAAGACTTAGATTGAATCATCAAAAGGCAAATTTAAATCAACAGTTAGGATATCGTTTTGAGAGTAGATTCCACCGTAGACGGCCAGACGCACATACAGATGATAATCTTTCAAAATCAAAAAATTCAACTTTCAAAACGCATACACGCGAAACGATGCGCTGACAGCGTTTTTTTTTTTTTTTCGAAAAATTGACCTTATTCTATGAAATCTCAACCATTCGATTTTCCTTGATTAAATTATAGCCGTTGGATGGAGAACATGGTTTACAGCTGTAACACATATTTATAAGTGAGAGTTATATGGTGTTCCATGTCTCCATGAGCCTACTTTCACCGATCTAATCCAATGAATTATATTAAAACTGGTTTTCTAAAATTATGATGAACGATTACGATCGCACATGGGATTGATTTCATCTACATAGACGCATATTGGAAAATAAATTTGAATCCCTATTTTCACGCGATTTGGCTGACCAAAATCTGCAACCCACGTATTAAAAACACATTTTTTGAGGAACATTTGGCCGTCCGATTATTTGAGTGAAATCTTAACCGTCCATTTTTTTAAAGTGTTTTACAGCTGTAATGCATGTTTTACAATAGATTTGTTATGGTGTTTCGAATAGTCATGAGCCCACTCTCACTGATATGATCAAACGAATTAAATTAAATCTTGCAATAAGTAATTGTATTGAACGGTCAATATTACATATATGGCCAATTTAATCTACACACGCGTGGAGGGGATAAATTGCAAATCTCTTCTTCCAAAATCCTTCAGAAACAAAATAAAATAAAATTAAAAAAAAAAAAACTTTTCATGTCTCCTTTCTTTCTTCTCAGTTCTCCCTCACAACTTCATTACTTCTTATTTTCTTTTCTTTCTTCAACCTTCAACCTTCCACCGTCACCCCCACCAGATCGACCAAGAATGACCAGGTCGAACCACAACAGGCCCCATTTGTATGACAAATGCTCCTTTTCTCTCTCTCTCTCTCTCTCTCTCTCTCTCTCTCTCCCTCCTGCTGCTTCTTTTCTGAAGGTGCATCTTTTGCCTCTTAAGCTTTTTATACCGGGCATTGCTGTAAGTCTATACACTTTTCACAAGCGACTCAAGATACTTGATCGTGGTATCATTGTTACCCTGGTCTTTCGTTTCTTTGATCGTATATTAATTTGATTTGTATTTGTTTAAATTTGGATTGTAAGTTTAGTTGATTATATATGTATTAAATTTGGTAAAATTATCATTAATAAAATTTGTTTATTTTTTGATTGCGACCATTAAATTAAATAATTCTACTTGAGCCGAGCTCGAGCCGAGTACCCGAGTTCGAGCTCGGCCAAAATACTCGAACTCGAGTTCGATCTCGCACAGGAATCTCACCCTGGCGAGCCGAGCTCGAACACAAAATATAGGCTCGTCCCGAGTTCGAGCTCGAGCTCGAGCCAAACCAAAAAAAAAACGAGCCGAGCTCGAACGAGGAATACTCGCTCAAGATCGGCTCGTTTACACCCCTACTCACTGCTGCTCAAGATACAGGAGCTCGAGGAAAAGCTACTTGAGACACAGCTCCAGCTAGAGAGAGTCACTGATGAGAAGTTGACTCGTATGCTGTCCATCCAGAAGAGCCGAAATGACAAGACTGGTCTCGGGTATGTAGCTTCCTCTTCTGATATTCCTTTTTCCTTGAAGACTGTGTTTGTGCCTCCTACAGTCCCAGAGCTTCCTCCAGTTATTGAAGATAAACAGAAGGAAAAGGTCAATGATGATGTTCCAGACACTCAGCAGCCTCATTCCATCAGAAGACCTCCTATTTTCCATCACTGCGGTCTCATTGGGCATGTACAGCCTCAGTGCTCCCTCTTGAAAGCACAAAAGGCCAAAGCCAAGAAAAAAGTGCCTAGACAAGCTCAGTATGGCACTGTACCTACAGTTCAGCATCAGACTCCTTGGCATCAGGCACCATGGGGACAAGCACCAAGACATCAGTTCCAAGCCCCTAGGTCTCATGCTCCTCAGCATCAGCGGCCTCAACAGCGATTTGTACCAGCCAATCAGAGTGGCACTTACAAGAGCAAACCCAGGCATTTGAGAAGGCCTCAAGAGCAATACATCGGTGAGCCTCCTGTTTGGATGCAGAACATGATGGAGTGGATGATGCAGTCTTGTCAGCCACCACCCACTAGAAGGCAGACTTTGGCTGAGAAGGACAGTTACCCCAGGAGGGGGAATAGGCGCACCTAGCGGATTCGGGTGTTCATGCCTAGGATTTGGTTCCTAATCCTAAGGCATCAGGTTTGATTGCTAGCATATTTTCCGTATCATATTTATGTGCTAGTTATCTAGGAACCAGTTGCTTGTGCCCCCTTGTGTTTTCTTGAGAAAACTTTGCAGGTGTTCATTTTTGGGGAAGACAGAAAAAGCAGGTCGAGCGACTATTTTTCTGTAGTGGCATCTTTGAGTACACACAGGTTTGATTGTACCTTAGCATATGAATTTTTTTCCATATTGCTTGTTATGTTGGTTTATTTCTTTTCTTAAAAAAAAAAAAAAAAAAAAAATTTGGGGAGAATTTGCAGGATATTATTTCTCTTGGCTTATTAGATATTGCATGCATTCTTGCCTGATATCTCAATTCGGTATTCATTGATTAAATACGCTTAGATATAATTGAGAGTTTTGACTATGCTAGCCAAGTGTTTTTCCTGTTTATGCAAAAAGTAGGATAGCTTCTTTCCTCATGCGATGAAAAAGTACACTATCCCTGGCTCCCCTAAAGGTACATCTTTCCTTTTCTGACTCTTTGCTTTTGGAAATTTTGGATAAGAGAAGAAGTCCTTGATAAGATGGCCAAATTGACCACAGGCTTGTTGAACCTAGCATCTATAAACTCTGGCACTCCCCACCGTTTGCAGTATCATAAGATTCGAGCAGTAATTCATAAAAATTTATGTGCTTTAAATTTGTTTAATCATTGCTTATGTGCTGAAACTTACCTTGCCCTCTATGAGCAAGTAAAATTATATGTGCTGTATCTTAGGGGGAGTGTATCAGATGAGGGTGTCTAGGCTCTAGCAAGTTATAAGGTTTGACTTTTGGCTAATCTGTCTTTGATTTTCTCTCATGTCTAGAAAATGTAGTTGCATTTTGTCATGTCTTGGACAGTCTTACCTTGTGGGAAAATAGTCTCCACACACACACGCATTGCTTGAGTTGAGTTGCCTATTTGACTTTTACATGATCAAGACAAACTATTTGAGCAAATTGAAATCTCAACTCTCTCTTATATCTCTGTTTATTTTTTAGATGCTCTCTGATTGTGTTATCAGTTGACTATGCATGCGTATTCTGACACTGACTTGAGAAAATTTGATCTCTGTAAATTTTTCTCAGTTTTTCTAGTGTTTCAGTGTGGAGCGTCCGGACGGTCTCTCTTGGCGTCCGGACAGGTAGGGTTCAGTCATTCGGACGGTTCATGTTTAGAGTCCAGACCGGGCTGGAGCCTTATCGTCCGGACGATCCGTGTCTTACGTCCGGACAGGTGCTGGCTTCTTCGTCCGGACAGCATATTTATATCGTCCAGACGCGCGCGACCTGTCTGCTCCTTTCTGAGGTAGCGAGCGTCCGGACGTCATCACTCGACCGTCTGAACGGGGACCCCACAGCGACTATAAAAACCCCAGATCGCCGCACACTCTCTCTACCCCACAAAATCTGGTTCTTGGCTGCTTGTGATTTAGTAATTTTTAAGCTTTTTGGAGTTTTGCTCATTCCTTGCTTATTTCAGGTATTTCTCTGATATTTTTTTTCCCTTTTGCTGCCATGTTGAAATCCTTTGGATTTTGTTTTCCTTGTGATACTGTCTTTATTGTTTTTCTACTGTTATTCTGCTAAATTTTTATTGTCCTAACAAAAATATTTTTGGCATATTCTTTTTGGAAAATTTTTGTTGGATGTTTTTGCAGAATCATGTCTGCCGGCAGTCCACCCCGCAGGGTCCGTCAAAGGCTTGTGGAAGATAGGGTTGAAATTCAGGCCAAAATTATGGACCACTCTGTCATTGCTGAGCGGAACGTGCTTCGGGCTGATATCATGGTGCCACCACTGGACAACATACTTGACATCATTCAGACGTACAACTGGGGATATCTCCACAGCTGTGCTTGTGTGGTGTACACCAGATTGGTCAAGCAGTTCTACGCCAACCTGGAGGTGGTACAGAATGATGATCATGGAGTGGTGCTCCAATCCTCCGTTACAGGCCATCTCATCACTGTTGATCCTCAGGTCATCAGTCACATCATCCGAGTCCCATTGCTCGAGATTTCGGCCAGCCCCTACAATGAGGTGGTGCTTCCTCCATCCCTGGATGATCTCAGGGAATTCTTCCGTGCCGTTCCCCAAGGTGTGGAGCTCTCTACTGCCATCTGGATTGGTGCCCTGTCACCCTCCCATCGCATGCTGGCCAAGATAATCCAGCAGAACATCTGGCCTGTTGCCCGGTGCAGTGATCTAATCCTGAAACGGGCCCAGTTTGTCTATGCTATCCACCTCCGCCTGCCTTTCTGCCTATGCAAGCACATTTTGGGGGTTATATTAAAGGCTCGTGATGAGAGCACTGCTGGTCTCCCTTTTGGCTGCCTCCTTACTCAAATTATTCTTCAGTCGGGCATCAATGTCAATGGCGAACCGAAGATGAAAATCCAGCAGCCCATCAGCAAGCAGACACTGATGAAGTCTAATGCACAGCTGCGGAGAGATGACTCTGATGATGAGGTGCCCCCACATGCTGCTATGCCAGTCGGCTTTCTAGATATGGCTTCATCCTCACATACTGTACCGCCATCTGAGCCAGAGGTTAATTATGCTCAGATTATGGAGGTTCTTGCTGCACTTTAGGGAGGGATGAGCAGCTTACAGGTGTCTATGTCCTATATGCAGTAGTCTACGAGTTCCATGCAGCTTGCTGTGCACTCCATCGACAGGCGCGTGGAGCAGAACCAGCTGGAACTTCAGGAGTGCCTGAAGTATCATCATCCTAGTGGCAGTGATGATAAGGATGGTGCAGATGGGATTTTACCCATGCCTGAGGATGTTTGATTCCCGATCAAGTGATTTTTGTCCCAGAATGGCCAAAGGGGGAGTTTGTTAGTATTTTGGCCTTATTCTGTGTTTGGACAAAATCACTTATATGTAAGGATGCTGCAAACAGGGATTCCACTGTTCAGAGTGAAGTCAGAAGAATTTCAAAGTTCCCTGTCAGCCGTCCGGACGATGTGTCATCCCGTCCGGATGCCAGACAGTCCAGCATCATCCGTCCGGACGACGTGCTTCTTCCGTCCGGACACTTCACTGTATCGAGAAGTTTCTGTTCCAGCTTGATCCGTCCGGATGCCTATCATTTCTCGAACGGTTCACTGATTCTTTCCAAGTTCAAGAAAGGGAAGATCAATCAACCGTCCGGACGATGTGGTATCCCATCCGGACGCCTGTATCCATAAGGCAAGAATCGCAGTTTGAATTTGACCGTCTGAACGCCTAACAGCTGTGGTCCGGACGCTGGTGCATCATATATGGTAACTGATGATTCAACTTCAACCGTCCGGACGTCTCCCCCTCATGGTCCGGACACACACGCATCAGATATGGAAATTGTGTGCTGAATTTTAGCCGTCCGGACGCTCCTGCCCCATGGTCTGGACGTGCGAAGCCTGATATGGAAATAACTTGCGGCAGATGTGCGACCGTCCGGACGATCGAGCCATCCCGTCCGGACGATGTTCTTATACAAGAAAGATTTCTCCGCGGAATTTTGGAAAAATCCTGTCGCACAGTTGTCCGTCCGGACATCAATGGTCCACCATCCGGACGGCTCCAGGGCAAATTTTGCCTGACGCTCATTCTGACCCCCAAACTATAAATAGGGGTCCTTGGGCACTTAGAGCTGCAAGAATTCGGTGTGAATTCCATTAGAGCTTAGAGACGTGATATTTCCTCTAGAGCCGTTTTTCAAGTGTGTTGCGCTATAAATCGAAGTCTATCTTAGAGGTCGGCTCTAAGGTAAGGAGTTCCATTGAAGACCCCTTCAGGTAGGTGAACCTGGTTGGGAAGCGTTCGTGTTGGGTTACACGTCAGAGATCAAGGTACGACCACTGCATCGGTACATGTGAGTGTGAATATCTTGTATCTAGCTTTGTCTTCTGAATAGTGGAATTCCTGGGTTTGGCTGCCCCGGAGTGGTTTTTCTCTTAACTGAGTTTCCACTTCGTCAACAAAAATCTTTGTGTCATTTACTTTCGCTGTGCCTTAATTTTTGTTGACACTTATGCACACACTTTACTTTTAGAAGTCATTTCAATTTTTCAATTGGTATCAGAGCTTGGTACACTCTGAGAAGATTAATTTCTTGAGTGTTTTTATATTTGACTTCTATCTTTATTATGTCTCAAACTCTTAATTATGTTCCTGCCTTTGATGGCTCGAACTATGGCTATTGGAAGGCACGTATGCGTTTCTTTTTGAAATCTATTGACTGTTGGGGTATTGTTGAGACTGGTTGGACTAAACCAGAGGATACAACACCTGAACTAGTCCCTCAAAAGAACGCTATATCTTTTCTTTATTCTTTTTTATTACTTTTTTCATTAACGTGATATTTGCATTTCAGATTTAAAACTAAACTCAATGCAGAGCTGCATCTTCTGTTACTAAATTGCAAAAAACTTCATCTTGGGTTAGAACTCAATCCAAACTTCTGATTTCAGTTAAAGTAGCAGAAACTCTCGGAATTTAAGCAACAATATACTATATTTTGGTTATGTAGCAAGAATAATGGAAAAGAAAACATATTTTGTGGATGTAATGGTACAAAAACGAAAAGAAAAGAGAACAAAAATTCACAAAATTCGTGGGTATAAAGAGCCCATAAAAATTATGCATGAAAATGAAAAACTGATTGGTGATAAATTACTTTTTGTTCTTGAAGAACAAAAACCCTAGACAAATTTTACCTAAATCGATTCCAGCATCAAAACACTTCTTTGTTAGTTCAACATGTGTTTGACACAAACTTAACGTCATAACAACCAGACTAGACTAATAATGTTACAAGTAGCGCAAAAAACAAATGTTCAACCTGATCCACCATTTGAACTTCCTACATTCACTCTCGGAAATTGAAATAGGAAAACAGGCGTGAGAAATTCAAGAGACAGAGAGAGAAGATGAGGGAAATTCAAGAGAGCTCAACACACACAGATGATTCGTAAAGAGATACGTAGAGACGAGAGAAAGAAACGGGAGAGAAGAAAAGGGAAAGGAAAAAGGTGGAGGGAAGGGGAAAAAGAAAAAAGAAGAGCGTTCCGTCCACTTTCCGTCTTTTTTGCCTTTTTTGCCTGGAGAAAGAATAAAATAAAGGACCCATTTGTGAATAGTGCAACACTACATGTAGCATTGTACTGTTCACAAATGGATGGGAAATCTATTTTTATTTACATAACATAATCCAATGGAGTGGGTTTTTGTGCCTTTGCTTATCTAATCTGACCAAAAGTTGCAAATAACTAATCCATTGGGAATGCTCTCAGTATTTTATCATTTGAGAATTTTGAGTGAATAGCCATGTTTCATAGCCTGTTATAATGATACTATTTGAAGTACATAGTTACCCAATCAAAAGTTCAAAACCAATAGTTGAGTAGCACCCAATTTATCCACACAAAAAAAAAAAACAAGATATCTTGCCCAGATAACATCTAAAACCCTAGTATTTTTCAGAACCACAAACAACAAATGAAATCAACCTATATGCACAACCACAAGCAATGTTGCCAAGACTGGTATGTTTGGGTCCATGGTAAGGTACTGGGACACGTTATCCTCCCACACCCATTACAGGTTGCATTAAGGGTAGGCTTACTTGGTTCAGTTTTTCTCTTTTTCTTGATCATTAAGTCACCCACTCAAACCTCAATTATTGGCCCTTGTTTATGGGGGTGGAAGTACCATTATGCTTAAAGGCCATTTGCTGTTCTCTATCTAGGGCTGTGGTTCACATCAAATCATTTGAGTCACTTTGGCACAGTATGCATATATGTTGAAAATAAATATTGACTTCTAACTTAACCAAGTGTGTGTGTTTGTGTCCAACAAAATATCATAAATGGAAATTTAAATAAGACAAGATATTTGTTATGAAGTGAAAATTCTGTGAAGAGAAAAACCAATCCGGGGCAGCCAAACCCAGGATATCCACTATAATGAAAACAAAGCTAGTTACAAGACACTCGTACTCCCATAGCCTTATGCAGTAGTCATACCTTTAACTCTGACATGAAGCCCATCGTGAACGCTTCCCAACCAAGTCTCATACTTCAAGGGGTCTTCAATGTATTCCTTTACCTTAGAGCTGATCCTTAAGATAGACTTCACACGAACTGTTGAGCACACACCGAAAACGGCTTGAGAGCTAGCGGATCTTCGATTCTCCCTAAACACCGTCTCAAAGCACTACCGAATTCGATACATAATTCATACAATTTACAAGCCTAGGGCCCTCTATTTATAGGCTTACAAAAACCTAAATCTACTGAAAATCGAAGTATGGTTGTCGAGCTTTTGGATGGAAGATAGCTACGTCTGGACGGTCTTCTGCGATTTCCTTTCAGAAACAACGCAAATCTATCTTTATCAGATCCACGTCTAGAAGGCTTGACCGAGTGTGCGGAGGGTCTACGCTATAACTCCTTTCTGCATTCGAATGGAACATTGGAATATTCTGAAATGCTGGACAACGTCCGGACGTGTTGCCATATCGTCCGGACGACTTGCAGAGACTTCCCTAACAGTGTCGACTTCTGAAATCCAACTCAGTGTACTTCCGGAAGGTCTTCTACGATTTCCTTTCAGAAACAACGCAAATCTATCTTCGAAAAATTAAAATGACTTCTAATATAAAGCAAGTGTGTGTGTGCACAAAGTGTTAACAAAATAATATCAATGCGGAATTTAAAAGATACAAGAATTTTGTTAACAAAGTGGAAACTCAATATGAGAAAAACCACTCTGGGACAGCCAAACCTAGGATATCCACTATTCAGAAGACAAGACTAGTTACAAAGTAGTAGCACTCACATACCCCTGATGCAGTGGTCGTACCTTGAACTCTAACGTGTAACCCAACACGAATGCCTCTGTTAGTTTGTGATTGGCCTCATTCTGTTTGGACAAAATCACTTGTGTGTAAAGATGCTGTTTAACAGGGATTTTGCTATTCAGAAGTGTTTCAGACGATTCTGCAAGTCAGAAAAATCGGTTCCCTGCCAGCCGTCCGGACGACGTGGCATCCCGTCCGGACGCTCATCGTCCACAGTTCCATCTGTCCGGACAACGTGCCATACCGTCCGGACGCCAGACAGTCCAAGCATCATTTGTCCGGACTACGTGGATTTCCGTCCGAATTCATTGTATCGAGAAGCTTCTGTTCCAGCTTGCATCCGTTCGGACATCTCAGCAACCCGTATGGACACTTCCAGTGATCGATCAGCTTCAGATTTTCTTTCAAAGTTCAAATAAGGGAAGATTGATGCAACCGTCCGGACAACATGGATTCCCGTCCGGACGCCCTCATACATAAGGCAAGAATCGCAATTCAAATACAACCGTTCGGATTTCAGTCAGCTTGGTCCGGACACGCATTCAACAGATTTGGAAATTGCGTATTCAACTTCAACCGTCTAGACACCTGCCTATCATGGTCTGGACGCGCGCTCATCTGGTATGGAAATTGCGTGTTGAAGATTAACCGTTCAGACGGCCATCCCCCTTGGTCCGGACGCGCGAAAGCCTTATATGGAAATTACTTGCAGCGGACGTGCGACCGACCGGACGACAGTCCTCACTGTCCAGACGCGGCTCTCAAATAGGAAAGATTTTCAGCGAAAATCTTGGAAATTCTGTCACACAGTTGTCCATCTGGACGGCTCAGGTTCACCGTCCGGACGACGTCCTTACATAACACTTTGTGCACACACTTGCTATTTATTTTAGAAGTCAATTCCATTTTTCAATTGGTATCAGAGCGGGCACACTCCGTTGAAAGAATTTATTTCCTGTGTGATCCACATCTCTTTGTGACTTCTATTCTTTTATTACACCTTTTATCATGGATTTCTCTCAATCATCTGAAGAAAATTATGATATTGAGCTCTCTAAAGTTTTTACAAAATTCGATAAACTTATTTCTCCAAAAGAGCTCAAAAAGGTGAAGGAAGAAAAAGAGTCTTTGATTGTTCAGTTGTCTGAATCACATGCTTTGATTGACTCTTTGAAATCTGAGAATACCATGCTATTTGACATTATTGATAAACTTGAGAATAAATTAAAAGAATATAAAGATCTCTTGAAAAAATTCTTTAGTGATAATTTAAAGAGCAGGCTTTGTATTCATTCAGATATTCCTAACAAGCCTGATTTAATTGTTGATGATTTGAGTGTTTCTACTTCACATGCTTCTGATTCTGAATTACATTCCATTATTATTAAGCCTGTGATAGTAGACACTGCTTGTTTGGATAATTCTTGCTTGAATAATTGTGTGATGCCTAACTCCAAGGATTCAGGAACACAAGGTAAGTTTGTTCCTATTTGTCATAATTGTGGGAAGATTGGTCATATTAGACCAAATTGTTATTTGTTGAAATCCCACGGACCTTGGATTAAGCAGGATTCTCTGAGGAAAGGTAAAGTTGAAGATTCTTCCTCATCCAAATATGTCCCTCCTCATAGGAGACATATAAAAGGTAAGGGTAATATTGTTTGTAAGAATGATAACCATATTTCTGCAGAGAAAGTCGAGCAGCATTCCAACAAAAGAACCCTACCCACATGTCATCACTGCGGCATCACCGGTCACATCCGACCCAAATGTCCACAGCTCCAAGCTCAGAAGAAGAAGGCACAAAGGAAGTTGCCTACTAAGACCACATCAGGTTCCATGGCATCAGCGGCAACAACAACGGTCTATTCCGAAGAACACATCAAGGCACTACAAGAAAAAGCCGCAAAAGCCCTATAGCAACCATGCCTATGAAAGGTTGCTAAGCTTGTTATAAGGGATGCTGAGGAAAATGGACAGTATGAGCAATACCTGATCACATCTACCACTGGTACACCAGGGTTGGGTCAGAAAGGATGAGACCATTCACCCCTTGAGGGTGAGTGGACTCACCTAGTATAGGTGTAGTCGCACCATGCCTAGAATTTTGGTTCCTAAATCATAGTGCATGCTAGGTACATTCTAGGGATGACAGAGAAAGCATGTCACTACTTTTCTGTCTTGGTATAGTCAAACCTCTCTCCCTGAGGTCAGGTTTGTTCTTTTCCTTTTAAGCATGTCTTTGTTGTTTTTGTCTTTTAATTTTCAACAAAAAAAAAAATCGGGGGAGAAGATGCAGAATTTTAATTTTTTTGAGAGTTGCTTTTCAGATATTATATATGTTTTTGCTTGATATCTCAGTTCATTGTGCATTAATTGCGTATGCTTATATATGATTGAGAGTTTATGTCTGATATCTGCTAAGTTTTCCTGTGCATCTTAATACTAGATAGTTGCTTTTCTCATGCGATGAAAAATTGTGCACCATCCAAAGCTCCCCTAAGGTACATTTTTACTCTCTGACTTTTAGCTTCTGTGAAAAATGTAATTGACTTCTAATAAAAGGCAAGTGTGTGCAATAGTGTACAACAAAACTAACAATGCTGAAAATAAAAGACACAAAGATTTTTGTTGACGAAGTAGAAACTCAATTAAGAGATAAACCACTCCGGGGCAGCCAAACCCAGGATATCCACTATTCAGAAGACAAAGCTAGATACAAAGCAGTAACACTCACATACCCCTGATGCAGTGGTCGTACCTTGCTCTCTAACGTGTAACCCAACACGAATGCTTCCCAACCAGGTCTCCTACCTAAGGGGTCTTCAATGGAATCCTTTACCTAAGGGCCAACCGTTAAGATAGACTTCAGTTGTAGCGCAGCAACAACACACTTGTAATGGCTTCAGAGGAAACTTAATCAGCTCAACGATCTCTCAAAATAACTTCTCTGAACACTTGTGGAATTCAATACCGAATTCTTGCAGTTCTCAAAGCCTAGGGGCCTCTGTTTATAGGCTGAGGTACAGAATAGGCGACTGCAGTGATATATGCGGGTGCCGTCCGGATGGTGGACATGGGCCGTCCGGACGGACAACTGTGCGACAGATTTTTTCAAAAATTTCGCTGAGAAATTTTTACTGTTTAAGAGCTGCGTCCAGATGGTGAGACACTGTCGTCTAGACAGTCGCATGTCCGCTGCAAGTAATTTCCATATAAGGCTTTCGCGCGTCCGACCAAGTGGGAAGGCCGTCCGGACGGTTGATCTTCAACACGCAATTTCCATATTTACTGTGCGCGCGTCCGAACCATGATAGGCAGTCGTCCGGACGGTTGAAGTCAAATCGGCAATTTCCTTAACTGATGAATGTGCGTCCGAACCAAGGCTGACTGTCGTCCGGATGGTGATATTTGAATTGCGATTCATGCCTTATGTATGAGCGCGTCCGGATGGGAATCCACGTCGTCCGGACGGTTGAAGCAATCTTCCCTTAAATTGAACTTGGAAAGAATCTGAAGCTGATCAATCATTGAAAGGCGTCCGACGGGCTGCTGAGACGTCCGGACGGATGAAAGCTGGAACAGTAGCTTCTCGAAACAGTGAAGGTCCGGACGGGAAAGTACGTCGTCCGGACAGATGATGCTAGGTCTGTCGATCGTCCAGACGGTATGGCATGTCGTCCGGACGAATGGAACAGTGAACAGATGGGCGTCCGGACGGGATGACACATCATCCCGACGGCTGACAGGGAACCAAAATCTTCTGACTTGTAAGCAGTGCAGAATCTTCTGACATCACTCTGAAGAGTGGAATCCCTGATAAAAGCATCTATATATACAAGTGATTTTGTCAACCAGAATGTAGCCAATCAAAACCTAACAAACTCCCCCTTTGGCCATTCTGGGACAAAAATCACTTGACCAGTTTGGAAATACATTCCAGGTCCAAAAATAAAAATTACTCCCCCTTTTTGTCACAAAGGGACAAAGGGTAAACATAGTAATAAAACACCCAACTGTAATAAAAATTACTCCTGGAAACCTTGGTTTCCCTGGTGATTTAGGTACACCAGTTTTTGTATTTATTAGTCTCTTTTCAGGTACCTCCTCATTCACTGAGAACCTAGGAACTCATGTGAAGTCATGTACCCACTGTGGATCTAGATCCAACAGCTTGTTATTAGACAGATTATTAAAAATAATAAAATATGAAAAGCCACATGTGCAAACAAGTAAATAAAGCAGTAAACATATATTATAGGAAAAGTCAACCAGCTTCGTCCTCAGTAGGTATAGAGATACTTACAGCTTTTGGTGCAGTTCTCATAATAGCTTATTCTCTGCAATAAATATATATTTGTACACAAAGTGTTAACATCATTACTTGTGATTATACGCTTAGGTACACTTAATCATTTTAGTTTGGAAAACCACTTAACATAATATGTCTGTCTTGATGTTAATTCCTAATATCTAAACTCTTTCTTAGAGATTATCAATTTTCTATAAATCATTTTAAGTCCATATCATTTCACATAATATTTAAACACCCAAAATCGGTTAAAATCATAAACATAATATACTTTAATAAAACAATTACCCAAAATACCCAATTCTAGACCTAACCAAATCACACCCAATTGTGTAACATGCATTCATTTTGGCCGAATCATCAACACTGTCGAAACTTCCCAATATCAAAGCATAATTGCAACTAAAACAACACCTAATAGCTAAAACCTACGCATTTAGAAATTGGTCCAACCTCATCTAACACATTTGGCCAAAAATCATCAATCAAAATATTATACACACAAGAGCCACAACTCAACTTAGCTAACTCCTAAATGGCAACTCATAGTCCCCACAACTAAGCACATGAATAGAATAGACCAAAAATACCATTAATCCAACCCAAACATATCCACTGCCGTCAGTCAAAACAGGGAACACACTACCCTACCTAAGAGAGCACACACACATGCTCTGTCAACACCCCAAACACACACACACACACTACTTTTTGCCTGTTCTATCATGTTGTGTTGTGTGTGTTTTTTCTCGGATTGATCCCAAGATTTTGGCATTCTCTGCACATCTTTTCTCATTCACAGGTATTTCCTTGGAGTTTCCTTATTCTCTTAAGCTTTGGTTCTTTTTAGAATATTGGAATCTTTAATTGATTATGATTTGAGAGATTGTGCATGAATATATTTTTCTGTCTTTATGCTGGATGGATATTACTAATCTGTGCCTTTTGGATTGCTATATCTACTTTTCTATTTCTTTATGCATCCAATTGATAGCCATCATAATACCACATTCTTTTTGAAACTAACAAGAACTAATATTTCCTTGTGGTGTTATTTTTGGATAGATTTATGTTTAAATATTTTCAGGAATATGTTGTCCAGCAGCTTCCAGCATAGTGTCAGACAGAGGGCTCTTTGGAAAACAGACCAGTGTTGAAATCATATATTCCAGAAATCTCAAATTTTAGATGAGCTCATTCCCCCCTACTCATACAGAGTCTTCTGTATCCTTTTCCTCTAGATCTGCACCAGCTAGAGATTCAGTGGTGAATCTTCTTTATCATCTTGCAGGCCACTTGTCTAAAGGATTTCAATCTGTGGATTATCAGTTTGGGCTAGAAGACTCAAGTGACTGAAATTTTTCAGTCTACAGTTTCCCAGCTTCAGGAGCAAGAAGCCGAAGTGGCTCAAATTCAGGAAATGTGATATCTTGAGGTTTTGGTTTTCTCTTATGTTGATTGGAGCTTCTGATGAGACATTTACTATTATTCCTGTTGTTTTGAATTTTAGTAATTGTGGTTTTCTCTTATACTTGTTTACCCTTTGTCCTTTTGAGACAAAAAGGGGGAGTATTTTTTGTTTTGGACTGGGAATGTATTTCCAAACCGGTCAGGTGTCTTTTTGTCCCGGAATAGCCAAAGGGGGAGTTTGTTAGTATTTTATATTGGCAACATTCTGGTTGACAAAAAAACTTTATGTAACGGTTGCTTTTTAATAGGATTATCGATTCTATTAGAGTCTACAAGTAACATGGACAGTGTCTCATTTCATGCCATGTGTATGGTCATAAGTTTCTAAGAAGATGTCCATGAAGATTCCATGCAATTTCCAATCAGAACAGCTGTTCCTGTGCAACCGTCTGGATGCCCCGCAATGTCTAGAAGCTTTAGCGTTGAAGACATCCGGACGTCAGAGCAACACTATCCGGACGCTAGGTCAAGCTTCTCCAATTTCTACACAAAGTTGGATTTCATCAGTCGACACTATTTGGGAACTTTCTACAAGACGTCCGGAAGACGTGCCAACACTTCCGGACGATGTCCAGCATTCCAAATATTTCAAGTTTCCTTTACAAGCACGAAAATGAGATACAGTGAAGACCATTCGGATGCTCGACCAAGCCATCCGACGCGGACCTTGTTATGGAAGCTTTCGGCACTATTTTGGAAAGGCGGTTGCAGTTGACCGTCCAGACGCTTGGTCAAGCCGTCTGGATGCCCTCCAGTATTTTGATCATAACTTTCTACTCAAATATCAAATTGAGATGAAATTGGTGTCATTGGAAAGCAAACAAAAAATGATGCAACTTGACTATTTGGACGGCCAGGAGAAACGTCTAGACGTGCGCCCAGAGTCTGAAGATTTGTTGGTGTAGGACTCCTTATTTAAGTTGAAATAGAATTTGTAAAGCCTATATAAAGAGAGCTCTAGGCATGCATTATGTATAGAATTCAGTATTGAATTCTCTTAGCTTTGAGAGGGTGTTTAGGGAGAATGAAGATCCGCTAGCTCTCAAGCCGTTGCTGGTGTGTGCTCAACAGTTCGTGTGAAGTCTATCTTAGGGATCGGCCCTAAGGTAAAGGAATCCATTGAAGACCCCTTCAAGTAGGAGACTTGGTTGGGAAGCGTTCATGATGGGCTTCGTGTCAGAGTTAAAGGTATGACTACTGCATAAGGGTATGTGAGTACGAGTGTCTTGTAACTAGCTTTGTCTTCAGTATAGTGGATTTCTTGGGTTTGGCTGCCTCTGAGTGAATTTTCTTTTCACAGAGTTTCCACTTGGTAACAAATATCTTGTCTTCTTTAAATTCCATATTTAAGATATTTTGTTGCACATAAACACACACTTAGTTTTTAGAAGTCATTATTTATTTTTAGATATCATGAGTGAGCAGAATGCTGGTGACTTCACTAATGACCTCGGTATTGATGTTCAGTGTGGTGCCACGCACTCTGGTTTCCACATAGGGAGTATTATTGCGAGAGTTCACCACCTTCAAGTTCTTGTAGAATTCTAGACAAGCCGTAAATAAATGATTACCGCATCAAAGAGACTCAACCACCTATTCTCGTGAAATATCTGGTAGATGAACTGGAATGGGGGAACCCTAATGTCAGATTTTAGCACCCCATGCTCAATCACGATCTTCCTATGACCAATGCGTTCAATAGCTACAGCAGCTTTGGCCTTAGACCTCTTGCAGGTATGACCGTGAGAATCAGTGTATAGGGTTGACATATCCTGGAACCACAAAAAAATATACCCAAAGAAATGCAAGGCCATTAAGAAATCACATGTTAATCCCAAAAAGAGGTAATTAAGCAATGAGAACCAAAAAGGATGCCAAACAAATACGGTTATTTCATTTAGGCATTTTGTCGAATGTATGGTATGCACAAGTAATTGAAAAGAAAAAAACTTGTGATAATCTAATTATGCCCAAAAATTACAAGCATAAAGTGATTTCCAACCATAGAAGATCAATCCAGGAAAATGGTAATCCAAGGAACTCAAGATTAAAAACAATGAGTATCAAGGACCAAAAAATAAACCCTAGAAAATAACAAGTGTAAAACCCAAAGAAAACCTAAGCAATAAGCAATTTAAGTAGGGTAATGTGCATACCTTAATGATTTGAAGATGAAGTAGGCTTGTAAGAGATACCCAAACAAATCGGAGTGCCAAAAACAAATTGGAAAAAGAAAACACAAGTGCTGGAGAAGGAAAAATGTAGCAGGTTTTACGATTTCCCGACGCGTGTCGGCATGTGTTCCGGAGAAAACCTACTGACTATCATGTGCAAAGTTTCTTGCTATCATATGAGACTTAGAAAATTTACTCAACTCATGCCATGTGTTAGTGTGTGAAAGCTTAACAAAAGAGCAGAAAGATCACAAATTAGGTTATAACACATGAATAGCATGTCAACAAAAACAAGAAGTTTGATAAGTGAAAAGTCCAACCTTATCTTACTAGGGCCTAGTAACCCTCATCTGATACACTCCCTCTAAGAAACAACATCTTTTCTTTTACTTAGTCTGTTAGTAACCGTCTCTTTGTACAATGATTTGCTCCTTGACTCTTTCTATAGGGACAAGTGTAAGAACCTTTTAAGAGCATATTCAGCTGTGACTTTTATATCCATATTTTTCTGAAAATTTATTACTTTCATTCTTGGTGCTGTAACATAGAGAGGATGCCAGAATTTATAAGTTTTAGGTTCAACTAGTGAGTTGGTCAATTTGATTAACACACTAAATATTCTCTCAAGAGGATATCCAGATTATAACCAGAGAAAAAAAATTCTTAAGGGAGCTTTGATAGTGCACAAAAGCAATAACATGAGAAGAATGAACTATCAAGCTTCAGATGCAACAGAAAAACTAAGCAAATATCAAACTAAAACATCTCAAGACATGAGATATCTAAAAGATATTTCAATAAAGCACAGAGATTGAGAAATCAGTTGAAAAGACATGAGATATCTAAAAGACTGTAAAAAATAAAATAAAATAAAAAATTTTGCATCTTCCCCTTGTTTTTTTTAAAAAAATAAAAATCACAAAAACAAAAAAAATAAAGACATCAAACATAGCAAATAAAAAGACATGCTTTAAGATTAAAGACCACAATAAGTCTTATTCCTAGCATGTGTGAAGACATGTTTAGGACATGTCATAAGTAATAAAGGTGTGTCTAAGAAATTCAAACAAGCCACCATTTAGAGGTTTGATATCACCTGAAAATAACCAACACGGAAAAGCAGCCGCCCAATGTGCTTTTTCTATCATCCTCATTACTAGCTTGGTCATCATTAGGAAAACTCTGAAACTAATATTAGACCTGCTAGCTATTCTCTTAAACATGATCCATCTATTAGAAGCAAAAGAGAGAGAAACTTAGATCAACAGAAGAAGTACTCAAGACTGGATGCAAAGCATATGCAAAACAATAAATAAGGCAATATCAGCAAGATGCAATACATAGAACCGACATGCTCTAGGATAAAAACAAGAACAATGATCCTAGGCATGCCATGTGACCACCTATCCCTAGGTGAGTTCACTACTACTCCCTTCAAAGGGTGAATGGTATCAACCTTCCTAACCCAAGCCTTCTTCTCCCTAGGTGTAGTGTTATGATCCTTGTCCAACTTATCTAATTGATGTAGGACAGCCCGAGGCCAAGATGGCTATAATATCCCAAGGCCAAGATGGCTATAGTATCCAGAAGCCAAGATGGCTATAATATCCCGAGGCCAAGATGGCTATAGTATCCCGAGGCCGAAACAGCTAGAGTATCCAGAGGCCGAGACGGCTAGAGTATCCTGAGGCCAAGACTGCTAGAGTATCTCAAGGCCGAGATGGCTATAATATCCTGAGGCTGAGACGGCTATCGTATACCGAGGTCGAGATGACTAGAGCATTTCGAGTATTCCAAGGCCAAGACGGCTGGAGTATCCCTAGCCAGAGTAATGCGGCTCGATTGTCCCGACTAATATAACTAGAAGATTTCCGAGTAATAAAGCTAGAAGATTCTCCGATTTGTCAGCTGCCAACAAGTTAAAGACCAAGAAGGAAAGAAGAGATTATTGACAAATCTCCTGATTCCTCTTTTCCAGAATTGCCATATTTATATTTCCTTTGTCATCAAGTAGAATTATAGTTATTATATTTTCCATAATATTGTTTTCCTTTGGCAACAAGTATTTCCATATTATGCGTATTTGTTTTATTTTCAGTCTTAGATGTTTTATTTACTATTGTAGTCATAAGGTTTTACTATAAGTTTGGAATACTTGTATTGGAATAAACAGTTTTTTCATCGATAAGAATATTTGTTTTTTCTCTTTGAATGTGTTGTTGAGTTTGTGCATTGAGAACACAATTTCTCAATCACGTTTATCGCTTATGCCAAATGGTATCAGAACATTGACTATCCTGATTTGATGGCAAACGAAGAAAATGTAAGGAACCACTTCAACAACGAAGAACGTGGAGTATAGGCCTATCGAGCAGAAGTTCGTGCTTATGGCCAGCGGTTTAGTGATATTGAATGCTTACTACAGGGGATGCAGTAAACTATTGCTAGACTTAAGTTTACTGGCAGAAGGCATCACTATCACAATCAGAATTATGTCGACGAGATGGCTCGTGGCCAGCCGACGGTTGGTTGTGGTCCTACACCACAAGATGTTAATTCTACCATGAAGATGGAGTTGCGATTGGAGTAGAAATTCACGCCATCACAATCATCCAGTTTAGGAACGAGACCAGTTGCCCATTCACCATCTCCTCGGCGACAAGTTCCGGGAGGTAGAAGCACCCGCTACTTCCCAACCTATCCAATCGAACAACCTCAAAGTAAGGATGCTGACGACGATAGCCCCACCTGCGCACACCCAATCATGATTGCAGTGGACGAGGTCTTGGTTCCCATAAAAGACAGAGAAAAAATAAAAAGAAACCAACAAGCAAAAAAGTTTAGAGGAAGCGATGCTGAAGGAGGCGAGGACAAAATATAAAAGGGGACCGTCATCATAATTGTGTCAAAAGAGAATGCAGATCTGTGTGGAGAAGATAACAAGATTCACACTAAAAATTATGGTCACTATGTTGGAGGTGAGTTTTTCAAATCTAATAATGATGACCATGTCACTTGTGTTTTGTAGCAACTCCCACTCGTGCCACAACAAAGATACAAAACACAAACTATGTGACCCTTAGCCACACATGGTTTACCAACGGTGCAAAGGAGGCGAGGACGTGCCTCTCACTTGACCGATGTGAGGGCTAAATGGAAGCAAAAAAAGACGATGCAGATACGGTCCAAATATAAACTTGCCTCTCACTTGACCGATATGAGGGCTAAATGGAAGCAAAAAAAGACGATGCAGATACGGTCCAAATATAAACTTGTCAAGGCCAGCGTGAACTCGTGGACGAGTTTTTTTGAAGTAAGGGAGAATAATGACGATAGAAGGCGCAATACCTTCCTTTCATGATTGAAGTGGGCATTGTCATAAGAAATGGAAAATTATGATATGTACAACTGCAACCTTGTGAGCCATCTACCAAGCCAATTGAAGATTATCCACCACCTCTTGAGCAACACGTTTAGTTGGTCCAAATCACTAAGGTGATAGAGGAACATGGCAAATATCTTTTCAAGAATCAACTTCCGGAGGAACAACCATATTTCCAAGAAAACTTGAGGATGAGTTTTGTGTTAGTGGTGGTGACTAATGTAGGACAATATTTCATCTTTTCCCAAGAGGCTCCTATTACCGAGAGTTGGTCTTAACATCGGGATTATTGACAAACAGGCTTATTCAACAAAAATCTTACCGTCGGACAAAGAAGATCAATATTGGCGAATTGCTCAAGTACCATCCCATGGATAAGTCTCGATACATGATCCAAAACTCGTGGACGAGTTTTTCTAAAGTGGAGGAGCCTGATGTAGGAAAGCTCGAGGCCAAGATGACTATAATATCCCGAGGCCAAGAGGCTAGAGTATCCAAAGGCTGAGATGGCTAAAGTATCCTGAGGCCGAGACGACTATAGTATCCTGAGGCCAAGATGGCAATCGTATCCCGAGGCCAAGATGGCTAGAGTATTCCAAGGACGAGACCGCTAGAGTATCCCAAGCCCGAGTAATGTAGCTTGATTGTCCTGACTATTATAACTCCAAGATTTCAAAATAATAAAGCTTTCCGAGTAATAAAGCTAGAAGATTTTTTGATTGTCAACTACCAACAAGTTAAAGACCAAGAAGGAAAGAAGAGATTATTGACAAATCTCCTGATTCCTCTTTTAGAGAATTCCCACATTTATATTTCCTTTGTCTTTAAGTAGTATCATAGTTATCATATTTTCCCTAATATGGATTTCCTTTGGCACCAAGTATTTCCATATTTTGCTTATTTGTTTTATTTTCAATCTTAGATGATTTTATTTCCTATTGTAGTCATAGGGTTTTACTATAAGTTTGGAATAATTGTTTTGGAATAAACAGTTTTTTCATCAATAAGAATATCCGTTTTTTCTCTTTCAACGTGTTGTTGAGTTTGTGCATTGAGAACACAATTTCTCAATCACATTTATCGCTTACGTCAATTGGTATCAAAACCTTGACTATCCTGGTCTGATGGCAAACGACGAAAATGTAAGGAACCACTTCAACAACAAAGAACGTGGAGTGTAGCCCCTTCGGGCAGAAGTTCGTGCTTATGGCCAGCGGTTTAGTGATATTGAACGCTTACTACAGGAGATGCAGCAAACTATTGCTAGACCTAAGTTTGATGGCAAAAGGCATCACTATCACAATCGGAATTGCGTCGAAGAGATGGCTCGTGTTGACCGGTGATTGGCTGTGGTCCTACACCACAAGTTGTTAATTCTACCATGAAGAAGGAGTTGCGATTGGCGCAGAAATTTATGCCATCACAATCATCCAGTTTGGAAATGAGGCCAGTAACGCATTCACCATCGCCAACCAACCAAGTTCTGGGAGGCAGAAGCAGCAGCTACTTCCCAACCTATCCAATTGAACAACCTCAAAGTAAGGATGCTGACGACTGAAAAATTGAAATGACTTCTAAAAGTAAAGTGTGTGCATAAGTGTCAACAAAAATTAAGGCACAGCGGAAAGTAAATGACACAAGGATTTTTGTTGATGAAGTGGAAACTCAGTTAAGAGAAAAACCACTCCGGGGCAGCCAAACCCAGGAATTCCACTATTCAGAAGACAAAGCTAGATACAAGATAGTAACACTCACATGTACCGATGCAGTGGTCGTACCTTGATCTCTGACGTGTAACCCAACACGAATGCTTCCCAAACAGGTTCACCTACCTGAAGGGGTCTTCAATGGAACTCCTTACCTTAGAGCAGACCTCTAAGATAGACTTCGATTTATAGCGCAGCACACTTGAAAAACGGCTCTAGAGGAAATAACACGTCTCTGAGCTCTAATGGAATTCACACTGAATTCTTCCAGCTCTAAGTGCCCAAGGACCCCTATTTATAGTCTGGGAGTCAGGATGAGCGTCAGGCAAAATAAGCTTGTGAGCCGTCCGGACGGTGGACCATGACCGTCCGGACGGACAACTGTGCGACAGGATTTTCCAAAATTTTAGCGGAGAAATCTTTCCTGTATAAGAACATCGTCCGAACGGGATGGCTCAATCGTCCGGACGGACGCACGTCCGCTGCAAGTAATTTCCATAACAGGCTTCGCACGTCCGAACCAAGGGGCAGGAGCATCCGGACGGCTAAACTTCAGCACGCAATTTCCATATCTGATGCGTGTGCGTTCGGACCATAAGGGGAGACGTCCGGACGGTTGAAGTCGAATCGTCAGTTACCATATACGATGCACCAGCGTCCGGACCACAGCTGTCAGATGTCCGGACGGTTCATTTTGAACTGCGATTCTTGCCTTACGGAGATACGCGTCTAGACGGTATACCACATCGTCCGACGGTTGATTGATCTTCCCTTTCTTGGAACTTGGAAAGAATCAGTGAACCGTTCGAAAACTGATAGGCGTCCGGACGTGCTGCTGAAACGTCCGGACGAAGCAAGCTGGTACAGAAGCTTCTCGATACAGAGAAGTGTCCAGACGGAAGAAGCACGTCGTCCAGACGGATGATGCTGGAGTGTCTGGCGTCCGGACGGGATGACACATCGTCCAGACGGATGGAGAAGTAGACAGATGGGCGTCCGGACGGGATGACACATCGTCCGGATGGCTGACAGGGAACTTTGAAATTCTTCTGACTTTACTCTGAACAGTGGAATCCCTGTTTGCAGCATCCTTACATATAAGTGATTTTGTCCAAACACAGAATGAGGCCAAAATACTAACAACGACGATAGCCCCACCTGCGCATACCCAATCATGATTGCAGTGGATGAGGTCTTGATTCCCAATAAAGACAGAGAAAAAATAAAAGAAACTGACAAGTAGAAAATTTTGGAGGAAGTGACACCGTAGGAGGTGAGGACAAAATATAAAAGGGCACTGTTATCATAATTGTGACAAAAGAGAATGCAGATCTATCTGGAGAAGATAACGAGATTCACACTAAAAATCATGGTGACTATGTTGGTGGTGAGTTTTCCAAATCAATAAAGATGATCATGTCACTTGTGTTTTGTAGCAACTATCACTCATGCCACAACAAAGATACAAAACACAAACTATGTGGCCCTTGGCCACACATGGTTTACCAACGGTGCAAAGGAGGCGAGGACGTGCCTCTCACTTGACCGATATGAGGGCTAAATGGAAGCAAAAAAATACGATGCAGATACGGTCCAAATATAAACTTGTCAAGGCCAATGTGAACTCGTGGATGAGTTTTTTTGAAGTAGGGGAGAATAATGGACGACAGAAGGCGCAATACCTTCCTTTCATGATTGAATTGGGCATTGTCATAAGATATGGAAAATTGCGATATGTACAACCGCAACCTTGTGAGCCATCTACCGAGCCAGTTGAAGATTATCCACCACCTCTTGAACAACACATACAGTTGGTGAAATCACTAAGGCAATAGAGGAACATGGCAAGTATCTTTTCAAGAATCAACTTCTGGAAAAACAACAATATTTTCAAGAAAACTCGAGGATGAGTTTTGTGTTAATGGGAGTGATTGATGTAGGACAAGAATTCAATCTTGTTCCCGAGATGCTCTTATTACCGAGAGTTGGTCGTAACATCGGGATTGTTGACAAACGGGCTTATTCAACAACAATCTTACCGTCGGACAAAGATCAATATTGGCAAATTGCTTAAGTACCATCCCATGGATAAGTCTCGATACATGATCAAAAACTCATGGACGAGTTTTTCTAAAGTTGAGGAGACTGATGTAGGACAACTCGAGGCCAAGACGACTATAATAACCCGAGGCCCAGACGATTAGAGTATCTAGAGGCTGAGATGGCTAAAGTATCCTGAGGCCGAGACGACTATAGTATCCCGAGGCCGAGATGGCAATCGTAGCTGAGATGCTAGAGTATCCCGAGCCCGAGTAATGCAGCTCGATTGTCCTGACTATTATAACTAGAAGATTTTCAAATAATAAAGGTTTCGAGTAATAAAGCTAGAAGATTGAGTAATAAAGCTAGAAGATTTTTTGATTGTCAACCGCCAACAAGTTAAAGAGCAAGAAGGAAAGAAGAGATTATTTACAAATCACCTAATTCCTCTTTTAGAGGATTCCCATATTTATATTTCCTTTTTCTTTAATAGTATTATAGTAATCATATTTTCCCTAATATGGCTTTCCTTTGGCACCAAATATTTCCATATAATGCCCTTTTTTTTTTTATTTCCAGCCTTTGAGGATTTTATTTCCTTTTGTTGTCGTAGGGTTTTACTATAAGTTTGGAATAATTGTATTGGAATAAATTTTTTTTTTCATCAATAAGAATATCAGTTTTTTCTCTTTCAACGTGTTGTTGAGTTTGTGCATTGAGAATTCTCAAATCACGTCTATCGCTTCTCGCTCATCACCAACCTAGTCAAAACAATTCTCATCATGTTGCACAGTCCCCCATAGCTTGTCCTATAGTAGGAACTATCATGCTTATGCTCACGGGATTTTTTTTATGGGAGAGCATATTTAGGCATGGAAGTTTTTGCACCAGCTTTACCTTTTTTAGGATCATTCTTTTGAATCCAAGGTCTTTGAGAGAGAATTGAAGACAATATGGTCGAGTATGCATGACCAATGATACCACAGTGTAAGCAAGTAGGAATGAATTTAGATTGCTTCTTAACAGGTATTTCAAATTCACGTGCTTATGAACAATAACATTCTTACCTTTATCTAAACAAGCAACATGAGGATTAGATATTTAGGCTTAACAAACACAGTTCTAGAATTAGAAGCAACATGTGAAGATGCAGTAGATTTATCAAATCCTAAGCAAGATTTGTCAGAAGAGAACTTTTCATCATTTAGCATTTGAACCAGCTTATCAATAGAAAAAAATTTCAAGTGACTTTGTGATTCATTCAATTCATCTTTTAGACACTTAACCTTTTCAATCAATTTGCTTCTTTCAATTCCAAATTCGTTAAGCCTTTTAAATGTTGTTTGTTTAGATCTTTTAGCTCAGAATACTTCACAAACAATTTATTATAAATACTTTGAAGCTCATTTTGTTCATCTTCTGACTCACTATTTTCAAAATAGTAACTATTAAACTCATGAGGACTATCATATAGAGCAGCAAAAGCTAAGTAATTTCAGTTTTACCAAGTGTCTCATCAATTTTATCACAGTCAGAATCATCACTCAAGTAGCATTAAAAGCCTTACCTTTGGTCTGTTTCAGATTACCACAATCAGCACAAATATGACCATATCCAGAGCATTCAAGACACCTAGGACAACGAGGATCCTTTTTTCCATATTCATACTTTTCACGATTAGTTCCTTTAGGATTTTTAGAAGATTTTGTATTCTTATTCCTAAATTTTCCTTTGCTAGAGTTCATCATCGTCCTAAAATTTCTAGCAAACAAAGCAAATCCATCCTCATCATCAAAATCCTCATCAAAGGAATTATTAGATTTTTCTTTAGCAACTTTAAGAGCATTGGCTTTAGTTTTCCTAAGGGGAGGCAAAGAAAAGTCATAATTTTGAAGAGATCCAACAAGTTCTTCAATTCTCATAGTATCGAGATCCTTGCTTTCCTCAATAGTGGTAACAATAGGCAGAGATAATAAAATCTTCTTAATAATTTTAGCATCATAATTTTTTTTACCAAGACTTATCATAAAATTACGAAAATCACTTATCTTGGTATAGAATTCATTAAATGTTTCTTCTTCCAAAATTCTAATTCCTTCAAATTGAGCAACCAACATTTGAAGTTTTGCTGTTTTAACCAATTGAGTTCCTTCATATATGGTTTCTAGGACCTCCCATGCTTCCTTAGCAGTTTCACAATGAGAAATTCGTGAGAATTCTGATGGTGAAAGCGCTTGGCATATAGAATTCATGGCTTTTTCATTCACAACACGAGTTTTTTTTTTTTTTTGAGGAATAGTCATTCCACTATTGCCGTCTCTGGTGGAGTCCATCCAGTTTCGACAATATGCCAAACATCTATTGATTTTTTTTTAAAAAACAAAAAATCTTATGTAGGATTTCCAATAGCCATAATTAGATCCATCATTAACACTCTATGACAGATACATATAATTGTTTAAGCCTAATAAACCTTCTCTTAGCATAATGGATTTCTCTACTGGAATTCTTGAAGAAACACTGCCTAGAAGTTCCTTTAAATAGGTTTTCAAAACCCTAAAAACAAAGTCACAAACAAATTTCTAGGCGACGGTGTCTAGACATGTCTATCTCATGTCCGAACATGTATCAAAAAGTAAACTTTCTGCAAAGCGTGTCCAGACATGTTGCCCTAGTGTTTGGACATTTGCAAGAAAACTTTTCTATGTCCGCTGTCTTCTCTTTTGTGTCTGAACATCTTGCAGAATAGGGGCTTTCTGGAAGTTGTGTCCATTGGGCTGTTGGACATGTTGAGAACATAAATTTACTGCCAATCGTGTCTGGACATGGCTTGAGGCTATCCAGACATTTTACTAAAGATGAACTTTCTATAACTCGTGTTCAGACATGGCTTTTGGCTGTCTGGACATTGCAAAAAATATCTTGACTTCTGAATGTCTATTGAGTGATCCGAGTCCCAAGTTTTTCAACAATTAAGTAACCTTTTGTCATCAAAATGTAGCCAATCATCAAAAACCAACAAATCGCATCGTTGGTGTTTTGTATATTAATCTAACTTTAGTACGTCATCACTCTTCTAAATTTATAATCAAGCTTTTTTTTTTGGAGGGGGGGGGGGGTGTGATGGTGTTTGTTCTATGTTTTATTCAATATTGAGAGGAGAATACAAATGGGGTTTAATTCTTGGTGCTTGTGATGTTTTTATTTAGTTTTTTCTTTTTCTTTTTCTTTTTCTTTTTCTTTTTCTTTTTCTTTTTCTAGATAAAGTGACTGTCAAGATTATTTTCAATTACATTCTTTGATAAACGGATTAATTAATTCGAAAGGTTTTGGGGCTTCAATTATCCTTTTGATCTCCTGAAACTCTATTTCTACTGGAAGATGAAGGTGAAGAACTACAGATTTTTAATCTATTTGTCAATTACTCAGAAAATTCTTACAAACTCAAATTTTTTTATTTTTTGTTCTGTAATCTTATTCATAGTTTATGAAGAGTAGTCAACCTGAAGAAATTGTCCCCATAAAAATTCTTGTTTGGATTTAATAATTTTTTTTTTTGAAAAAAAAAAAAGAGTAAGCATTATAGTCTTTTAATTACACTATGGTGTCATTTGAAATGATAGAAATTACTTAAACATTTTTATTATGATAAGAGCAGATATGGACATCTATTGGACGGCATAAAATCTGTCATGCAATGTTTCTAATGGCGAATCTAGTCCATGTCAAAAGTGAGGCAATTCAGTTGCTCACGGATTAGCACGAGAGGCTGTTGTTGTGCAAATATCTATCTAAATAAATAGATAATTATTCGTACATTTTACTCGCAAGTGTACAAGATAAAAACGATAGTATAGTAGGCAAATACGAGATCATTCCCACGAAGATTGGTAAATTATGCATTAAAAGATTTTCCTAAATAACTGAGATAAGTGAGAAGAACTAAAAATATTAATGAGATATAATAAGAGAACATATTGATGAAATATAATAAGACGGTAGGGCTTTGATATCCACTACTAATCATACTCAATTTCGATTAACAATGCCAATGCTACAATTCATAACTTGATACTTAATGTTTACCAGCCACAGGGGAATAACATCTTCTCCTAAAGCTATCGATTTCCCTCAACAATGAGTTTGGCATGGTATCTACTCTAACTCTTTTTTTCCTTGAAGGATTTAGGATGGTATCTACTAAGTTATTCTTCAAGAAAGCATACATATATGGAAATCGGTAAACACACTCAAATTGGAACATGGTAACCTTTGGCGGAGTTCTTTCGTTACTCTATTATGCCTAAGACTTAGTCATCCAAATTGACATAAATAACAAATCCATACCACAAGCCTATGCTAACCAAACACAAACAAGTGAGAAATTCAAGAAACGAGAATTAATCAATATATGAAATGTAGCGACGGCGCCAATCTGAAACCTTTAAGAGACATGATTAGGGCTTCAATCAAGTCCTAACTAAAGTAATTAACTACAACTAATTTGGATGGAACTCATCCTCATAAGAAAATAATAAAGGAAAGAAAAACTAGACAAAACCTCTTTCTTGAGTAGCCTTTGATTCTTCCCCAAAGCTTGTGTCTTTCTCTTGAAAGGTTAGAGGCCTATTTATAGGAATTAAAGAAGCCCTAGGAATCCTAGAAAATAGAATAAGTACAAGTCTTTTTCTTTTTTGAAATTCCAATCCAAGTAGGAAAATGATTCCAAATTCGTACAAATTTGCAGTCCTTTATTGCGGGGCGATTATGACATAGTAAACATCCGAATTTTGAAAAACGTATTTCTAACATATTTGTTACACTTTTTATTAGCTTTCCAACTCCACCAATTTCATCACAATCCAATACCGGGGTAATGCTACATATCACCCTTGTGTCCCTCTTTTGCTCCCCAAAAATATAAACCAACCAATCGTCCTCGATCAGCCAAAACTCAAACAATTCGATGGATGCTAACATGTTGCCCTAGTGTCCGGACATTTGCATAAAAACTTTTTTGTGTCCGCTATCTTGTCTTGTGTGTCTAGACATCTTGCAGAATATGGATTTTTCGGAAGTTACGTCTGCTGGTTTGTCCGGACATGTTGAGAACATAAACTTACTGTCAATCGTGTTCGGACATGGCTTGAGGCTATCCGGACATCTTGCTGAAGATGAACTTTCTGTAACTTGTGTCCGACACGACTTCTGGCTGTCTAGACATTGCAAAAATTTATTGACTTCTGAATGTCTTCTTAGTGATCTGAGTCCCAAGTTCTTCAATAATTAAGTAACATTTTGTCATAATTTTTTAAAAAAAAAAAAGAAAGAAAGAAAAAACAACAGATCACTCCCTTGGTTTTTTGCATATTAATCTAACTTCAGCATGTGATCACTTTTCTAAATTTAAGCTTTTTTTTTTTTTTTTGAGGGGGGGGGGGGGTTGGTGGTGCTTGTTCTATGTTTTTTTTTCAATTTTGATTGGAGAATACATATGGGGTTTAATTCTTGGTGCTTGTGATGTTTTTCTTTAGCTTTTCTTTTTTCTTTTTTTTTTTTAAGATAAAGTGGTTGTCAAAATTATTTTCAATTAGATTGTTTGATAATTGGATTAATTAGTTCAAAAGGTTTTGGGGCTTCAATTACCCTTTTGATCTCTTGAAACTCTATTTCTACCGGAAGACGAAGATGAAAAACTACGGAAAATTCTTACAAACTCAAAATTTATGGGTTTTTTTTTTTTTTTTTTGTAATCTTATTCATAGTTTATGAAGAGTATTCTACCAAAAGAAATTGTCCCCTTAAAAATTATTGTTTGGATATAATAATTGTATTTTTATAAAATAAAAAAAAAAAAAAAAAAAAAAAAGCAAGCATTTAGTGTTTTAATTAAACTATGGTGTCATCTGAAATGATTGAAATTACTTAGGCATTTTAATTATTATAAGAGCACATTCTAAATGTACGTTAGAGTTCCCAACATGAGCAAATATGGACATCTATTGGAGGAAATAAAATTTGCCATGCAATCTTTTCGAAGGGGGAGTCTAGTCCATGTTAAACATGACGCTAATTCAACAGCTCACGGATTAGCACGAGAGCCTGTCACCCATATTGTAGATTCAATATGGATGTAAGAAATTCCTCCCCGGATCTATAATATTGTAACTAGGGAACGTGTAGTTCCTATGTTTTGATCCCAGCTGTTGCTATGGTTTTTTTATAATATGAAGGAATTTGTTAAAAAAAGAAAAAAAAACAAGAAAAAAAAAAAAAAGAAGCACACATTCTAAACCAAACAGAATTAAGCCTAGTCAAAAAAACTAACCGTAATCCATGTATACCTTCATGTGTATTGGAAGATGAAAATGCTACTTTAGACCTAATATTTCATAACACGTAATTAGGGCCAATCGAGTTACCACTTGAACCAACCAATCGTCCTCAATCGTCCAAAACTCAAACAATCCAATGGATGCGGATGATCATCAAACTACTCCTACGGATAAGAAGGGAGTAGTTAACAGTAAGATAAAAAAAGACCGATTCAAAAGATCAGGCAACCATTCAACTGTACAGACGATACTATTTGTAAAGTCAAATGTACAGGTGGTAAATTTGTTGATATTTAATATGAGTAATGCTACATATCATCCCTTGTCTCTTTTTATCCCCCAAAATTGATGTGGCTCTTGAAATCACCATTGAATTTATGATAAATCATTATTGGATTTTGATCCAATGGTGGTTTTAAAGCCACATCAATTTTGGGGGGACAAAAGGATGATATGTAGTATATATAGTTTGTAACCGATATATAGTTTGTAACCGATACTTCTATATAATTAAGAGCTTTTAGGATACTCCAACATCTGCTAACAAAGTCATTTAAGCATACATCAAAATGGAGTTGGAAGAATTTTTTTTTTTTTTTTTTTTGAAGAAAAAAATTTTCAATTTATTAAACTGATATGTACGTATTCAAAATGCATGTGATTCTCACCTGTATTTGTAATAGAGTATGTAATTTCTTACATGCATTTTGGGTAGATGTCAATTTAATTTATTCAATTGGACAAATTTTCTCTAAGCCAATTTAGAAGAAAACTTTGTCCAATAAAAGTGGCATCATTGTATGGCTCTAAGTAATAAAATATTTTTAAAAAGGAAACAAAAAACCACCACTCATGGTAAAGTAGGCCGTTATTAAATATTAGGTATAAATTTTCACATAGAGATTGTTAAAGTATGATTAAATAGTTAAATTTATCTCTTCCTGTCAGCTTATCTTTGGGAATAAGTGGTAATTTAACATGATATATATCAAAGCTATAGGCTAAAGCTAGTTTGGATACTATTGATTTCATTTTTTTTTTTGTCAACTTCTTTATTTTATGGTGAAATCTAACTGACCCTTGGTGTTTTGCAACAAGATTCAATTGCCCGTTGTATTTTGCAGCAAGATCTGATCGCGCCCTTGGTGTTTTGCATATTAATCGAACTTTTATAATAAACTTTTCTTTTTCTTTTTTTTTTTCGGGGGGAGGGGGGGTGTTGTTGGTGTTTGTTTTTATTTTTTTTTCAATTTTGATTGGATAATACATATGGGGTTTAATTCTTGGTGCTCAAATGTTTTTATTTAGCTTTTATTTTTATTTTTTTAGATAAAGTGGCTATTAGAATTATTTTCCATTAGATTCTTTGGTAATCAGAGTAATTAGTTCGAAAGGTTTTGGGGCTTCAATTATCTTTTTGATCTCTTGAAACTCTATTTCTACCGGAAGGTGAAGATGAAGAACTATTGATTTTTAATCTATTTGTCGATTACTCGGAAAATTAATACAAACTCAAAATTTATGTTTTTTTTTTTTTTTCCCTGTAATCTTATTCATAGTTTATGAAGAGTATTCAACCTGAAGAATATGTCCCCATAAAATTTCTTGTGTGGATTTAATTATTGTATTTAAAAAAAAAAAAGTAGGCATTTTAGTCGTTTAATTACATTATGGTGTCATCTGAAATGATAGAAATTACTTAAGCATTTTTATTATGATAAGAGCACATTCTAAACCTAAAAGAACTAAGCCTAGTCAAAAAACCTTAACCATAATCCATATATACCTTAATGTGTATTGGAAGATGAAAATGCTACCTTAGATCTAATATTTCATAACACATTAGGCCAATTGACTTACCACTCGAACCATCCAATCGTCCTTGATCGTCCAAAACTCAAATAATCCGATAAATGCGGATGATCATCCAACTACTCCTATGTACGGATAAGAAGCGAGTTGTTAACAATAGGATAAAAAAAAGACCAATTCAAAAGATCAGGCTGGTGACCAATTCAAATGTATAGATATATACTATTTGTGAAGTCAAATGTACAGGTATGGTGGTAATATTTGTTGATAATATTTAAGATAGTTTGTAACCGATACTTCTCTATATAAATGAATAACTACACACCAGATTGAGTGTGGGAACCAAAACATTTATTACAGTTTTATTTTGACTAGTATTTAATTAAGGAAAAAATGTCAAGCACTTGTTCTCTAGTTCTTGTTTTCCTTCTATGCCTTTCTTTGCATGCATGTAATGCCCGGAATGTTCACGTAGTTGATCAAATGCTGGAAAAGAAAACTCACTTTTCCATCAAGGTTGCCACAATTTTTTTTATGGACAGAACGGTTTGTAGAAAATTTCATACAACCCAAATATAAGAGTGACATGTGTCTTTTAAACATATGAAAAGCACATTTTTTTCATTAATGCTATTAAAAAAGCATGTGAAAAACACATACTATTAAAACAACATGTGCTTCGATCTCACATGCCAAGAGACGCATGTCAATTTTATATGCGGGTTGTATGAAATTTCCTACAAGCCGATTTATAAGAAATTTTTGTTTTTATTTTTTCTTTTTCATATATTCTTTTTCTTCTTCAAGTCTTTTATACATATATATCTTCTGATTTTGTGCAGAGTGATGATCATAAGGGTTCTAACAAGATTCCAGCTCTGTCAAAGCAAAATGGAGAAGCAAAAACAGAAAGTGTAGCTGAAAAAAATCCTGGCTTCGACGTGGACTACACACCAGTAATGGCACACCCTCCAATACACAATCGCTGAAGTACTTGTGTAGGCCAGCGGCGAAGTTAGTATTTTGGTTCATATGGAGCAAAATTAAAATATAAATGTGACCCAAAATTACTTGAAAACATTAAAGAACGTAATTAAAGAAATAAATAAACAATTTAATAAAAATAATTTGGTAATGTCCTTTTTGTAAATATGCTCTTCGGATTTGGTCTCTATCATTATGGTGATAATTTGAAATTTTATTCTTAAGCAAGCATCTACTGGCATATTTGCTAAATCTACTTCGACACGGGCTCATTTAGAGTTTGATTGAAGTTCAATAAAATCATTGTTGCTCTCTATAAGTTCAGATAACTACAGTTCTATATTTTGTACAATTAAAATGTTATTATGTTGGCAAGGTTAAAATATAATATCAAGAATAATGTTATTTAGTAGAATGTCATACGACTACTATATAATTGAGATGTTGTGGCTATGAAAATTGGCACTTAAATTTTTATTTTTATTTTGTAACTGTTGATCTACAAGCTAATTTTTACTGTCATCATTTTGTATGACAATCGTATAACAATTTATTAAATATCATTACTCTAACAAATCACAACTTTTCACCTAAAATTAATCGCAACTTTTCACCTTTTTTTTTTAAAGAAAAGAAAAAAGGAATTGCAACTTTGAAACACACATCAAGAAGTCAGCAACTAAAACTACTATAGTTTAAAAGACCCAATTTTAAAAGTCAGAAAGTCAGCAAAACACAACTTTAAAAGACTAAAGTTTAAAATAAACACCCAACTAAAGTAAACTGTACATGCAACACACGTTCTGGACAAAGGCTAGAGTTATTAAAAATGGGCATTTTGTCAAAAATAATTAACCCAGTGTTGTGCAGTGTTCGTCTTCTTCTTCGTTAAGAGTCAGGACCATTAACCTAAAAATATCTGAAGCTTGAAGATCTAAACTGGTAAAACCATGAAAGACTGAACTCTGATTCTCTTATCTTGGAAATGCTTTGCCAGTCTAATGTAGATGTCCATTTATGAATGGTTGAGGGTGGGCAACCAAGATATCCAAAAAAAAAAAAAAAAAAAATCTATTGGGGCTAAAGAAAAAATTTGGGGGTTGAGAGGTCGACCCCCCTTCCCTCCTTCCCTATGTAGGCCGTAGTTTCTTTGTAACATATAATAATAGAGATGTGTTATACGTGCATCCTCTTTTGGTTCTTCTCTTATATATCATTCTTTGCTGACGTAATATTGTCAATCTACCTTTAAATCAATATTAATTAAAATAAATAAATAAAATCAAATGATGAATTGACAATACACTACAAAAAAATTATTGTTTTGAACCCTTTTTTTTAGACGCTTTTACGCCTAAAAATGGCTCAAACATTTTTAGCCGTTCTTTGAAACTAGCTCAACATATAGCGTATTAAAACTAAAACTGGGTTTGAACCGCTTTGGTAAAACATCTCAAAACGGTTTAAGCCTCTTTGGTAAAAACGGATCAAACCAATTGGAGCCATTTTGTTAAAAACGGCTCCAACCAATTAGAACCGTTTTAAGCCCAAAAAAACTCCAACTGGTTGGAGCTGTTTTAAGGCCTAAAAATGACTCTAAATAAAAAATTAAAAGAAAAAATCATTTTTTTTTTTTTTGTTTTTTAATACTTGATAGCAAGAATATTGTTCACATATATGAACTCATAAACGATCACATACACTCATAATCCAAACTCTATACTCTCACAAACAATCACCATGTCTTGATGTGCACACCAAGCCATAAAAACAAAACAATAACAAATAAAACGACGTATCAACATAAATAATTTCACTCAACCCTAAACATATATAATACAAACTCCAAAGCATTCAAAGTAATTTCAAAACATAATATTTAAGTTTCCTACAATCACAAACCAATCAAGTCCAACCGATAAAATCATATAAACAATATTTACATCATTTACGAAATTCGATATTCCACCTACATTCACGACGACTCAAGATACTATATGTCACGACAGTCGCTCATGCGAATCACCATCCTCGATCGTCGAGGGCACGACACCTACATTAGTGTTTCGGATGAAATGTGCTACACAACTACATACACACACACACACACACAAGAAACTAGTAACGGTACACGTAACATTTTCAATCGTATAGACTCAAAAAAATATCCTTTGTTAATTAGTTAATCATGTTAAGAGCTAACCAGATAGACTTGCTGAGGATCTCACCCTCACGACGTTAAGTGACTCACTGTCTTGTGTAACCAAAGTGTTGCCCACTAGTGCTGTGTTGGGGGTAGCAAGATTTTCAATCATCATTTGACTCTGTGCTGCAATTCATTCATTTGTTCTTCTCCTCTCTTCCTCCGATTGTTCATAAAATATATAATCTTTATTTTATGTTATTTCGTTGTGTTGCATTTCATAAATAAATAAGTATTCATTATATTATTGAAAACAGCGGACTCACTTAGGTATTTTTGTATTATTGTCTCTCTGTATTATTTATTAATACAAGATATGAGGAGGAATATCAAGATTATCCATACTCTTAGGTGATCTTGATAGCAGTGTTTGATGCTAGATTGCCTCCCATTTAGTGCACCACCATGTTTTAGTCCATTATGATAGAAACAATATTTAGATTTTATTGGTTTGTAATAATCTTTATGATATTTTGAGTTGTAAATTTTCTAAGCCAAATATGTGGCACTATTACTATTTTTGTGTAATTGTTTAATTACACACTCTTTAATCTTATTCATAGTCTATGAAGAGTTTTCAACCTAAACAAATTGTCCCCATAAAATTTCTTGTGTTAATTTAATAATTGTACTTAAAAAAGTAGAAATTTCAGTCTTTTTACACTATGGCGTCATCTGAAATGATAGAAATTACTGAAGCATTTTTATTATGATAAGGGTACATTCAAACCTAAAAGAAATCTAGTCAACAAACCCTAAACCATTTGATCAAAAAAATTTACTTTAACCAAAATTCAATTGTAATCCAACAAACCTTAACCACAATCCATACATTCATGTATTTTGGGAGATGAAAATGCTACCTATAAATCAAGAAACACAAATTGAATCAAATTTTATTTTATGGAATTGTATTTGATCACATTGACCAATAAAATGTCTTTTATACTCCGGTATAAAAGTCTCTGGAAGTGTAGAGGCTTTTATTTTTCAACCGCAGAACCTAAAGTATCGTTTACTTTACTTTATAAGCATAAACCAAAATCCAATCCAATTATTTCCTTTAAACAGTGCAAAACAACCCTTGAAAAGTAAAAGAAAAAGATCTACCTCATTTTTTACTCCTTTTGCATCCCCAGGAATTATGAATCTCTGACCAATCTCTAAACTAAGAACTGAAGCGAAGCCCACAACTCTTTTTTAAATGCATGCACTCAAAAAGGTTTAACACTTATCTTAAATCATGGCATATGAACCGTAAATCTAAAGATCTACACAAGCTAGCTCAACTTTAACCATGTCCAAGATACACTGAATTTATAATTTCTGACTTCTTCCTCAGATAAACGCATAGATTTGCAAGAATTGAAATATCAAGCAATACTCTGCCTGAAAATTCAAATGAAAATCAATCAACAATAAAAAGATCACTAAACCCAACAGAAGTATGACAAATGTGGAGGTTCAGCTTACAAAAAATGTGATCCCTTAAACAAAAATTCTATGTTGAGATAGCATATGTATAGAATACAATTATTCATCATGTCATCCTCTAATAAATTGACTATGATATTTTGCAGATTTCAACATATCTGAATCTCAGATCTTGACCAAAGAGCAAATTTTCCTACTTGATTCCTAACAGGTTTTGAAATTATCATATGATTTTTGGCTTCTTCAATTCTCACATCCAATTTGACAATGCAAAAGCAATCTGTTTTCAAGTAATACTTGACACAATATTGATGGGTAAAAGAAGCTGAATTGAATTAGCAGCAAACCTAACTATTTGGAGGTTTATCGGCAGGTGGTGGAGCTTTTTTAACTGATGTGGCAAAGTTTGTGGACTCTTCAGCTTCAACAAGCTTGCGTAGTCTCTCTTGAAGGACTCGTACTCTGTCCTCGGTTTTGCGAAGCTTTCTCCATCTGTAGGTAAGCCATAGGCCAAAACCGCCATATACAACAATATATGAAGCCCACACGTAAGGGTAAGTTTCTGCATGCTCTTTGGTTTTTGGTACCGTTCTTCCAACATTGCTCTCCAGCCAACAGCTGGGGCATGTGTGGCTTGCTGATCTTCTTCTTCTCCATTTTGTGGAGTTGCCATCCTTTTTACTCTGCAACACTATTTGGCAAACTCATTAGATTTAGGAAACGGGAGAATCCCATATATCTAGTTTAAGATTGTGTTAAGAAGCTTAAAAAATACTTTTAATACATAAAAGTTGTGCGAAGCAAAAATAGATCGGTTTGATAAAACAACTTCAAAAGGAACTTTTTTACTTTTTTTGTTATGAAAAAAAGTCCAAAACTGCGTTATGGGAAGCTTGAAAATGAGACTTTTTCTAAAAAGCTCTTTCAGGCTTTTTCTATAAACAAAAGCTCTATTTTTCAATGCCATCTCAAACAGGCTCCTAGAGCACTCCCAATGGCGCATGAATATTTCAACCTAAAATAGCTAACCAAAACTCACTTTCTCTAGTTTAGCTAATGGTTTTAAAAGGTGCCATACATCCGATTATCTATTCTTAACTCAATATTTTTTCTTTATTCTTTTTTATTACTTTTTTTATTATCGTGATATCTGCATTTCAGATTAAAAACTAAACTCAGTGCAAAGCTGCATTCTCTGTTACTGAACTGCAAAAAACTTCATCTTCGGTCAAAACTCAATCCAAATTTCTGATTTCAGTTCAAGTAGCAGAAACTCGGAATTTAAGCAACAATATACTATATTTCAGTTCTGTAGCAAGAACAAGAGAAAAGAAAACATATTTTGCGGATGTAATGGTACAAAAACGAAAAGAAAAGAGAACAAAAATTCACAAAATTTCGTGGATATAAAGAGCCCAAAAAAATTATTCATGAAAATGAAAAACTGATCGGTGATAAATTACTTTTTGGTCGTGAAGAACAAATACCCTAGACAATTTTACCCAAATCGTTTCTTGCATCAAAACACTTCTTTGTTAGTTCAACATGTGTTTGACACAGACGCAACGTCATGACAACCAGACTAGACTAATAACGTTACAAGCAGCGCAAAGAACAAATATTCACACCTGATCCACCGTTTGCACTTCTTACATTCACTCCCGGAAATTGAAACAGGAAAACAGGCGTGAGAAATTCAAGAGACAGAGAGAGAAGATGAGAAGACGAGGGAATTTAAGAGAGCTCAACACACACAGATGATCCGTAAAGAGAGACGCAGAATGAGAGAAAGAAGCGGGAGAGAAGAAAAGGGAAAGGAAAAAAAAAATGAGAACTTTCCGTCCACTTTCCATCTTTTTCGCCTTTTTTACCTGGAGAAAGAATAAAACAAAGGACCCATTTGTGAACAGTGCAAAGCTACATGTAGCATTGTATTGTTCACAAATGGATGGGAAATCTATTTTACATTTACTTAACATAATCCAATGGAGTGGATTTTTGAGCTTTTGCTTATCTATTCTAGCCAAAAGGTGCAAATAGCTAATCCATTGGGAATGCTCTTAGTATTTTATCATTTGAGAATACCGAGTGAAGAGCCATGTTTCATAGCCTGCTATAATGACACTATTTGAAGTACATAGTTACCCAATCAAAAGTTCAAAACCAACAGCTGAGTTGCACCCAATTTATAAAAGAAAAAAAGAAAAAGAAAAAGAAAAGAAAAGAAACGATAACTTGCCCAGATAACATCTAAAACCCAAGTATTTTTCAGAACCAAAAACAACAAATGAAATCAACCTATATGCACAACCACAAGCAATGTTGCCAAGACGTGGTACGTTTGGGTCCATGGAAAGGTACTGGGACACGTTATCCTCCCACACTCACTACAAGTTGCATTAAGGATAGGCTTACTTGGTTCAGTATTTCCTTTTTCTTGATCATTAAGTCACGCACTCATACCTCAATCATCGCCCCTTGTTTATGGGGGTGGCAGTGCCATTATGCTTAAAGGCCATTGTTGTTCTCTATTTGGGGTTGTGGTTCACATCAAAACATTTGAGTCACTTTGGCACAGTATGCATATATGTATATACCTACAAATATACATATGTATGTCTGAACATGCATATATGCATCTCGCAAGTTTATTGCCCCAAATCTTGGCTTTATTTCTTTTTTTGATAAGTAATAAAGCAATTTTATTGAAAAAGCGTAAGGCGTCCCTACGTACATAGGCAGTATACAATAGAGCTCTTACAAACCCAGAACCCAAAAACAGCAAAAACGACCTTACAAACCCAAGCACACACAACACCCAAAACCCACATGAAACCCAAAACCCAAAAAACAGATGAAGCCCCCGTCAAACACCCAAACCTGCCCCAAAAGCACCCCAACCCAACAAACCCCCCAAAACCCACGTGAGACACCCAAAACCTCAGCCAACGAAAGTCAAAATAAAAAGCAAACCCAACATACAAAGGAAAAGCCAGAGGTACAGGAAAAAAAAAAAAGGCGGTGGGGAATAGACACCGCCACTTCTTTATTTAACAATGAGGAATAAACACTGCATATGGGGAATTGGAACATTATAATATCACAAATCAGGATGGATGATCCACTCCAGGGTTTGTAGGGTGGGTGGGGAATCTGGTAACTCTGATCTACAACCATAACCATTACATCATGTCTAATGATAGAACAAAAAAAATGCAACCAGAAATTGATTGGCCTAATAGACTTTATTGATATGATATAATTTTGAAAATCCCTACTTTTTGAAATTCCCTACTTTTTGTCATCCACCACTGCCTCTTAGCACTCCAAATTTAGCAAAGCATGAAAGGAGAGCAATAACTCAGAGTAGGTTGAGTCCATGAATCATGAAAAGCTACAGGTGCTACTCCCAACCAAGCAAGAACTACAATAAGAAAGTTGTGCACAGTACTCCCATAGAGTAAAGCCTAATATGAGTCCCCCTTCCCCAAGATAAACCTATGAATGGCTGGCAACTCAAGGATGTCCCAAACCGCATGTAAGAAAGCTGTGCACCAAATTCCATGTAAGAGAGTTGCTGATACAATTGCTCACAATTATAGTGCAAGTAGAACAACTCATGTCAATCACAAGGTTACACAATCACAAATGGTTGGGGCATGAAATATTTGTAGTATATTTTTGGCCTAACTACACACGCTCCAACTTTCAACAATTTTTTTTGTTCCTTTTTTTGTTTGAATTTTTTCAATGTCCTAATTCTGTGAATTAGATGAGAATCCAAGACTGCAAGTGTAAGCAAGTATCCATATCTACTTGGATCAAAGCTGAAAATTAGCAAGTCTGATTAAGAATTTGTTATTTTAAGCAGGCTAGGCTTATATTTCATGACATATGGGGCTTCAAAAGAAATGTCTTTGACGATTGTGCTGCCTCAATTCCACAAAATATGAAAGAGCAAACACAACACTTTAGATCCTTAGAGTATTCAAGTCTTCAGGGTTCATGATTTACATTCGTCAATGTGTGCGAAAAATTTTATTTGCGCATACAAGAATAGTCAGATTTATACCACCTATATTCTAATGTAATGATATGCAAAGAAATCAAGTATTATGATGAGAAAAGCTGCTAGCTGTATTGAATTTCATGTACTTGTATTAATTTTTTCTGATTTATCTGGAATATGTAAAAGTATGCATCAAAATGGCATGGGTTGAGTCAGGCTGATTATAATTCATGTAGTTGATTAGGATGATAAAAATAATAACACTGCAAAAGCAAATACTCATGAGAAAACCTTATTATACCCTAGAAAATCCCCTTCCATGACCACAGCCCCAAAGACCAAAGGTTGGAGGAATTCCAAGCAACTCAATTAAGAAAAGCAAAACCCATACTCTCAATTTCCCTCTATCCCCAACTTACAACCATTTTGGGCAACCAGATAACTAGTTCATATTTTAAGAAAAAAGCAGGGCAGGAATTTTCAGCTAAATATTTTGCAAGAAACAGAGGCATTTAGTCTGCAGAAAAAAGCTTAACTAGAAATGGGTTTTAGTTATTATAAGAAACGAAGTAAAGCAAGCAGAGCAAAAACCAGGAATTGAAGCACAAAACAAACACAACATCTAGTACTTAGCACCCCAAGTGATAGCGATAAACAGAAGCAAACGTTGATCTATACGAGAAAAGATAAAATACCTGGTTGAAGACGACGTCGCTCGATCGTTGCCAAAAGTTTGAGGAAGGGAAATCCACGGAGAAGTGGTATAGTCGCCTGAGAATGTAAGAGACAGTTAGCAATTGGGGTTTAGGGTTTTTTGAAAATTGGACATGGATGGACCTAGTGCTGAATGTGGCTGGCCCATCACTATTCAGTCCTGGGTGTAGACCATTCACCCCTGTACGTGGCTACAGACATGGGCATTGGGAGAGTAAACTGATTTCCGGTTATGCTAAAACCCATAATCAGCTCCGGGTATTTGGTTATTAGAAATTACCAACTGATTTCGGTAACCGAGTAACCGGTTAACTGGCGATTATCCGGTTTCTCTGGGTGGTATCCGATTATCCGAACCGGTCCCGAAATTTTAATAAGTTCAAACTAAAAAGCCTTAATTGAAAAGAAAAAAACAACTAAAATGGGCAAACCCTCGGTGCGGTTGAGCCACATACCGAATAATCCTGATTATAATCTGAGCACCAAAAGGAAAATCGATGTTTGGCTTCCAGGAAAATAGGGGAAAACAAAGAAAAAAAAAAGTTTTACGTTTCAAACTCAGGAGTGGTATAACGCCAGGTATGGCCGTGGAAAATGCAAGATTGAGGTTGAGAAAGTTGTTGAATTTCATTCCTTTTCTTATAGTTTCCCACATTTTCTCGGAAACCAAATAGGCCTAAGCCGATAGGATATAAAATTGAGAAACAAAAAAGAAGCACGGGAGGAGAGGGGGGAATTTAGAAAGTTAGAAAGGAACCTGGAAAAGCGAATAAGCAAAACGACGCCGGAGAGCAGCGAGTTCGACGAGCACTGAACGAGACGAGGAAACCTTGAAACGACGATTGAGGCGTCGTAGCGTAAGGATAGCGTTGCGATTGGGATTAAATAGAGCAGAGAGTGAGACTGTGAGAGAGGCGAAAGGCACTTAAGGAAAAAGTGAAAAGAAAGGAGAGCCCTTCTGTTCGGTCATGACAGAAACCAAGGGGCTTATGCCACCAATAACTAGTCGACAAATCAACTAAAAACAAAAAATTGAAATGTTTCTGAAGTACCAAATTCCTCTCATAACTCTTATTTACCTTCTAAAAAAAACAAGGGGGTCGATTGATGCACAACAGTTATGCAAATTATTGTGCACCTTTGTAAACATATGGGGTGAAACTCATGTGGTGGGTCACATCCCATATGTTTACACTCTTACTCAACAGTTGCACAATTGTTGTGCAAGAATCTTTTTTCAAAAAAGAAAACCTTCTACGCCCAAATCATGATCAGCTAAAGAAAAACTCCCCAAATCGAAAGATCTGCACCATCACCACCCAGGCTGGAAAGCCACCGCCACCGATTAGGCCGGAAGCTATCGCCACTGCCCGAACTAAACCACACCGCCAACGCCCAAGCCGAACCCCAACTCCACCGAACGCTGGTACTCCGACGATTCAAGCGCTACTCCTCCACCGGTAAGTCTCTCAGTCTCAGTCTTAGTCTCAGCCTTTCTCTCCCCTGCCTATCACGACTGGTTGGATTTTTTTTTTCTATTAATTCACTCTTCAGTCCTGATTCAAGTGTAAAAGAATTTTTTTCATAAGTTTTTGTATAATCTTTTTTTTTTTCTTGAACGGGATCATTTCATTCATTGCATAAACGCCCAAAGACAAATACATCGCCCGAAGTCAAAAACACTATCCCAAATCTACAACAGAAGCCCAAAGGCTGAAGATAGTGAGTAGAGATGAAGAATCCCTAAACACTAAGCCAGGAACAAACTTAGCTTAAAGCAGCTACTAAAGCAACAATCTAAAATTACAAGAACAAACATTTGACCCTCTCTAAACAATGAAGAACAGCCCACCTCAAGGGAAAGTGTCTGGTCTAGCTAACATGCCACCTAAATGCCCAAGTAAAATTTAGCCCACTACAATAGTAAACTATGAAAGAAAGCAAGAATATACAGAAAAAAACACAGAAACAAAACACTAAGCCGGAAGGAGGAACCACCCAGACCAGCGTGTGTAAGACCACGTGCCGCACCCGGGCCTCCCTTGCCACAACCAATCAGCCAACCATCCCGAAAACACCACCCAGACGGCCGTAAAAGTGGCGCGTTGCCCACACGCGCAAGCGACACCCTCAGCGCATGTAAGCCACACTCCGAGCGTGGAGGTACGACACCGCCGGAAGTTGAGTCGACGAGAACAGAGACTGACAGTGAACAACACGGGGGGGTCGTGTCGCAAGAACTCCCGCGTAACCATGTAGATCTAAACTCAAAAGAAAGCCGGAGAACACGAATGAAGGTCACTCCCATGGACAACTTGAAACGAAATGTATCTGTCAAAACAAAGAAAAAACAACAACCAAAGAACAAATAAACAACACTCCATAGCCCCAACAGCTAGGAGAACCACAACCACCACCAGAAACAAGCCGGGGGGAATGAAAACTCCCACTGGGACAAGCCAGGGGACACAAAAAAACCACTCTAGCTCACAAAGAAACTAAAGGGAGAAACACCACCGGGAGGAGGGAGGCGTGAGGCCTCCCTCCCCCGGAGAAATCTACTCTCAGAAGCTCTCTCTCTCTAAACGAAGAAAAACGAGACTCTCTCTCTCTAGAACCTCGTACTTGTTTTAATTTTTGTATAATCTAAAGAAAACAAAAATGCAGATCGCGCACAAGCTGTATGATGAAATGCCTCGACCGCTTTTTTTCAAGCGTTGCTTTTTTCATGCTGAAGGAAAAAAAAAAAAAAAAAAAGGTTGGATGTGATGCTAGAACATAACATAAAAATGAATTTCATTTCAATTCAGACTCCTAAAATCAGGTTCTATAAAGTGAATGATAGGTTGGTGCCATCCTTAAAAGCTTTCAACTATGCCTACATGGAACGTGAGAATATGTTAGTTATAAGGTTGTGTTTCAATGTCTAGTAATTTAAGGTTGTGCTTGTGTTTAGAGATTTCAGTAGTTATAGTAGAAGGATATTGTTATCCTATTGCAGGATCGCTAAAATTTTGTAGTATTTGCAAATCCATTTTAATGAATAGTTACTTAATTGTAGTCGAAGATTATATTGTTTGTGTTAAATTATTTTTTCGACATAAATCTATTTTGTCAAGGTAACATGCGGTTTACCCTGCTAAATTTTCTTTCGAAATATAAGTCAGGGACACAGCACTTGCCTATGCAACATCCGTATGCAATCTGTTGGTACAGTTTCCAGTATGGTGTGAATCTGCACGTTCCTTTGATGTTCTTCACGCTTCTCAATAACTCTGCAAAATAACAAAACCTAGGGACCCTTCCGGGGGTCCCGCTCCGATGCCTAAGTTAGCTTCTGTGAGAAAATAATGCTCTATGCATAAAATTGAGTCTTAGTTTATACCTGGGGTATGGGCCTATTTATAGGCAAAGAGGTGGAGTCAAACCTGGATTAGGACTCCTGCTCCTTGTTGATCTAGAACTGCTGTCAGAATTCTAATTGGACTTTAATCCTTCTTAGACTTCTAATTTGATATCTTCTTAGACTTCTGATATGATCATTATTCTTATCTGATCATTATTCTTATCTGTTTGGACCTTATTTGACTTTTGAATCTCCTCTTTGGATCGGGTTGAGTGGGATTTATCCCCAACAGTTACCCCCCAATTCCCTTATCTGAAGCTTGCTTGAATAATGGGAATTCCATGTCTAAGGAAACCCGATCTTTGTCTCCTTCTGAAAACCTGCTAACTTGCAAAACCTGAGGGTTAAATCTTACCCCCCATTACCTTCTTGTTTTTCCTTAGGGTTTTCTCCCTGCCTCTTGAAAAACCTGCAAAGGCCGAGGGTTAAATCCGACCCCCTGGCTCTCTTTATTTCTCTCTCTCGGCAAGGATTGATCCGAGAATGCTTTCTTCTTGCTCTCGGCTAGGACTGATCCGAGAGTTTTCTTCTCATACTCGGCTAGGACTGATCCGAGAGTTTTCTTCCTGTATTCAGCTAGGACTGATCCGAGACTCTCGGCTAGGACTGATCCGAGAGTTTTCTTCTTGCTCTCGGTTAGGACTGATCCGAGAGGCTCCTTCTCGGCTAGGACTGATCCGAGAAGTTTTTTCTTGCTCTCGGCTAGGACTGATCCGAGAAGTTTTTTTCTTGCTCTCGGCTAGGACTAATCCGAGAGGCTCCTTCTCGGCTAGGACTGATCCGAGAAGTTTCTTCTTGCTCTCGGTTAGGACTGATCCGAGAGGCTCCTTCTCGGCTAGGACTGATCCGAGAAGTTTCTTCTTGCTCTTGGCTAGGACTGATCCGAGAGGCTCCTTCTCGGCTAGGACTGATCCGAGAAGTTTCTTCTTGCTCTCGGCTAGGACTGATCCGAGAGGCTTTTGCCTGCAAAAGAAGCGACATCAACGGGTTCCCGGTCCCTAGACCGGGAACACTCCGATGCTTAAGTCAGCTCTATTCATTTATTCTGAAAATACTTATTCCCAAAATATGGGGAATTTTCTGTCTAGTCTGAATTAAAAATAAAAGTCTAGTTCTTTGCAAATATAAATGCTAAGAAATAAAAGCAAGCCTGAAATTCCCGAGAGTCCTTTTTTATGGGATCACGGGCAGATACTGTTGTTGCCTCGGCTCTCTATGCTGTGGGCTTCTGCTTCTTCAGTCCTCTCTTCTTTCTATGTCCTCTCGGGGAGCATTCTCTTGATGCCTCTCACCTAGTTGAGAACGGTCTCGGGAATAGTAATCCCGTGGCTGTTGATCTCGGGGCTGATAGTCCTGATGATTCCGAGGCCTGTTATTTCCTGGATGGTTCCGACGCTCTCCCAAGAACCGAACTAACTTGCCATTCTTTATGAATTCTTCTATTAACAACCTTAGGGTTACACACCCCTCGGTGTAATGACCTGCTTGTTTATGGAAATCACAATACTTCCCTGCATTCCTATAAGGAGGATTACCTGGTATCTTTTGCGGTTCCCGAAACGCCGGATCTCTCTTGATCTCCATGAGGACTTCTGATATCTCAGCATAGAGAGGTGTAAAGTTGTAATCTTTGAACTTATTTACTTGCCTCTGCTCTTCCCCATCAGCTTTCCTGAATTCTTTCCTTTTCTTTTCTGGGGCTGTCTCTTGGGGTAGTCTAGAACTGGCCACAGACTTCAGCGTCTCTTCCTGATTAATGAATTCTTCTACCTTATCCATGAGGCCCTGCAAAGTACTCGGTTGCTTCCGGATCAACTTCTTCATCAAAGGCTCCTCGAGTGAAATTCCCTGATAAATGGTAGCAAAGATCATATCCTCGGTCGGATCTTCGACCGTAGCCTTCTCTCGGTTGAACCGAGCCATAAACTCCTTAAGACTCTCATTGCCCTGCTGGTGCAATGATAGCAAATATCCCGAAGGCTTCTTCCTTGTCCGAAAAGCCAAGAACTCCGTTAGAAATATCTTGGACAATTCCTTGAACTGATCAACAGAATTCGGGGGTAGCTTCCTGAACTAGTCTCGGGCATTCCCCGAAAGAGTAAGAGGGAAGGCCCGACATGCTACTTCATCAGGTGTCCCGTGAAGGTCTAGATGAGCTCAGAAATTCTCTAGGTGATCCAAGGGATCTCTGTCTCCTGCATAACTTAGAATTTGGGGTACCTTAAACTTCTCAGGAAGCCGATAGTCTGCTACCCGTTTGGTGAAAGGTGAGTCTGTACCCATCAAGAGCTTGTCCACCATTACGGATCTGCTTTTGTCCTTTCTTTCCATCTCCATGTACATGCACTTTCTCTCCAGCTCGGCAATAACTCTGCTCAGATCTCCTTGGCGGTCATCCTCCCTCCGAGGATTAGTGTTGCTGTTGTGATCTTCTTCCTCTCGCTCATCCCTGTTCATCTCGGGATTGGGCTGTTCCGGCCTCCTGCGCAGTAAATCGGCATTCCGCTGTGTTAAGGATTCAATCTAGGCTTCCAACGCTGCTATGCGATCTTGATCTCCACCCCCCGGGGGAGGGTTCGGTGGAGGCTGCTGATTATTCTGAATACCTGGCTCCATTCGGACTATGGGCTCTCGGTTGGTCTGGCTTCCGGAACGTGTGTTCATCACCATGCTGGATCTTATTTTTCTTTTATGAGGAACAAATAATTGTTTCCCACAGACGGCGCCAAACTGTTGGTACAGTTTCCAGTATGGTGTGAATCTGCACGTTCCTTTGATGTTCTTCACGCTTCTCAATAACTCTGCAAAATAACAAAACCTAGGGACCCTTCCGGGGGTCCCGCTCCGATGCCTAAGTTAGCTTCTGTGAGAAAATAATGCTCTATGCATAAAATTAAGTCTTAGTTTATACCTGGATTAGGACTCCTGCTCCTTGTTGATCTAGAACTGCTGTCAGAATTCTAATTGGACTTTAATCCTTCTTAGACTTCTAATTTGATATCTTCTTAGACTTCTGATATGATCATTATTCTTATCTGTTTGGACCTTATTTGACTTTTGAATCTCCTCTTTGGATTGGGTTGAGTGGGATTTATCCCCAACACAATCCATTTCGCACAAAAAGAATTGAGCTTCGTATACCCAATAGCGCTCAAATTATCTACCCTTTACCTTATCAAATAAAACATTTCCAATATATAAGTGCTAATAGAGCTCTTGAAGTTGTAGATCACTTGATATGATTGAATGAATTGGAAACAAACTTTTATTTTTATCTTTGTTCTCTTGTTTAAGAAACCCTAATTTAAGGTCCTTGATTGTAAGTTTCGCATTCCAAAAATATGCTTAACTTGGAAAGCTTGTGATGCTCTTGTAGGAAAAACAATGAAAAAGATGTGGTTGCAAAATGAACTTGTTTATGTTAAATAGCAAAAATTAACAATGTAATTTATGGTCCTTAAGATCTCTCTCTCACACACACACACAAACGCTCGGGCGCGCGCATACCCATTTCTTAGTGTTTGTTAAATGACTTCTATTAGATTATAGTTGAAGATGTTAATGACTTGTTGACAATACTTAAGTAAGCTAATAGAAGTAAGGGTCTGTTAAAACATATATTCTAGACCTGCTTCTCTTTCAGGCTTTCCTTCTTTCTTCCTATGGGGAATTGCGAAGGATATTTATGTATGTTCCTGCTGCTATGGTAAACTTATTTTCTGGTTAATATACAGGAATTGGGTTCAAGAGTGTCTTTCAAGTTACTTCTCAGCCATACATTTTCAGTAATGGATATAAGATACGGTTCAATGAAGAGCCTTGCCCACATTGCAATCTTGGGTACGTAGTTCCTGAATGGGTGGAGGAGAATCCAACTCTTTCTGACATCAGACGAATATATGGTGCTACTACTCTTCCAACGACAACAATAGTCTTACCTCTGAAGCCTGATAAGGTGAAACCTGTGAAGCAGCAGCTCTCAAGCATTCATCCTGAAGTTCAGTTGTTCCTTTTAAGATCCTGTATGTTCATCTACTATATACAATTGATATTGGTGCAAATAACATCAACGCCTATGAAAATCCTTGAAGTTGTTAATCTTTGTGTGGTATGGTCTTTTTTGTGAGATTGTAATGCACCAGATATGGTTGTATGTGGCTATATGTGATTGGTTTCTTAGTTATAAACATCTATGGTAAATGAGTACTACAGGTGCTTTTGTTATGGCTACAACTAAGTTTGTACTTTGGGAAGTTATTGCACTGAAATTGTGATTTCCAGCTTGATTTGTTTATTCGTCTATGATACTAATAATAATTGGATTTTGATTGTTTTGAGATTGATTATGATTTATGGCTATTAGAAAGTTTGGATGACTCTGATCAAAGAAAAGTATGGGCTTGTGTAACATGTACATGTGAATGGAGGTCTGTAAGGAGACTTCAAATTTTTATGAACAAAGTTGCTTAATTCTTTGAGAACCGTTTCAAATTCAAATAAATGAACCGAAAAAGTTATAGTTGAAGAATATTGTTATCCTCTTGCAGGATCGCTAAATGTTTGATGAAAAGGAAAATCCAAATCTAGCTTTGAGACAACCAAGTAATATCAAACCTTACATTCACTTTGCAAGATGCTTTACATGTTCAATGGAAAGGAAAATCCAAATCTTTGAGACAAAAAATCCAAAAGAAAAGCAAGCAATGAAGAAAATCACATGTACCATTTGCAAGAAAACATAACATGTGAGAACCAATTGCCCTTCACATAAGCAAACAATATATTCTTATACATCTTTTTATTTACAATAATTTACATTATTAATGTGAATTCTTTTTTTTCTTTTTTTTTATGACGAGAAACCCTCTAAGCCTGGGCCACTTCGTGTACCCACTCATGTTAAGTAAACCTCGGATCCATGTAAAGCGCTCCCTCCACACGGATCGAGTAATACTCCGACTTCGTCAACAGTCTGGCCCCAAAGAATTGTTTACACTCAAGGGAATTCGAACCTTAGACCTCATGAGACTTAATGATAAACTCATAGTATAGTGGCCAAAAAATGGCACTAGACATACTGCGCCATGATTCTTCAATTCATAGAAGACTTGTTTGATCCTCGATAAAACATGACAAATCTTGTTGCCTTTTGTGCTACTCACGTGAGGGCCAACATTCACCCTAATGTTTTACAAAACTTTAGATTTTTCTGCAGCTGGAAAAAATTCAACATACTAACTGTCATTGATAAGTTACCTACTAATTGCAAATTTGTCATCCTTCAACAAGAACCAAACACCCGCTTTACGTGAGTGCAAGACTCAGCATAAGAGTTTCTTACTCAAAATGAATTTGGTAATTGCACGAGAATTTTTCTACATCTAAAGTTGTAATTAGAAGAGAGCAACATGCGCAGGAAACCTATGGCCAGGTCAATTGGTTCCCTTGAAGAAGGGGTGTTCAAGTTTTCCAACACCATCATCTACCAGCATTGCAAACTCTGGAAATTTGTGGAGACTACCCCTCTGTGTGTGTGTGTGTGTGAGAGAGAGAGAGAGAGAGAGAGAGAGAGAGATGCAAAAGTGAATTCTGCCTTACTATTTTTTCATTGTTTGGTAGAGAGAGAGAGAGAGAGAGAGAGAGATGCAAAAGTGAATTCTGCCTTATTATGTTTTCATTGTTTGGTAAATCTCATTATTTTGTTTAAACCACATACATGTATAATAAGAAAGCTACTTCTACAGCTATCTAACAAAGAAATAAGAATATTTGGAACAAGTCTTGGCAAACAAGGGATATTTGAAATAATCAAGTAAAGGTGATGGTTGTATGAGATATCATCCAAGCATGAAATCTAATAGTAAGACAAGCTGGTTAGCCAACCCCAAACAATAAAAGGGAGAAAAAGTATAAAAGGGTCAAGAAGCAGGTATGCAGGAATCTACTAGGTGCAATTTGAAGATGAATGCTTCTAGAGGCATCACACACGAGAACCCAAGATACCTGAAAGTTGACCATAATAAGGAGACACATCTCAATAGAGGGCCAACATGACAAATCTTATAGTTCGTTCATCATACACCTTGTGTGCGATTTGCATTTTTGTTTCCTTTAGATTATACAAAAACTTATGAAAAAATTGCTTTACACTTGAATCAGGACCGAACAGTGAATTAATAGGAAAAAAAAAAAAATCCAACTATCACCAATAAAACCCAAATAATCTAGATAATTGGGTGTTTTGATTACGAGCAACGTTTGTAGCAGACGTTGAAGAGAATCCTGGGCAACGTTTGTAGCAGACGTTGAAAAAAAATTGGGTGTTTTGATTCTATCGGTGGAGGAGCAGCGCTTGAACTGTCGAAGTAGCAACGTTCAGTGGAGTTGGGGTTCAGCCTGGGCGTTGGCGGCATGGTCCAATCCGGGCAGTGGAGGTAGTGTCCGGCCCAGTCGGTGGCGGCTGCTATTTGGCCTGGGCAGTGCCACGATGGGGTTGCGGATTTGGGGCGATGATGGTGCAAATCTTCCAGTTTGGGGGAGTTTTTCTTTAGCCTAGAGAAAAGTCTGATCGTGATAGTAGGAGTTGTGAGAAGGATCCAATACTTCAGCTGATTTTAATTTTTTTTTGTTTCTAGATGTGTTGATTGCTTATAAGTGGGCAGAAAAACCTTGTTTTCTATCATGACCGTATAGAAGTTATTCTCAAAAGAAAAGTTAGAAAACATGAAGCAATCTAATGCCTTTGAGTATTTCAATCTAAAATAGTTAACCAAAACTCATTTTATCTAATTTAGGTAATAAGTTTTAAAATGTACCATACATTCAATTATTTATTCTTAACTCTATATTTTACTTTCTTTTTTTTTTATTACCTTTTTTATTATCGTGATATCTGTATTTCAAATTAAAAACTAAACTCAATGCAAAGCTGCAGTTTCTGTTACTGAACTGCAAAAAACTTCATCTTCGGTTAGATTGGTGGCATAGTTGACTAGTTGAGTAAAATGGTAGGAGTTGGAACACAAAGTGTCACTCCATCCTTCAAAAACCCCAAACAAATTCGCAAACCGTTACAGGAACACAAACTAATCGAACATGAAAATTAAAGGAAAAAAGAACAAGTTTTTCTTTTTCGAAGCTACCCAAAAGACAATGCTTTATAGAAATCACTTAATTGATTGTCATCTCTTTCAAGCACGGTAGAACTCAATCCAAACTTCTGATTTCAGTTCAAGTAGCAGAAACTCTCAGAATTCAAGCAACATTATACTGTATTTCGGTTCTGTAGCAAGAACAAGAGAAAAGAAAACATATTTCGGATGTAATGGTACAAAAATGAAAAGAATAGAGAACAAAATTTTGTGGATATAAAGAGCCCAGAAAAATTATGCATGAAAATGAAAAACTGATCGGTGATAAATTACTTTTTGGTCGTGAAGAACAAAAACCCCAGACAAATTTTACCCAAATCGATTCCTGCATCAAAACACTTCTATGTTAGTTCAACATGTGTTTGACACAGACGCAACGTCTCGACAACCAGACTAGACTAATAACGTTACAAGCAGCGCAAAGAACAAATGGTCGCACCTGATCCACCGTCTGCACTTTCTGCATTCACTCCTGGAAATTGAAACAAGAAAACAGGCCTGAGAAAGAATAAAATATATGTAGCGTTGCACTGTTCACAAATAGATGAAAATCTATTTTACATTTACTTAACATAATCTAATGGAGTGGGTTTTTGAGCTTTTGCTTATTTATTCTAGCCAAAAGGTACAAATAGCTAATCCATTGAGAATACAATGGCTTATGTATATCTCAATCTAAAATAACTAATTAAAACCCATTTTATTTAGCTTATGTATATCTTAATCTAAAATAGCTAATCAAAATCCACTTTATTTAGTTTAGCTAATGGGTTTTAAAAGGCATCATACATCTGATTATTTATTCCTAACTCTATATTATCTAAATATGCTTTCTTTATTCCTTTTTATTACTTTTTTTACTTATCGTATTTTTTAACGGTCGTTTTGTTAAAACGATCATTTTTCTAACGCAAATTTTTCAACGGTAATTTTTTCTCATACGACCATTTTTCTAACAAGCATATTTTTTAATAGTCGTTTTGTTAAATCTATCATTTTTCTATCGTAAATTTTTCAAACGGTCGTTTTTTTTCTCAGAAGGCCTATGTGGTTACGTGCGCCCAAAACACCAAGTCGTGATGGAATTAGGCAAAAACCTCTCCGTCCCAATCATATGGTCAAAATACTCCAATGCTGCCTTAGCCTTCCCATGCATGGCTAACCCCAAAATCATTGAATTCCACGAATTTACATCGCGTTTAGGAATCTCTCGACGACTTGTTGAGCAATTTGCCATGACCCACATTTGCAATACATATCCACCAAGCAATTGTTCACCAAAACATCATCAACCATTTCAGCACGACACTTTCTCAACAAACAACCAAGAGCCCACATCCCCAAAGACACAGGACCTAGACCAGCACAAGCACTAATAACACTGTGCATCGTGTACCCATCAGGCTCAAACATGTTCAGCATCTCACCAAATAGTTTTAATGCAGTATCAAACTCGCCTAACCGAACACAAGAATCAATTATGGCATTCCATGAAACCACACCCCTTTCTAGCATAATTTCAAATATTTTCCCTGCTAAATCCAGACACCCACAAATACCATATAAATGAATTAGACTTTTGTTTATATACACATCCGATTCATATAAACATCGGGCCGAATACCCGCAATTGCAAACTCATCAAACCATTGCAAAACTAAATCAAATTTCCTAATTCTCACTAGCCCATTTAAAGGGGCATTCCGAGTTCTAACTTTAGGCAACAATTTATTCTCTTTCATGAGCTTCGCAACCAAGACACCATCGAGTGCGACTTTCCAGCTCTAGTTTCCTCGCACGATGTCTTCGAGGATTGATACAAAATGTGAGTCGTTTGATAAGTGCTGAATGTTACACATTCAAGCCCCTTAATTTACATATGTTAAGCTCTTAGTTTTATTATAGTTTGATGTTTTGTGTTGTTTTTGTGTTTTCTTGTATATTACAGGTTTTGGAAGAAAATCCATCAAATTTCAAGATTATAACGAAGTCGGCAAACTCACTTTTGGATAGATTCAATTCCAATCAATTTTGAATTTAAGGAAAGAAAAGTTGGCAAAAATTCGATATTTTTGGAAAGAATCCAGAATGAGCACGTCTCAATAATTCAATCATAACTTTTTGCTCAAGTATCGGATTGCAACGAAATTGGTGGCGTTGGAAAGCTAAGATAAAATGCAATCAGAAATAGGTTTTTTTCTAATTCGGACATTTACCATGCCAAAATCGCCCTGCAATAAAAGACCAGAAATTTGTACGAATTTTAGAATCCTTTTCCTACTTGGATGGAAATTTCAGAAAAAGAAAAGACTTGTAATTATTCCATTTGGACTAGAAGACCTTTTTATAATTGTTCTAGGATTTCTAGAGCATCTAGAGCTTCTCTAATCCCAATAAATAGGTCTTTAGCCTTTGAAGAAAAAGACACACAAGCTTTGAGAAAGAATCAAATGCTACATCAAGAAGGAGGTTCTTTCTAGTATTTATTTTCTTTCTTCCTTTATTTATTTTCTGTATGTATATAATTTTAGTTTGTATTAGTTGTAACTAATACTTTAGTTAGGGCTCGATTGAAGCTCTAATCATGTCTCTTTAAGTTTTTCAATTTGCTTTGCTACAATTTATTTATTGATGCTTAACTTGATTAATTCTAGTTTCTTGAATTCCTCGCATGTTTGTGTTTGGCCATCATATGCATGTGGTATGGATTTGTTATTTATGTCAATTTGGATGACCGAGTCTTGTGCATAATAGAGTAACGAAAGAACCCCGACACAGGTTTTTGGATTAATCAACATAAAGACAACTGGAATAGATACCATATTCCAATCTAAGTGTGTTTACCGATTTCCATAGATTTATGCTTCCTTGAAGAACAACTTAGTAGATACCATGCTAAATCCTTCAAGGAAGAAAAGAATTAGAGTAGATACCATGCCTAACTCGTTGCTTAGGGAAATCAATAGCTTTAGAAGAAGATACAATTCCCTTGTGGTTGGTAAACATTAAGCATCATGTTATGATTGTAGTATTGTGCATATTGCGAATCTTATTTGAGTATGATTAGAGGTGGATATTGAAGCCTTACCTTATCTTCTATTATATTTTCGCAATATTTTTGTCTCTTTTCTTTTATTAGATCTTATTAATATTTTTATTTATTTTCACTCATCATAATTATTTAGGAACTCTTTCTAAGCATAATTTACCAATTCTCATAGGAATGATATCGTATTTGCCTACTATATTATCGTTTTGATCTTGTGCACTTGCGAGTATAACGTACAAGTATTTGCCTATTTATTTAGGTAAATATTTGCACAACATCGTTTTCGTCATTATCTTGGGAGGTGAATTTGGAGCTACGAAGGTTTCTTTGTTTTGGATTAATGGTGGAATTTATGAGGGGTTGAGGCAGTGGCGGAGCTAGGATTTGAGATTTGGGGGGGGGGCTAGGCCCCCCTAAGGCACAAGGTGGCTCCGCCCCTAGGTCAAGGATGAGTGAGCTTCATTTTGGATTGTGGGTTTGAAATGAGAGGGTTTTCACGTTTGAGCCATTTGAGGTTGCAGAGGTTAGAGCTGACAAGAAGCATGAGCAGTCCTCATATTCCGTGAGATAAACAATATAATAAAAGACAGATATGTGAACAGTACAACACTACATGTAGCATTGTAATGTTCACGAATCTAAGAAAAATGTATTCTAGCTTTTGTTTAGATAATCCAATGGAGTGTGTTTTTAACCTTTTGTTTAGCTACTTTAACTTAAAGTTGCAAATAGCTAATCCAATGGGAATGCTCTAAGGACACAACTAACCCTAACTGTATATATATATATATATATATTCCCAGTTTCCCTATTATAACCGGGTTTTTGAAAAGGCTATAATAGGTAACTTGCTCCGGGTAGTCGGTTACCGGGTATCAAATCGGTTTCCAGGTTATCGGCCGGATTTTCACCCCTATCCAATCGTCCTCATGGAAGACATGGGTTTTAGATGAAATTGTAAGAATTAGAGACTAGAAATGAATGGATTGTATAATAGAAAGACTGATTGCACCCTTACAGATCAATTTGAGTTTGATCTAAACTGTTCTAGAATTATATCTACTAAGCTAGTTGAACTAATGAGAATACAATTGACTGAATGAATCCATTTACAAAATAGATTGGGCCTTTTATTTTATAGCCCACTTGTATGTCAGCTCAGCCTAAGTGGTTAGCCCAATTGCTTGACAGCTCACTTCAGTTATAACAAACTAACAAAGCCCACGTGATTGAATTACTCCTACTTGATTTAGATATACCCATGCGCCCTTCTAGAATACTCTGCCAGCTATGTAATCGCTTGGCTCAAGACTGCAGCTCTCCATGTTACACGAAATGGTTAATGCTCTTCCACATGCTCACGCATGTTGCTCTACATCCATATCTGATCCTCTCTAATCAAACCTGTGACAATACCTCTCCCATTCACAACACCTTGCCCACAGGTGTGGGTAAGATGCTTTCAGACGATGGAAAGGCTCCCATGACGCCTCGTCAGCAAGTTGTCCTTGTCAACAAACCAAGAGTTCCACCACGGCTCGATTATGAACCCATTGAGAGCGACGGTCCAAAATCTCTTCAGGCTCAAGTTGAATGACACCGTGATCATTGGTGGGAGGAAGTTGGGTAATCATTTCAACAGATCGTCCCAACTTGAGCTTCAACTGAGAAACATGAAAAAATGGTGGATGAGTGATCCCACCGGTAGATCCAAACGATATGCCACTGTACCCATCTTCTGAAGAATATGGAAAGGCCCATAGAAGCGAGGAGACAACTTGAGGTTGCGATGCCAAGTGGTGTCGCAACCGAGAGTTGTCAGTAGGGTTGCAAACGTAAGTAAACCCACTCTCTTTCTTTAAAATAATGTTCTATACATTTCAAATTTGCATATTTCTTCATCCGATTCTAACTCCTGTGAATGTTTTCCTTTAAAAGCTTCAAGATTTCATCACAAGAGCGAAGCTGAGTCTCTACCGTAGCCAACTACATAGTCCCTAACATGTAGGTAAGCAGCTGGGGAGGTAAGTAGCCATAGATAGCTTCAAATGGAGTTATTCTGGTAGAATGATGAAAGGAAGCAGCCACTGCACCCATTCACTTGGTTTGTCACAAATCATGCATCTCAAATAGTTCTCCACATATTTATTGACTGCTTCTACTAACCATCGGACTAGGGGTGATAAGTTGTCACTGAAAGCTAAAAATACCCCTTGTGCTTTGAAAATTCCAGTCCAAAAGTTACTTGTGAAAGTAGTATCCTTGTATGAAATGATAGAATGAGGCATACCGTGTAGTTTGAACAACTGGCTGATAGAAAGTTGTGCTAACTTGTCAGCTATCTAAAGGTGCTTAAGAGCTAGAAAATGAGCATACTTAGTTAGCCTATCAACCACCACCCAAATCACATTGTAACCCCCCTGATAATGGCAACCTTTCAATGAAGTCCATCGAAATACTTAGCCAAGGTCGTTTAGGGATTTGCAAAGGTTGTAATAACCCTACAAGAGAAACATTTTTTGCTTTCACCCTTTGTCATGTATCACATTCTCGAATAAACTTCTTAACATCAAACTTCAACCCTGGCCAAAAAAAAAAAAAAAAAAAAAAAAAAAAATTCTAACTCGATGTATAGTCTTGTCATATCTTGCATGACCTACTAAACGACTAGCATGCACAAATTGCAAAATCTTGCCTCGAAAGGTTTCTCCTATGTATATACGCTACTTGTACAATAGGACACCATCAGGGAAAATTTTGTGTTAAAAAGCTTACCCTCTTGGAATTGCTGAACTAAGCTCTGCATTATAGGATCAAAAATATAGCTTTCCTTCAATTCGACTAGCCATTCAAAGTAGGCTAAGAAATCACCGATAAAGTGATTTACTGCTCTTCATCTTCATCCCTCCAAGAAAGAGCATCCGCTACTATGTTGTCTTGGCCTTTTTTGTATTCAACAACAAAATCATAGCCTAACAACTTAGTAATCCACTGTTGTTGCATAGGAGTTCCTATTTTCTGTTTGAATATAAATTTTAAACTTTGGTAGTCTGTTTTGATGGCAAAGGAATGTCCCAACAAATAAGGCCTCCATTTCTTTATGGCTCAAACCAAGCTACCAATTCCTTCTCATAGGTAGACATTAACAAAAATCTCCCCTTGAGAGCTTGGCTGAAAAAGGACATTAATACTGCTCCAATACCGCGGCCTGAAGCATCACATTCAATCAGAAAGGGTTTACCAAAATCTGGTAGAATGAGCATTGGAGGATTAGTCATAGCTTGTGTAAGCTCTGTAAAAGCTTCTTCAGCCCCTTCACTCTAGTGAAAAGCATTCTTCTTTAACAAATCTGTTAAGGGGGCTGCAATGGAGCCATATCCCTTGACAAATTTGAGGTAGTACCTAGTAAGACGGAGAAAACCCCACAAAGCCTTTAAGGACTTAGGCCTAGGCCATTCCACCATAGCAATCAACTTCTTCCCATCAGCTTTGACTCCTTTGGTTGAGATGAGATGTCCCAAATAATTGAACTCAGCACAACCAAACTTGCATTTAATCTTCTTGACAAATAGTTGATGTGCCCTTAGCACGTCTAAACTGAGATTGAGATGCTGTAAGTGTTCTTGCATATTATGACTATACACCAAAATAATTTTTCTTAAGTGGGGCCAAATTATGTCATTCATCAAACTCTAGAAAGTTGATGGGGCATTTGTTAAGCCAAAGGGCATAACTAAAAACTCGTAGTGTCCTTCATGTGTCTTGAATGTTGTCTTAGGAATATCTTCTGGTTTGACACGTATTTGATGATAACCGGACTGTAAATCAAGCTTAGAAAACACTCTAGAGCCATGCAACTCATCGAGGAGTTCATCAATTATCAGAATAGGAAATTTATCCTTTATTGTCTCATTGTTTAAGGCACAGTAATCCATACATATATGCCACGATCCATTAGCTTTCCGGACTAGCAAAACGGGAGAGGAAAAGGGACTTTGAGATAGTTTAATAACCCCTGATTCAAGTAACTCTCAAACAGTTCTCTCAATTTCCTCCTTTTGAAAATAGGGGTAACGGTAGGGTCGAACACACATTGGTTGTGCATCAGATTTTAACACAATAGCATGGTCATGTGACCTACAAGGAGGCAGACCCGTAGGTTTAGCAAATGTGTCCACAAAATCCCCCAAAATTTGTGCTAATTCTGTGTCAACCAAGACCCCTGCAGAATCTCCCACATTCTCCAAAAGTTGTTACAATAACCATTTTTTCCCTTCTAGTTTAGATGCAAAAAAACTTAGTTTCCTCCAAAAAGTGTGGTCTAGCCAACCCTTGTAACATAAAGTTTTCTTTGGCAATAGTAAACTCTATGGTACAGCTTTAAAATTCCACACAATCGAACCAAGAGTTACCAACCATTGAATACCTAGAACCATATCACATCCAGCTAATATGATTACATAAGCATCCACTCCAAAAGACATATCTTTGAGTTGTATTTGAACTTTACTACACTTGCACTCACTTAGTACTTCTTCCCCATTAGCTACCTTCACACGGATTTGACATTTTCTGTTAAGTAACAATCTAGTTTTGTCACGCCCCCGTTTTGGGATATAACGCGAACTTGAGCTATAAAACATCTCTATAATTTAAAACATGTACACATTTTCCCAGGAATAGCGCATAGCTATATTTCATTATATGAATAAATATATAGTAGTTCTTTAATTATCACATCATTTTTTCTAGGAATTTAAAATAAATATGAACAATACAAAAGTTAGACTGGTCTTTATCGATCTATTGCTCTTAAGGTGGGGTCTATGCCATCCATAAAGATAAGACTCCGGTCTACATTGTCATCTGAAAAGATTTGGGGGAAAAAATGGGTGAGTTTGACAACTCGGTAAGGAAAACACAACAACAAAAGTGAAATTTTCTTTTCAGGAATTCTAAATAGAATTCAAATAATTTAGCAAGTAAAGAAATAGTTAAATAACATACAATTATATCAAATGTAGAATGGTGCATGAATCATTTTATGCTACGTGTAAGTTTTAACCTCCCTTATAACCATGATAGAATTCAAGATAAAAATTAGATAGAGAGAATGCAATTAGATTAAATGTACAACAATACAATGTGTAAGTTTTATCCACCCTTGGTCCAATATCCGCTAATTAACTATGACGGCGCACGTTTGGCTCGTCTCAAAAGACGACTATGAGCCCATCCTGTCGTCACAGGGGAGAGCCGTACCGGGTTGGGAACTTCCCTAGGTGAAGGCCACCCCTGCTGGTAGCACACACTTTCGTGCTTCTATGTGTTTGCCATGCTACCCTATGAAACTATGAAACTGTGGAATCCGGATATTTATGACATGGTGCCGCGGGGGTAAAACTGTGTTCACGTGAAACATGTACTATGAAATCAACCTTTGCTCATATGTAACATATGCCTTTGAAAACTATGATTCATAACATATACTATGATGCCATCCTTTGCTCATATGGTGCATATGTAACACATATACTATGATATCACCAACTTTATTCATATGGTGCACATACTTTGGAAACTATGATTTCACATGTATCAAATTTAAACGAAGTATGATCACATGAGATTACAATCACAGCATATAACAAGAGTATTATTATAATGGTGATATAAAAAGACAAGTAATATTAAAAGAATTGAAAGAGTTCAGAAAATCCCCGACTTTTTCTTTGAAAAAGTTTTATTAAAACTTTCCTGGGGTTTTGAGGTAGTGTTTCCCTTACCTGGTATTTCCTGAGCAGTATTTTAGCTACCTTCTACCGTGGGAAAAAGAGGAGAGAACTTGTTGCTGTTTGTTGAGCTGCTGGCCCGGAAGATGAGAGTAGATAGGAGAGTCTATTTTCTGCTGTCCACCGAGAGAAAGAGAGGAAGAGCTTGCTGTTTTGGGAGAGAACCAAATGAGTTTCTTTGCTGTTTTTGTTACAAAAGAAGAGAAGAGAAAGCTTTGGAGGTTTTGCTGCTTCCCACTATTTTTCTGTTGTAAGCCGTGGGGGAAAGAGAGGTTTGAGAGGACTTTCTGCAGCTTTTAAAAGAAGAGATGCTACTAATTTTCTGGTCTTTTTCTACTATGAAGAACCGAGAAGAATGAGAGAGAGCAAGAGAGATTCTGAGATGTTTTTCAGGTTTTCTTTTCTTTACTGTATTTCTGCAGTAAATAGGAATGGTGCTGCTGTAAACTATAGAGAAACAGAGAGAGATGGAGAGTGTTTTTCTTAAAGAATTTTCTGAGTTTTGTTTCTTGTTCTACAGGTGCTGTCCGCGAGCTACACTAAGAGAAAGGTAAAAGTTAAAACAGAGTTCCATGCTCTGTTTTACTACAAAACCGTAACAAACAAAGAGAGGGAGAGTGAGTGACTTTTTCTGGCTTCCTTCTATGTCCTGCTGGGTGAAGAGGTAAGAGAAAGTGGAGCTTTTAAGCACTAAACCAAGGGAAGAAGCTGTAAAGAAAAAACAGAGAAGGTGTGAGAGTTTCTTTGAGAATTCTTCAAAGCTGCATTGTTTCCTGTGAAGAACATGAACTGCTGCTACTGGAACTCAAAGAGAGAAATAGAGATAGCAAAGAGAAGAGAAGAACTTGTTGTTCACAAAAGAAACCACCGAGAGAGAGAGAGTTTTGAGAGAATTTAGTGAGAATTGATTCCTTGAACGTGGGAGGGGTACCTTCTGTCTTTTATATTGAATTGGATGGCCAAGATCAACTCCTTTTGATCTCATCTAATGGCTGGAGTTTGGCTTGAGGAGCAAGAATGATCAATGGCTGTGAATCCAAACGTGGGCAGCAAGAAGAATCAAAGGGTGGAATTTATACTTGGGCAGCAAGCTTGAAAAAAATATCAACAAAGGGAAGAAAGAAGAAGCCACGTGTGAGGTGCTTTACTTGAATCATTTGGACTGGGTTGACGGGCTGATGTAGATATGGACTGGGCTGAGCTTCACGTGTGGACTGGGCTGGGCTCTTTAAGGAATAGAAATGGACCCACAAATTTATATATGAATTTTCGTCCAAAACAGATGTGATATTTTCATGGATATTTTTAGGTACTAAACGGAATCCAAAAATTATGAAATTTGGAGGGTAGCTAAAGGGCTTTGAGACAAGCGTTCTAGCTTTTGAATCAACCAAAACGGAGTTCGTTTGACCAAATTTTCGTTATTCCAAAGTTTAAGGTCCGTTTAAACCTTTATTGAACTATAATTAAACTAAAACAATAAAGGTAAATGATCCTTAGTAAATAAATATTTATTTTCATAAATATTCATATTTAAAAAAAAATGGGGTATTACAAGTTTTCTTTACCACTGAAGAAACCAGAAAATTATGAGTACTCCCACTATTAATGAGTAACGTCAGATTCTGATTTTTAACCCTCCCCACTATCCTCATAGTCTTAGGATGAACACTACTTGTAATGGCCTGTATTGAGATTTCTGGTTTGGCCTCACTATAACTAAACTTCATGAGGTCTAAACCCTACCCTTCTAACTTAGATTGAGATGACAAATCAAGTTCCTCAATAATCTCTTCATCGTCCAGTAAAAACAACTTAGGACTTTGGCTCTTATGGCCAAAATACCATTTAGAATCGCAATTATAACAGAGTCATTTCTTCCTTCTCTCGTCCATCTGAGATTGAGAAATTTTCTGAATTGGAATAATGGCTTTCAAAGGAGTTACAAACTGTGGACTAGAGGCATTATTTCCAGATTTAGGAAAACCTGAGTTAGTAAAATTTCTATAACTTCTCATTCCCAACATAGCATGTTCTTCTTGAACCTTGGCTAAACCATAAACAACCAGTAAATAGGGGGGATTAAACATACACACATGCAACCTAATTTCATCTTTTAAGCCACTTAAGAAGCAACTTAGTTTGTTATGGTCACTAATTCCCCTCAATCGATTTGAAAATAGCCTCAAAATTCTCCTTATATTCCTCCACACTAGATACTTGTTTAAGCCTAGTAAGAGACTCCATTGGATCACCATAACAAGAAGGATCAAACCTATCCAACAAAGCATGAGTAGATATCTCCCAACTCGGTAAAGCATCTGTCATATCCATATCCTAATACCAAACTATTGCCTTGCCTTCCATATGAATATAGGCTAACATCAACATTTCATTATAAGGATTTCTATGAAAATAGAAAAACTTATTTGCCTTATATATCCAGCCAACAGGATCACTACCATCAAATTTAGGAAAGTTTATACGTACTGACCTTGTTATAATACCACCATGATCCTCACCTTGCTGATCAAACATTGCATTTGTTTTTTTTTTTTTATGATAATGCCTTCTGGCTTGCATTTCATCTTGATATGGATGACATTGATGTCTTGGAATGGTAGGAAAAAACTACCTTCCATTAAATATGTCCTCTGCAAATCTAATGAATTTGTCCTCTACGAACTGTGGCTGCTGAAAATTCTTTCCATTCTTAAATTGTGGCTCCTGAATATGCGGAACTCGTGGAGCTCTCAGCATGTGATCACGAAAAACACTAGTAACTAGATTTTTACGAATCATCCTAAATTTAGCAGGTTGCTGAGCTTCTTTGCTTTGGTCGGATTGGAGCAACACATGATGAAATTGCTTACCACTTCCCCCTGCTTGACCAGACGTTTCGCTAATCGTAAATTTGGAATTGTTAGGCGACTTGATTGACTCCATAGCCTGAGTAAGGTCAGTAAAATTCTACATAATCTGGTCAATTTTTTTTTATTACCGTCACTACTAGTCTGCATCCCTTCCATCTTCTTCTGTATTTCTTCCATGTTCTTCAGCAAATCTGTGTACTTCTTCTCTGCATGTACCTCATTTTTCTCCACCATTTTTTTCAATGCAGCAAAACTCTCTGTCAATCGATTCATCCTTGTACCGTTGGGCATAGAAGCTCCAGGAACTAGTTGATCCGCCAATAAATTTTTTTGCTTTGATACAAATTTGTAACAAGTATGTTATTGAATTAGGTATTTAAGATGAACTTGTAAGAATTAGAGATTGGAAATGAATAGATTGTATAACAAAAAGACTGATTACACCCTTACAGATCAATTCGAGTTTGATCTGAACTCTTCTAGAATTATATTTGCTAAGCTAGTTGAACTAATGAGAATACAATTAACTGAATGATTCCCATTACAAAATAAATTGGGCCTTTTATTTTATAGCCCACTTGTATGCAGCTCAGCCCAAGTGGTTAGTCCAATTGCTTGATAGCTCACTTCAGGTATAACAAACTAACAAAACCTACATGATTGAATTACTCCTACTTGCTTCAGATATACCCATGCGCCCTTCTAGAATATTCTATGAGGTGTGTAATCGCTTGGCTCAAGACTGCAACTCTCCACGTTACACGAAGTGGCTGATGCTCTTCCCCATGCTCACGCGTGTTGTTCTACATCCAGATTTGATCCTCTCTAGTCTCTAATCAAACCTGTGACAAAACTAGAGATGAGAAATAGAGGGAGAGTGACGCTGCTGCGAGAATGAGAGGGATTGAGGGAGAATGAGTCAGTGACGGTGTGACACTGTAGCTCTTTTCCTGCGAGAATGAGAGGGACTCGGTCTGGGAGAGTGGGAGTTGGCGATGACGTGAGAGAACAAGAAAAGAAGGACAGAAGGGAAAGAACGAAGTGGCGTCTGGGACTCTAAGCGACGGCTAGTTGAGAAAGAATAGGAAGAGAATTAGGTCGAACTTAGAATTAGCTATATATTTTTAATTATTTACATTTTTTTATTTGTAATATATATATATATATATATATATATATATATATATATATATATATTATATTTACCGATTTCTTAAAATATTATAACCAGTAATCGCAGTCGGAGTATCCAGTTATCTGATTATTCGGTTTACTAATCAATTATTCGGTTTTCTAATTATTCAGTTAGTGATTGTTGACAGTTATTAAAGATTAATAATTAACCTGCTTTTTTATTTTATTTTTGAAATGGAATAATTAACCGGATCCGGCTTCAGTGCTGTAAATAAAACAACAACAGATATGCTGTTAAAAATAGACGGTCTAGATTTGATGGCAAAAATTTTGAAAGGACGACGTCGTCATTTAAATACCATATAACGTCTAACTCTTAACGTTTAATTTTAAACTAACGTACGTTTTCCTACCAGTCAGAACACGAAGCAAAAAACTAACGTCTTCTTGCAAGATTCAATGGCATATTAGTTTTATCAGATTCCTTTTTTGAGTTGGGGTTTTTGTAAAGTTGTGATTTTCTATGCATTTTCCTACGTTTTCTCAACAACCAAACTGAAAACAAAAAAAGAAAAACAAGTTTATCATGACCATATTCCGATATGGGTATCAGGTCACGGCGATTCCAATGAAAGAAGAACCAGGGCATCATCAAGATAATGCCTTGCAGTTACATCCATTGCCATGTGCACCATCATTTGAGGCTTGCAATTTTGGTAGGATTCCAAGGCCACTGTTTTGACCACGTCACCCACCGCTTGGGTTCATGCATCCAAGTCCATTTTTCCTTTTGTTCATCTTTGTTTCCATGTTATAAAACAGAGCCTTTGTCCCCGCATCAATCTCCCACATATTTTGGTGAGTTGCATACGGATTGAGCCTAAAACGTTCAATTCGTATGCAACTCATGACTTTTATGGAGGTATCCAAGCCCAGGTGGTAACTTGGTAAGAGTGCATTCTATGTGTTTGTTGTCCAAGGTGTTTTGTGATAAAACTAATCTGCCTTTGAATGGGTCAACTGTCGAAAAGTACTCGAAGAAACTAGAACAACCACAACATCTTACGATTCCTCTTCACATTTTTGTTTATATCCCGAAGCTTTCTCGACAACTAAAATGTAAGAGAAAAGAAAACTGAGAAAAATAACATAAAATGAGAGCACCACCTTTTTTCTTTTTCTTTTTTGGAGTAGGAAATTTGTTGGAGTAGGTTGATGATAATGGCACAAATGGTGGATGCGTAGGAGATTTTTTAGAGTGCCTGGGGCTGGGGGCATGGGCTAACCTGAGGCAGATAAACTACGTACGCTATGGTGGTTGGCTTCGAGTTGGGGTAGAGGATGAGCTTACCAAGCTCAAACCATGGAGATCGTGTGGCCAAATGCCTGAAGCCGGGGTTTATTTTTTTGCTTCGTGTTCTGACCAGTAGGAAAATGTTGGGAAATGATAGAGAGGGGACATTCATCCGTCCCCTCTCTCCCTTTTATTATTAAAAAAACCAATTTCATAAGTAAAAGTACACTTTCTTTTTGTTTTTAATTTTTTTTTATTGAAATTGAATTTTTTAATAATAAAAGGGAGAGAGGGGACGGATGAATGTCCCCTCTCTATCATTTCCCGAAAATGTTAGTTTTAAAATTAGACGTTAGAGTTAAACGTTAGATGATTTTTAAAAGATGACATTGTCCTTTTAAAATTTCTACCATCAAATCTAGACCATCTATTTTTTAACAGCATATTTGCTATTATTTTATTCACAGCACTGAAGCCGGATCCTAATTAACCTGCTTGTACACTCTTAATTATTAGCAATCTTGTTATAGGGATAAACACTTCTAAGGTCCCTGAGTTTTGGCAACTTTATTTTTTAGTCCCTGAGTTTCAATTCGCATCACAGATGATACCTAAATTTTTGGAAATGACCAAATAAGTACCTCGGTTAACTTCTCCGTCCAAAAACTAACGGCTCGCCACGTCACTGACACTTAGCACCACTAGAATGTCGACATCTGTCCAGTGAAACACGTCAGCATCCACTTAATTTCCAAATCACCCAAACACCTCCACATCTCACACCCACGTCATTTGTTCATTTTGGGGGGAAAACTATTTTTTGCAATTTAAGAAACTCAAAACTGAAACTCAAATATTTCAAACAAAAAAACTTAAATCATTTCATCGTTAATCTGAGAAAGAAATCAAAATCCCTAAAATTAACTTGTGAAGTGAAGAAGTGAAGAACCCTAATCCCTAAAATCCCCCTCGGCCGACTCTCTCTCAACCGGCCCACTCCCTCCCGGACTCCCGGACTGTCGCTCGATTTCTCTCCCGTCGACTCCACAGAACCGGCCGACTCCCTCCCGGACATCGAAGAAAGGGGATTTCACCTAACCTCGGCCGGACGTCGAAGGAAGTGGATTTCGCTCGCTCATCAAGTCGGCACATTCCGAGGTATTTTGCCCATTTTTGTGTTTTTAGAAGTTTGTTTCGTTCTATATATATATGGATTGTGTATTGTGCTTGTCGGTTGAATCTTTGTTTTGGTTTTTGGAACAAATGCTTGTCGGTTGTTGGGCAAAGTGATGAGGTTATAAAAACCGAAACTTTCGGTTGTTGTGGGTGGATAAAAGTTGATGGCTTCTTGTCGCACACGAGATTCCAAAGGGAAGGAAGTTTCCCGTGGTGTAGACAAGGTCGGTTCTTAGGCTCAAATTTTTTTAAAAAATTTGTAATTTTTTAATTTTTTCCTTAATTTCCGTTTGAAGATTTAGACAATTTTTTGTTTGTTATGTGTTTTGTGTTGTCCGTTCCTTGAAGTCATCATCCGGATCGTCCTCAGTGGACCGTGTTGACATATCCTATTTCTGTTTCTGCCCCATTGAAGACCTCGTGGACTAGGGAAAACCCTGGAAGAAGATTTTGGGGTTGCGCCACTTACAACTCAAGAGTAAGAATTTTGTTATAATTATAGATAGTCGGTCGTGAGTTTTTGCTGACTGAATGCTACACTTCAACATGCAGACAAAAGCTGCATGCAAATTTTTCAAATGGCTGGACAAGCCAACTTGTGCAAGGGGTGTGGAGGTTTTAGATGAGATTACCAAGAAGCTTAACGAAGTAGAGGATGCAAATGGTACTTTGGTAGCAAGGGTTAAAGATTTGGAGAATGAAAATGTCAGTTGCATGGAAAGAGTTAGGCAATCACAGAAGTGGGATGATAAACAAATGGAAATCATCAGGTGTCTAGAGAAGGAAAATGACAGCTATAGGACAAGAGGGAAATTTTTGATGTATGCTTTGTTCTTGTCATGGTTTACAATTCTATTGATTGCTTGTGTTGCACTTATGAAATGAAATGTAGTTTGAGATATGAATTGTAGATTATGTAGTTTGGATATGTATTTTGTATATTTATGAGAAGTATGTAAGTTTTATGGATGGAGCTGCTGGAGAAATATTGTTAATATGTTATGTCAAACAATATCCCGTCATGCTGCAATTGTACACTCTGTGCTCAAATTCTGGGTCTAAACAATTTTATTCCATTGCCCTTCAAGCAGTATCACAGAGAGTACCTCATGTTTCCATTTATATCATAGTAGGTACCTAGGTTTTATATAAATATCACACATAGTACCTCCGTATGGGTTTTAACAAGTTTTTAATGTAAAACACAAACAATATCCCTTCATGCTGCAATTGGTCAACAAATGCACACTAAGTGCTCAAATTTTGGGTCGAAATAATTTATTTAATTGAAATTCAGGAAGCATCACAAAGAGTACCTCATGTTTCCATTTATATCATAGTAGTTACCTAGGTTTTAAAGTATCACAAATAGTACCTCCGTATGGGTTTTAACAAGTTTTTAATGTAAAACACAAACAATATCCGTTCATGCTGCAATTTGTCAACAAATGTACACGATGTGCTCAAATTTTGGGTAAAAACAATTTATTCCATTGCCCTTCAGGCAGTATCACATAGAGTACCTCATGTTTCTGTTTATATCATAGTAGGTACCTAGGTTTTATATAATTATCACATATAGTACCTATGTATGGGTTTTAGCAAGTTTTTAATGTAAAACACAAACAATATCCCTTCATGCTGCAATTGGTCAACAAGTGTACACTCTGTGCTCAAATTTTGGGTCGAAACAATTTATTTAATTGAACTCCAGGAATTATCACAGAGAGTACATCATGTTTCCATTTATATCATAGTAGGTACCTAGGTTTTATATAAGTATCACACATAGTACCTCATTATGGGTTTTAATATGTGTCACGAGCAACCTGTGCCTTGATTACAAATAGCCTGCCTAACAAATATGTGTAAATAATTATATCAACAACCAGTACACATCCAGTAGGGTAACAAAATACATTAACAATATGTGCATCCAATAATCAAACATGTACAAATATGTACATCAACAGCCATTTTTGCAAAATATCAATACAACACAAAATATGTGCACATCACATGAACACCCAGTAGGGTAACAAAATACATTAACAATACTCTCGGGCATCCACAACCCGGATACAAGCATCCATTAACATAAAATGTGTCTTGTCTTTGTCTTGTACATCAATCTATTTGAATTGGTTGTGATCCACCTTGCTGCAACCCAACCAAGAGATAGGTCAATCAACATGTATTTAAATAACAATTAACCAGCCCACATAGGGTAACAAAAGTTAAAAATTAGTATGTGGCCAACCTTTGGTTGCCTCTTGTACACGGAAGACATTCTCCTTTCTCTTGGTCTTCGACGTATGCTTGTTCTTCGAGGTATGCTTCGTCTTCGAGGTGTCCTTGCCGGTTGACCTGATGGACCTGCAGGGGCAGATGGACCTACAGGGGTAGGTGGGCCTGCAGGGGTAGATGGGCCTGCAGGGGTAGATGGGCTTGCACCTGATGGACCTGCAGGGGCAGATGGGCCTACAGGGGTAGGTGGGCCTGCAGGGGTAGATGGGCTTGCACTTGATGGCCCTGTCCTTGATGTACTTCCCTGCCCATATTTGACAAACACATTAGTTACAGAAATATGGTCATTAAACCAGTAAATAGAAATATAGTTATTCGACCAGAAATACCTACCTTCGGTTTCCTAGGCTGTTTGGGATACTTCTTCCTATTCAGGTTGTCGGGTTCACGGCAACTCCTAGCATTGTGCCTCTTTTCACCACAATTTCCACACCGCACATCGTATCCCTTGCGACTCACTTTGATGCTCTCGTCTAGCTGCTCATTAACTCCTCTTTTCCTCTGTTTTTTGGGCCTCCCGCGCTGTTTCCTTGGCTGCGGTGGTTCTATAGGTTCCACACCCTCATCAATAGGCCACTCATCCGGGCCAGGCATAGGACAAATCCCGGAGGCATAGGACTTTCTGTATGTATCCATCATGTACCAATGGCTGACATAAGTCTCGGGTTTTCCTTTCTTGAGGTATATTGCACAAACTGCATGTGGACAAGGAATACCATTCAGTTGCCACCTCCCACAGCCACATGTTCTTCCTTGAAGATCCACCACCCGCCGAGACTCATGGGCACTATCGACCTCAAACTGCATCTGATTGCTCCACCGGCAAATATAGTTCTTCGCCTCTAACTTGTTTCTCTCCAACTTCTTCACAATCTTTGGACAAATTACGTTCGATGTCATTGCTGCCCTAGCATTTTTCTGACTGAACCGGTTCATAATTTGCCGTCGTATAGTCTCGAAACAAGTTAGTATCGGCTGGCCTCTTGCTTCCAACACCCAAGCATTGAAGCTCTCAGTGACGTTATTTAGCAAGATGTCGCTGTAGCTGGTGGTTCGAAATGCGTGCCTTGCCCACATTTTTGGGTTAACCCCCTCAATGTACTCGAGAGCTTTTTTGTACATACCTCCAATGACAGAGAGGTAGTACTTAAATTGGACTTCATTGGGTGCCCTAGCTGCACCCCATAACGCGTCCTTGAACTCCTTCCCCTTCCATCCCTTCCACTTCATGTTTGCATGCAGGTGCCTAACACAATAACGATGCTCGAGGCCGGGCATTAGATCCTCCAGAGCATCAATTAGTCCCTGTGTAAACAATAAATAAATATCAAACAAATGTTATTAAAATAAAAATGACCATACGATAATTGTATTTGATATTACCTTCTGTCGGTCCGACATGAACGACCACATATGCTCCCGCGGAAGCCCAATATCCTCCAACAGTTGGACCAAGAACCATGTCCATGTCTCCTTGTTCTCGGTCTCGCATACCGCAAATGCAATAGGATATATGTCATCATTACCGTCACGGCCGATTGCGGCATGCAACTGCCCACCCCATTTCGTCTTAATGAAACAGGCATCAACACATATCATCGGCCTACATCCTGCCAAGAATCCTTCTTTACATGCCGCCAAACAAACATACATCCTCTGGAAGAACACTCCGTCCCTTTGGATGTAAGCCGAGCTACAGGGATTCCACTTCCGCAATGCATTGCAATACTCTCGGGTGTGACAATATTGTTCACCATCTCTTCCATCGAGGATTTCGATTGCCATCTTCTTTGCACGATGGCAACTCAATATTATCATCTGCACGTTGTACTCTCGGCGTATCATTTCCCTCAACGCCCTAGCCTTAAAGCTTCTTTGGTCTCGAAAAATATCTACATATCGATTTGCAGCCCACCTGATAGTTGCCTTCTTGTTGTAGTAATCACTGCCACAGTTATGCTCATCATGGAGAGTCTTGATCTGAAAATACTTTCTACATGGCGTCCAGGAGGCATGTATTTTCCAGTGACATAACGATTTGCAGTGGGCAGTTACCCGTTTTTTGTTGTTATGCACATACTTGTAATCAAAGTTATTTTGCACTGCGAATAGTTGCAATGCTTCTTTAAATTCTTTCGGGTTCATAAACCTCAACCCTACACTTAACTCCACTGTCTGACTCCAGTCCCGCTTTTTCTTCCACTGGGGATACCTTTTCTTACGCTTTACAGTTGACCCTTCACTGTCTTCTTCACCACTGTCTAGACTGTCAAAGTACTCACTGTCATATGAATCCGCGTCCGGGTCATTTGCTGCATCGACTCCAATTCCCGCGTTGGAATCTTTATCCCAAGTCTGAAACCAGGTATTTATATCATCATTCGGTTCCCGTAGGACATCCTGTTCCTTCCCTACAAACATGTCCTCCTCCTCGCCATCAGTCAACTCAAAATCACTCAACTCAATGTCCTCCTCCTCCTCCTTCTCATCCCTCTGTTTCCTTGGCCGCCCGGCTAACCGTTTCCTTGGCTGCTGTGGTGGATGTTGTACTGCTGTTGGCTCTTGGGGTGTCTGTTGCACTGCTGGCACTTCTGGAGGAGACTGGGTCAAAAGCAAAACAGGGTTTACCACTTCAATTGGAAGAGGTTCTTCATGATCCACAAAAACATGTAGCTTTTTCCTGCCACTACTCACCAGCCCTTCTTTTAGAGTAACGAAATCACCATCTTTGGTAAGACCGTGTATTTGCTCGTTGGTCTCATCATCAAACTTGTAGTACATTTTGGGTATGTTGTTGTATTCATATTGCAGGTAGCACTCCAAAATGTTTGTCAAATCTCCAAACTTGAACTAGGATGCATCTATACCGGCGATTGTAAGAATGTCTCCGCCAATATATGCCATCCTGTGTCCAGATAGTGACCCATTATGGTAAACAAGTAGGTCAAATGTTGGATCTGACATTTTCTACACCCTGTGAATTAAACAAAAAATGATCGTCACACTCTAGCAATAAAAACTGTAAAATTAACTACCAAAGAGATGGGCAAAGAAAGTATGTAAAATGTAAACTCACACGGGAACAAAAGAGGGGCTTCTTAGAAAGTCTCTTTTGTTTTCCTCTCTTTTATTTTTTATTTTTTTTGATGTAGTAAGTAACATGACACATTTTTGGGATGTTTTTCAAAAAATGATCTTGCCTTCAGATAGGCATAGTCATTCAACCTTCATCCTCAAGTTTATTAATGATTTCTGTCCTGAACAATAGGAACTTTATGTTAGTGGGTCTGGTTTAGTTAATAAATGTAAATCATCCTAAGTTTCAGTCATTGTTTTTGTTTTGAAAAAATAAGTCTGTCTGTTAATTGGTGAAGAATTGAAAAAAATGAATTAGTCCTGTAATTGGTAAAAGTTATATGACTTCTAGAGTGAATATGAATTTAAATTTTGCTTCTGTTTGTTCACAGCATGAGTATATATTTGGTGTGTGTTCGTGTGCATATCTATTTTTAATAGATTGACTTTCTCTTGTCTGCAGCATGGGAGGCTTGGTTGTCAAGCAGATGCTTTATAAAGCTAAAGCAGAAAATATTGATAACCTTGTGAACAACACCATTGGAGTTGTATGCGTCAATCAATAATTTTCACATTGCAGATGCTTCTTAGATAGGATGTATAGTGCTTTTTGTACTTTATTGTTCCCTTTTGCACAGTTGGGACCCTCTTGGCCAACATGTGCAACCACAAACACAACAGATAAAGACAGATATGCAATAAAGTCATACATTCAATAATGCAATGTGCTGGACAACAACCCAACTAAACTGGTTGTTGGTTTTCTTTACCCAACAAAAGACAAAAACATGTGACGATGGTCAGGCCTTACCCAACTCGGGATACACCCACAACAACCGAAAGTTTCGGTTTTTATAACCGACAAGCATTTGTTCCAAAAACCAAAACAAAGATTCAATCGACAAGCACAATACACAATCCATATATATATAGAACGAAACAAATTTCTAAAAACACAAAAATGGGCAAAATACCTCGGAATGTGCCGACTTGATGAGCGAGCGAAATCCACTTCCTTCGACGTCCGGCCGAGGTTAGGTGAAATCCCCTTTCTTCGATGTCCGGGAGGGAGTCGGCCGGTTCTGTGGAGTCGACGGGAGAGAAATTGAGCGACAGTCCGGGAGTCCGGGAGGGAGTCGGCCGGTCGAGAGAGAGTCGGCCGAGGGGGATTTTAGGGATTAGGGTTCTTCACTTCTTCACTTCACAAGTTAATTTTAGGGATTTTGATTTCTTTCTCAGATTAACGATAAAATGATTTAAGTTTTTTTGTTTGAAATATTTGAGTTTCAGTTTTGAGTTTCTTAAATTGCAAAAAATAGTTTTCCCCCCAAAATGAACAAATGACGTGGGTGTGTGATGTGGAGGTGTTTGGGTGATTTGGAAATTAAGTGGATGCTGACGTGTTTCACTGGACAGATGTCGACATTCTAGTGGTGCTAAGTGTCAGTGACGTGGCGAGCCGTTAGTTTTTGGACGGAGAAGTTAACCGAGGTACTTATTTGGTCATTACCAAAAATTTAGGTATCATCTGTGATGCGAATTGAAACTCAGGGACTAAAAAATAAAGTTGACAAAACTCAGGGACTAAAAATGTGTTTATCCCAAAGAAACATAACTAAAGACACTAAAGGAGGAAGCCAAAAAAAGAAAAAAGAAAAAAAAGAATTGGTTTACGAAGGAAATGGGAGGATTGTCTCCATTTATCTTTCAAAACGACATCGGTTCCCTAACATCCCCAATTCTCTTCCCGCCAGAAAGCCATTTCCCAGGATTTGAAATTCCAAAACACACACTAAAAATCACAGTGAATTCAATTCTAGAGAGAGAGAGAGAGATGGAGGCGAAAAAAGCTGGGTCGTCGCTGGACGATCTGATGTCATCGTTCAACACTCGCATTGCGGAGCTTCAAGAGCTCGTCGTTGCACGAAACAGTGAGTCAATTTCCAAAGAACACGTTTTCCTTTTTCTTGCCAAAAGAATTTCGTCAAATCAGACGCGTCCACGGATGAGAATTTCTTGGTTGTATGATTTTCAGTGTACCCGGCCACAAGTATCACCGATTTGTCGGCCGTGGACGTCGCATTGAAGGCCATGGAGCTTCAGCTTCAGGCTATCAAAGACCGCTTGCGCGAAGAAACCCTAGCTATTCCCAAAGCCAAAGTACCTCTCTCCCCCCTCTCTCTCTCTCTCTCTCTGTTTCTCTTTTTCTTTTTCTTTTTAAAAAATGGTTGTTTATGAATTGTGGGAATTTTAAGTGGTTTTAGATTTTGAAACTTAGGGGTTTTTTGTGTTTGGGGATTAAATTTATGAAAGAGAGAAAAAAAGAAAAAGATCTTCTATGTAAGTGAGGTGGTGGGGAATTAGGGTTTGTTTGGTGGCTGACAAAATGGAGGAAAATGGTTTTCAAGTTTAGATTTTGGGTTTTGTTATATGCCTCTTTTAGGAAAAGACCAGGTGCTTTAAGTTTTTTGGGTGTGTTAATTTTTCTTATTTTGGCTCTGAAATGTGAAAATTGGACTATTTGGGTTAGTTTCTAATTGCGCTCTATTTGGTTTCTGGATTATATACATGGCACTTGAGAAGGGAAAACAAACTGTTAGTAATTCAGTTTTTGCGATACGGATTTATTCTATCATATAGATTTACTCAATTGAGCCTGATACGACCATATGGCTTGGTCGAGTTGATTTTCTCATTATGCCAATTTATGACTATTGTAGTTTTGGAGTGTTAAATAGCTTTTGATACCATGTTAAATCACCACTTGTCCTAAAAGCTTAAGCTGATAGGAAGAGGTAAATTTAATCACTTCATTAATACTTTAACACTCTCTCTTACGTGTGAGCTTTGATATCACGTTAAATCACCACTTGTCCTAAAAGTTTAAGCTGATAGGAAGAGGTAAATTTAATCACTTAATTAATACTTTAACATGGAGAAGGTTTTAAATAAATCTATTATACTTATGGTTCATTTGGAATTAGAAGAAACTAATTCCTTCATAAAACTGAGCCTGATGCAAATGTTATATTTTTGTTTGGTCTTTGCCTATGTTTTCCCTAAGCAACTAGGGGGTGAGGATTTGAATTAGGTTGGTTGATTGTCTTTTTCTTGCTGTGGTTGCAGAACCTCATAGATGCATCATTGCGACAGCAGAAGAAATTGCAGAGTATGTCTGTTTATGTTCCGTCATTTCTTCCTGAAAGACTGTCTGTGACAAACTTGGAAACTAATAGATGGTAGTAGTATTTGTTTTTCTGGTTTTACTAGTTTATATTTTGTGATTTTGTTGTTTGGATTTATTTCCTTTGTGTTGATAACCAATTCTTGTTAATTTTGGGGTTCCAGTTTGCTGCCAGAATTCTCGAAACAAGACCCTGGTGTTGGGTCTTTAAAACTTGAGGAAGAGCCTGCAGCATTACCTAAGGTAAGTGGAATCAACTAGAACAGGGTTAAGGTAAGAAAAAAACACAGAAAAATGTGGATTAGAATTTGCAATCTACGGAACCATATTCAGCAATAATTTCACCCCTAATTGTAGCTAACTATCTAAAAAGCATACAGTAAAACTTGACCATTTGCAAGAATGAGTTGATTTCTTGCCAATGAGCTTTAGCTCAAATGGAACTTCTCGTTTTAAAAATAATGTAGAGGGTGTGATTATGGGTTGAAGATCTACTAGGTGTAACTTACCAATCAAAAATAAAAAGAAAAAAAGAATGAGTTGGTTTTTTATTTACACATTGAATTAGTATCTGAAATTCATCTGACTTTGGAGCTAGCTAATATGTTTCGTTAGTAGAACAACAGCTTGCTTTGAGGGTTGGTATTTTTACATGATGGTTCTGCTGATGTATCTTAGATGTTTTAAAACATATCAATATAACTGAAGAGTAACCCAGTCACCCAGATGTGAGAAGTTGGCTAGATAATTTCGTTCAGTAGCACTTATATCAAGCTAGTCAACTTCCAGGGTTTGAGGGGCATGCTCAGGTGTTAATGATTTCGTTGCTTTTTTTTTTTTCCACGCTATCAAATGATGCTCAGAATTCAGAATTTCATACCACCTGGTTCTATCCATCAACAATGAAATACAAAGACTCCTTATTTGCATGATCTACCCTAAAAAATGAATGTTATTAAGGAATTGATGTTGTAATTTATGAATGGGCATATAAGATGCAAAGCTTGCATAATATGTATTTGAAATGTTTATCATTTTTCTTGGAAGTGAATATCCTTGAACAATAACAGCTACAAATTGTAATCTTATGGGGTCATGGCAAGAATACGAATACACAATAGCAGCACTTTAACATATTAAAGGAACTTTAACTTGGTTGTTCACTGGAAATGTGTTGTCTGATGTGAAAACTCAGAATGTTGATGTAATTAAAAGAACTTTTTGATTCTTCACCATCAAATTTGGGGTTGTCTATGGTTATGGTTGTTTAGATGAATTCTTTTGATTTATGTATTAAATAGTGACTCCCTTGCTTATACTACTTATATTGCTCCACCAGCATCATCATGATAATACAAAATAAATCTCTTCCACTGAACCTTAAGAAAAGGGTCAGAGGTATCAAATGAAAGAAAAAAAAAAAAAAAACAATAAATAGGTCTTTTGGCAGTTTTGTTAGTTATATGCAGCTGCAGTGTGAGCAAATTACTGCAAGCATATGTTCTAATTTTGTTATGTTATCAATTCCAGGAGAAAAAGGGTCGTGGCTCTCCACCACTGTGGTATATAACTTCCAATGAGCTGGATTCTCTGTCATCGTAAGTACATATTTCCTTATGTAATTGTTCAACATTTGATATGAGTGCGAGTTTCAACTACACCTCCTACTTATGTATCGTAACAGATTACTTAAAGCTGTTTGCTTCCATCATATAGTTTGTTATGGCTGTCTAATACCACACCTATAAATTTGGACACTGGACTACAACTGTATCTGGGAATGTGCGCATCATTTCTATGTTTGAAATCACCAATACTGTGCTATGTGCATATGTATGTTTAAGTTAGTGCATATGCAGAAAAACCTTGGAGGCTGAAACACTGCTGACAATCATAATCATACTTTCCTCAGTTATATGTGCACACATTTTAAGAAATAGAGGTGAACTCTTTGAATTTGTCTACACGTATTGGGCATGGTTGTCAAGTTGGACGTCAGACATGCCAATTGTCAATTGATAAACGGGAGTCTGATAATATAGCTTTAGCCTCTACATATGCATTAAATTCCTGTCCCTACTCATCTTTTAATCTTTCCTTTTCTTTTATGGGTGGTTTTGAGGGTAGGGAATGTCTGATATATCCCCTTTAATTTTAATAACGATACTCCATAAAATTTCTAGCTCTATGTGTCACGAACTGCAGATACATGAGAGGAAGGCTGACATTGGAGAAGGTCAATGCAGCTATTAATGACATGGCAACTTATGCTGAAGCAAATGCTCATCTTATTACTGCTCCAAAGAAGAAGGTCCTTATTCCACTTTGTTTCTGATACTCAGACATATGTGTATAATCTTAAATCTGTCCTAATTATGGTTTTCTTTCTTCATGAAGCTGGCAGAAAATCTCTGGGATAAAGCCCTGGTATGTGAACTGAACCTCAATTAACAGTTCTATCTCTGAATGAATGCTTCCCTGCACCCGCTTTACCTAGCTAAGGATAATTTATCTTTAAAATAGCACTGGCTGATTGTCTCTAGGTGGTTGAAGTAGAGATCTGGGATCAAATCCCACATCTAGGTTGGGAGGGTCTATGTTATGGGGATGGGTACCACCATATATGCAAGCTATTGCTGAATTCTATCCTAAAAAAAAATAGGAGCAGTAGACTCCTGTCCTGGTATCCAACACCTTGACCTTTCCCTGCAGTGTGTAGGAAGGAGGTGCTGACATAACAAAATCTCAAGACTATAATCCAAGATGGGAACCTGTATTCCTTTTTCGGGCAACTGGCTTAAATTTGTTAGTGCAGATTATCTATTAATGTTTTGAGCATGAATTATTCTTTGATTCGTGCTACTGATTTTCAGCATTGCTGAAACATGCAGGAGCTAAGGGATATTGCAATGACAGAAGCCGTAAAGGGAAAACACTTTTTTCTTGAAAATGACATAAAAGGACCAGCACTGAAGCTTGACAATACTGGAAAAGCAATACTGACCGTGAGTGTTCCCCTTCTACAGGCATTTAGAATAGCTAAACCATGCATTGTCAAGGAAGTAAAATGGCCTGTGGGATAAACGGAATACCCACCCTCATCTATACATGCTTCATGCTCTACCCCGGGGTTGGGTAAATGTTTTTAATATAGACTTTTACTTCATTTCATGGCCAAAGGATCCTAGAGATGGTTGTCAAAAACTATTAGGCATCTTTGCATCTCCAAGAATCACATTCCTCAATGAAAATTAAAAGTACAAATAATGCAAAATGAAGAAAGTTGGATTCCTTTTGTTCTGTAAACTACTTTCTGGTTATGCAAGTGCTGTAATAATTTGTATGAGGACACTAGACATCATGATGAACACCTTATTTGATTGTACTGAGATCCTCTTGTTAATTTATTTTCTGTAAACAAAATTTGATTACAATATCAATTTTGTACAAGAGGAATTCCATTTTGTACACTGGCATGTTGATGTTTGACTTGAACTATATAAATAGATGTCTTTCATCTTTCATGCCCGTTTGTGCAAAGAGAATCTCATCCCTCTGTATCATGGTGTGTTGCAGGTCCTTCGTCATCTTGGCCGCTTAAGTGAGACTCGGATTGGGCATCACCGTGTGATTATTCTTTTGAAGCCTCAATGAAACCTTGCTTCTCAAAGAACCTCATGTTTACATGCTTATAATCTTTTCCTGTATTTCTTTCAAAGAAGATTGTAAGCCCTCACCTGGAATGAGAATACATTTTCTTACTTTCAAGGTTTATGAGTATAGTAAAGACTAGAGAGGATAACATTGGCTTTTCAAAGCTGAACTCAGTAAGGATTGTAAATTCTATTTTCAAGGTTTTCTGGAAAACTGGTTCAGATGATATAGATTATGGTTCTATCAACTTGTTTGGATAGAAGTTGTTAAAACCATAATCTATATCATCTGAAGTACCTTTGCGTGTCAAATTCTACACTTTTGTATTTTTCTCTCCAAAATAAAACAAAAAAAAAAAAAATGGAAAAACTGAAAATATCAAAAAAGGGCAGCCCTTTTCATATCAGCCCCACTAATATATATATATTTTCAAATGGTTATTTTTTATTATTTTATTTTTTAATAACTTTAAGGGTATTTTGAAGAGAAAAATGCAAAAAATGTCTAATTTGACACGCGATAATAGCACTTTGGCTTCCTAATAATTCCATGATTGATTTCATTTTGCAAAATTTCCAAAATTTATGGGATGAAAGCAATGTTGATAGTAAACGAGATACTTAGGTCATTCATGATGGATTAAGATTTCCTATAATTAGTGTCTAAATTTTATTGAAGTTCGGGCAATTTATAGATGACTATACCCTAGACTATTTGGGGCAGGTAGACTTCGTAACCCCTCTTTGAGTTGCCTAAATTTCAACAAAATTTGAGTGCTCCAATTGTAGGAAATCCTTGCTATTTCATGCTGCCTTTCACCTTCCTGGAGAAGAGAAAAAAAATTCAACTGAGAAGAACAAAAAGAAAAGATAGATAATTTAGCTTATGTGCCCTGTTTTTTTTTTTTTTTTTTTTTTTTCTTTTTTTTTTTTTTTTCTTTTTCTAATTGATGAGGAAAAATGGACTACAATGGAGGATCTTTCCCATTCTTGATCCGAATAGAAGAGAGAATGGGAGATCCTATGGGAATGTTTCCAAATACAAGATGAGAAGCGGCTCATTTTGCTAACACATGTGTGGAAATTTGCACATCTAGACACCTTCACAGCTGACTAGCTATGAAAGGAAGATAGAACTAAGTTAATATCAGAAAGAAAACTAGCAAAATTCAAAGAGGAAAAATATAAGAGGATGATTAATAGCTAATACAACCAAAAGAGCATCTCCTTCCATAACAAAAGAAGTCACTCCACAAGCAGCAGCCAACCGCGTGGTTAATAAGGCAGCAGCAGCTTCCCCCATACCAACATCCGTGAAGAAAAACTTCTGGGTAGCAGCACTAATAATATTACCAGTAGAATCACTAACAACAACACCTGCAACAGCAAAATCCTCCCTAATAGCAACATCAAAATTCCCTTTGACAACACTAGAAGGAGGGGCAGACCAAATAGAAGGAAGAACAAAGCCACTCTAGGCACTCAAATGCAATTCTAGAGAAGCAGCTATCGTCATGGAAGCTTTAACAGGATCTGGTTTCAAACCTTCAAATATTAACTTATTCCTAGAAAACCAAATGAAATCCAAAGTAAGAGCTGCAAAAATTTGGAATTTCCGAACCTCTTTCCTAGGAATTGCCAACAACAAAGCACGATTAACAATAACAGCAATCCAATCAGCAATAGGTCTAACAACAAAACTTGAGGTAATAAGAGGCCAAGGGGAATTCCACCAAAGTAGTCTAGCCAAATCACACTCCAAGAACAGATGACTCAAAGTCTCCTGAGGACCTTTACAGAAGGGACAAACCCATGAATCCAAATCAACACTCGAAACAAATCTCCCAATATTGGTACGAGAAGGCAATATATCCCAAGCTATCTTCCAAAGCAAATGTTTAAGCCTGGCTTGAAGCTTAAGACCCCACAACATAAACCATACCTCAGGAGAAAAAGAAGAAGTTCTAACACTAACATTTTTTTGCAAGGTTATTTTGCTAAATTTTTTTGAGATTTTCAATTCCAAAGGAGCGAACGGAATAACATATCAGATTTCAAAGTTCCTAATCTCATGCTTTTCAACAATTTCTGGAGAACCATCCAGAGGCTTAAGGATTCTTTCAGAAAAAAGAGGTTCTTATTTTAATCATATATCTTTTGAAACTCTTACCAATTTTATTTAGACGAATTTCCGATAGTTAAGATCAAGAACTTCAACTTTTGGGTGTTTTTTTTTTTTTTTTTTTTTTTTTTTAATTTAATTTTCAATAACTACCTGTAAAAAAGACATATGGCGAAAATTTTCTTTTGCTGAAGACAAAAAAAGAAAAAAGAAAAGAAAAAGACCAAACGTACAACACACCTGGCTTTAAATTTGAGCTAATCTTAACACCAAAAATGGACAAAAAAAAAAAAAAAAATTCAAAAATTCTATTTAGTAGACTCATGTACAACTGCTATATAAGTAGATGATGTGACAGTAAAAATCAGTGTTGTATAACAGTTATACAAGAATTTACTAAATAGCATTACTTAGAAAGAAATTACTACTTTATCAATTGGGATAAGGAAACATAGCCTTGATCAGCTTATGCTACTCAAGACCATTTTAAAGTTTATTTAATAACAAACAATTTAGAGGAAAAAAAAATGAAAGGAAAAAGGATTATTTCACACCAAGTTGGACCTAGTATCATTATGGGAAATATGAGCTAATTAGGTTTAGACATTTTTAGGTTTCTACAATTGAATATGTAGGACTGTCATTGGGTAACTATCAATAATAAATAAATCTTTAATTCAGATTCTTTCCGTATTAGACTCCGGAGTCATAGTCTTAGAAATCAAGACCTAATTGGTCTCTCATAGTCTCATGTAACTGATAGTCTATTGTTTCTTTATTTAAAGGGGAACTATCAATAACCAAAGTATGGTTCATTGTTATCTTCAAATTTTGTGTTTGTTAAAAGATTTAGGTTCTTTTATGAATATAAAGGCTTAAGTTCTCTTAACAAATCTAAAGGTCCAGGTTCTCTTTATGATTTATCATTTCCTATGTTTTGCTACTAGTGGGTTTACATCGGCTTCCTTGGTAATTCAGCATGCCTCCTTTCTATATAACTTGATAGTATGATCTTACAATGCAATTATCTCACGATCGTCCTAACCCTTCAAAACGCAATGAGTAATGCTATACACCACACCAATATATTACTTTTATTTCACTATACTGTCGTTACAGAGTTTAGTAGTTATTGATTTTTTTTTTTTGGTGATCTTATATACTATACCTCCATGCTACTTCCATCTTATTGAGTTGATGTGATAGTGACAATTAACTTTTATTTATTTATTTATTTATTTTTTTTTTTTGAGTTTATCGTTTCCTATGTTTTGTTGATGTGACAATGTCCATCTTATATATATGTAGCATTACTTGTATAAAAATAAAAAATAGATACACTAAATTGACACTTGAAAGTATGATAATTATAAAAGTGATGAAAGTTCAATGGTGGTAAGTAAAATTTTCTCTATTATGTTCTAGTATCTGCTTTTAGGATATTATTATTACTAGTAGTTGCAGAATTATCTTTATTTAGAATTTCTCTTTTGAAGCTTTCTATTTTCTATTTAAAAGAGAGCTCATTGTATGAAGAAAAAAACCTTACAACTCTGATAATGAATATTTGAGAAAGAGTAATGATAAATGTCACCCCACGTTCTCCTTTTGTCCATACTTTTATTTGCTAAGCTATGCGTAGCTTGTTACTTTTATAGACTTGAAGACGCAATTATTCTTTTCTTTTTATCTACGCTTTCCGTGCCGGATCATGCATGTTGAGACTATGCAGTTTAGAAAAAAGTAAAGATAAAAATGAAGAAGAAATAGTACATAGAGAACCTTCATCGTTCGGCAATGTCTCTACATGCATTCACAAGAGACATTGCCATACCGCGGGCCTCATGTATGCTAATACTAGTTAAACCCTAACCTGGTATATTAAATTTCCCAATATACCCTTGCCAATTGCCATACCGCGGGCCTCATGTGGCTCTAACTCCGCCCTTGAGGTCAATCTTTGAACTAAAGGTCAGTATTACTAAATCATTCAGAATATGAGCAACAATCTCTTATAGATTATTTTGTTTTTATGTACTTCCATTGATGTATTTGCATTATTAGAGTCATTGGGCGTTTCCTTTCCATAAATAAAAATGGAAATAACTAGTATTGAATAATAAATTAAAGCCACTTTCCTTCGTTTTGGACGATTAATATATATTTATTATTTATCCCAAAAAGAAAAAGACCAAACAATACAGATTAGAGGTTTGTGGGTGTGAAAGCACGACCATTTTATGATATCGCTAATTTGGTTTATTTGACCTCAAGCCAAATGACAAATTCAAGTAAAGTTGATGGAAGAAGCTAGAGAACAACGAAATTGACTCTCACTAACGGGCTGTCGTGCCTTAAAGGATATAAACAGAGAAACGTTATACACCACATCAATATTCTATCATTATTTTACTATGGTGACGTGGTAGTGTCAATACACCTTTAAAACAGCCGTTGTTAAAAAGAAAAAAAAGAATCAAGAGTGGATTGACATCGTCACAGACTCGCGTAGCATAGTAGCATACTTGTGGAATATTAGTTTGGTATATATCATTACTCAATGATAAATATCACAACACTTTTATCACACTTTAATTTGCTAATGTGGCATTGTAAACATGCCATTTTTTCTATAAAAAAAGAAGAAGAAAGATCCAAAGGCTGATTGAGAGTGCAACATCAACAAAATGAGATAAATTAAAGTATGTGTATATATATAGCATTACTGGTGTAAAAATATAATAATGAAGAACTATAAGATGAGTAATGCTGCATACCACACAAACATATATCCTATAAATATCCTACAAAGTTGACATGACAATTAAGGTCTAATAGACCTTGAATCAGCTATTATATATATATATATAATAGCTAGATGAATTCATGCAAAGTTCCAGCTAGTACTGGAAGGCCTTTGATCCAATCCAATTTGTTCACAAGTCACAAGGGCCTCCAATCTCTCCGTGTTCTTTTATTCCCTCAACAAAAATCTCCATCTATATAAACCCTAACCCATTTCAACATCCTGCACCACTCCAAAGACATCCCAATACAACACACATCTCATACCCTTAGCAAGGCTGCTAGTGTGTCTGAAAATGGGTTCCAAGGCTATCACAACCATAGCTTTTCTAGTGATCTCTCTCAACCTTCTCTTCTTCACTATGGTCTCTTCAACTCATGTCCCTTGCGGATGCCAACCATCACCACCAAAGAGTACTCCAAAATACCCTCCGGTACCATCACCACCAAAGAGTACTCCAAAAAACCCTCCTGTAAAGCCACACCCGACCCCGACCCCGACCCCAGTGACGCCTAAGCCTACCCCCACTTGCCCCAAGGACACCCTTAAGCTAGGGGTGTGTGCCAGCTTGTTGAATGACTTGTTGCACCTTGTTGTCGGAACCCCACCAAAGACACCCTGCTGCAGCCTCATCGAGGGGCTTGTTGATTTGGAAGCTGCTATTTGCCTTTGCACTGCCATCAAGGCCAATGTTTTGGGCATCAATCTTAATGTCCCCGTCTCGTTGAGCTTACTCCTCAACTACTGTGGAAAGAATCTTCCCACAGACTTCCATTGCACTTAGCCAGTTCCATATATAGGTCTCATCATCATGAGCTACTTGGCCTTCCACTTCTAGTGGCAATAAATTAAAAAAAGGCCATTATGGAGGAAACAATAAAATCTGTGTTTTTCTTACATTCTCTTCATGAATAATGGTGCTTTCGATATGTATGTTCTTTTTTATTTCTTTGATCAGATGTGAAAGTTATTTGTCATTATCTATTATATGTTTTTTTTTTGAGAAATTATCTATTGTATGTTATATTCGAGGATTGTATTTTTAATTTGAATGGGTTCGACAAAACATATATATACTACGATATATATATGAGGTTTGTATTTTTAATTTAAATGGGTTCGACAAAACATATATATACTACGAGATATACACTGGACCCACCACAAGGGGAGTTAAGTTACTCAGGATGTGACTTAGGACTGAAGGGAGTTTCCACAAAAATAGATAAACAACAACAAAAAATAAAAAGATAAATTTTACATTAATTTAAAATCTCACTAAAATAACGAAGATGATAGGTGGAACCGGAGACTTACTGACTTTGGTAGAGTCTTATGATCACTAAAAGAGAAGAGAAATCACATCTCAAACAAAAAATTTGTTTTCATTAATCATAATCTGCCTCCATATGATCAGTACAAAGAGCATTTAAATAGATACTGAAAATAAACTTTAACCCTAATTTGACTAATTAACTTTATGCTAAGCCCATTATGAATTAATGCAAAATACATTAACTCATAAAATATAAAACCTAAATAATCAATAAAGCCTAAATAAATCTAAAGACCAAATATTCTTTTCTCATCCTGCATTAGAATATTGTTATTTATAATCATTTCATTACTCCCATATATATTGCTATTACTTTTGAAAATACATGCTCGGTGAAAAAAACACTTTTTGGGGGGTAAAAATTTAATTTGGAAAGAATTTGTATATTTATTTTAAATATTTTTTATGGGACCAGTTAGAGCTTGATCAGGGGCTACCATGTGCTTGGACGTCGATCTTCGGGTTGAATACTAGAAAATATTTTGAAATATATGTATTATATGGATTTAATTATTTGTTAATGTTAGAATATATTATGAGATTTGTTGTAATTAATAGTAATCTCCTATAGTCAGATTTGATAGTAATCAGATTACATTTATTTGAATGTAATCAAATTTGGCCACCATACTTATTTACCACAATTGTCTTATAAATAGGAGTCTCATGTAATATAAAAATATCAAAAAATAAAAGCAAAATGTAGTCTTTTAGACTTTATCTTGTGTAGACGTAGGCCATTGACGGAATCACGTAAAGTTCCTTGTCTCTATTTTATTATTCCGCTAGCTATTTTGCTTTAATTTTCCATTTGTTTATCTTTTTCCTTTCAGTTATTAGATAGTTTAAAGATTTTTTTTTTTTTTTTTTTTTGGTCTGAAAACAAAATACGCTTGAGAATGCATTACCAACTATAACCTATATATATATATATATATATCAATGCTCACCTAATTCTATCAGATTTTGAATTTGCTACTCATCCCTCAATTGAGGAGAAGTAGACCAACTTCTTGTGTTATAAAAGGAGATAGCTGCTCAACGTGAAACGGTGAAACACAGCAAAAAGAAACAACTTCGTTTATTTTCTCACATTTTGTTTCTTTCTTTTGTCACAATAATCGTCTACTTCGGTTTTTTTTTTTTCTTAATTTATTTATTTAATTGAATAAGAAAAAATGTTACAAGAGAGGATTCTCTCTACTTCTCATCCAAAAGGAGGAAGAAGTGGACGCGGATCCTATTAGAGAAAAAGTAGTAAACTCCCCAACAATAGACCAAAACTTAAAATAATTATAAAGATTAAGAAATGGGTCAAACAAATGACCCAATCCTCTCAATAGGTTGCGTAAGGCGGTTATCAAAGCTAAAGGAAAACAAATTAAGATAAGCTTATCTGTACCTCCACTTGAAAACAACAGCAGCCACAAAAAAATGACTAAAGTAGTAAAAACGTTGTTAGAATCAGAAAATAGGACCACAGGAAAGAGAGGGACCAACACAAATTTAAATACAGTAGTCTTTGATCACTTAAAAGGAAAACAATAACACAACAAACACACAAAAAAAGAAAGAAAGGAAGAAAAAAAAAAAAGCAGCAAAAACAACACAGATCCAGTTGAGGGGAGGGAGGAGAGAGAAAAGAGGATTTCAGAAAAGTGTCTAAAGTTTGACAGGCAGGTTTTTCCAGTCATCTACTTACATTCACCAATATGGTAAAAGCTTTCACAAGTTTGTTGCTTTCTTGTGTTGTACGTGTTATCTCTATGTGCCTCATCGTTCGCAAGTGGGTAACGATCAGATTGTTTTAATATGATTATGTTGGGGATCTTTGTCGAGACCATGCAATCTAGTGAAAGGTACGTAAAGATAAAAGGGAGAGAAAATAATACCTAAAGAATTTAGGTAATTCGGCAATGTATCTGTTAAAGTGTTCCACATCGCTAAGATTTCTTTCACCTGGACGCTTTATAAGCCATGGTGTCCCTTCCTCTCTCAAGGCGTCTTTTGAGAGTGTCAATGAGCCCATTGACTTTTCATATGATATCAGAATTTCAAGTTTCTTGCGGTGATGGGCATTTTCCTCTCGTTGTTGTCCACGTGTTTGGCCATTAGTTGCCACACGTGAGGGGGTGTGTTAAAGTGTCCTACATCGCTAACATTTCCTTTACCTATGCACTTTATAAGTTATGGTGTCATTTCCTCTCTCAATGCGTTTTTTGAGAGTGTCAATGGGCTCATGAACTTTTTACAAGGTATCAAAGCTAGTCCCTTGAGATTGTTGGACCTTTACCTCCAGATATTGTCCACGAGTTTGGCAATTAGTTGCCACATGTGAGGAGGCGTGTTAAAGTATTTCACGTTGTTAGGGTTTCCTTGTCTTTGACTCTTTATAAGCCATAGTGTCCTCTCATCTCTAAAGGTGTCTTTTGAAGATGAGTTAGATCCATTGATTTTTCATGGTATTAGAGCTAAAGGTCTTGAGTTCGAAACTTAACTCCGTCATTTTGCTCACATTTCAATTAAATATTTCACGTGTTGGGCCTCACATATTAAAAGGAAATCTGAGCCCACGCGTGAGGGAGAGTGTTAAAGTATTGATTAAGTGATTAAATTTACCTCTTCCTATAAGCTTAAGCTTTTGGGATAAGTGATAATTTAACATGGTATCAGTGCTTCAGGTTTCTTGCGATGATAGACATTTCCCTCCCGTTGTTGTCTATGTGTTTGGCCATTAGTTGCCACACGTGAGGGGATGTGTTGAAGTGTCCCACATCGTTAAAATTTTCTTCCCCTTGACACTTTATAAACCATAGTGTTCTTTCCTCCCTCAAGACGTCTTTTGAGAGTATCAATGAGTCTATAGATTTTTCACAGTATCTACGTCTACAGGATGGACGTAGAGTGACCAACTAATTTTTCACTATGTCAAAAAGAATAGGGTTACATTATATATATATATATATAAAATTAAACTCTAACATGGTATATTGAAATTTCCAATATACCATTGCACACGTACAGCAGAGGTGCTTCCCAATATACCATTGCCATTCAACTTGACATAACAAAATTAAAATAAGCTGCAAAGGGCGTCATGGGGTCAGTATCCCAAATAGAACAAAAAAAGAAAAAAATATTAAAGTGTTGTCTGTTTCAAATGCAAGGGTACGTATAGTGTACGTGGTACGTAGAGTAAGGAAGGTTAGTTTTCCATATAATTGTTATTGAACATGATACGAGAATATATGGGACTTATAATTTGATTGTAATTAATCTTCTATACCTTTTTGTATTCTTTTTATGTTTCCATAAATTAAATATGGATAATTTGTATTGTAAATTTATCAAAAAGAGTATAATATTGTATTATTTTAAGCTTTATCTTATAAACATAAGTTATAGATCGAACCATGTAAAATTTCTTATATCCGCTTTATTGTTCCGCACGTCATATTTAATTTCTTTAACGTTTATCTTTTCTTTCAAGAATAAGACCAAACAATACAGATTAGAGATGCTATATTATGTGTGTGAAAGCACGACCATTTTATAATATCGTAGTAATTTGGTTTATTTAACTTCAAGCCAAATGACAAATTTCAGTCAAGTTGATGGAAGAAGAGATGGATCGGACCAACGAAATTGCCTCTCACAAACTTGGTGTGATGCCTTGTCTATATCTATATAAAAAGAGAAATGCTCGATCTATACTATATAACAAACTAATATTTTACTATATATGTTGACGTGTTATTAGGATTAATAATTTTTTACACGACTCGTGAGCTCGACACGAACTCAATATGAAAATAAAATATTATTGTTGAGAAATCTAAACCATTCAATTAAACGGATCGACTTATAATTAACCTATATACTCTTATACACATGTTTCGATACGACCCAAACCCGACAAACAACATAATGGTGACAATTTTTGACATGACCTACAAACTTAAAATGAATTCAATACAAAATTAGAGGGTTAAAGTTGAGAAGTTTGACCCGTTTAATTAAATAGGTCGGATATATATAATTAACCTATATAGTCTTATACTCATGCCTCAGCACGATCTAAACCCAATACACGAACACAGATTGCCACCCCTACGTGGTAATCCCTTCTTTTGGATTCCAAGAGAACACTTGTATCTTTCAACTCGGCACAATTATCTTGCTGGAAATTGTTGAGATTTTCAATGAATTCCAGTGGAGTGATAAGCGTGTAAAACAATAGATCGAATTCAAGTTCCTAGTCTCATCTTTTTGTATAATTTCTGAAGAACCAACAAGGGGCTTAAGGGCCTCTATCAAAGAAGAGGTTCTATTTTAATCGTATATCTAAACTTAGCATGTTTAGATGCATGAATTGCCGACAGTTTTTTTTTTTTTTTTTTTTTCAATTTCCTCCAGAACTACTTGCCAAAAGAACATGTAATTGACCAAATTTTCATTTTTCTAAAGACAAAATAAAAGAGAAGAAAAAGACCGAAGGTACAGCACAACTGACTTTAAATTTAATTGAGCTAATCTTAACACAAGAAATGGACAAAAAAAAGAAAAGAAAAGAAAATACCAGTTTATCAATTGGGACACGGAAACACAGCCTGGATCATGAGCAATTGTGCTACTCAATTAGAACCATAGGAATTTTTAAGAAAAAAAATAATAAAAGAAAAGGAAGAATAATTCACACCAAGTTCGACCTAGCTAGTGTCATTTAGGACATAGGGGCTAAGTAGGTCAAGACTTTTTAGGTATTTTTGATTATTCAGGGAATTAGGATGACTCCATTTGTATCTTACTATTTGTACTAAGGCTAAAATCCCCATTTGATGGATAATTAGGATTAAAATTAAGATATCGTGAAATTAATTTCAAAACTTCTTCTAATTAGTTACTTGAAATACTGAAAAATCTTTCCTTCTACTTTATAATTAGTTACTTGAAAGATGGACTCCCGCATCTTTCCTTCTACTTTGTAATTTGTCTAAATACTGAAAAATATTCAAAACAAATCTATAGACAATCAGATTGTATTAATATATATGGTTATGTCCAGGATGGTTGATACTATGCAATTTAGTGAAAAGTAGAGATAAAAGGAAGAGAAAATTTTATATAAAGAATTTACATGGTTCGACGGTGTATCTACATTTACATGCAAGACTCAAAAACAATAGGGTCATATCATATATATATATATACAATGATACCAATTAAACTCTAGCTAACCCTAACCCAGTGTATTGAAATTTTTAATATACCCTTGCTATACCGCAGGCAGGGGAGGAGCCAAGCCCCCCCAAGCCAAAGGGCTCCCCCCCAAAAAAAAAAAAAATCTAAAAAAAAAAAGAAAAAATATAATTTTTACTCCTATTCATTAAAAAATTTGTAGTTTTGGCCCCCCAAATTATTTTTTTTCAATTTGGCCCCCCTAAAGCCTAAAAGCTGGCTCCGCCTCTGACCCCAGGGGTACAATTCCCAACCTATTATTCGATCGAGCATAACTAAATTAAAATAAGCTACAATGGGCCTCATATATAGGCTCTGCTCCGCCCTTGAAGTATTATAATTATTTTATTTTTTGGAAGGGAAACTCATATTTATATATCGAAAATGATGGGCTCTTATTTGGCAAGTGATGTTGTCACAATACAGATAGGCCAGGGTAGGACTCAATCCAAACATGATGCAACACTTAGTTAAAGCCAGTTTCGCAAATAGATTATATTGTTTTTTTTTTTTTTTTTTTTTGATAAGAGATTATATTGTTTTTAGGTACTTCCGTTGTAGCATTTGCATTATTAGGTCGAGTAATTGAAGTGTTTCATTTTCATAAATAAAAATGGAAATAACTATTAGAGATAGCTAGCCATTTAGAATACTCATCTAGTAATGAACAATAAATTAAAGCCACTTTGCTTCATTCTCGAGGATCATATATTTACTTTTAATTTTATTACTAGAATTAATCTTATCTATTACTTATCCCAAAATGACAAAAAAAAAAAAAAGATTTAATATATGTGCTTGTGTGAAAGCATGCACACACATCTTTGACCATTTTATGATATGGCAGTAATTTGGTTTATTTATTTTAACTTTATGCCCAATGACAAATTCTAGTAAAGTGAAGATGTAACAAGAGACCGACAAAATTGACTCTCACAAACATTTTAACTTCATGCACAAAACTTTTTTTTTTTAATTGAACGTGAAAAATAGGTTACAGGAGGGTCTTTCCTACTCTTAACGGAATGAAAGAGAGAATAACGAATCATATGGGAATGCTTCTCAAACTTTTGCTATATAGGTCGGACTTTACTATATTGATATGGCAATATGATGGTTTATTTGTAGATTAATCATTAATGAATAAAAAAAATTAAGATAAATTAAAACTGTCACGTCAGCATAATAGGATACTAGTATAGTATTTTGTATGATTACTAAATGTTATGTAGCTCACTTTTATCTCACTTTGCTTATGCACGGTTAATCAACTTTTGAAAAATCAAACCATTTTTTTTAAAAAAAATATTATATATTTATAAAAAATATGAGGACTAGATTTTATATTTTTATTCAATTTTATTCTTATTAAAATACCTATTTTATTATATAAAACCCTAACGGCTAAAGAATAAAACCTTACTCTTATAAATAAATCTCTTAGCCGTCACTCTCTCCTCTCATCACCGAAAAGTTTCAAACCTTCTCCTTTCCCTCGCACTGTATACAAGGATTTTTCGGCTTTCTTCACTTCTACTGCATGTATATTTTTTATATTTCTGTTCTTTTCTGCTGTACCGACATAATGTACGTCTTTCTTGTTCTTTTGTTTTTTTTTTTTCTCCTTTCTTTCTTTTCCTTACCGACTACCGTAGCAGCCTTAACGTGTGGTGGCATGGCCTTTTCAGTTTAGTGCAATCATCTCAAGTCTCTAGGACTAGCTAGATTTTTTTTTTTCTTTAGCTTTGCTGTTGACTTTTCTTTTTGGCCTTGATATTTTACTTTTCTGCTTGGCATACAGCCAAGGCTCTTGTCCTATTTGCATGTTGTTTTTTTGACTCTTTCTTTTTCTAGCACCAACGTCACCCTCCTATTTCCTCCGATTCCCTTACAGAAATTCTGTAGTACCACATGCCAAACTTGCAATTCTTTTTATTATCATTATTCTTATTCCTTCAAGAAGCTTCACGCCGAGTGCCTCTCTCGGTTTCTTAATTTATTTTTATTTTTTTCTTTTCTTTTCTTTCCTAGCAACAAAATCACAAGAGGCATAGCCTTTATTATTTTTATTATTTCTTTCTTTTTGGACAGCAGGGTCTCCACACCCGAGTGATTCATGTTATTTATTTATATATATATATATATATATATTTTTTTTTTCTCTTCTAGTCGTAAACATAGCAGACTAGCCTTACTGTTTATTATTTTATTTTTATTTTTCTTTTAAATCTTTTTCACAGATAAGCAAAACTATTTTAGTTCATTTGTTTCAAACCTTCTCGTAAATTTCTTAAAAATCATGGATCATTTTTATAAACCATTTTTATTAAGAGTATAGTTCGTGATATTGGAATTTATTAAACTTTATTATATTGAAGGAGAATATTTCTGATGACAATTATCTTTATTAATGTCTTTAAACATATCTAGGAAATCCATTCTCAATAGGCTAGCAAGACGAACCGTAGTAGTGTCTGGATATTTTCTAGTGTCGAATATGTAGTATTAATTTGTTGGAACCTGTATTCAGGTGACTAGCTAACTGTCAAGGAATTTGCTTTAGTTGCATTCGGAGAGGTAAGAGATCCTCTACCCATTTTCAAATTGTTTTATGTCATATTACTGTATCATCTTTTTTTTAGCATAATTGCAATTAATTGTTCTTGTTCTTTTTTTTAGCATAATTTCAAATTGTTCTTGTTTTACTGAGCATTTCTCGCTCACCCCTTATTTTTTGTTTTGTTTTCAGGTTATGAGCAGAGAGACCTAGGCGGCCGGGATGGGATCTAGGCTAGCATTAGGACATTACATCTCAGTACCTCAATAAGTGCACTTGCACAATAAATTTGGTTTTTCTTTAGATTTTCAATTATTGAATCAAACATAATTGTTCTTTTTGAAATAACTGTTTCCGCATTTATTAAAGCTCTGAGTTTTAAAATTATTATTATTATTTTAATTTATTTAATTCAACATATTAGCTAGGTTATCTAGCAGACCTTACGAATCTTTACAGTTTGATGTATGAAAATGGACGAACCTAACCCTTAGCGGTTTGGTGGCGTTACAAAAACACTCTCCGGTAAAGCCACACCCGACCCAGCGGCGCCTAAGCCCACCGCTTGCCCCAAGGACACCCTTAAGCTAGGGGTGTGTGCCAACCTGTTGAATGACTTGGTGTACCTTGTTGTTGGAACCCCGCCAAAGATACCCTGCTGCAGCCTCATCCAGGGGCTTACTGATGTGGAAGCTACTGTTTGCCTTTGCACTACCATCAGGCCAATGTTTTGGGCATCAATCTTAATGTCTCTGTCTCGTTGAGCTTGCTGCTCAATTACTGCGGAAAGAATGTTCCCACAGGCTTCCAATGCGCCTAATGGTGTTGAATGTCTCATTTTTTCTACTTGCTTCCTTTTATAATTTGATTATTTTCATCATTTCCAATTAATTTGGGCTTTCAATTAATTGGTTTATTGGACTCTCAACTACTTGGCCTTCCACACTCTAGTGGCAATAAATTAAAGAGGCCATTGTGGGGGAAACAATAAAATGTGTTTTTTCTATATGTAAAATTCTCTTGGTGATCGAATATGGTGCTTTCAATATGCCTCTTTTTCTTTTTCTTTTTTATTTGTTTTATTATCTTAGATTAGAATTGAAAGTTCACAAATTTAAAATTTAATTTTCGTAGAATATTTAATTAAAATGAGGATGATTGAAGATGTCACATTTTTCAAAAGCTTAAATTAATAAAAAAAAAATAGTTAATTTAATCATTTAATTAATATGCTTGTAACCGATAAGAAAGCAATTGTTGCGTTGTAGGTAATTCTTACTTGTCAAATTTTTTTCTCTTGGTTCTTATCAAACAGACATGGATTTAGAAAGAAATGCAAATTAATTAGACAAACTAGCAGAAACTTCATATACTCAAAGAAATTAAAAATTAGTTGAAGACCAAAAAACCAGATAAATTTGCTTAAATAATTTAATTCAATGAGAACAAGAGGCAGACAGATTGAGGTTCTATTCACATACAATGCCTTGAGGGACCTTCTTAATTCCCGCAAGCATTAGAAGCAAAGTGATGGCAACTGGCAGCTTGAGCTTGACAATTCCCAACAAGTTGGCCTTAATGGCGGTGCATAAACTCTTTTTTTAAAAATATAAATATATAAAACTTAAGAATTTAATATTTTTAAAAAAAGGAAAAAGAAAATAATAAAGATAGGGGTGGCCTAGGAGCCCATCCCACCGGCACTGATTTTGTATTTTAAAAAATAAATAAATAGGTGGCTAATATGAAAAGGGCCATCCCTTTTTGGTAATTTCAGTTTGGAAAATGTTAAATTTACAACACCAACACAACAACCACACAACAATCTCTCAAAAGAGGGTGGAGCCCACACACTGGGGCCCACCCTCATGTGAGGGGTTATTGTGTGGTTGTTGTGATGGTGTTGTGTATGAATCAAATCCCATTCTGAGGAGAAAAATATAAAAATGTTTAATTTTACAGGCAGTGATAATGTAAAATGTTACTTTTTAAAATTTAAAAATATAAATAAAAATACAATGGAAGTTAGGGCTATAATATATTTTTCATATATATATATATATATAAAGGCTGATATAGCTAGCTAGCCACGAATGGGATGCGGCCACTGATCGGCGGAACAAGCTGATGGGCGTCGGCGTTGTATTTCGGGATCATCTGGGTACTGTGAAAGCAACCATGTGTCTGTTGGTTCCATATGCCTCAGAGCCGATCACTGCAGAAGCACTCGGAGCACGACAGGCGGCGGATTTTGGCCGGTATCTCGGATACCAGTCCATCCGGCTCCGAAATGTGAAGAAAGTTTGTTCTGCAATGTTGATGTCAAATTTCAAATGTAACACGTGTCAGCTCCTGGTGCTCCCGGACCTCGAACAATTAGACCAACAGCCTGAGAGCAACTTTCTCCAAGTCCTGCAAAACAAAAGGATCGGCGGGGTTTCCGGCCGAATCCCCTCCGACGATCAAGTAGTAGGAGTTTTTAGCGTGAAGGATGGAAAATCCTCTTTGGGTTATTTCACCTGAAAAATAATGTGTTGTTTTTATTCCCTCATTTGTTCTTTATTGTCCCCTTTTTCCCTTAGTCCGTACGACCATTTATTACTCTGAGATGCTTATCTTTTCCTCATTAATGCTCTTCAGCCGTTCCAAATAGTCACCTCACGTCGCAGTTCATGCTTTCCTGTATGGCGGCGGGTGTCTTTGCCCCGATGGACCACTGCTTTCTTGTGAAGTGATTTCCCCCATTAATGCCCTCATTTAATATTTCACTGTTCCGCCTTTCTTCTCCGGACTCTCCACGTCACTGTCGTCGGACTCTGCCCTTGTCCGAGGTCACCAAAAATTCTCTTTTTAATTCATGTAAATTTCCCTAACAATTACCCCCCGAATTCTCTCTCCTTTTCCAGAAGGAGACGGGAATTCCGGCGATGCCCGTCGAAATGCTGAGAGGCCGGACCCTACATTGGTCTGTCTTTGACGCTTGGGTTTTGAGAATGAGGATCTTAGTGTCACAATTTCAGGCAGTGGGTACCGGACATCCCAATTACTTGTGGGTGTCATCTTTATTCTCTCTTGGTATGTGGAAGCGAAGTGTCTGTCCACGGCCCTGCTTTAAAGCTGATATCTATAACCCGTCTACCACAGGTGAATTTCAATCGTCTTAAACGGGCGGCCGTTGGAATGCTTTCGTGCTGGTTAACGGTGCCTAGCCTTTAAGTGTGGGGTTCCTAAAATAAGTAATCATTCAATGACTGAAGTGCACCTTTTCGGTTACCGTGCTGACAGTATGAACGCTCGCTGCCATCAGTCAGACAGTCGCGTCCTCTCACCTTCCAGGGGCTGTCAGCCTTATTATAAATATCTCCTGTTGACATCGACTCCGACCATCCTTTCCATCATTTATTCCGTTTTCGTCTTCTTCTTCCTCAGCTCCACTAGCTCTTTCGATCACCAAATGTCTGTCACTCGCAGAGGAGATTCAACGGTTAGGGGCCACGCGGCTACTTCCGGCGAACCGGTTCCTTTGGCCATTGTGCCACCTCCGGTTACTAGACCCGGGGCCGTTCGTTTGGTGCCGCCGGAAGACCGGCTGGAGTCAACTTGGCTAGCGAATCATGAATCGGTCCTCCGGAGGGCCTACGACATCGGCCCATCCGTCAACGTTTTCTTCCAAGAGCCCGGATCGCTGGGTATAGCCGGTGGCGAGGTCACCCTAACAGAGCGCATGCTCATGGCTGGCGTACGGCTTCCGTTTCCAAAGATCGTTCGCGAAGTGTGTGCGTTTCTCGGGGTGGCCCCCGGTCAGATAGCGCCGAACGACTGGAGGTATGTAGTGGCGTCGTCTATACTGTGGCGGCTGGTCCTCGGAACTGAGATGGATGCCGCTCAGTTCTTCAGCATATACCGTCCGTCAACTAAGGACGGGGCCGTCGAATTGCGGGTGCGCCAGGATCCGATCTTCATTCACCTGGACCAGCGCAAGTACGGGAATAATAAAGGCTGGAGAAAGCAGTTTTTCCGGGTCTCCGGGGAATGGGAATGCCCTTCCCAGTCAGTTATTCCGGACACCGAACGAGTGCCCAGAGAATGGAGGCCGCTGGTCGACGACCTACGGATCCCACCCCGTCTGGGTATAGCCAAGGTCAAAGAGGTCAACACCATGCTCTCCTTCTCGGCTAAGGCGGGCCAGCCGTCGATCGACTACGAAAATCTCGTTTCAGTTCAAAGCCTGAACGAGTACTTCGGGTACCGAATCCCGGAGCAAAAAGTGATCTTGGACAAGCGGGGGACCCCGATCACCGGATGGTCCGTAACGACTAGTAGGCCCATTCCTGGTAAGGTTCCGAGGAAGGTAGCCCCCAAAGGGAGTACGTCTGGGCGGCCGGCCGCTAGGTCTCCCCGGAGAACACGCGCCTTAAAGGCTCAACAAACACAGGTTCCGGTTTCCCGGGGCCCTGAGGTCCTTCCAGACAGGTCATCTTCTGACTCATCAATCGGCTCCGATGACTCCATTATGAGGGAGATTGACGAAGTGGCTGATGCCGTGTCCGAGGAAGAGGAGGGGAACCCTTCCCCAGCCGTAAAGATCCTTCCCCAAGACCCCTTGACGGGTCCCTCTTCCCCCCGCTCGCCCCCCATTTCTTTTGAGGATACCGTCGAAGAAGTGGTCACAGCAGCTGTTCCCATCGAGGCGGCTGAGCGTCCTACTGTTTCTCCGACCGATTCCAACCTTCCTCCACGGCCTGCAGTGGGCTCGGTTGCGCCACATGAGGTGCCCTCAATTCAGCAGAAAGGGAAGAGGGTCACCACGGGGGCCGATGAGGGCCTCGAGCCCAAAAAACCTCGAGCCCAGCGAGACAGTGGGTTCATGGTCGGCCGGATTCTAGCTATGGCCAAGATTTTCGCTCCTCCGAGCAGCCAGAACCCTCCGATTGCTGCGTCCCTTCCTGCGCCCACCGCGCCGGAATCCCCTCCAGCCGATTCCATTGCCTGTCCGGAGCCCGAACCGATCCCCGGAGTTGAGGTCATTGTCGAGGGAGAAGTTCCGTCTAGGGGGTCACCAATCCATCCGCCACTGAGGGAAGAACCAGACACTTTTTCCCAGGAGTTCGACAAATTACAAGAAGAAGTGGCCTCCGAGAGGGAGGCACTCGAGCAGGGTTCGACCATATTTGCTTCGCCCTCCAGGCCTGAGTCTCCGGTCCCGATTCCGGACCACGCGGTCCCCCAAGCCTCAACCTCCGTGCGTCCGGACGCCTCTGCGGCTGCCGGGCGACGGCAGGACTTCCGAACCGACGAGCTGGCGGGATGCCCCCTGGAAGCTCTGAGCTCCCTGGTCTCTCCGGACTACAGTCCCTTATTCGGACAGCTCCCAATGGCAAGCTACGCCGAACAACTTACTGGAAAGATCCTTCAGGTATGTGATCTCGACAATATTTATTTGGGTTAAGATGGTCTGCCATTCTCACTCTCTTACTGACACCTTATTTCTGTTTAGTTTGCCGTGGATGTTGCAACCTCCTGGAGGAGCATTCGCGATCCTGAGCAAGACCAACGGGAATCCGTTCGATCATTGGAGGCTCGCGTGAAGGAGTTGGAAGAGGAATCCAAGGGGCAAAGGAGGGCCTTGGCCGAGTCCGAAAAGCATCGGCTGAGGTTTCAGAAGCTGTCCGAGCTCCGGGGAAACACGTTATAGACCACCCTGGACAGCTGCGAGAAGATGGTCAGCGACATGGGGGCTTTAGAGAACAACTTATCCGCAGCCCAAGCTCGGCTGAAAGATGCACTCTCCGAGAAGGCCAAACTCGAGGCTACACTGGAGGTCGAGCTTCAATCCTCCAGCTCTTTGCAGGCGACCATCCAGTCCCTACAAGTCGAGAATTCGGCCTTGAAATCCGAGCTTCAATCAACCTTGGAGGCCAAAGATCGAGCCTTGCTAGACAAAGAGGAGCTCATCGGGGAGAGGGATCAAGCGTTGTCCGAGAAAGGCGCAGCGCTCACTGCCAGAGACCGGGCTAGGTCGAACCTCGAACAGGCCCTTGCAGACAAAAAACAAGCTATCGACCTTCAGATCAGCACGTTTCAGGATAGGAGAGAAGCAATAGAAAGAATGGAAGAGCTTCATCTCCAGGTGGTGGAGCTGACGAGGGAGCTCTCGAGGGTTCGGGAGCTCCGAGACACCACATGGGCCATAGGCTTCAATTGGGGCTTCGAATACTACAGAGGTGTCGCCAGAAACGCCCCTGCCGGTGACGAATCCTTCAAGGATCTTGACATCAGCACCATCCAGATACCGGACGAGGCCTTGGAGACCATGGCTAGGCTAGGAATTGACCAGTTCCCTCACGTAACCGACTGGAGTCAAAAAAGCCCCCGAGCCTGATCCCGGAGGGGATTCAGAGTCAGGGTCCATTTCATCTACGTCCGGGATCGCACAGTCTTGGAAGAGAGGGGAAGAAGGGGCTCCTTCCTCTAGCCGCGCACCCGGCGATCAATGATGACTCCCCCCCCTCTCTCTTCTTTTTTGAAAACATTGATGTATTATTTTACTTTATCATTTTTCAATGAAAGGGGATTCGTACGCCTTATTTATTGCTGCCATTAATATCTATCTCCTCTGACCTTGCTCCATTAATGGCTATCGGCCAGAATTCACTCCCAATTCAGCTTTTTAGAGTTAGGTGTACCTGCCCTTGCAAGGATCACGAGAGCATTAAATAACTTCAAGCGTGTATATATATGGGTTTCCAGACCTCCCCTAACTATCATATTCTCATTTTAAATTCCATTACTCGCTTTCTCTGGCCTGGGTCGTGATGTCCTTGCAATTCCGGCACTTAGACCTGGGGATAAGAGCGCATCATTTTCATGCTTTGGTCCCCAATTCAAGCACCTCAACTCACCTGGAGGCGTGATCTTCGGCTTTACCGAGTAAGGGAGGCGCGATCTCCGGCTTTATGCCGGAGATATTCCACTGCTCGTCATGCGCGATTGGGAGTCGCCAGTCCTTATTGCGAGTTCCTCTCGTCATCGGCCATGGCGTCGAGTGGACCCCATCGTCCGACTCCCCACCACTCTCCAACTTTACATTGGGCACGGCGTCGGGCGGACGGGAACCCAGCTATTCAAAGGCTCGAGGCCGATGATCGGTTGCCACACAAAGCCTGCCCTCATGCGCACCAGCTAAAATGTTTTACAATATGTAACTGTATATTTTGTCAATAAGCATATTCTTTTTCTGTCTCAAAATGTTCCCTTTCAAGGTTATTCTTCTGTTATTCTTGAGCACTTGCTTTTACTTTTAATTGCTGTCTCAAAATATTCCCTAGCTCTCCCTCTCCCTGCTCCCCCCAAATCCCTGCGTTCCCGGTGTAAGGGAAGGGAGGGATTTTGTATTGCAGAGAGGTGAGTTTACTGTGTGGAAAATAAGAGTTCGTAATTAGGTGGCTAAGCCCATTCCAGCTTATAGTCCGAAACCCAGGGGGGGTAAGTGCAAGATCGGGCATCCTACCGTTTTGTCCCCTAGTAAGGGCGGATTCCTCTCCACCCCCCTGTCCGAAAACCAGGGAGGGCCTAGTCCGAGATCGGACATCCTCCCGTTTTTTCCCCTGTTAAGGGCAGGTTCCTCTCCACCCCCTGTCCGACAACCAGGGGAGGGCCTAGTCCGAGATCGGACATCCTCCCGTTTTTTCCCCTGTTAAGGGCGGGTTCCTCTCCACCCCCCTGTCCGACAACCAGGGGAGGGCCTAGTCCGAGATCGGACATCCTCCCATTTTTTCCCCTGTTAAGGGCGGGTTCCTCTCCACCCCCCTGTCCGACAACCAAGGGAGGGCCTAGTCCGAGATCGGACATCCTCCCATTTTTTCCCCTGTTAAGGGCGGGTTCCTCTCCACCCCCCTGTCCGACAACCAGGGGAGGGCCTAGTCCGAGATCGGACATCCTCCCGTTTTGTCCCCTATTAAGGGCGGGTTCCTCTCCACCCCCTGTCCGACTCCCAGGGGAGGGCCTAGTCCGAGATCGGACGTAATTGCTCTCATTGTTGCAGAGATGGAATAACTACTTTACAAAGATGTATAATTTCAAAAATAATACTTTTTAAGATGATCTACATTCCAAGCCCTCGGCACTGTTTTTCCTTGTCCTGTGGTTAGGCGATAGGCCCCATTTTTGCTGGAACTGACTATTCGGTATGGCCCCTCCCATTTTGGGCCCAATTTCCCATCAGCCGGCTCTTTAGTCATCAGGTTCACCTTTCGTAGGACCTAGTCACCAACTCCGAAAGACCGAGGCTTCACCTTCTTATCATAATACTTTGCTACTCGGCTTTGACATGCTGCGGACGCTACACGGGCATCTTCGCGCCTTTCCTGCAGCAAATCCAGTTGCAGATTTATCCCTTCTTCGTTCAATCCCGGATTATAGTGGGCCACCCTAAAGCTTGGTGACCCCACTTCCACGGGGAGTACTGCTTCCATTCCATAAGTTAGAGCGAAGGGGGTCTCCCCTGTAGCAGTTTTGACAGTAGTTCGATAGGACCAGAGCACTTCGGGGAGATACTCGACCCAAGCTCCTTTTTTGGGGCCGAGCTTCTTCTTCAATATTTGGATCAGTGTCTTGTTGGTGGCCTCAACTTGGCCATTAGACTTGGGGAACACGGGGGTCGAGAAGCTTTTTCTTATGCCCAGCTCGGCACACCATTCTCGGAAGCGATCACAATCAAATTGCTTTCCATTATCGGTCACCATGGCGTACGGGATACCGAATCTGCATATCACAGACTTCCAGAGGAACTTTATAACATTTTCCGTGGTTATTGTGGCTAGCGCCTCAGCCTCGGCCCACTTAGTGAAGTAGTCGACCGCAACCACAATGAACTTTCGATTTCCCTTGCCCGACGGCATGGGTCCGACGATGTCAACTCCCCATTTTGCAAACGGCCACGGCGAAGTAATTGAGTGAAGATATTCCGGGGGGCTATTCGACAAACGGGCGAATCTCTGGCATGCATCACACGCTCTCACCATCTCCTTTGCGTCTTTGATCATTGTCGGCCAATAATACCCAGCTCTCACAACTTTGTTCGCCAACGCCTTCGCTCCCGAATGGTTTCCACACACACCATGGTGTACTTCCCTCAAGACATAGTTCGTATCTTCATTCGGCAAGCACTTCAACAGGGGTAGGGAGTACCCCCGTCTATAAAGTACCCCCCTGACCAGAACATAGCGAGCCGAACTCCGGACGACCTTCTGCGCTTCCGCTTTCTCTGGGGGAAGTTCCCCCGTCTTCAAGTACCGCACAATTTCTGCTCCCCACTCAGGCTCTGTTTCATTCAACTGCATCACCTCTGCATCTGCCAATATCGTTGGGGAGGCTTTAACCAAAATCTTGTAGCCTTTTACGGTCATTGCCGAGTCTGTATCCGAGCCAATACGCGAAAGGGTATCCGCCAGAATATTCTCTTCCCTGGGGACTTTGGTTAGAACAATCTTATCAAAGTAACGGTGGAATTGGCGTACCTTGTTTAAGTACTGTAGCATCTTCGCCCCTTGAGCAGCATAGCTCCCGTTCACTTGTTCAACTACCACACGTGAGTCGCTCCGGATCTCTAGATTCGTTATTCCCATTTCCCGGGCAATCTCCATGGCTGAGAGGACGGCCTCATATTCAGCTTCATTGTTGGTCGCGGGAAATCCAAACTTGAGGGCATACCGGAACTCTTCCCGATTGGGACCCCGGAAAACTATCCCGGCTCCACATCTTCCTGCTGCCGACGAGCCGTCTACACAGGCTATCCAGGTTGAGTCCTTTGGTAACTCCTCCACTCCTGGTGCCTCATTCATCTCTACTACAAAATCTGCCAGAGTCTGTCCCTTCGCTGCCGTCCGGGGATGATATTCAATATCATATTGACCCAATTCAATTGCCCAATCTTCCTGATAAATCCGGTTTCTGCAATATCTTTCGGAGGGGATATTCTGTTAACACCCGAACAGCATGTGCTTGGAAGTAGGGCCTCAACCTTCGCGCCGAGATTACAAGTGCGTATGCCAACTTCTCTATGCGGGGGTATCGTTCCTCCGCACCATGCAGAACCTTGCTCGTGAAATATACTGGCTTCTGCTTACCAGACTCCTCTCTTACTAGCACCGAGCTAACTGCAGTCTGCGAAACCGCGAGATACAAGTAGAGGATCTCTCCTTCCATCGGGCGACTCAGGAGCGGGGGATTAACTAAATACGCCTTTAATTCCGCGAAGGCTTGCTCACATTCTTCCGTCCAGCTGAAGGCTTTTTTCAGGACCTTAAAGAATGGTAGGCATTTATCCGAGGACCGGGAAACAAAACGATTCAATGCTGCTAACCTTCCCGTCAACCGCTGCAGCTGTTTCGTTGTTCGGGGGGATGGCATTTCCAGAATTGCCCTCACCTTGTCAGGATTTGCCTCGATTCCCCTCTGCGACACCATGAATCCTAGGAATTTTCTGGAATCAACACCAAATGCGCACTTCTGCGGGTTCAATTTCATGTGGTATTTGCGCAGCGTATCAAACGTCTCCACCAGGTCCGTGACATGATTACTCGAAGTCAGACTCTTAACCAGCATGTCATCTACATACACTTCCATCTTCCGTCCGATCTGGGCCTCAAACATCTTATTTACAAGCCTCTGATAAGTGGCCCCAGCATTCTTTAGTCCGAACGGCATTACTTTGTAGCAATATAATCCCCGATCGGTAGTGAAAGAGGTTTTTTCCTGGTCAGGCTCTGCCATTCGTATCTGATTGTAACCGGAGAAAGCATCCATAAAGCTCAGCACTTCATGTCCCGCCGTCGAGTCTACTAGCTGATCAATTCGGGGAAGGGGAAAGCAGTCTTTAGGACAAGCTTTATTGAGGTCTGTAAAGTCTACGCACATCCTCCATTTTCCATTCGCTTTCTTCACCAGAACCACATTGGCTAACCATTCCGGATAATCAACTTCCCGAATGAAGCCGGCCTCGAGCAGTTTACACACCTCAGCTGCAATCGCCTGGTTGCGCTCAGGCGCAAAAGTTCTCCTCCGCTGCTTCACAGGTCTATAGTTCCGATCAACGTTTAGTCGATGCTCAATAACTGAGGGGTCTATCCCCGGCATCTCATTATGTTCCCAAGCAAAGATATCAACATGGTCACACAAAAATCCCACCAGCTTCTTCTTTTCCGCCTCCGGGAGTTGCGCTCCAATCCGGAGTTTCCGGTTCTGGGGCCCGGCCGTTACATCCTCCAAGTCGCCGGTCGGACTCCTCATCTGTAATTGCTATTTACTTGAAGAGCTTGCTCCCAGATCGGGGCGCGCATCTCTGGAGGGGCTTGCCCCCACACTGGGGCGTTCACCTCTGGAAGGGTTTCCCAAAGAGATGTTATAACATTTACGAGCCACCTTCTGCTCTCCCCGGACCACTCCTACTCCATCGTCCGTCGGGAACTTCATACAAAGGTGGGGTATCGAAGTTACCGCCTTCAGCTCGGCCTGAGCCGTCCTCCCAAAGATTGCGTTGTAAGCCGACGGTTGGTCGACTATCAGGAACTTGACCGGAATTGTCTTCTGAGTGGGGGAACTCCCCATAGTAACTTGTAATTCAATCGATCCCAAGGGCATTACCTGCTCCCCAGCAAACCCTACCAAAGGGAAGCGGAAAGTGGAAACTTTATCCCTGCTAATCTTCATCAAATCGAAAGCTGATTTGTATAGGATATCGGCAGAGCTGCCATTGTCCACCAAGACCCGGTGTATTCTATGATTCGCTATCACCATGGTCACCACCAGGGCATCAGAGTGGGGCAAGTACACCCCTTCATAATCCTTGTCCGAGAAAGCAATGGTCAGCTTCTCATGCTTAGCTGCTTTCAACGGTCTTGCGACCGAATAAATGGACACCTCCCTCATCTCTCGGGCATATGATTTTCGGGCCGAGTAAGTCTCGCCCCTTCCTCCAAAGCCTCCAGCTATAGTCTGAATTTCGGGAAAATCGCCCGGCCCCTCGTGCCGACTGCGGCTTCTACTCCGCTCTCGCTGACGCGCCCTCTCCGGCTGAAAGTTTCTGTCGGGTTGTCGAACCGGCCTCCTCTCGTAACGGTACAGGGGGCGCGCTGGATGGGCTTCCCGGCCGCTCGAACCTTGACCCTCAGCTGGTCTACTAGGCGGGAATCTTGCCGTCGCGTCCTCGCGCTTTCCCAAAAAACGTGTCAATTTGCCGTCAGCTATATACTTCTCGATCATTTCTTTCAAGGCAACACACGTATTGGTCCAGTGGCCGAAAGAGTCATGGTAATGACAATATTTGTGGCGATTGCGGGGATGCGGCCGGCCTTTTATCGGGGACGGATCCTTGTAATTCGGGTCTTTTCTGATTTCCATAAGGATTTCTCTAGCCGGGGCATTAACAGGCGTCCAGCTATAATTTTCGACTCTTTTAACAGGCTTGCGCTGAGTGAACTCCTTCCTTACCGGAACAGTTTCCTGCTTCGATCTTCCTCTATCCCCAGATCCACTTTTCGCAGCTTCCTCCGTTTCTCGGAATGCCCGAAGGGTTTCTTCCTGGTTCACAAATTCCTCCGCACGATCATAGAAATCCTGCAATCTCTCAGCCGGCCTTCTCGCCAAATCCGCCATAAGAGCACCATCCTTCCTTATGCCCTGGTAGATGGCACAATGAATGAATTGCTCATTTTGGCTTTCGGCGGCCAATCTCTCCTGATTGAAGCGAAGCAGATAACTCCTTAATGACTCCTGAGGACCTTGCTTGATGGTCATCAATTGCTGAGCAGGCTTCTTGCGGACAATACCAGCCATAAACTGGGACGCAAATTTTCTAGCAAGGCTTTCAAAGTTCGCGATCGAGCAAGGTGGCAGGGTCCTGAACCACTCCCTGGCTCCTCCTGCCAAGGTAAGGGGGAACGCTCTACACGCGACCTCGTCTGGCGTGGCATGAAGCGCCACATGCGCACGGAAACTTGCCAAGTGCTTGATAGGGTCCCCCAACCCCGTATACACCGGTATCTCGGGCATCTTGAACTTGTTTGGGAGTTGGCGTGACATGATATGTTCAGTAAAAGGGGACACAGCGGTGGAAAACAAGCTATCAGTCAGCAAAGCTTTTCCCGTCACTCCCGCTTGAGCAGAACCCATCAAATAATCGCACTGCTGCTATAACTTTGTCAACTTTTCTACCCACTTCTTTTTCCCCTTTTCATCCTTCTTTGCAGGGTTAGCAAGTTCAGCGTCGCTATCAGTCTCATCCTCATCTCCCGCTGCTCCTTCCGGAGGCCCGGCATCGCGCTTGAGGTTCTTCTGGCCACTCTGCGACACTTCTTCTTGAGTTTCCTGCTGTTCCGTGCGATCTCGTTCCTGCAACTCCTTCTCGAGCCGCGCTATCTTTTCATTCAGGCGGGCATTCTCTGTCTGGGGATCATGTGAAGGCCCCGCCTCATCACGCACATTCTCTTCAGTCATACTTCTTCGAGTCATCCGCGTACTCACCATGAGAGGTGTTGAACACGTTTGTATTGGCGGGAACACGCGACCACGTCGTTCCCACAGACGGCGCCAAAATGTTGATGTCAAATTTCAAATGTAACACGTGTCAGCTCCTGGTGCTCCCGGACCTCGAACAATTAGACCAACAGCCTGAGAGCAACTTTCTCCAAGTCCTGCAAAACAAAAGGATCGGAGGGGTTTCCGGCCGAATCCCCTCCGACGATCAAGTTAGTAGGAGTTTTTAGCGTGAAGGATGGAAAATCCTCTTTGGGTTATTTCACCTGAAAAATAATGTGTTGTTTTTATTCCCTCATTTGTTCTTTATTGTCCCCTTTTTCCCTTAGTCCGTACGACCATTTATTACTCTGAGATGCTTATCTTTTCCTCATTAATGCCCTTCAGCCGTTCCAAATAGTCACCTCACGTCGCAGTTCATGCTTTCCTGTATGGCGGCGGGTGTCTTTGCCCCGATGGACCACTGCTTTCTTGTGAAGTGATTTCCCCCATTAATGCCCTCATTTAATATTTCACTGTTCCGCCTTTCTTCTCCGGACTCTCCACGTCACTGTCGTCGGACTCTGCCCTTGTCCGGGGTCACCAAAAATTCTCTTTTTAATTCATGTAAATTTCCCTAACATGCAAGATTGGGTGCCTACATGATGATACTAGAAGCATGCTGAGGTCATTCCGGTCCTGGTCAATCAGTCATGTGGGGAGAAAAACAAGCTGCATGTTCGAAATAGGACTAATTAATAAAGTTTGGTTGGATTCTTCTCCCATTTCTATTTCGGGAGCTGTAAGTACAGACCTTTCTGGTTTGATTATTCAATAAAGGCTGCAAATTTCTCTTCAAAAAAATAAAAATAAATAAAAGTACATGGCCAAGAGATTTCAAAGCCCCGTAGCTTCACTGGTGCTGTATAAATGATTTTTCTTTCGGTAAGGTTTTTTAGTGCTTAATTTCAGACCATTTTATAGGAAAAATAAATATAATGACAACGTTGCTTAATTAAAATAATAATAATAATTCTTTAATTTCCAAAAGATCTTCTTTCAAAGATATGTAGCTTACGAGAGAGATTTTTTTTCTTGCAACGTCCAAGATAGGAGATTAGGAATATAATGCGTTTGGCATTACAATTTTGTACCGAAAAATATAATTTTAAATCAAATTGTAGGCTAATTAATGACCAAATCTAATATGCCATTTGGGTGGGTGAACCATCTTAATTTTTTAAAATTTAAAATTTAATTTTAATAAATTAAAAATGGTAAATTTAGTTTTTCAATTGCTATATATAGCGAGAGTATTTTTAAAAGATTACGTTCAAATTTTGTTTTTCCATTCATTTTAACGGTCAACATTAACAGATGAGCCTTTTAGCCGCAAAATGATAGTTTGATTTATCAAAGTGTTACGTGTGTCACTTTATGAGGCTTTTTTGAAAATGACCGGTAGTTAAGGGGTTTTTTTATATTTTTTAGACTGTTTTACTTTTTCATAATTGTAAAGGGGCAATTTAGGCATTTTAAGGGTAAAACATGGAGGTATTTTGGGAAAAAAAATATATTAAACATATGGGTTGTTTTGAGGCCAAACCTATTTTTATGGGCCAAATCCAAAATTGGTTGGTTTTGAGCCCAAATAATTTTTTTTGGGGATAAAAAAATGTTTATTGGACATGTTATAAACACCCTTAACATATTCATTATCTTAAATTATTACAAATTGCCACTAATATATATGAGAATAAATGAGAACCGATTAATATTGCAAGGACGCTGTCCTACCATACGTTGATCTTTCTCTATATAAAGATACTGATAACCATATGTTTAAGTTGGTTCGATTTGGTTGGCTGATGAAATAAGAACTATACCAATTAACCGAACCGAATTTATGTCGGTGTAAATTTTTTATTTTGACTACCAACAACTAGAAGTCAGTAAAGGCGGTATACAATCAATAACGGTTTAGTGACTATTGGTACGTGGTAATTGAATATTTTGCCCACCGCGACCCTAGTAGCTGCTCAGCATGAAACAAAACAAAAAGAAACAACTTTGTTTATTTTCTTACATTTTGTTTCTTTCTAGTGTCACATCGATCTTCTACTTAAGTCCACCAATATCTATAGGAAAAGCTTTGACAAGGTTGTTGCTTTCTTGCATTGTTTTTGCTTTATCTGCCTAATCGTTGGCTAAAACCTACAAGAGCAATACAGGGTATACTGCTCATGCAATATAGAATTTAATAATTTAATGCTCCGTTTGTTTTGATGTAAAATGTTTTTAGTTATAAAATATTTTTAATGGAATCATTTTTTAGAAGAAAAAATTATATTCATAAAAATATTTTTCAGTGTTTGGCTTATACCAAAAAATTACTAACGGCAAAAAATCACCAAAGTGGAAGAGGCAACAAAAACAATTTCGAATAATTAGCCACGTAAATGTGTTACATGTGTTGCAGTAACTGGTTATAACCCAAGTTCTTAATTCTCACTTCTTGTCGTATTGTTGTATTTGTGTTACGTACTATTAAGTGTGTTTCTTTCTTTTTTGAGCTAATATTTTCAAGTGTTGGTATAATATGAAGATGACATATTGTGCATTTGGAGGGTTTGGTTTGTGGGCAATTTTTTCTGTTTCTTTCTTTAATGTTCAATTGACTTAAATGATGTTTGGTATTTTTTTTTTTTTTTACATGTCCACATAAGAGGGGGAAAGAAGGGATTCGAACTAGTGACCTCCACTTCATGAGGCGTGGGCCCCAGCCGATTGAGTTACTCCTTGGAGACATGTTTGGTATTTTAATCCTTGCAAAGAAAAGGAAATATGGTCCTATATATATTACTAAAATGATGTTTGATATTTCAATTGACTAGTTTTTTTAAGAAAAAAAATAAATAAATAAAGCTGGACGTGGTAAATATGCAATATATATATATATATATGTGTGTGTGTGTGTGTGTGTGTGTGTGTGTGTTAATGACAGTTTTCGAACGATGACGTGTCAGGCTCCAATTGGGTCTATAGTTAAAAATGCTATGGAGCAGCCATTTGGTGATTTTACATCGATCCCATGAAATTTTTCTTTTTATTTGAAGACTTCCAAATCTTTCCTCCTACTTCATTTGTTTAAATAATGACACTATAGACGATCAGATTATTTTAATATGATTATGTTGGGGATTGTTGGGATGTTGGATGATATTTACCCATATTTTTGGAGTTTTTCGAATTAAGAAAAATAACGATGAACATATTGGGAAAGTGTTATTTGAGGAGATTTTTGTTCGGTTTCATACAATAGAAATATAAAAGAAAAGAATTTGTTGGATTTGTCACCATCCCAGCTGATTGTCAACTATATTTGGTTGACAAAAAAATAAAATTGATTTTTTATTTTAGATTAGGATTTTACTGTTATTTTGAATTTTCCATCTTTAGTTTATTTTAATTGCTTTTAAGATTTAAGATTTGGTAATATTTTTCTTCTTAGGTGATTTAGTTGCTTATTATGTTGGAAAGGATTCGTCTACTATGTGGTACTTAAAAGTACCGCATATTGCAGTACTTTTAAGTACCGGCTACGATTCATTCTCCACATGTTTTACTTATTTTCTTTTTCTTATTTTTTTCCTCTCTCTTGGCTTTGTGGAAAAATGTACCGCCGTTCATCTTTTTAGTTTTTATGTCTTTTTAAACTCCGTGAAGGATCCGTTAAAAGCAAGCTGTTGATTTTTTCTTTCCTTTTTTTTCCTCTCCCTTTCATTCACAGTTACGCGGGAAACCAAAACTGAAATAAACAAAAATTGCTAATTAAGACACGTCTCTTTGCTACCGCGGGCAACCAAAACTGAAAGGTCTCAATTTTACACTGCATCTCTCTCATAAGTTTTAAGGTCTCAAACATATATTTTGTAGCGCCCCAGATTTTAAGACATAATTTATAATGGTTTAAATTAATTTTAAAACACTTTTAATAAGGCAAAAGAATAACTATGATTATTTATGAAAATAAATAATGTATTTCTGTTTTTAGAAACGTTTATAGTAGCAATTTGATAAAAACTCAAAACAGACCTTAAACTTTGGAATAACGGAAACAGGGTCAAACGAACTCCATTTTGGTCGATTCAAAAACCGAGACGCTCGTTTTGAAGTCCTCTAGCTCCCCTCCAAATTTCATGATGTTTGGACATCGTTAAGGCCATGAAAACATCCGTCAAAAATACGAACCCTGTTCTGGACGGAAATTCACATTATTCATTAATGGGTCATCTTTGGACTTAACCCAACCCATTCCAATTGCTATCCACAAACCCAACCCATCTATCACATGTTATCTTCCTATGATCATGATGATTACATGAGTCATCACCCAACTCAACATGTGAAAGACCTATTTTTATACCATAAGAATGCCATTAATTGATGTGTGTTTAATCATTCTAGTTGGATGATTAGATATGATAGTGGAAGATATGATGATTCAACACCTAGTGCAACCTTCCACTACATTTTATTCCCTCTCACTCTTATGATGAAAGAATAAAAGATGTCTAGAATAGAATCTAGAGTAATCATAAAATGAAAGTAGTCTAAACAATATCTTGGTTTAACTTGTCAAAGTAAACCAGAAACTTTGAGTGACCAAAACTAAGTCATAACGAACTCGGATTGAGTTGAACCAAAAATAGAAAGTGTTCATCTTGACGTCATCTATCTACCCTCAAAATTTTACAATGATCGGAGTAGATTTGACCATCAAAACGTTACTTGGAGTAAGCTGGCCTCTATTTAGACGAAAATTCATATATAGCATTATTTAATACTTCCTTTGATTGAACAACTCATCACCCACTTCCTCTAATGTGTGTACTCATCACCACAAGTGTTGCCCACATCCCACATCTAGAATGCACCACCTTAGTAATGATGAAACCCATGTGCCTTGGAGACAAGGCTAAGATGCACCAATTCCCATCCATTGGATCACAATGTGTCTACTTGATCCTAACCATTCATTCTCTTATAAATAGAACCATGGTGGAAGATGCAATACTCATTAAGCTTCACTCACTCACACACCTACAACCAAGAGAGAAAATTGTGAGATTTGTGTAGTTTTGTGTGGTTCAAGACTTGAAGTGTGTGCTAAGAAGTATTTTGGAAAGAAGTTTAAAGGAACTACACAAAGAAGAATGTGAGTATTTCTTACTCACTGAGGATCATACGTGGTTGTTTTCTGTAATGTTATGATTTCTGCTTTATTTAATTATATGCATAGGAATGGTATATTGCATACTGTTAATAATTCTGATGCAAGTTAATAACAAGTTGGTTGTCGGGATGACCAATGGACAGGCATACCGCCTGTGCGAAAAACAATAATAAGTACAAGTTGACTGTCAGGATGGTCAATGTGCTAGGCAAGTTATGGCTACTTAATTGACTGTCGGGATGGTCAATGTACTTGGTTATCGAGATGACCAATGTACTAAGTATGCTACTTTGACTACTAGTGCGGAAAAGATAAGAAAACATGGTAAGGGAGTCAAATTTGTAAACAATGTCTATAGAGTGTAGGATATAAAAGTTAATCAAATGGGAAGACCATGGGATGCTTACTTAAGCACTAAAAATAATAATATAGTCACCTATGTAAATGTATACTCTTGATGTGAATATATGAAAACTATATATATAATTTATGCTGTTATATGTATATATCTATAGGTATTGTACACAACATGGAATATATATGTATTGTAGTGTCAAATACAAGAAATTATAGATTCCAAATATAGTGTTAAAAAGAAAGGTATATATATATATAATCTCTTTTGTTAGTATAAAAATGATAAGGTTACAAACGAAAATGTAGTTATTAAAATATCCAAACAATTAATGGTTCCATGTACTTAAGGACTAGGAGAGATGATTATAAATGATAATTTTCTTAGCACTATTTACTAATTTCATATTTCATGAATATAACCCTGCAGTTGATATTTTTGTGGATCCTGTGGAAGCGAAGGACTGTAAGTATAAATTACTTACTGAGGGTAGCACTGGATTTCAATAATGTTGTGTTTATGTTTTATTTTAATTGGATGCGTGTGATTGATTATTGCATACTGTTAATAATCAACCTATTAATATTGGGCGCAACGTCTCCCAAAGGTCCAGGATGGTAAATGTGCCTGAAACCGGAAACAATAATAATCATATTGATTGGAACGTCTTTCAAAGTACTAGAGGAGGGAGGTCTCCGATAGTGCGAAAACAAGTTAATTAAAATGTAATGTAGAGGGAACGGCCTCGAGAAAGACGCTGACCGGGGGAACGGCCCTTACAAGAGAGGAGTGCAATGACTATATTGAACTGTTAAACTTTGCATGAAAACTATCACTACATCATTATGTCATATCTCTGTTCCTTAAATAATGCATAAACCATTATGTTGTTGAATGACAGTTAGCTCACTTATGGAACTATGGGATTGTGGTTATAACCACCTTCTCATAGATGACTGTGCAGGCACAGACACTGACGAGTATCAGGATTATCAGGAGCCTTATGATGATCCTGGTTTCATAGATGGGACTGTCTAAAGTCTCCTTTTTATGATAGACTTGCTGAACAGTTTATCTTCCATGTCGTTATTAGGTTTTATTTTATGTACCTTCTAGACATCTTATGCTTTATTTTATGGTTTGTAATATGACTACTATTACATAGGACGTGAGCCGTGGGGGCCCTTATGTTATTGCTTTTGTGTGTATTTATTTGTAAGACCTTTTATTATTATTTTAATGTAAGTTGAGGTATTTCAATTAAAGCTCTATATGTGTTGAAAGGGAATTGTCCCTATCAGTGATGTTTTAAAAAAAAAAAGATATTCGTATTTTCCGCTGCGAGATTTATCGCCTCTGAAAGGTTAACGACACGTGATTATCCAGATATAATTACTTACGCTCTTTTGTAAAAAGCGGGTCGTTACATATTTGCTTTCAAGATTTCGATTTTTTGTCTGAATCTACGTAATCAAGGTGAACACAAGCAAAAATGGCATCAAATTTACACATGTTTCCAGATAAAGAGGCCGTCCAAAACTCCCATGACAGGTTAGTTTGTGTTTTGTGTATTGTTTTTATCAGTTTAGAAGTTTTTATTGTTTATGAAAGCAAAAAAAAAAAATTCTTTTTGAAATGGTGTTGCGTGAAAGAATTAATTTTTGTTACGAAAAAAAATGTATTTTTGTGTGAAAGAACAAAAAAACTATCTTGTAATGCCCAATCCTATAATTATTTTTTACAGAACCTACTCGTTGGGATGTATTTCCATTTTAAAGAACAAAAAATAAAAATCCTGAAATATTCTAACAAGATTGACATAGCATCTTCTAAGTGTTCTAGCATATTCTAACAAGATTTCAAGATTCTTACACATTTATATTTATCTTTTAAATAGTTATATAGAGGAAACGAACAAGAACAATGATTAAAATGTGGTTATTGATTATATGCCAAAGCTTGGCATGGAGTTTGATTCTGAACAAGAGGCATACGACTTTTATAATGAGTATGGACGAAATTATGGGTTTAGTATTCGTAAAGATTGGTGCAATAAAAGAAAGGTAGATGGCGTGGTGACTTCAAGACAATTTGTATGTTGTAAAGAGGGATTTTGAGACGAATGGGAGAGTGATGGTCAAAAAATGCGTGAGCGAGCTGAAACAAGGACAGGTTGCCAAGCACATATGAAAATTTGACTTGATAAAAAGAATAAGAAATATTGTATACAGAGGCTTGAGCTCAATCATAATCATATTCTTCATGTTTCACAATGTGCTCACATGATGCCATCACAACGAAGGATCTCACATGCACAAGCATTGGAAATTGATTTGGCTTATGATAGTGGTATAAAATTGAAAGATTCGTATGAGTTTATGGGTAGGCAAGCTAGTGGGAAAGATGTTCTTGGTTACACCAAGCAAGATCATAAGAATTACCTTCACAGCAAACGACAACGAGAGCTGAAATATGGTGAGTCAGGGTGTTTACTTAGATACTTTGAAAAGAAAAAGCGAGAGAATGTTTCCTTTTATTATGCATTACAGTTGGATGCTCCAGATCAGATAACAAATATTTTTTGGGTAGATCCGCAAATGATTGTTGATTATAAGTTATTTGGTGATGTAGTTTCTTTTGATACGACATACAGAACAAATAAGGAATATCGACCGCTTGCAATGTTTGTTGGGTTTAATCATCATAGAGAGGTTGTGATATTTGGGGCTGCACTTCTATACGATGAAACTATAGAGTCTTTCGAGTGGTTGTTTGAAACTTTCTTTGAGGCAATGTCAGGGAAGAAGCCAAATACAATCTTTACTGATCAAGATCCAGCAATGACAAAAGCTATTTCATTGGTGATGCCTAATACTTACCATTGATTGTGTACGTGGCATTTAATGCAAAATGCTTTGAAACATATTGGTCATTTATTAACAGGTGAGAATGAGTTTAGAAGTGATCTCAATGCTTGTTTTAAAGTTTGGGAAGAGGAAGATGAGTTCCTTAGTGCTTGGGATACTATACTTCATAAGTAAAATGTATGTGATAATTCTTGGCTTCAACGTTTATTTGAAGTGAAAGAGAAATGGGCTAAAGCATATGTCAAGATGTCTTTTTCTGCAGGAATGACTCCGACACAATTGAGTGAAAGTTTGAATGCTAACCTGAAGGATTATTTACAGTCAGATTATGATATTGTAAAGTTCTTCACACATTTTGATAGATTACTTAATGATAAGAGCTACAAGGAATTGCTGGCAGAGTATAATTTAAGACAAAAGTTACCAAAGATTAAGATGTTATCACCTATGTTGGTACAAGCAGCAAAGATTTATACTTCTCAACCATTTTTGAAGTTTCAAAAGCAATATGAAGAGTTCGAAGGAGCTTATGTCAAGGAGCTTATTGAAAGAAACTCATCTCAGGAATATATAGTGTCATTTTATGATAAGCCTCAAGATCGTAGAGTCATTTGGAATTCTTTGGAACACAGTGTTTCATGTAGTTGCAGAAAGTTTGAGAGATGTGGAATTTTGTGTAGGCATGCTTTAAAAAATTCTTGATGTTATGAATATCAAGGTACTTCCAAATAAATACATCCTTAAGAGATGGACAAAAGATGCAAGAAATGAAATTGTGCAAGACTTCAATGGACATGAAATAATAATAGACACCAATTTAGAATTCACAAATCGATATAAGTCATTGTGCCTCTTGTACGTCAAACTTATCAGTCGAGCAGCTGAATGTGAAGAAGCATACAAGATAGCATTGGAAAACTATACTGAGTTGAGCAAAAAGATTGAAGATGTCATGAGAAGGAAATCCGATCTTTACCAAGTTGATAATTCTCAAGAAAATCCTTTAAATGAAGATGTCATAAATGCTAAAGGCCTTAAAAACAAGCAAGGTTGTAAGGGAAAGCGTCGGATCAAAAGTTGTATTGAAGTGGCTAGAAAGAAGAACAAAAGTATCAACAGTTATCACCCTCAAGCAAATAAGAATTTACAAGTAGTTACCTCATAACTTTATATTTTGTTTCACATTTATACATGTTATTTATTTAATATGAGCTTCATTTATTAATTCGTGTGTAACTAAAATAGGGTCAATGTACTACTTCATCAATGCATGAAGCTGATAGTTTATTTTTATTTTTATTTTTTATTGCTTTCGTTTCACTTTATTTTATTTTAAGAAATCATATATAGTTATTGATCAATAATATATGGCATAGGATTTGTACATACCTCATTCTACAGCTAATGCCTCTTGTAGTCTTTACCCTTCATCAATACATCAGGTACTATTCTACTAAAATTTTATTTAAGGCATGTAGAATGCTAGTGCTAATCACTATTGTAATTCTTCCTTCATTTGGAAAATTGTAGGATACCGAGAGTAATTCGTGTCTCTTTACAAGTTTGAACATTCATGATACGACTCTATGGAATTTCTTTCCTAACCATTAGTTGGTGTTGTTCAGTTACTTTTAATTTGAAAAATTTGTTGGAATGTCCAAAATGAATTCCTATTCCTTTTGCACTTGCTCTTGTAATTTGATTGTTCAAACTTGGAATAGATTGCATCATGGGTAGAGCTTTTTGTTTTATGTAAATACAAGATATGGTTAGTGTTAACTAGTTTCAATTCCATCAAGTAGAACTAGAACTGTTATTGCTTTATAACAGACATTAAGACTATTTTATGTTTAGAGTTATTGAGTTTTATCTATATTTTCTGTAGACATTTCAAATCCAGCACAACTAAGGGTGTTGCTTTTTATGGCACAAAATTTTTACACACTTTCATCTTTATGGCTAAAGAAATACCATCTTTAGTTCCTATTGTGCACAATATTCTGCATGTCCAAAATTAGCAAAAATGTTGATTGCCCAGCCAAACAAAGACAAAGCAACTAACAGTAATAGGAGTGAACTCTATTTTGCAGTATATCCAAATGAATATATAGTCTAAACTAGAGATTCTCAAAGAAATCTAATATTAAGCAAAATACAATCAATATGAAAAATGACAAGTTATATGCCTGTCTTTAATAGAACTTGCATCAAGGGTGCTAACAGAAATCCATCAATTTTTGCTTAAAACACTTGTCAATCTTCTCCTTCACTCTTGCCCTATGGATTTCCTGCATGTTCTAAGAAATCACACTCTGGGTTACATTAGAAATCACTTACAAACCCACAATTTTACAACAAAACCTCCCAATCCAAAAACCCAAATCACTTCCGCTGTGCAGTCCCTGCAATCCGACCAAGAGAAGAAGCTGATTCGGCCTTTGAGTTTGACGTTGCTCTTGACCTTCACGGCTACCTTCATGGCTTCATCCCAGAGAGATCGAACTCGGTCACGCCGCCCGATTTTGCTGTCGTCTTTGAAGCGTCTTTTGTCGAGATCGAACCGTCTCTACACGATCGACATGAGGAGCTGCTGCTCCTCCCACGGATGAACTTCCCGATGTCCGGCATGTCTACGGACAACCACTGCAAGCGCTAGAATGAGACCTCGTCGCTTGAAGAAGAATGGCTTGGGGAAGACTCCTACTGCGGTAGATAGCTGTGAATGAAAGAGAGAGGAAAAAAAAAAGAAGCAAAAGTAACGGAGGACACATCGACACAGAGTTAAAAGAAAACAAATATGAAGAATGAATCGTAGCCGGTACTTAAAAGTACCGCAAATATGCAGTACTTTTAAGTATCACATAGTATCCGGATCCGGTTAGAAAAACTTCACTTATCACCCTTGATCTTTTATCACTTTTGCAATCATACTCTTAAACTTTAAAAAGTGTAAATTTAGTGTATCTATCTTTCAATTTTTTTTTTTCAATTTCAATCCTCCCGTCCAAATTCAACGTTAAATCCTAACGGATAAAGTGAAATTTTCAAAATACCCTTCCTTTTTTTTGAAAAAATGTGATCCAGTTTGTGATCCCCAGACTTGATTTTTTTTTAAGATAATTTATTTTTAATTATTAAATTAATGTATTTTTGTAATTTTATAAACATCTTAGGAGTATAAGGGACATTTAACTAGTCAATCGTTTGATTTACCGTGGACTGGAGGGTCGAAATAGAAAAAAATAAATAAAATAAAGATGGATACACTAAATTAACACTTGAGGGTATGATTGTAAAAGTGATAAAAGATCAGTAGTGGGAAGTAAATTTTTTCTTTATTAGGTTTTAGTATCCACTGTTAGAATATTATTATTAGTAGTAGTTGCAGAATTATCTTTATTTAGATTTTCTCTTCTGGAGCTTTGTATTTTCTATTTAAAGAAAGCTTATGATGAAAAAAACTTTACAACTCTGATAATGAAGGTTTGAGAAAGAGTAATGATACATGTCACCTTATGTTCTACTTGTGTCCATACTTTTATTTTCTAAGCCATGCGTAGCTTGTTACTTTTATAGACTTGAAGACCTAGTTATTCTCTTCTTTTTATCCATGCTTTCCGTGTCGGATCATATTGAGACTATGCAATTTAGGAAAAAATAAAGATATAAATGAAGAAAAAATAGTACATGCATAGAGAACCTTCGTCGTTTGGCAATGTCTCTACGTTCACAAGACCAACCAATTAACTTTTAATTATGTCAAAAACAATAGAGTTACATCATATGTATACTAATACCAGTTATACCCTAACCCGGTATATTAATTTCCCAACATACCCTTGCCATACTGCGGGGGTGGTTCCTAACCTATTGTTCCACGTGGCATAACAAAATAAAAAATAAGTTGCAGCGGGCTCCATGTAGGCTCTACTCCGCCCTTGGGGTCGATCTTTGTACTAAAGGTCAGTATTACTAACTCATTCAGAATATGAGCAACAATCTCTTATAGATTATTAATTTGTTTTTATGTACTTCCATTGAAGTTTTTGCATTATTAGTCATTGGGTGTTTCCTTTCCATAAAATAAAAATGGAAATAACTATTAGAGTTAGCTGGCCATTTAGAATACTGATCACCTAGTAATGAATAATAAATTAAAGCCACTTTACTTCTTTTTGGACGATTAGAGATGTGTGTGTGAAAGCACGACCATTTTATGATATAATTGGGCTTGTTTGACTTCAAGCCAAATGACAAATTCAAGTAAAGTTGATGGAAGAAGCTACAGACCAACGAAATTGAGTCTCTTAAGGATATAAATAGAGAAACGCTATATATCGCATTAATATTCTATCATTATTTTATTATGCTGATGTGGTAGTGTTAATACACCTTTAAAGTAGCCGTTGTTGAAAAGAAAAGAAAAGAAAAAAAAAAAAAATCAAGAGTGGATTGACATTGTCACGGACTCACGTAGCATAGTACTTGTGGAATATTGGTGTGGTATATATCATTACTTAATGATAAATATCATAATTTTATCTCACTTTGATAATGTATGTGGCATTACAAAACGTCATTTTTTCTTTAAGAAAAGAAAAGAAAAAAATCTAAAGACTGATTGAGAATGCAACATCAACAAAGTAAGATAAATTAAAGTATGGTGCATGTATATATAGCATTACTTGTATAAAAATATAATAATGAAGAACTTTGAGATGAGTATTAATGCTGCATACCACACAAACATATATTCCATAAATATCCTACAAAGCTAACATGACAAGGTCTAGTAGCCCTTGAATCACAGTCATTGTTAATATATATATATATATATATATATATATATATATATATATAATCAACTCTTGAAATATCAAACCCTTTTTTTTTTAAAAAAAAAAAAAGAAAAAAAAGAAAAAAAAAAAGAAGCAAAAAAAGATTTAAGGTCTAATTGACAGTGCAACATCAGCAAAATGAAATAAAAGTGTGTTATGGTGTATGTATAGCATTACTTATATAAAAATATACTAATCATGAAGTACTCTTAGAAAATGTAAAAAGTACTATTGAAATTAAAAAGATCTAGGTTGTTTATTTTTTTTTTTGGTGATTGATTGAATTCATGCAAACTAATCAATCAGTAGATCTATGCAGAATCCTCCAAACTCGGAAACATGGCTGGCCTATTCTCCAAGTTGCACCGCCAGCTAGTACTGGAAGGCCTTTGATCCAATCCAATTTGCTCATAAGTCACAAGGCTGTCCAATTCTTCATGTTATTTTATTCCCTAAACAACAATCTCCATCTATATAAACCATAACACGTACAAGAAATGGACAAAAAAAGAAAAGAAAAGAAAATACTAGTTTATCAATTGGGACACGGAAACACAGCCTGGATCATGAGCAATTGTGCTACTCAATTAGTACCATAGGAATTTTTAAGAAAAAAATAATAAAAGAAAAGGAAGAATAATTCACACCAAGTTCGACCTAGTGTCATTTAGGACATAGGGGCTAATTAGGTCAAGACTTTTTAGGTATTTTTGATTACTCAGGGAATTAGGATGACTCCATTTGTATCTTACTTTTTGTACTAAGGCTAAAATCCCCATTTGATGGATAATTAGGATCAAAATTAAGATATCGTGAAATTAATTTCAAAACTTCTTCTCATTAGTTACTTGAAATACTGAAAAATCTTTAATTTCCTTCTACTTTATAATTAGTTACTTGAAAGATGGTCTCCCACATCTTTCCTTCTACTTTATAATTTGTCTAAATACTGAAAAATATTCAAAACAAATCTATAGACGATCAAATTGTTTTAATATGGTTATGTCTGGGATGGTTGATACTATGCAATTTAGTGAAAAATAAAGATAAAAGGAAGAGAAACTATTATATAAAGAATTTACATGGTTCGACAGTATATTTACATTCACATGCAAGACTCAAAAACAATAGGGTCATATCATATATACAATGATACCAATTAAACTATTGCTAACCCGGTGTATTGAAAATTTTCAATATACCCTTGCTATACCGCGGGGGTACAATTCCCAACCTATTATTCGACCGAGCATAACTAAATTAAAATAAGCTACAATGGGCCTCATAGGCTCTGCTCCGCCCTTGAGGTATTATAATTATTATTATTATTATTATTTTTGAATGGAAACTCATATTTATATATAGAAAATTATGGGCTTTTATTCAGCAAGTATAATTGACGCAATACAGATAGGCCAGGGTAGGACTCAATCCAAACATGATGCAGCACTTAGTTAAAGCCAGTTTCGCAAATAGATTATATGGTTTTTATGTACTTCCGTTGTAGCATTTGCATTATTAGATCGAGTCATTGAAGTATTTCCTTTTCATAAAAAAAAAAATGAAAATAACTATTAGAGATAGCTAGACATTGTAGAATACTCACCTAGCAATGAATAATAAATTAAAGCCACTTTGCTTCATTTTGGAGGATTATATATTTACTTTTAATTTTATTACTAGAATTAATCTTATCTATTACTTATCCCAAAATGACAAAAAAGAAAAGAAAAGAAGATTTAATATATGTGCTTGTGTGAAAGCATGCACAAACATCTTTGACCATTTTATGATATCATAGTAATTTGGTTTATTTATTTTAACTTTACGCCCAATGACAAATTCTAGTAAAGTTGATGAAACAAGAGACCGACGAAATTGACTCTCACAAACATTTTAACTTCATGCACAAAACCTTTTTTTTTTTTTTTAATTGAACGTGGGAAATAGGTTACAGGAGGGTCTTTCCCACTCTTAACAGGATGGAAGAGAGAATATCGAATCCTATAGGAATGCTTTACAAACTTTTGCCATATAGGTCGGATTTTACTATATTGATATGGCAATATGTTGGTCAATTTGTAGATTAATCATTGAATAAAAAAAATCAAGGTAGAATGACACTGTCACGTCAGCATAGTGTGATATTACTATAGTATTTTGTATGATTACTAAATGTTATGTAGCTCACTTTTATCTCACGTTGCTTATACACGATTAATCAGCTCTTGAAAAATCAAACCATTTTTTTAAAATAGCAAAAAACAACAAAAAAAAAAAAAATTCAATAGCTAATTGACAATTCAACATCAGCAAAATGTAATAAAAGTGTGGTGTATAGTATTACTTATATAAAAATATATTAATCATGAAGTACTCTTAGAAAATGTAAAAAGTATTGAAATCAAAAAGATCTAGCTAGGTTGTTTACTTTTGTTTTTTGTGCAAGATTGAATTCATGCAAACTAATCAATCAGTAGATCTATGCAGAATCCTCCAAACTCAGAAACATGGCTGGCCTATTCTCCTAGTTGCACCGCCAGCTAGTACTGGAAGGCCTTTGATCCAATCCAATTTGCTCACAAGTCACAAGTCTGTCCAATTCTTCATGTTATTTTATTCCCTAAACAACAATCTCCATCTATATAAACCATAACCCATTTCATCATCCTACACCACCCGAAAGACATCCCTATACAACATAGCTCTAATACCCTTAGCAAGGCTGCAAGTTTGTCTGAAAATGGGTTCGAAGGCTATTGCAACCATAGCTTTTCTAGTCTCTCTCAACCTTCTCTTCTTCACTATGGTCACTTCAACCTATGTCCCTTGCCCACCACCGCCACCAAAGACTCCCAAACACCCTCCGGTAAAGCCACACCCGACCCCAGCAGCACCTAAGCCCGCCACTTGCCCCAAGGACACCCTTAAGCTAGGGGTGTGTGCCAACTTGTTGAATGATTTGGTGCACCTTGTTGTTGGAACCCCACCAAAGACACCCTGCTGCAGCCTCATCCAGGGGCTTGCTGATGTGGAAGCTGCTGTTTGCCTTTGCACTGCCATCAAGGCCAATGTTTTGGGCATCAATCTCAATGTCCCCGTCTCGCTGAGCTTGCTGCTCAATTACTGCGGAAAGAATGTTCCCACAGGCTTCCAATGCGCCTAATGGTGCTGAATGTCTCATTTTTCTACTTGCTTTCCTTTTATAATCTGATTATTTTCGTCATTTCCCATTAATTTGGGCTTTCAATTGGTTTATTGGACTCTCAACTACTTGGCCTTCCACACTCTAGTGGCAATAAATTAAAGAGGCTATTGTGGGGGAAACAATAAAATCTGTGTTTTTTCTATATGTAAAACTCTCTTGATGAATATGGTGCTTTCAATCTGTCTCTTTTTCTTTTCTTTTTTATTTGTTTTATTATCTTGTTGGGTTTTAATGATTGATTTAGGGATATTAAAAATTACCACCTATTCCAAATTAAAATATAAGCTTTGTAGAATATTTAATTAGAATGAGAGTGATGGAAGATATCAAATTTTTCAAAAGCTTAAATTAATAAAAAAAATTTAGTTGATTTAATCATTTAATTAATATGCTCGTAACCGTTAAGAAAGTAATTGTTGTGTTGTAGGTAATTCCTACTTGTCAACATTTTTTTCTCTTGGTTCTTATCAAACAGATTTGGATTTAGAAAGAAATGCAAATTAGACAAAGTAGCAGAAACTTCATATACTCAAAGAAATTAAAAATTAATTGAAGACCAAAAAACCAGAACCCCTACTTTGCTCTCTATAAATTGATATAGTCCAAATCATGCCAGCAGGTAGTGCCAAATCTGAACCAAATGCCAAAGAAATGTAATTTTTTTTTATTTAATATAATTAACCTGGCTTGCACAAAGATAAATTTGCTTAATTAATTCAATTCAATGAGAACAAGAGGCAGAAAGATTGAGGTTCTATTCACATACAAAGCCTTGAGAGAGCTTCTACCCGCAAGCATTAAGAAGCAAAGTGATGGCAACAGCCAGCTTGAGCTTGACAATTCCCAACACGTTGGCGTTAATTAATGGCGGTGCATAAACACAAGCCAGCTTCAAGATCTGCAAGGCCTTTCACCAGCGTGCAGCATTCCTCGCTTGGTTTCGTCCTAATAACCTCAGTGACCAGCCCTAGCCAGCTCCCAAAAACATCATACTTCAGACTATCTTTCGGGCATTTCGGGAGATGCTTTTGGAAGATTATGATCATTATGAGATGAAACATGAGTGAAAGATATGATGTTAAGGAAGATGATGAAGCAAGCTGCTGCGGCCTTAATTATGACCCCTAAAACCCATCTTATCCTACAACAAATTCTAGAGCTAGTATATATTCATCAGGGTATATATAGAGATAGGGTCCGACATATATTATATAGGGAGAAAATATATATACTATACCCTCATGAAGTATCATCACATTTTTATTTACGCCTTCAAATTTTAAAAAGTAAAATCAGTCCTTGTGATATTTGAAACCAGAATAACTTTGAAGTTATTAAAAAAACAAGAATAATTGTAAAATTAGTCATTGTGGTTAGCCTAAATTACAAATCACTTCATGAGGTATAAAAAATAATTCAACGGTCATCGGGTTAGGCCAAAGTAACAATTTAATTATATTATTAATTGTAATCAAATTCCGTCAAAACACTTGACGGATTCCATTAGTGTGCCACGTCATTACTAATATTATGATGATACGCGTCACTCTTTTTAAAAAAAATATAAATGTATAGAACTTAAAAATTTAATTTTTTTTTTTAAAAAAGGAAAATAAAATAAAAAAGAAAGGGGGTGACCTAGGAGCCACTCCCACCGGCACTGATTTTGTATTTAAAAAAAAAAAAGAAAAAGGAGGCTAATATGGAAAGGGCCATCCCTTTTTTTTTTTTTTTTTTTTTTTTTTTTTTTGATAATTTCAGTTTTCTCCTTTTTTTGGTTATTTTTTTTTAATAGTTTTAATAAATGATACTTTTTAAATAAATTTCACGGTATTCTAGAGAGAAAAATATAAAAATGTTTAATTTTACACACAGTGATAATGTAAAATGTTACTTTTTAAAATTTGAAAATGTAAATGAAAATACGACGGAAGTTAGGGCTAAAATATATTTTTCTCATATATATATATATATATATATATATATACAAAGGCCAAATTCCGGGCACTGTCGCCGGAATTTTGGTGTGAAATGAAATGAATCCAACGGCCGAGAATTTTCATGAACGTGCGTGTAAGAATGAAGAGTTGAAGTTCAAAAAATGATTTATGGTTTTTAAACCATAAATCATTTTTCAAAAATTAAAGAGATTTTTTTGGTCAAACTTAAAATGATTTTTGCAGACTATTATTTTCGGTTGCACCAAACAACGAAAAATACTAAAATATTTTACGCCAAAACAAACGAAGTATAAAAAGATAAAGGAAAGATATGAAAGAGAGAAAGATTGAGGTAGTTCAACAAATGGCCTACATCTGTACGTTAAGCCTTATAGACTACATCTTTTTTTTTTTTTTTTTGAAATGAACTTTATTTGATATTTGATTTAAGTACAAATGCTCTATTTATAGAGCTTTATATGTGATTTGAAATACAAACCTATCACTTAAATTATGGTTATCTAATCTCTTACTATACGATAATCAAATCTCCCTAAATCCCTTCATTTAGATAATACAGGATCGAGCTGGGTGGAGTCACTACATTACGTCCAAGACAGAATGTCATTTTTTGCTTAATTTTGTCCTTTTGGCTTAATTTAGGAGATGCATCATATATATATATATATATATATATAGAGAGAGAGAGAGAGAGAGAGAGAGAGAGAGAGAGAGCTACCAAGGGGCTTGATAATTTTTTTAGTTTTGCCATTTCTATTTTTTTTTTTTTTTTTTTTTTTTCAATTTGGCTTCCTAATTCCAAATGCTGGCTCCACCCTAATGTATATATAAGATATATGAATGAGTAATTTTAGGTAGGAAAATGATTTTCATCCCTGGATAAAAAGGTTGTACGTAGCATACTCTATATATACATCCTATGTGCAATTTGACAATCATGCGTGATAGTTAGATTTTTGTTAAATGTTAATGGAAAAATGTTAACGGGTAAATAATAACATCACAGGGCACCGAAATTTGTGATTAAGATTCCCTCAATTTTTTTTTAAATTTGAGATTTTCAAATTGTTAAATTCTAGCCATATTTACATCTAACAGTTTACGACATACCATTTATCACACAAAATAAATGATAAAGTAATGAAATTTTTTTTACATTGCATTATTAGTGTACATAATGTCATATCAACTTTAAATTTGTTTTGAGAAAAATATATTTTAACCCCTCAAAGTTTATTTATTTTTTCACTTTTACCTCAAAGGTTTAAAAAGTAACAATGGACTCTAACAAAGTTTCTGAAATCTTGTTGCAAAATTTATCTATCTAAAAAAATAAAAAATAAAATCTTATGAAATTCTCGAGTACTGTCAGAATAATCTCTCTTCTATCAGGATATGGTAGAAGCGCATTCAGGTTTCGAACCTACAAATATTATGTAATAGTCCTATTAATAATAGATGGGCTGGGTTTAGTAATGGGCTGGATGGGCTTGGCCCATCCCAATTGTAAGTAGGGATATGTGTATACAAGCCCATAAGCCTAGTTGTAAAGGGATATCTGATGGGTGATTTGTGATCGATTGTGAGTTTTTAGAACTTTGGAGACAGGCAATCTCGAATTTGCCATTACCATTACTACTTGATTTTCTCTTTCAATTGTTCATTTTTTCCCTCTCAAATCTCTTTCCATTTCCATATTTCTTGTTAAATTCCATAACAGTTTAGGGAACTGTTACAAATTAAATTAAATTTTTCGAAGATCCCACGCCAGAAGAATTCAAACAAATTAAAAATAAATAAGGTGGATTGACCCTTGGAGAAGAGCTTAGCTTCTAGCTTGTAGACAGTAGACCTGACCTGATCAAGAAATGGCCTGAGCTCCACGACACCTGAGAAATCCCACAACAAGGCTCATCTTCTTCCTTTCACACCTTTCAAAAGTGTACATATATTGTTGGAAATAATTTTGGATGGTGCAAAATTTTTTTATTAAAATAAAATAATACCAATTAATCTGAAAATTAACAATTAAATAGATAATTGGTTGAAAATATTTTTGTTGATACTAGATCATATTAATCCGAAATAATAATAATAAAATAAATACAGTACAAGATATTAAAATTAAAGCAAAGAAATATCTCACAATTCTATAAAATTACGCAAGAGCGTTGTCTTTAAAGGTTGATTCATTCCTTCCGGAGTATATAACTTGGTGGAATTAGATCTCTTGACACGCAATTTCACAAAATTAGACTATAACGTTTATCTTCGTTAATGACACACTTTCAAGAACGAAGATCAAATAGAACAATCCTTTGATCAAAGTGGATAAGGGACTTCAAAAAATATTTTTCTTTGTAAAAACACTAATAATATAATATATGGCCTCCTACCATGAAGCAAGCATTTTGCAACAATGTATATAGTGTTCGATCTTTTTTTCTTTCTGGTAAGCTACATGTATATATAAAAGGAAAAAAAATATGATTAAAAAATATCATAAATGAAAATTTGACTGCATGTTTAATGTTTGACTGTTTGAAGAACAAAGTTACAAAAGTCATGAAAGTTACGAGTCTTATGACTTGAAGGTCAAACAGTTAAAAAAAGGGTTAAAAAGAAAACTCTTGAATACTAAAAAAACGTAAACCTTGCATGTTAATGACCAACGGTTAACAATATTATTTTTTGTTAAAACATTTCTACTCTCTTTATAAAAAACTAATAACCATATTATTAAACATTAACATATTTTAAAGACCTTTAAAAAGAAATATTGTTTGTAAAAAATACAACAATATCCATCAACCCTTTGCTAAATTTGTATTTAGTTTTGCACCAAGATGAGTCTGCTATAGAAGGGTGTTACTTTCGTGCTGGGCACCATGTGTGGGATCCTCGTAACTTGTGGGGTTTAACGTTACCATCATAATCACGAAGCTCGCAAGAACTGGTCTTGTCATCGCGACGGCAGTAGGAATAACTGCTGCAAGCCCCGGAGTGGAAGAGGCAACAAAAACAATTCTGAATAATTAGCCACGTAAATGTATTACATGTGTTGCAGTAACTGGTTATTACCCGAGTTCTTAATTTCCACTTCTTGTCGTAGAGTTGTATTTGTGTTACTATTATGTGTACGTACGTGTTTCTTTCTTTTCTGAGCTAATATTTTCAAGTGTAGGTGGAGTATGAAGATGACATATTGTGCATTTGAAGGGTTTGGTTTGTGGGCAATTTTTTCTGTTTCTTTCTTCAATGTTCAATTGACTAAAATGATGTTTGGTATTTTAGTCCTTGCAAAGAAAAGAAAATATGGTCCTATATTACTAAAATGATGTTTGATTCCAATTGACTAGTTTTTTTAAGAAAAACAAAAATTAAATAAAGCTGGACGTGGTAAATATGCAAAATATATCTTACTTGTAACTCAAGCAAATAGATATATAGTTAGTAACAGTTTTTGAACGATGATGTGTCAAGCTCCAATTGGGTCTATAGTTAAAAATGCTATGGATCGGGAGCAGCCATTTGGTGCTTTTAAATCGATCCCATGAAATTTTTCTTTTTATTTGAAGACTCCCAAATCTTTCCTCCTACTTCATTTGTTTAAATAATGACACTATAGATGATCAGGTTGTTTTAATATGATTATGTTGGGGATTGTTGGGATGTTGGATGACATTTACCCATATTTTTGGAGTTTTCGGAATTAAGAAAAATAACGATGAACACATTGGAAAGTGTTATTTGAAAAGATTTTTGTTCGGTTGCATACAATAGAAATATAAAAGAAAAGAATATATTTGTTGGATTTGTCACTATCCCAGCTGATTGTCAACTATATTTGGTTGACAAAAAAAAATAAAAAAATTATCGATTTTTTATTTTAGATTAGGATTTTACTGTTATTTTGAATTTTCCATCTTTAGTTTATTTTTATTGCTATTAAGATTTAAGATTTGATAATATTTTTCTTCTTAGTTGATTTATTTGCTTATTAGGTTGGAAAAACTTCACTTACCATCCTTGATCTTTTATCACTTCTACAATCATATTTTTAAACTTTAAAAAGTGTCAATTTAGTGTATCAATCTTTCAATTTTTTTTTTTTTTTCAATTTCAACCCTCCAATCCAAATTCAACGTTAAATTCTAACAGAAAAAGTGAAATTTTCAAAACACCCTCCCTTTTTTTCTTTTCCTTTTTTTTTTTTTTAAAAAAAAAAAGTTGAAAAAATGTGATCTAGTTTGTGCTCCCCAGTGGTCAGGTTTGTGACTCGCTGTGGGCCACGTTTGACCCTTGGCGGGTCAGACTTGATTTTTTTTTTAAGATAATTTTTTTTAATTATTAAATCAATGTATTTTTGTAATTTTATAAATATCTTAAGGGTATATGAGACATTTTACTAGTCAACCGTTTGATTTAACGTGGATTAGAGGGTCGAAAGTCGAAAGTCAAAAAAAAAAAAAAAACCAAAGATGGATACACTAAATTGACACTTGAAGGTATGATTGCAAAAGTGATAAAAGATCAGTGATTAGTATCCACTGTTAGAATATTATTATTAGTAGTAGTTGCAGAATTATCTTTATATTTTCTCTTTTGGAGATTTAATTTATATTTTCTATTTAAAGAAAGCTTATGATGAAAAAAACTTTACAACTCTGATAACGAAGGTTTAAGAAAGCTTTTTTTTTTTTTTTTTTTTCCTTCTCTCTAGCGCTCTATTCTCAAACTTAAAGTTGAAGCCTTTTCATCTGGCCCCCACTGGGTCTAGAGTTCGTGTCTTCTTTCCAGTAAAGAGTGTCAGGAGTTTTTGACTGCTGTTTCTTCTCTTTCTTTCTGTTCGGGTGATTTTATCTTATTGTGAGTTATGGAGGACTTATCATCTATGTGGGGGAATTTTACCTTATCAGAACGAGAAGATACAGAAGTTAAGATTGGGGATGATCGTATTGAGCCCATCTCTGGTAGGGGCCAGTCCTGCCTTGTGGGAAAACTCTTAGCTGACAGAGTGGTCCCGAGAGATTACATTAGGGTCCACATGATGCGGGCATGGAAGACTCTCGGGGGGGTTGCGTTTAAGATGTTGGGAGATAACTTATTTTTGATGGGAGTTTGAAAACTCTTGGGAAAAAATACATATCCTTGAAAGGCGACCATGGCTCTTTGATGGAAATCTTTTTGCTGTGATGCCTTTTGATGGTTTCACTCCTCCTTCTCAATTAGTTTTTGAAAAAGCAGCTTTTTGGGTAAGGATGTATAACCTTCCCTTGGCATGCATGGGTTCGGATATTGGGGAACAGATTGGGGCAACTGTGGGAGAAGTTGATCAGAACGATGGGGAGGCTGAATGGGGGGAGTATCTACGCGTTCGAATTATCATTGATCTTACAAAACCATTAGACAGGGGTAGGAAAATCAATATCAGGAACAAGTCTACTTGGGTGAAGTTGAAATATGAGAAGCTACCTAATTTCTGTTATAACTGTGGTGTGGTGCGCCATAGTAGGTGGGGCTGTGCTGCAAAAAGCTTGAAGGGTGAGGGAAGCTTATCTGGAGACACCCCTTTTGGCCCTTGGCTCAGAGTTCCTCCCGTTTTTCGCAGATGGAAGGGAGGCTCTGGTTCTTGGGGAAAGGAGAGTTCAAATCTCAGTTCCAAGGCCAAGTTTTCGGATTCAGACGGTGGGCTCATGGCGGCGGAGATGTCCTCTGGCGGTAACGGAGATTCGTAGAATTCAAACCCTTCTCCAGGACAGCATGATCGGCAGGAGACGTTGGAGAAACGCCCGGGATCTTTGGGTTCGAGCGTTATGAAGCTTGATCTCCGGGAGATTAATTCCCATCAGAGTTTAATTGACCCAGTAATGGATGGAGCGTTACAGAATAGGAAAGAATTCATGGTGGATTCTGAAGGAGATGATAAGGAAAAAACGGAGTATAAGGGATGCAGAAGAGAAGAAACTGAGGCCTTAAATGGTCATCTAATGAGGGGAACGGTTATGGAAAATAATCTACCCTCTAACGATATTTCATTTAAAATTCAAGAGAAGGGTCAAGAATTATTAAAAAAGACCGTGGGGGTGGGCCTCCTTCTCAGTATGTGGGAAATTGGGATTCAGAATTGGGCCGGATGAAGTGGCAGGCTGTGGGTGATGGGCTGCATGAAGTCCAGCTTGAATGGGACCCGAAGGCATCTTCTTATTTTCCTTTCGTTGTCCCTAAAAACTTAAAACGAAATGCCACGCGTAAGCCTTTTAATTCATTATCCAGAACAGGAAAAGTGGAAGGTTCAGGATCTGTTTTCAAGGGCCAGAAAGGAAGTATTCGGAAATCTTTGGGGGCTTTTCTCATGGGTCAAGCAGAAACAGGCAGCAGAAATGGAAGCAGCGGAATGGAAAGGTGCTGAAGGAGGGTTATCTAGTGGGGACGTCTGATGTGGTGGGAGAAGTTCAGGATGGAAAGCGGAAGTTTGTTGTGGCTAACGAATGTGGAAATTCAAACAAACAAAGAAGATATGAAGGGTGTAGCAATCCCGGCAGGAGCACTTCGGCAGAGGCTATGGAACAGGCCCGCCGTGAGCAATGATCGTCTTCAGCTGGAACTGTCGGGGGCTTGGCAACCCCCGGACAGTTCAATCCCTTTGCCGGATGGTGAAGGACAAGAGGCCCTCTTTGGTTTTTCTAATGGAAACCAAAGTGACTAGTAAGAAGGTACGTTGTCTCCCTTTGAAGCTTGGAATGGAAAACATGTTTGTTGTGGATTGCCGTGGAAAGAGTGGGGGCTTAATTCTCCTATGGAAATCCTCGGCTCTGGTTGAAATTCAGAATTTCAGCTGTGGTCATATCAATGCTGTTGTTAAAGAGCCAAATGGTGGTATTGCATGGAAGCTGTCTTGTTTTGTGAACCGGCTTGGAGAAAAGTTTGAAATAATTTGAAGTGTTGTCAACGTGCTTTCCAGAAATGGGTGAGAAAGGAAGGGGGAAAAGTGGAGGATCAAATTGTGAAAAAGGAGAGGGAACTTCAACTCCTTCAAATGCAGGAAGATAATTTTGATATTGACAAGGAGAACCAGATTAAAGATGAGCTGCAAAATCTCCTTCAACAGGAAGATTTAAAATGGAGACAAAGAGCTAAGGAAACCTGGCTGCAATCGGGTGATAAGAACACAAAATATTTTCATGCCAGTGCAAGTCAAAAGCACAGGAGAAATGTGGTGGAGAGGATTATGGATCAACATGGGAGACACTGCTCCACTCAGGGGTCAGTTGAAGAGGCTTTTGTGGATTATTTTCAATCTCTGTTTACGGCTAGAAGAAACCTGGATGTGGAGGCTAGCACCAGATTTGTTGAGTGCAAAGTGATGGGAGCTATGAACAGCAAGCTTTTAGCAGATTTTACAATTGATGATATTTCTACTACCCTAAACCAGATGGCTGCCCTAAAAGCCCCGGGTCCAAATGGCTTCTCAGCTGGTTTCTTTCAACAGAATTGGGCAACAATTCATGGGGAGGTTTGCAATGCTATTCTTTATTTCTTTCAAACTGGTGTCTTAGATCCCAAGATTAATGCCACAAATATTGCTTTGATTCCTAAAGTCGATTCTCCTTGTAGTGTCACTAACTTTAGACCAATTAGTTTATGTAATGTTATTTATAAACTAATTTCTAAAGTTTTGGCCAATAGATTAAAAGAGATTTTACCAGAAATTATTTTCCCTTCCCAGAGTGCTTTTATTCCTGGGCGGTTAATCACTGACAATATTGTTGTAGCATTTGAGATTATGCATTCGATGCAGACCCGTATGTGGAGTAAGGTCGGATTTATGGGGATGAAGCTGGATATGAGCAAGGCTTATGACCGGGTTGAATGGCCTTTTTTGGAAGCTGTGATGTCTAAGCTTGGCTTTGATGATCGGTGGATTCATCTAGTTATGACTTGTGTTCGGTCGGTCTCCTATTCTGTGGTGGTTAATGGCCAATCGGTGGGCAATATAGTTCCTTCGAGGGGAATTCGACAGGGAGATCCAATTTCACCCTATCTTTTTCTCCTTTGTACTGAAGCTTTAAGTTCTTTGTTAAGCCAAGCAGTGGAAGCGGGTGTCATTACAGGGGTCCCTTCTTCGCCTAGAGGTCCCCGTATTAGCCATTTGTTATTTGCTGATGATAGCTTGCTTTTCTGCAAAGCTAATTCGGTTGAATGGAGGCGCATAATGAGGATTCTAGAAATCTATGAAAATGGGTCCAGGCAGAAACTAAATCTCCAAAAGACTGCGATTCTCTTTAGCCGGAATACTTGTGAAGCCAAAAGATAGGAGATCCTTAGTTCATCGGGCTTTTCTGAGGTTGAATGGATCGATAAATATCTGGGTCTGCCCTATTTTATTGGGAAGTCTAAGATTCAGTCTTTCAATAGTATTAAAGACCGGGTGCAGCAACGACTCAATAATTGGAAGATCAAGTTCCTTTCTCAGGCGGGAAAAGAAATCCTTCTAAAAGCGGTGGTGCAGGCAATCCCTACATACAGTATGAGTGTTTTTCTTATTCCTATCTCTCTTAGCAGGGATCTTGAGGGGATGATGCAGAGGTTTTGGTGGGGGCATATGGCAAATGACGATAGGGTGCATTGGATGAGTTGGGAGAGGATGGGAAGAGCAAAAACTATAGGGGGTCTTGGATTCAGGGACTTGATTATGTTTAACAAGGCACTTCTTGCTAAACAGGGTTGGCGCATTTTGAAGTTTCCACATTCCCTTGTTAGTCAGGTGCTACGGGGCAAATATTTCCCTCATGATTCTTTTTTATCGGCTGAATTAGGAAATAGACCCTCCTATGTGTGGAAAAGTTTGTTATCTTCAAGGGAATTGCTCAAAGATGGTTTGGTGTGGAGAATTGGTGATGGGAGAACGTGAAAATTTGGAAGGATAGGTGGTTACCAACACCGATTACTCATGCTGTTCAGTCTCCTCCCACAGTCATTCCTGAAGATTCTCCTGTAGCAACCCTTATTGATCAAGAGGCTCACACATGGAACTTGGGGCTTATCAATTCCATTTTCTTACCAGATGAGGCAAAGGTAATTGCTTCTATGCCTTTGTGCCCTTCTCTTCCTCCGGATAAACTTGTTTGGCTGGGCACCACAAATGGGGTTTTCTCGGTAAGGAGTGCATACCATATGGGCATGGAAAATATTTTTAGGGGGAGGGGAAGTGCATCCAATGATTCCTTTGTTAACAGAATTTGGAAGGTTATTTGGAATTTGGAGGTTCCAAATTCTGTTAAAATGTTCATGTGGCGTGCCTGTAATGATCTTCTCCCTACAAAGTGCAACCTTTTAAAGAGAAAAATGGTGAAAGAGAGTATGTGTCCTTGCTGCTGGAGAGAAGAGGAAACAGTGGTACATGTATTGTGGTCTTGTCTGGCTGCCCAAGATGTGTGGGGAAGTGGATCTACGATTTTTCAAAAATGTGCTTTTAATGGAGACAGGATTATGCAATTTATGGAATTTTGCTTGGACTGGCTGAAGTTGGAAGATCTAAACTTAATGGCGGTTATTGCAAGGCGAATCTGGCTAAGGCGAAATAAGTTCATTTTTGAGTCATCGTTCTCCCATCCACGAATTATATATTCAGAGGCAGTGGCTCACCTTGAGGATTATCAAAGATGCAATAAAAAGGGGGGTGATCTCGCTTCTTTGGAAACTTTGCAGACCATTCCTAGTCCCCAAATAGGTTGGTGCCCCCCTCCTAATGGTCTTATTAAAGTCAATTGGGATGCTTCTATTAACATTCCGAAGGAGTGGATTGGCATTGGTGTTGTGGCAAGAGATCATTCTGGAAACGTCCTTGGAGCAAAGTCCCTCACTAAAAAGGTTGTAGCTGCACCAAAGTTAGTGAAGGCTATGGCAGCTTACGAGGCAGTGATATTTTGTAAAGATGTGGGATTTTATGAGATTATTTTGGAAGGGGATGCAAAACAAGTTGTAGATGACGTGAACTCAAGATCCCCAAAACATGACGTTTTTGGTCTTTTTGTGGAAGGTATAAACATGAAAATGCAAGGACTAAGAGAAGTTTCTATCTCTCATGTCAGTAGAGAGGCTAACAATGTTGCTCACCTATTAGCAAAAGAGGCCTCTACTACAGAGATGGACGGTGTTTGGCTTGAAGAATGTCCCACTTTTATTTTGAATGATGTACTTAGGGAGACTTTGTCTCCCTAGATCCCCATTTTGTTGGGATCGATTTGTTTACTTTAATGAAGATTGGCTACTTTGTTCAAAAAAAATAAGAAAGAGTAATGATACATGTTACCCTCAGGTTCTACTTGTGTCCATACTTTTATTTTCTAAGCTATTCGTAGCTTGTTACTTTTATAGACTTGAAGATGCAGTTATTCTTTTCTTTTTATCCACGCTTTCTGTGTTGGATCATGTTGAGACTATGCAATTTAGGAAAATGTAAAGATAAAAATGAAGAAAAAATAGTACATATAGAACCTACGTCATTTGGCAATGTCTCTACGTTCACAAGAGCAACCAACTAATTTTTAATTATGTCAAAAACAATAGAGTTACATCATATGTATGCTAATACCAGTTAAACCCTAACTCGGTATATTAAATTTCCCAATATACCCTTGCCATACTATGGGGGTGGTTCCTAACCTATTGTTCCACGTGGCATAACAAAATGAAAAATAAGCTGCAGCGGGCCCCATGTAGGCTCTACTCCGCCCTTGAGGTCGATCTTTGTACTAAAGGTCAGTATTACTAACTCATTCAGAATATGAGCAACAATCTCTTATAGATTATTTTGTTTTTATGTACTCCCATTGAAGTGTTTGCATTATTAGAGTCATTGGGTGTTTCCTTTCCATAAATAAAAATGGAAATAACTATTAGAGTTAGCTGGCCATTTAGAATACTCACAGAGTAATGAATAATAAATTAAAGCCACTTTACTTCTTTTTGGACGATTACAGATGTGTGTGAAAGCACGACCATGTTATGATATAATTGGGTTTGTTTGACTTCAAGCCAAATGAAAAATTCAAGTAAAGTTGATGGAAGAAGCTAGAGACCAACCAAATTGACTCTCACTAACTTGCTGTCATGCCTTAAGGATATACATAGGAAACGCTATATATCGCATTAATATTTTATCATTATTTTACTATACTGACGTGATAATGTTAATACACCTTTAAAACAGCCGTTGTTGAAAAGAAAAGGAAAAAAAAAATTAATCAAGAGAGGATTGACATTGTCACGGACTCACGTAGCATGTACTTGTGGAATATTGGTGTGATATATATCATTACTCAATAATAAATATCACAATTTTATCTCACTTTGATAATGTACGTGGCATTACAAAACGTCATTTTTTCTTTTAAAAAAGAAAAAAAATCTAAAGGCTAATTGAGAATGCAACACCAACAAAGTGAGACAAAATTAAAGTATAGTGTATATATAGCATTACTTGTATAAAAATATTATAATGAAGAACTTTGAGATGAGTATTAATGCTGCATACCACACAAACATATATTCCATAAATATCCTTCAAAGCTAACATGACAAGGTTTAGTAGCCCTTCAATCACAGTCATTGTTAATATATATATATAATCAACTCTTGAAATATCAAACCCTTTTTTTTAAAAATAAAAAATAAAAAAAAAAAGATTTAAGGTCTGATTGACAGTGCAACATCAGCAAAATGAAATAAAAGTGTGGTACGGTGTATGTATAGCATTACCTATATAAATATACTAACCATGAAGTATTCTTAGAAAATGTAGAAAGTATTGAAATTAAAAAGATCTAGGTTGTTTTTTTTTTGTTTTTGGTGCTAGATTGAATTCATGCAAACTAATCAATCAGTAGATCTATGCAAAATCCTCCAAACTCGGAAACATGGCTGGCCTATTCTCCAAGTTGCACCGCCAGCTAGTACTGGAAGGCCTTTGATCCAATCCAATTTGCTCACAAGTCACAAGGCTGTCCAATTCTTCATGTTATTTTATTCCCTAAACAACAATCTCCATCTATATAAACCACAACGACACAAGAAATGGACAAAAAAATAAAAAGAAAAGAAAATACTAGTTTATCAATTGGGACACGGAAACACAGCCTGGATCATGAGCAATTGTACGTGCTACTCAATTAGTACCAAAGGAATTTTAAAGAAAAAAAATAATAAAAGAAAAGGAAGAATAATTCACACCAAGTTCGACCTAGTGTCATTTAGGACATAGGGGCTAATTAGGTCAAGACTTTTTAGGTATTTTTGATTACTCAGGGAATTAGGATGACTCCATTTGTATCTTACTTTTTGTACGAAGGCTAAATTGAAATACTGAAAAATCTTTAATTTCCTTCTACTTTATAATTAGTTACTTGAAAGATGGACTCCCACATCTTTCCTTCTACTTTATAATTTGTCTAAAGACTGAAAAATATTCAGAACAAATCTATAGATGATCAGATTGTTTTAATATGGTTATGTCTGGCCGGGATGGTTGATACTACGCAATTTAGTGAAAAGTAAAGATATATAAAAGGAAGAGAAAATATCATATAAAGAATTTACGTAGTTCGACAATATATTCACATTCACATGCAAGACTAAAAACAATAGGGTCATATGACTCATATCATATATACAATGATACCAATTAAACTCTAGCTAACCCAGTGTATTGAAATTTTCAATATACCTTTGCTATACCGTGGGGGTACAATTCCCAACCTACTATTGGACAGAGCATAACTAAATTAAAATAAGCTACAATATATGGGCCTCATAGGCTTTGCTCCGCCCTTGAGGTATTATAATTATTATTGTTTTTGTTTTTGTAAGGGAAACTCTATTTATATATCGAAAGTTATGGCCGGGCTCTTATTTGGCAAATATAGTTGACGCAATACAAATAGGCCAGGGTAGGACTCAATCCAAACATGATGCAGCACTTAGTTAAAGCTAATTTCGCAAATAGATTATATTGTTTTTATGTACTTCCGTTGTAGCATTTGCATTATTAGATCGAGTCATTGAAGTATTTCATTTTCATAAAAAAAAATGGAAATAACTATTAGAGATAGCTAGCCATTTAGAAGAGTCACCTAGTAATGAATAATAAATTAAAGCCACTTTGCTTCATTTTGGAGGATCATATTTTTACTTTTAATTTTATTACTAGCTAGAATTAATCTTATCTATTACTTATCCAAAGATGACAAAAAAAAAAAGATTTAATATATGTGCTTGTGTGAAAGCATGCACAAACATCTAGCTTTGACCATTTTATGATATCGCAGTAATTTAGTTTATTTATTTGAACTTTATGCTCAATGACAAACTCTAGTAGAGTTGATGGAACGAGAGACCGATGAAATTGACTCTCACAAACATTTTAACTTCATGCACAAAACTTTTTTTTTTTTTTAATTGAACATGGGAAATTGGTTACAGGAGGTTCTTTCCTACTCTTAACGGAATGGAAGAGAGAATATCGAATTCTATGGGAATGCTTTTCAAACTTTTGCTATATGGGTCGGATTTTACTATATTGATATGGCAATATGTTGGTCAATTTGTAGTTTAATCATTGAATAAAAAAATAAAGATAAATTAACACTGTCACGTCAGCATAGTGGGATACTAGTATACTATTTTGCATGATTGTTAAATGTTATGTAGCTAACTTTTATCTCGCTTTGCTTATGCACGGTCAATCAGCTCTTAAAAAATCAAATCATTTTTTTTAAAAAACAAAAAACAAAAAAAATTCAAGAGCTAATTGACAATGCAACTTCAATGAAATATAATAAAAATGTGGTGTATAGCATTACTTATATAAAAATATACTAATAATGAAGAACTCTTAGAAAATGTAAAAAGTACTGAAATTAAAAAGATCTAGGTTGTTTATTTTTGTTTTTTGTGCTACATTGAATTCATGCAAACTAATCAATCAGTATATCTATGCAGAATCCTCCAAACTCAGAAACATGGCCTATTCTCCAACTTGCACCGCCAGCTAGTACTGGAAGGCCTTTGATCCAATCCAACAATTTGCTCACATGTCACGAGGCTGTCCAATTCTTCATGTTATTTTATTCCGTAAACAACAATCTCCATCTATATAAACCCTAACCCGTTTCAACATCCTACACCACCCCAAAGACATCCCTATACAATACATATCTCATACCCTAGCTAATTAGCAAGGCTGCAAGTTTGTCTGAAAATGGGTTCTAAGGCTATTACAACCATAGCTTTTCTAGTCTCTCTCAACCTTCTCTTCTTCACTATGGTCACTTCAACATATGTCCCTTGCCCACCACCGCCACCAAAGACTCCAAAACATCCTCCGGTAAAGCCACACCCGACCCCAGCGGCGCCTAAGCCCACCACTTGCCCCAAGGACACCCTTAAGCTAGGGGTGTGTGCCAACTTGTTGAATGATTTGGTGCACCTTGTTGTTGGAACTCCACCAAAGACACCCTGCTGCAGCCTCATCCAGGGGCTTGCCGACGTGGAAGCTGCTGTTTGCCTTTGCACTGCCATCAGGGCCAATGTTTTGGGCATCAATCTTAATGTCCCTGTCTCGTTGAGCTTGCTGCTCAATTACTGTGGAAAGAATGTTCCCACAGGCTTCCAATGCGATTAATGGTGTTGAAGTCTCATTTTTCTACTTGCTTCCTTTTATAATCTGATTATTTTCATCATTTCCCATTAATTTGGGCTTTCAATTGGTTTATTGGACTCTCAACTACTTGGCCTTCCACACTCTAGTGGCAATAAATTAAAGAGGCCATTGTGGGGGAAACAATAAAATATGTGTTTTTTCTATATGTAAAATTCTCTTGATGAATATGGTGCTTTCAATATACCTCTTTTTCTTTTCTTTTTTATTTGTTTTATTATCTTAGATCAGAATTGAAAGTTGACAAATTTAAAATTTAATTTTCATATAATATTTAATTAAAATGAGAGTGATTGAAGAGGTCACATTTTTCAGAAGCTTAAATTAATAAAAGAAAATAGTTGATTTTGTTAAAGTGTCTCACATCGTCAAGAGATATATGACATAGGCACTTTATAAGCCATGGACACCCATCTTCTCTCGAAGCGTCTTTTGAGAGTGAGTCAGACCTATGAACTTTTACAGATTTAATCATCTAATTAATATGCTCATAACTGATAAGAAAGCAATTGTTATGTTATAGGCAATTCCTACTTGTCAACAGTTTTTTCTCTTGGTTCTTATCAAACCCAGACTTGGATCTAGAAAGAAATGCAAATTAGACAAACTAGCAAAAACTTCATATACTCCTTAAAGAAATTAAAAATTAATTGAAGACCAAAAAACCAGAACCCCTAATTTGCTTTCTATAAATTGATATATATAGTCCAAATCATGCCAGCAGTTCGTGCCAAATCTGAACCAAATTGAAAGCCAACGAAATGTAATTTTTTTATTTAATATAATTAGCTTGGCTTGTACAAAGATAAATTTTTTTTATTTAATTCAATGAGAACAAGAGGCAGAAGATTGAGGTTCTATTCACATACAAAGCCTTGAGGGACCTTCTTCCCGCAAGCATTAAGAAGCAAAGTGATGGCAACAGGCAGCTTGAGATTGACAATTCCCAACACGTTGGCCTTAATGGCGGTGCATAAACACGAAGCAGCTTCAAGATCTGCAAGGCCTTTCACCAGCGTGCAGCATTCCTCGCTTGGTTTCGTCCCAATAACCTCAGTGACCAGTCCTAGCCAGCTCCCACAAACACCAAACTTTAGAGTATCTTTCGGGCATTTCAAGGGAGAAGCTTTTGGAAGATTATGATCATCATCAGATGAAACATGAGTGAAAGATATGATGTTAAGGAAGATGAAGAAGCAAGCTGCTGCGGCCTTATGACCCCTAAAACCCATCTTATCCTACAACAAATTCTAGAGGTAGGATTCACCAGGGTATATATAGAGATAGGTCCAACATATATTATATGGGGAGAAAGTATATATACTATACCCTTATGAACTATCATTATATTTTTATTTAGGCCTCCAAACTTCAAATAGAAAAATTATTTTCCGTGATATTTCACACAAAAATACCTTTGAAGTTATTAAAAAAACAAAAATAAATATAAAATCAGTTCTTTTGGTTAGCCTAAATTACAAATCGCTCCATGCAGTATAAAAAATAATTCAACAATCATTGCAGTCAAATTCTGTCAAAACACTTGACGGATTCCATCATTATATTGACACGTGTCACTCTTTTCTAAAAAAAAATATAAATATATAAAACTTAAAAATTTATTATTTATTATTTTTTTATTTTTTTTAAAAAAAAAGGGAAAACAAAATATAAAAGAAAGGGAGTGCCTAGGAGCCACTTTCACCGGCACTGATTTTGTATTTATCCAAAAAAAAAAAAAAAATTGTAAAAAACGATAAAAATTATAAAAAATCAGTAGGCTAATATGAAAAGGGTCATATTTCTCATTTTTCTAATATATATATATAATAGAAGTTAGGAGGACTAAAATGTATTTTTCTCTTATATATATATATATATATATATATATTAGGAGGACTAAAATGTATTTTTCTCTTATATATATATATATACAAATGAAAAGGCTGATATAGGCACGGATATTGTGGAAAGATTTTTCTGATCAGCGTGCGAGTAGAACCACAAAAGCCTTTGGCCATGGCCTCGTACATGGATAGCTAGCTAGTGGCACATATTTATAATTAGATTTGGCATTTGTCTTTGTTGTACCATGCCAAATACATGGCCAAGAGATTTCAAAGCTCCATATATAGCTCCACTGGTGCTGCACGTATTCTTTCGATCGGTAAGGTTTAAGTGCTTAATTTGGGGCCATGTTATAGGAAAAATAAAAATGATTACAGCGTTGCTTAAAATAATCATAATTCTTTAATTAATTTCCAAGCATCTTCTTTCAATGATATGCAGCTCACAAGAGATTACGGTGAAATTTTATTTTTTTATTCATTTTAACGGTCAACACTAACAGAGAAACTTCTTAACTACAAAATGGTAGTTTGATTTATCAAAGTGTCACGCATGTCAGTTTGTGAGACTTTTTTTAAAAATGGCCGGGAGTTAAAAGGGTTTTTTTTATATTTTTTTGCACTTTTACTTTTCCTTAATTGTAAAGGGGTAATTTAGGCATTTTTAGTGTCAAAAGTGGAGGTATTTTGAATATATATATATATATTAAACTAGTCACGTACAATGCATATGACTAAATGAGTTGTTTTTGAGCAAGCCTATTTTTATGGGCCAAATCTCAAATTGGTTGGTTTTGAAATAAAACTTTAATATATGCATCCAGCTCTAACCAACTGACCTAATAAGTTGTATGGACAGCTTTACAGGGTACGATACTTTAGAAGTATTTGGTTCTTAAAGCAATAGAGCAGATAAAGGAAATTATTGGATCCATCTCATTATAATCACCATGGCTTACTCTTCCACTTCTTTTGAAAATTTTCTTTATTATAGTTCTTTTGCTAATGAAAATAATTAAGAAGAGTGGAAGATAGAACGAATTGCTAAAACAACAAACATTTGTGTTGTTAGAGTTGCAATACGTACGTTTGCTGTTATTCAAGATAAGAAAAACAAAATTAATGTTTGTGTAGTTAATTCACATCGTTTGTATAGTTTGTAGTACTTATAAATTGGTTTATATTGATTTAATGAATGATTTGAAAAAAAAAAAAATACAAGAATGAGAGATGGACGACGGATAAAGAAAAAAAAAACATAGCATTTTTCGATCTAATGAATAACTAATTAAATGCACATGGCAAACTATCACAGACAATCTCTTCATTGTTAGCAGGGATTTGAATTAATACATATATATCCTCATATCTACTGTAACGACTAGAAAAAAAAAAAAATGCTAGTCACATTTGCATTATCACCTTAAAATGAAAATAACTTTTTTAAAGCATTTATAGTAGCCTCATGAAAATAACTTTTTTTGTTATTTTGGTGAATCAATTCGGTGAATTAAATTGTCCAAAATGACTTTCCAGCAGCCTCACCAATTTGGTAAATAAACAGTACTCATCAACAATAGTGAACATTGTCCACTCAGCAGCAAATCTATAAAAAACTATTAAAACTTTCCTTGTCTTTTTTTTTTTTTTATTCTCTCTCATGCATCACACACAGTTTCCATTTTGAAAGATATAATTTAAATGGAATCGTAATAATGAATAGTTAAAATGGTGAGACGGCTAAGAGTACTTTAAAGAAAGTGGATGGTTAAAATACAAAAAATTGATTTTTACCTATTTTGGCTAGTAAAATTTGATGAGGCTACTAAAAATGCTCTGAAGACCATATATTTATTTGATTGTTCTTTATTTATTGATTTAAAATATTCCAAGTTGTTAAGGGCATGTTTGGGTAAGAACTATTTTTCATATACATGCATGTTTTGGTTGTTTTGTTAAATTTGAATTCTACTCATATTTTATCTAACTTTTTCCAATTTTATCTCAAATTTTTAAAACCATACAAATATAATTAAAAAAAAAAAAAAAAACAAATTCCCTTGATATTCACAATTTTAAATATAGTAAATACTAGTAAAATATAATACAAAAAAAATCACTTACCTAAACATAATTTAAATCACTTAAACAGGGCATACTGAGTATTGTAACGGGGGTAACCAATACTAGTATGGAAGCTAGCTCATCCACAAAGCCTTGAGGACTAGGATACCTCAAGAACTCACCTAACTTATAAAACCCTATTTTCCTCCAAACCTCGTACAATTCAAGTCCCTAGCTCCTTATAATTTCCCTCTTCCTCTATAACATTATTTATACAAACTTTTGCAACTTTTCTTGACTTTTTGTGTGTGATCAATCGGCAATATGGGTATCACAAGGAGTATATGCATTCTCACTCATGGTGGGGAGTTTGTGTGGGGTTTATATCTCTCTCTCACAAAGTTAGCCCAACCGCTAAATTAAGCTAATAACTGAGTAATTCTAGCAGTACATTAAGTGTCTATCAAAAAATAAGGTAGCTTTTAAAATCATCATTTGATCAATTACATGTTCAATAATGATTTTAAAAGCCACATCATTCACTACAAAAAATTTGCTCATTAGCGGCCAACAAATTTGGCCGCTAATAATGTCATTTTAGCTGCTATTGATCAACAGCAGCCAAATTTGGCCGCTAAAGAGTGGCCACTAATAATTGTTTTATAGCGGCGAACTTTGTGGCTGCTAAAAATAATTATACCCGCCGCTATTTTTTCTTAACTGACTCCAAGGTGGCCGCTAATAATACTAGACTATTTTAACTATTAGCGGCCACATATGTGTGGCCGCTAATAGTTAAAATAGTCTAGTATTATTAGTGGCCACATATGTGTGGCCGCTAATAGTCTATTATTAGCGGCCACACATATGTGGCCGCTAATAGTTAAAATAGTATACTATTAGCGGCCACAAATGTGGCCACTATTACTATCAAAAATGAAAAAAAAAAAAAAATTATTATTATTATTTTGAAAAAAAAAAAATCAGATTCACCCATCCTCACTGCATTAATTAAATCTCTACATGCATATTACAATGCAGAAATTCTAAATGAGAGCAGATATTATAAAAGAAGTACATCTCATCATAAGCAAAATTGTATTGCACGATGGTGGGACGTATTCAACTTGCCAAGGTAAAAATTATTTGTTGAGAACACTAGGTCAGTCAGTTAAGCTCTGAACATGAGAGTATTAATTTAATCTCTACTAGCATAATGCATATCATACAACAAAATTTCTGAGAATATCTGTACAGGCTAGCATTGACATTGTCAGTAAATAATTTTTGAGTTGGGCTAAATGATAATATGCATGCACCCAACCAATCTGCTGACAGGAGGATAGACTATGTTTGTTGTAAAGCTTAAATTTTCATAGTGCCAAAAATATTATAGTACTTGATGTGGGGTTAGGTATGGTTGAAGTCACTTAAGAACACAGATTTGGCAGAAGTACTATGTACTGTATATCTATCATAGAACTCGGTATTCTAGCATGCTAATTAGGTCCAGTAAACTGATCAACAACAATAACATAATGTTTGTGATGCAATTTCTTCATGCCTTTGCTACTTCAATGTCAAAATTAAAGACAAGTTCAAAGCAAATGACTTTCAAAACCCAAAAACAAGACAAGCCAAACTGCATCAAATATAGATATACCTACTAAACAAACAGTACCTAATCTTTCATCAAAAAGACCAAAAAAAAAAAAAATGTAAACCAAAACCATCATTTTCTATATATATTTTTAAACTTGATAATCAGAAAGTAAGTTGTTTTCAATAGGCTTACGTGAAGAACCTCTGCTAACCATATCAACAATTTATCCAAATGTGATGCAAGGGCAAAAGCTGGAGCACAAGTATACATGTTCCTAACCCAATAACAAGAAACTGAAGCAGTGAGAGAGAGATTATGTTACATGATTACAGACAACCAAACACATCCTCAACATTCTAAGAAAATATGACAAAGCTAGGTTTTCAAAACATTTTCTGATATACAGTAAGAATGAACAAAAACAACCTATAAGAAAACAACTTAGCAAGTCCATCAAGCAAAACAACAAAATTCAAGACAACCAAGCAGCCAGTTGTATCTTTCTTTTTTGTGTTCCTCTAATCTTAATTCAAACACAATCATAATTCAACCAAGAGCTCAAACCTTTTGAAAAAACAAAAAATCGACAAAAGAATGAAAGAATTCAAAATTTAAACTTTTCAATACCATATGGTCCATATCTAAAGCTGAATTGTTATTATGACATTTGACAAAGCAACGATGATTCATTATCGTTTTGATCCGTTCTTTCCAAACAATTTGAAAACCAAAAAACCATAAGCATGACAAACCCAGATCAACAGAATCCCCAATTTGGTTAATACTACTACATCATTAACAAAATTATGCGAATCCCAAAATCTCTAATCAAAATAAAACAAAGTAATACAAACCAAGAAGGAGTCTATAGGTTTCAGTTCTTCCCAATATCAACATCCAAAACCAGATAAGAATTATATATGCTCTATTGGGTTGGTAATTAGGGAAACATGAAAAACAAACACATACCAAAAGTTTGTATGGCACTTCAATTAGCATACCTAGGAAAAATATCCAACCAACAGTATCAACAACCAACAACCATATCCAAACACTCCAAATAATTTTTACGCAACCTTATCACTCCATGCAAGCCGCCCGCTTGCTACAATTTACAGTACTTTCACCAGTAAGTAAATGACAATAGGATTGAAATAACTTACCATCGATCACTTGAGCCATTTAGCACCTCAATTTCTACATCTTTCTCTGTTGCCATCCTACAAATACTTAAAAAGAAAATTTTATTATATAGTTCTACTCCCTTACTTTGTTTACTCAGTTTTTTAACCTTCGTAAACATGTCAAGGGAAGTTTACTATTCAAAGTTCGTAAACCAAAAAAATTGTCTTAATCTTTTACCTTGTAGTAACACAAAACATCAATTACGCATATTACAAAACATACATAACTGTTCGAATGTTTTATACTAAATAGAAATCTAAGTAAACAATCACAGGTTCCATTTCTTCACAATATCAACATCCGAAACGAAATAAGAATTATATATGCTCTATTGGATTGATAATTAGGGAAAGATGGAAAACACACATATACCTAGGCACATAAATGGCACTACATTTAGCATACCTAGCAAAAATATCCAACCAACAGTATCAACAACCAACAACCAACCAACCAACCAACAACCATATCCAAACACTCCAAATAATTTTTACGCAACCTTATGACTCCATGCAAGCCGCCCGCTTGCTACAATTTACAGTACTTTCACCGGTAAGTAAATGACAATGGAATTGAAATAACGTACCATCGATCACTAGAGCCCTTTAGCACCGCAATTTCTACATATTTCTTTGTTGCCATCCTACAAACACTTAAAAAGAAAATTTTATTATATAGTTCTACTCCCTTACTTTGTTTACTCAGTTTTTTAACCTTCGTAAACATGTCAAGGAAAGTTTACTATTCAAAGTTCGTAAACCAAAAAAATTGTCTTAATCTTTTACCTTGTAGTAACACAAACCATCATTTACAAAACATCAATTACGCATATTACAAAACACACATAACTGTTCGAATGTTTTATACTAAATAGAAATCTAAGCAAACAATCACAGGTTCCATTTCTTCACAATATCAACATCCGAAATGAAATAAGAATTATATATGCTCTATTGAGTTGATAATTAGGGAAAGATGGAAAACACACATATACCTAGGCACATAAATGGCACTTCATTTAGCATACCTAGCAAAAATATCCAACCAACAGTATCAACAACCAACAACCATATCCAAACACTTCAAATAATTTTACGCAACCTTATGACTCCATGCAAGCCGCCCGCTTGCTACAATTTACAGTACTTTCACCGGTAAGTAAATGACAATAGAATTGAAATAACGTACCATCGATCACTTGAGCACTTTAGCACCGCAATTTCTACATATTTCTCTGTTGCCATCCTACAAACACTTAAAAAGAAAATTTTATTATATAGTTCTACTCCCTTGCTTTGTTTACTCAGTTTTTTAACCTTCGTAAACATGTCAAGGGAAGTTTACTATTCAAAGTTCGTAAACCAAAAAAATTGTCTTAATCTTTTACCTTGTAGTAACACAAACCATCATTTACAAAACATCAATTACGCATATTACAAAATACACATAACTGTTCGAATGTTTTATACTAAATAGAAACCTAAGTAAACAATCACAGGTTCCATTTCTTCACAATATCAATATCCGAAACGAAATAAGAATTATATATGCTCTATTGGGTTGATAATTAGGGAAAGATGGAAAATACACATATACCTAGGCACATAAATGGCACTACATTTAGCATACCTAGCAAAAATATCCAACCAACAGTATCAACAACCGACAACCAACCAACCAACCAACAACCATATCCAAACACTCCAAATAATTTTTACGCAACCTTATCACTCCATGCAAGCCGCCCGCTTGCTACAATTTACAGTACTTTCACCGGTAAGTAAATGTCAATAGAATTGAAATAACGTACCATCGATCACTTGAGCCCTTTAGCACCGCAATTTCTACATCTTTCTCTGTTGCCATTCTACAAACACTTAAAAAGAAAATTTTATTATATAGTTCTACTCCCTTGCTTTGTTTACTCATTTTTTTAACCTTCGTAAACATGTCAAGGGAAGTTTACTATTCAAAGTTCGTAAACCAAAAAAATTGTCTTTATCTTTTACCTTGTAGTAACACAAACCATCATTTACAAAACATCAATTACGCATATTACAAAATACACATAACTGTTCGAATGTTTTATACTAAATCGAAACCTAAGTAAACAATCACAGGTTCCATTTCTTCACAATATCAACATCCGAAACGAAATAGGAATTATATATGCTCTATTGGGTTGATAATTAGGGAAAGATGGAAAACACACATATACCTAGGCACATAAATGGCACTTCATTTAGCATACCTAGCAAAAATATCCAACCAATAGTATCAACAACCAACAACCAACCAACAACCATATCCAAACACTCCAAATAATTTTTACGCAACCTTATCACTCCATGCAAGCCGCCCGCTTGTTACAATTTACAGTACTTTCACCGGTAAGTAAATGTCAATAGAATTGAAATAACGTACCATCGATCACTTGAGCCTTTTAGCACCGCAATTTCTACATCTTTCTCTGTTGCCATCCTACAAACACTTAAAAATAAAATTTTATTATATAGTTCCACTCCCTTGCTTTGTTTACTCAGTTTTTTAACCTTGGTAAACATGTCAAGGGAAATTTACTATTCAAAGTTCGTAAACCAAAAAAATTGTCTTAATCTTTTACCTTGTAGTTACACAAACCATCATTTACAAAACATCAATTACGCATATTACAAAACACACATAACTGTTTGAATGTTTTATACTAGATAGAAATCATAAGTGTTCAAAACATTTAAACTATTATAGTAGAAATTGTCTAAGATAATAGTAGTTTCTAAGAAAAACTATTACAGAGCATCAATCACTCCTTACTGCCTTGGCTTGATTGACCTATGGTAGATCTCCCTCCATGCCTGATAAGATTAGAGTCCAAATCATTATCAATAATCTTTCTAATAATTACGTATCAAATATATGTATGAAAAAAATGCGATTGGAAAAGTTCTCTAACTCGTGAAATTGTGATAGCAGTTTCCGAATCTCTGCCTGCACCTCTGCCTGCACCTCTGCGCGCACCTCTGCTCGTATCTCTGCCCAAATCTCTTCCCGCATCCTTTCCTGTGATGCAGCCATCTCCTCCTGCGATGCAGCCATCTTTTCACACAGGGACTTATAAGATGTCTCGAGCTCTTCATGGTGCTTCCTACAATCCTCGTGAACATCAATTTGGCTTGAGGATGTTGCTCGAGAAGATTTTGGCCGAGTAGGTACAACACCTAACCCCATCCCTCGAACATGCCCCGTGCGTGAAACCCCGAGCACTTCCGTGAATACCTCTTCTTCAGTGCAATTCGCGCTGTCTGAGTGAACTCTTTCTTCCATTTCATTCTGCACGAACAAAATTAACTTGAACTAAATCACTCACACAAGCTAAATATTTATATCCGTTGTGAGTAATCCTTTTATAAACTTACATATAAGCTTTCAACAACTTCGTTAACAAAAGACCCGTCCTTTTTGTGCGTATCGCTATAAAATTCGAAAGGACTAGGCCTGGCACCAGTTATTTTTGTCTGCACATAAAACACATAATTAATGGTAATAAACTAAAATTAATTTGATCAAAAATATGCTTTAAACTCCTTACCTTCTTGTGAATAACGTTGACGAATGAGCAGGTGCCAGCAGTGTGATTTGTTTTCAAGTGGCTTCTATTGGCCGCATTCTGAGCACACTTCTTCTGATAGTGTTCAACCAAAAAACAAATATTCATTATATTACTTCTAGTTGTAATCAAACACTATAAATCCTAATTAACCAATCACTTTAAGAATATATATTTACCTTCCATTCGTTCGTTTCAAATGAGTCACATATCAAAGACCATTGTTCTCTACAAAGATGAGTAGGAATAGTGGCCCTTGCCTTGGCGATTGCATCGGCCACCGCAGCTGGATCTTCGACATTAATGTCTTCGAAATGAGGCTTGTATTTATCTAAGTGCAGGTTGGAGCGAGTCCTTGAATAGCCTCTTCTTAGACCAAATTTTAAGCCTTCCACGTGTACTATATAATTATCATCCAACCTGAAGTAACTCTGCGACATGGTAATTATGCAAACAATAATGGTCAAAATTTTGTGACATTATTTCTAACAATTGGCATAATACACACAAAAAATGGTCTACACTTTGTACCTTCACATGGTTTTTTAATATTTGCACCATCTCACTTGGGACCTTAGTCCAAGAATCATGATGCAAGTCGCAATGATCGCTGAGGACCTCACCAATCAACCTCGAGAAAAAGCGAGCATTATCGCCTACAGGATATCGCTCCCTACCCCGAAACTCGATATCGATGGGACCATCCTTCGTTAGTTCCTTCAACTTCTTATTTTTGTTCTTTCCTCTTCCGCGCCTAACAGATGTGGTAGCTGTTACTCAAAACATAAAAACAGTTAGCATTAACGAATTCAATGGATAAACAAAAAAAAAAAAAAAAAAAAAAAACTAATGACCATATGTTTACTTACATCCCACTGATGAGTATACGACATCAGACTGTGACTCGAAAGGATGATCCTCCACCGGCGATGTAAGTGGGGCATCCGGCTGCTCCTCGACGTGATGGCCCTCCACCAGCGATGTAAAGGGGGCATCTGGCTGCTCCTCGACAGGATGGTTGTCCACCTGCATTGGGAGGTCCTCCACATGGCCTCGGCCTAGGCCCCTACTACGATTCTTCTTAGTAGATGCTTTTGGTACTTGTTTTCCTTTGTGCATGTCTAATATTCTTGATTGACCTGTACCAAAAAAAAAAAAAAAAAAATTGATCAGTCATACTAGTTGGCAATATGTTTTTTTCAAAAAGAAAATAAAATAAGGAAAGAAAAGTATTTGAATTGACACAGATGATTAACTATTCTACACCTTTACATTAAGGAAATCAAAGTGTAAATACAACCGCATTTGTTTGTAAAATTTAAAAGCATCCAACATTGGCACGTAAATTTCATTGAATCTTTTTCAGTTATTCTATATTTCCATTGGCATTTAATAGAAGTGTTTGGATTGGCGAAGATGGTTAACGCCTTTTACACCTTAATGATAAGGAAAGAGGAGTGTAATACATTATATTAACACATGTCATCATCATATTCTGCATCACTGTCGCTTGAAGATGAATCTTCGTGATCAGAGTCGTCTACATGTTCAGAGTTCGTATCATTGTTGCTAGATAACTCCTCCTCCTCGTTGGACTTTGTGTTGTATTCTTCAATCAGCGGGTTATTGCCAACGAACAAGTTTGGATCAAGTTGCACATATAATTTATCAATAGGTATTGTTGGATCATCTCTACATAATAGAGTGGAGTCTTCAACAATGGCAATATTGCCCCCATCACATACACGCTCCTGATATACATCAACGTTCATACCTTAGTCATCATCTCTCTCCACAATTGCTAGAACATCGTATATGTTTCTATTAGTCAACTTTTGCACCACTTTCCAACTATCACCTAATTTGGGATCAATCAAGTAAAATACTTGCGCAGCTTAAGTTGCTAAAATGAACGGGTCAGACTCGTACCATTTACGAGAAGTATTCACAATCGTAAAGCCGTTGTCCATTTTCATTGCCCTCGTACTCCCAGTGTCCCACCAATCACACTCAAATAGGAACACCCGATTTGTGCCAAGATAACGTAACTCAAAAATGTTCCTCAGCTCACCATAGAACTCAATGATTGAATTTTTGTGCTCGCCTCAAACAACAACTCCACTGTTCTAGGTAGTACAATTTTGTGCACATTCTTTTGTGTGGAACCTAACCCCATTCACAATACAACCTCTATAAGATCTAACTTGACGTTCAGGCCCGCATGCTAGATCATATAATGGTTTTGGGACATTTCCTGCATTGCGCGCACCACGGTATATATTATCTCTAAACCAATGCTCAAAATTAGCCTCATGCTTCTTCTGAATGTCATGGTAGCCATCTCGTTCAATCAACTGATAGTGTTCACTGCGTATATATCCGAAATAAAATGTTAGCCGTCATCTTGTGACATGAGTAAGCATAAGGTAATGATAAGAAATCTCGATTGCTACACTTACTTCAAGTATGAATCGGTGTCCTTACAATTGCTAAGCATATACCATTTAGCCCTTGCAAAAAGATTATAATCAAGTGTTACGAATTTCGCTGCACCCAACGGTCGGACTCGTTGACTAAACACATCCAACTCTTCTTCCTTTTCTTCTCGGCCGACATCAGCACTTCTCTCGGCACGATTCCATCTTGTCTCAATATCACGAAGATACATTGAGCAAAACGTCAAACACTCATCAGCAATGTAGTACTCGGCAATTGAACCCTCCGGTCGCGCTTTATTCTGCACATACCTCTTATATCTACCAAGTGTCCTTTCAATTGGATACATCCAACGGTATTGCACTGGTCCTGCAAGCTCAGCCTCTCGAGGTAAATGAATCGCTACATGGACCATAATGTCAAAAAACGCAGGTGGAAATATTTGTTCCAACTTGCACAAGACTATGACAATGTTGTCCTTCATTTGCTTCAATACATCTACTTTCAATGTCCATGCACACAACTGCTTAAAAAAAGTACTCAACTCAGTAAACGTTGTTTGTATTTCAGGCTTTACATACCCACAGATTGCAACAGGAAGTAAACGTTGTAAGAAGACATGAGAATCGTGGCTTTTCATTCCCGAAAGCTTGCCAGGCAGCTTGTTCACACACCGACCGATGTTAGATGCATACCCGTCTGGAAACTTAACTCCTTTCAACCAATCACACAACCTTTTTTTTGATCTCTTGTCAAAGTGTACTTTGCAAGTGGCATTTTCGCCTTTGCACAATTTCCCTGCAAATGCAATTCCTTACGTATATCCATCTCATGCAAATCTAATCGTGACTTGTATGTGTCCTTTGTCTTCCCATCAATATTCATCAATGTACCTAATACACTGTCGCATATGTTCTTCTCGATATGCATTACATATAAATTGTGCCTTAGTTTTAATGTTGACTAGTAAGGTAACTCAAAGAAAATACTCTTCTTCATCCAATTCAACTCATCATTTGTGCGCTTTCTCTTTTTCCCACTTTCTTTTCCAAACTGCACACCTGTAACGTGATCGAGTTGCCGCAACAACTCATCATTTGACAATTCTTTAGGTGCTAATCTATGCTCCTCAGTACCATCAAACAATTCTCCTTTTCGGCGCCATATATGACCCCTAGGAAGCCACCTACGATGACCCATGTAACACGTCTTATTCTCATACTTCAATCTCTTGAACGTTGTATTCTTGTTACACACCGGACATGCAAGACTTCCCTTGGTAGACCACCCAGACAAGTTTCCATACACAAGAAAGTCATTTATTGTCCACAGTAATGCTGCATGTAATTTAAATGTCTCTTTCGTCGATGCATCGTAAGTGCTTATGCCTTCATCCCACAATTCATGCAAATCATCAATCAACGGCCGCAAATAAACATCAATCTCGTTTCCGGGGGCCATGGGTCCAGGGATAAGTAATTTCAATATCAAATTTGGAGCCTCATACACATCCACGGAGGTAAATTGTACGGTGCTAATACTACTGGCCACATACTGTAAGATGTACTCATATTACCAAATGGGTTGAAACCATCACTTGCCAAACCAAGTCGCACGTTGCGAGAATCACTAGCAAACCAGTCATGTTCCTTATCAAACTCTTTCCACGCAATGGAATCGGCCGGGTGTCTGAGAGTGTTGCCGTCATCTTCTCGTCCATCTTTGTGCCACCTCATTTGTTTGGCTATATCTTTCGATGTGAACAACCGTTGCAACCTCGGTTTTATTGGAAAATACCGCAAGACTTTTTGAGGAATTTTCTTACCACTACCTTTGACAATACTCCATCTTGAGGTGTTGCATTTTGGGCAATTATCTTTATCGGCATGTTCCTTATAGAATAGTACACAGTCATTCTTGCATGCATGTATCAACTCATAACCAATACCCAAGTCTCGGGTCCACCGTGTTGCTTCTCTATATGATTGTGGCAAGGTCTCTCCATCTGGAAGGACCCCCTTTATCAAGTCAATCATCATATCGAATGCCTTGTTAGTCATGTTGCAAATCGCCTTTATGTGAAGCATCTTCAAAATGAAAGAGATTTTTGAAATTTTCTTACAGCCTGGATAAAGTTCTCTCAAGCCATCTACACATAATCGGTCAAAAGATGTTATTGGCAATTGATCGTCGGTTGTGGAACCTTGAGCAGCAGAGGACTCGCCTATGTTAGCATTGTAAAATGTCCCCATACGCACATCACCTAACAATTCTTCAACCTCATCAATCTCATCTATCATTTCATTCACACCCACGGATTGCGAGTTGCCAGTAACATTTACCCTACACAGATCTTCTTCCCCGTGGAATATCCATCGAGTGTAGTTAGTGTCAATTCCATGTACATACAAGTGATGCTCAACCAAGTCAATATGATGAAAATATTTGTTTCCGCATTTACGACATGGACACTTTGTCTCACCATCTACTCCCACACAATTACCCGCCATTCTTATGAATTCTTCAACACCAGCCTGATATCTATCCGAACATCGAGTAGGTTCTTGCATCCAACTCCGATCCATCTTGATGTCTCTATACTACATTAACACCCAAGTCACAAGAATACCAATAGGAAATGATTTAGGAGAATGAAAAATAGAGAGAATGATAACTTATGTCAAAGTCATTAATATAGTACATTAATTAATTCTTGTTTGAAATTATAATTAAAATCAACTTTTTGTTCTTTGATTCTTGTTAATGAGTATTGTTGCATTGCGTGTCTGGAGGTAGTTGTAAATTTAATGTCTCATGGCTTTGATATAACCATTATTTTTCATGTTATTCGGTAAGAACTCAGAGAATTATTATTTCATAGCTAGAATGTTTTTATGTATGCAGAATTTTTAAATTTATTTTTTGTTCTTTCATTTTCAGGGCACTCTTGTATACTACATTTGTATTAGGGTTGTGCCCTTCTGTGCACTCTTGTATACTACATTTAAGGTCAATAACATTAATTAATGGGAGTATCAAAATCAGACCTATCACTGTGTGACTTTTTCAACACATTCAATGAAAATTGTGTTCGTTCAAAGCATGCACACCCACATCTCTTTCATTCTCTAAGAATATAACTAGAGGGGGGCAGAAAAGAAGGAACAGCATGTGACAAAAATCAACTGCCTAGCTAGGTTCTTAGAAAAAATCGCTGATTTCATTAAAAAAAAAAAAAACATGGGAAGTAGACAACAAAGCATAAATCATAGTCTATGCTCTTATATACTAGATAACTGCAAGCATAATAGAATAGCTACCACGCGCACTCAATAGAAAAAGAAATTAAGAATTACTAATCAGCTTACAAATTCATGTGAGTCATCACATATATGGTATAAATATATTTAGTAGGAATATTTAGTAGGAATATTTTGGGGAATCAGAAGCTCACCTGCTCTGCATTCTGCAAAGCGAAAAGCAAATAAAAAAAAAGGAAAAGGTCTTTTTCCATGTGATATCATGGTTTCCAGGTTGATAATGTGGATATTTTTATAATGAATAATTGAAAGGACCATTCAGCCTTTGTATAAAACAAAAGACTCTACCACCAGTCTATTAAACTGAGAAACAATTAAAATATATTTTATTAGTTAATTGGATCCGGTGGATCAAGATCAGTCAATTAGCGACAATTGGGGTTGCTTTTTTCTTTCTTTTCCGGCCAAAACGTGCTTACCAAAAATAAATAAATAAATCAGAAATCAGATTCGGGAGTTTTGATTCCATTTTAGTTTCTTGCTCTAGGCTCACGTGTTCTTACTCAGGCTTACGTGTCAACTTTCCATTAGAAGGCAAAAAAGGTAATCTTTCTGCCCTGACCTGATAGAGGTTATGGCCTTAAAGAAATTACTATCATCATACCCACAACTAGGAAAGTATACTAAATACAACTATGGGTTAGGCTTGCTAGTCAATTGAGAATGGATCAGGTATTTTTAAATTAATTTGGCATGCTATTAAAATATAAATTCTAAACTTTAAATTCTACTTCCTTGATAACAATAAATTTTATAAGCAACTGCAGCATTTATACAATAAATATATTTTGCTATTCTTTTTAACTTGTTCTAGCGGGGGTTTAAGTGTATAAAGTGACCCCTACAAATATTTCGTACAAAAAGCAATGATCAAATTCTTTGCTATTACACCACAGAGGTAAACAAAAGTAGATTTTTGAGGTATGAACAATATCATGTTTAAACCGGGGATGCGTGTAAAAATATATAAATTGCTAAAACAAGGTTTTAAAACAAAAGAAAACAATGGCTTCTCTCTGTCAAGGACAAGTACTTTAAATATCCAAGTCAATGGCTATAAAGGCTAAGACGGACAATTGGTTTAAGTTTTTGGAATAAAGGCTTAAAATATTTAAAACAATGGCCTAGCTTGAATTATTTTAAACCATCACGGCTAAGTACAAGAAAACACTACAAAAGAAAAAAAAAATTAGAAAATCATTAAAAGCAAAAGAAAAGTCACACCAAAATATCTGGACTGAAACATTGCTACGCGTACGCGCGGCTTGTCGTAGAAAATAAAAATAAAAGAAACTTTGTTTATAGAAGGAAATACATGCTGGCTGTCAAGGTTAAAAGTGAAGGAAAACGTTCACTCATTAAAGACAAGAAAATAAAAGATACAATGCAAGAAGGAAAGAAAATAGACGAAATGCTCTTTAATTACCCGAATTCATGTTAAGGCTAATTAAGAGAAAGAAAAGACAGCTTAGAAAAAAAAAATAATGTAAAGAAAAAATAATGTAATTTTACATGATATTTATCAGTAGAACAAATAAAAATAAGTTAAAAAAAAATCATGTAACAAACATTAATGAATTTCATACCATGTATAATTTTATTCTTAATTCCATGATCGAGTTGTTTAATTGACACCAACAATCTGGTTCATCTATAGCCAAATAGAGTCAGGTCAAACATTTGGATGATTATCACGTGCATTTCTATAAATAAATAAATAAAAAATTCAATGTAAAAATCACGTGCTTAAATATAAATGCCAGTTCAATAGTTTAGGTTGAAAAAAATAGTTTAGAGCAAAACTTTGTCCTATTTTCATGATTTCACATAAATAAAAGATCACAGGGATTCATATTAAAATATATATACATTTGAGGCTTCGATGTTCGTGTGAAAAGTCATGGTTATGTGGTTGGTTAGTTTAACATGTGTTTGTTTGTACTATGTGGAAGTATCAGGAATTCTTGTCGAGTAGTGAGGCTTTGGGGCTGTCAAAAGGCAGCAAATGGAAGTTTGACAAGGATGAAGGCTGAAGCCACACTTACAAACAGTACCGTATATGCTCTGTTTTAGTGTTGTGCTAAATTGTTGCATGTCCAACATAGTAGTAGAAGCATATATAGTTAGACAAGGATCTTGACAAAATGGTAACAATCTTTCCTGTTAGATTTGTTCAAAGCTTTAGTTTGAAGGAGTTGCCCCACATGGAATATTTTGTTCTCTGTTCTCCGGCTGAAATTTGTCCAAAGCTTTAATTTAATTAATTCTCAACCATATACAAAAGGCCAAAATCCTTAATTGGTTTCTTTACTTCTCTTGGCTGACACATCTCCCCCACACACTAAAAAGATGGTCCCCCACTCCCTCTCTCTTCCCCTTTTTTCTTTCTCTTTATCTCTTTTTCTTCCAGATCCTTCTCCCTCATTAGCACGCCTCTCTCCCTCTTCTTTTTTCTTTTCTTTTTCTTCTTTCTCTTTTTCTCTTTTCTTCCGGATCCTTCTCCCTCACCCAGCCCCTCTCTTCCCTTTTCTCTTTCTCTTTCTCTCTTTTCTTCCAGATCCTTCCCTCACTAGCACGCCTCTCTCCCTCTTCTTTTTTCTTTTCTTTTTCTTCCTTCTTTGTTCTTCTTTCTTCTCCCCCAGAGCACTCCCGCACACCCAGCCCCTATCCCCATCTCACGCACCGCTTTCCCTCTTCTCTCTTCTTCCTCTCTTCATCTTCCTCTCGCACACCCACACCCACACAACTTGAGAGAGATGAGCTGAGATCGAGAGTGTGAGCTCGTGAGAACCCGAGTTGTTGGTTTCAGTCCACCAAGGTGAGATCCCTCTTTTCCTTTCTTTGGTTTTTGCTTAAGTTTTCCCCTAATTTTTTGTTAAGAATCGATTGGGTTATTTCTCTTGGGGCCTTTAACTTTCGGTGGGTGGATGATGTTTGAGGTTGCAGGTTCTATGGAGGTTTGACCGATTATGCTGGGGTTTGATTTTCGTTATTTACTAATTAATTTGGATATGGGATTGATGCAGGTAATGAGTAATGGAAGGTTTAAGAGTGTGACGCATAGGGTTTTGGCTGACCATGCAAAACCAAGGATTTCAATGATCTACTTTGGAGGGCCACCTTTGAGTGAAAAAATAGCACCTTTGCCGTCACTTGTGGGAGAAGGAGAAGAAAGCTTGTACAAGGAGTTCACATGGTGTTAATACAAAAGGTCTGCATACAAGTTAAGGTTGGGCGATTATAGGCTAGGTGTCTTCGAGAAATCTAGAACCCAATGATCGATATGGTCAAATTTCCCCATTTTAGCAAATATTAGGATTTTGTCAATGCTCAAAATAGGTACGTTTAAAAAATTTTTACTCAACTTGCCATAGATGGAAAACGAACAGGATGTTCTTTATCGTCTTCTTTCTTTTCTCCTTCTTCTTTTTTTTTTTTTTTAATTTAATTGTAGCAACAACCACCTTCTACCATTAATGCGAGCTTATCATCATGTCATCATGAAATTATGAACGCTGCTCAAAAGTTATGTCTAAAATTCCGCTAAATTACTAATTCCATCTGAGAAAAACAAAAGGTGGAGAGAGAGAGATACTGACCAATAGAGAAGCTTCGATGTGTGGATTTGCAGTGACGAAATGAAATCGCTGGAGAAAAATATTAGAGAATAGATGAGAAACTACTAGGCAAACAGCATAAATTATTTGAAAGAAAGAAGAGAGCTTCTACCTGAAAAACGGAGTGCAGAATGTGATTTGACGAGCCTACTTCGAGAAATAGAGAGGAGAATGTGAGAGAGAGAGAGAGAGAGAGGATTAGAATTAGGAATTTAGGGCAAACAGTCAGAATTAATTTGGTGCGAAATTTTCATTTAGCGCCAGTACTATTCCCGCTTGCTTTTAATTTTCATTTTTCCCATTTAATTAATTATATGTTAATATATTTCTAAAAAATGAAAGTTATTAATTTTTCTTTTTAAAAAAAAAAAACAAATTTTCTTTTTATTATTTTATTTTTTAAAAAAGTAACAAAATGCACAATCGATCCCTATAATTGCATGTCTACCCAAAATACCCTTGGAGTTATTAAAAAAAATTGAAAAAAAAAATAACAAAAATTAATATAGCTAATATGAAAAAGGCCACCCCTTTTTGGTATTTTTAGTTTTTCCCCTTTTGTTTATTTTTTAATAATTTTCATTTTTAGCAAATGGTAATATTTTTTAATAACCTCAAGTGCGTTTGGAGCATAAAAATGACAAAATGTCTAATTTGACACGCGGTAGTAGTTCAGGGGGCCCTAATGTCAATTTTTAAAGTTTGAAGGCCTAAATAAAAATGTGGTCATAGTTTAGAGGGCTAAAGTATATTACGATCGATCAGATTAGTGCTTAGGATCTATCATATGTTAGATCAATTTAATGTTCAATCGATCCAACAATCTTATTTGGATTGATCGGATTTATGCACAATGATCGATCTTATGCACAAGGATTGTTCGGATGGTCTTACCACATTCAATTGGATGTTTGTATTATGATCCTGGATGATCTATCGATCCTATAGGTCTCTCAAGATCGATCGGATGATCTATCGATCCTATTGGTCTATTAAGATCAATCAGATGATCTATCAATCCTTAGATCATTAGATCGGCCTTGATCAATCAATAGGATGGATAGATTATTCGATCGATCTTGATTGACCAATAGAATCGATAGATCATCCGATCGATCTTTATAGACCAACAGGATTGATAGATCATCTGATCGATTGTGATCAATCGATAGATCATCTGATTGATCTTGAGAGACCTATGGGATCGATAAATCATCCAAGATCGATCGATCCTATAGGTCTATCAAGATCGATGGGATGATCTATCGATCCTATGGATCAATCACGATCGATCAATAGGATCGATAGATAATTCGATCGATAGATCATCCGATCAATAGAATTGATAGATCATCCGATCGATCGTGATCGATCAATAGGACCAATAAATCATCCGATCGATCGTGATCAATCAATAGGATTGATAGATCATTTGATTGATATTGATAGACCAATAGGATCGATAGATCATCCAATCAATCGATAAGATCGATATATCCTAATCAATCAATAGGATCAATAGATCATATGATCGATAGATCATTCGATCGATCGATCTTGATAAACCAATAGAATCGATAGATCATTTGATCGATCATGATAGAGTTCGACTGATCAGACTTCACACAATGAAGGTTTGATCGATTAATATGATTGATAAACTATCTGATCAACCATAGTGCATTAATTATGAAATCAATTTAAAAAAAAAAAGGAAAAACTAGTTTTCTATTAATTTTTTGTAAAAAAAAAAAAGAAAAGAAAAAAAGAATGATTTTTTTTTTGGTTGAAAGAAAAACCATAAATTAACTTTTTTTTTAAAAAAAAAAAAAAAAAAAAAAAACCAATTTTTCGAAAAAAAAACTAAAACAAAAAAAAAATGAAAAAGATTTTTTATTTTTTTAAAAACTAAAAACTAAAAAAATAAAAATTTTGAAAACATAAAAAAAAAATAAATAAATAAATGAAAAAAGAAAAAAGTAAAAATATTATTAGCGGCCATAAAAAAAGTGGCCCCTAAATATGTGGCCGCTAATAGTTTTATTATTAGCTAATTGCTTCCCGGAATTTTCAGCAACTCCCGCCAAGTTATTAGCGGCCATAACAAAGGTGGCCGCTAATAATCAAGTATTAGCGGCCACTTATGTGGCCGCTAATAGTTTTATTATTAGCTAGCTCCCGCCAATTATTAGCGGCCATAAAAAATGTGGCCACTAATAGTTTTATTATTAGCTAGCTTCCGCCAATTATTAGCGGCCACATTAGTGGCCGCTAATAATCAACTATTAGCGGCCATAAAAAAGTGGCCTCTAATAATCAATTATTAGTAGCTAATTGCTTCCCGAAATTTTCAGCAGCTTCGCCAAGTTATTAGCGGCCACTAATGTCGCCGCTAATAGCTTCCCGGAATTTCCCGCAACTCCCCGCCAAGTTATTAGCGGCCACTTATTAGCGGCGACCCGAATTTCGACGCTAATATTAATATTTTGTGTATTAGCGTCCATTTTTAGCGGCCACAATTAGGTGGCCGCTAATAGTGTATTATTAGCGGCCACTATGCGCTGGCAGCTAATAATGTGGCCGCTAATGATGAAATTTCTTGTAGTGATTTTTTATGAACACCTGATAGACACTTAATGTACTCCTAGAATTACTCCTAATAACTCATTGATAAAAGTTGATTAATAATGGTATCAAACGACAGTAATTATGATTGATACAACATTAGGGCCATATTTGGTGTATGGACAAGGAACTCTTTGATACCTTTCGGCGTACACACTAAAGTTGAACAAACAAATAGTCTTTCATTTGACTGCCCTTTTCACTTTTTAAACCAACCCACAAAGCAAAGAACCACTTGGGCAGATTTTTAGTAAATTATAATATATTTTTTGAGTAATTCTACATATGATATAAATGTTCATAAAATGTCTATCAAATAATGAAGTGATTTTTAAAATCATCATTTGATCAATTACATGCCCAATAGTGATTTTAAAAGGCACATCATTATTTGATGGGCACTTGATGAACATTTATATGATATGTAGAACTATTCATATTTTCTCTTAATCATTTCCAATTTTTTTTTTTTTTTTTTTATTTGAAGAGCTTATTTTAACTTTTCTTAAATTTTGTTAGGGCACTAACAACGTACAACTTTCTTAAAACTCATTTCATTTCTTGAGTGTAGGAAAAAAATTAACTCCTAAAAAACTTTTTGAAATAGATTTTTTTGTTCTTCCCTAAACTTTTGGAACACTAAAAGAACCAAAAATTACACTATAAATCTAGGGAAATAAAAGTAGTTTCCTTAACATTATTTTAATATTAAGAAAATTTATTTTTTAAATTACTCTTTATTCCCCATTGAAAAGCTATGAGTTTTTGGTATGCTTTATAAGTATTTATCTTGCTCTTATACTAGATTGTAATTTTAGTACACACATACTAGTTGTGTTAGTCGTCACATGTGTGTCGCTTATTCGCTTTGACGCATTTAGTACTTCACACAACCTTATTATTTACGTGTGCATTTTTCTGATGTCTATAACTGCTATTCTACCAATCATATTTTTGCATATTTAACTGTTTTTTCAACTGTCAGAAACTTCATTTTTTAACTACTTTTCAAGTGTCAAAAACTGTTTTCAACAATTAAGAAACTGTAATAAGCTACTTCTGTAATTTATAAAATATAGTTTTTCCTACATATTTTAGTAGTTTTTTTTTCTTTCTTTCTTTCTTTCTTTCTCTTCTTTTGTTACATAATTTCTTATTCAGAGTAGTGTTTAAAATTTATAATCTGCATACTACATTTGGGCAGTATTGTATCCTGAAGACAAAATTGTTATATTCCCTTTTACAAAATTTATTGTATAAGTGAGAGACAATATTTGTTTAAGAGTTACATAATTTCTTATTCAGAATAGTGTTTAGAATTTATAATTTGCACACTACATTTGGGTAGTATTGTATTCTGAAGACAAAATTGTTGTATTCCCTTTTACAAAACTTATTGTATAAGTGAGAGACAATATTTGTCTAAGAGTTAGATTAATATTTGTTTTACAGTCCAAAAGTTCATTAATTTTTCATACAATTTTTTATTTTACTTTCATTAATTTCTATGGTTCTACATCTTTAATTCCAACAAAGCACATAGTGGTCTGATTGAAAAGAGGAGTTGTTTTAACTTGTTTGAGACCGAGTCAAAGGATCACATTGTCTTCTTTACCGGGCACTTTTTTTTTTTGGTCTTTTTCTTCAATGTTCAATTGACTAAAATGATGTTTGATATTTCAATTGAGTAATTTTTTTAAAAGTTGAAAAAAAAAAAAAAACCCAACCTTGACTCAGTAAATATGCAAAATATATTTTACTCGTAACCTATGCCAATATATATACATATATAAAGAGATGCATCAGCAGTGACTCAACGCTACAATATTTTTATTTCACAACTATTTTAAATTTGTTATGAATACGTACAGTTTGTAACACTTTTTAAAATCAAAGTAGGTATTTGTTTTCAGCGTTATACACACAGAAAAAAATAATAGTAATAATAATAATAATAATAATAAACCGAAATTTTAATTCCACCCCAATCACTTTATAACGGACACGCATGCTGATATTAGAAGGTCATGACCATGACCGGGCGCTGTAGGACTATTTTTAATCATATATTTATTTGATTGTTGTTTGTTTATTGATTAAAAAAAAATTTAGGTTAAATTTTTTAAGCAGGGCATGTTGAGCCTTGTAAAAGGGGTAACCAATGAAGAATTTTAGAATAGAAAAGGGAAGTTTGACAACTGTATATTGCTTGAATTTATGATGCAAAATAGTGGTGAACAATGCACCAATTTATACTATGTTTACATGAATAAAATAACTGATTTACATAACTAAACAAATGTTAAAGGACAATATGGTTGAGGTGTTCAGCAGCATGATGGAGTGATTTGCAGGATGGTGGAACATGGACAGTGTTGATTCTATAATCTAGAGAGAAGTGTGGAGGTATGGAGGAGTTGACTTCAAGTGATAGCTTCAAGTAACATGCAGTATGGCCCTACTGCAGACCTGTGTGTTCCAACATGCCCCGGCAAGCTCATGGGGGAGGAGCCACCATGAGCTTGGATTTGAAGGTAGCATATTGAGCTGAAGATAATCCTTTAGTGAAGATATCTGCTACTTGGTCATGAGTGGGAAGAAACTTGATAAGGATGTCACCGTTGAGGAATTTTTCTCGGATAAAATGGTAATCAACTTCGATGTGTTTGGTGCGTGCATGGTAGACCGGATTGGAGGCAAGCGCAAGTGCACTAAGATTGTCACACCATAGAATTGGAGGTGAAGTTAGAGGGATGCACAATTCTTGAAAGAGCATGCGAATCCAGAATAATTCAGCAGTGGTGAGAGCCATGGAACGGTACTCGGCCTCAGTACTAGATCGGGATACAACTACTTATTTCTTAGCACTCCAAGAAATTAAACAATTACCAAGGTAGACCCCAAAGCCTGAGGTTAATCGATGGTCATCAGGATTCCCTGCCCAGTCAGAGTCACTATAGGCTTGAAGATGAAGATTTCCTAGTGTAAACAACAATCCATGATCAAGAGTATGTTTGAGGTAGCGTAGGACACGCTTGGCAGCAGACCAATGTGTGCTGGAAGGAGAGTGCATATGTTGACATAATTGATTGACTGCATAGGCAATGTCAGGCTTAGTAAGTGTGCAGTAGAGGAGAGCACCAACAACTTGTCTGTATTCAGTGGAATCTAGAAGAGGCTCTCCATCAAGCTTGGAGAGTTTAGAACCAGCTGGACAGGGTGAAGGTGTAGGCTTAGCACCACGCATTCGAGTACGATGGAGAAGCTCTTTGATGTACTTGGCTTGACATAAATGGAGTGAAGTTGGTGACCGTGTAACCTGAACACCAAGGAAGAAGGCTAAGTTTCCCAGATCTTTGATGGGAAATTTGGTCTGCAATTGATCAATTAGAGAGCTAATAACAGACAAGTGAGTTCCAGTAACTACAATATCATCCACATAAACTAATAGGTACACTTTGATGTTATTCCAGCTGAAGATGAAGAGGGAAGTGTCCACCAAGGAGGCCTTAAAGCCTAATTCCAGCAGGGTATTGGAAAGACAATGGAACCAAGCTCTAGGAGCTTGTTTGAGTCCATAAATGGACTTATGCAATTTTCAGACATAGTGGGGATAATCTTTATTAATGAAGCCTTGTGGTTGCTCCATATAGACTTCTTCCATGAGAGAACCATGGAGAAAGGCATTGGAGACATCCAATTGTCTCAAGGGCCAATTACAAGTCACTGCCAAGGCCAAAACAATTCGGATAGTGGAAGATTTGATAACAGGACTGAAAGTATCCGTGTAATCAATTCCACTTTGTTGTTCAAATCCCTTTGCCACTAGTAGTGCCTTAAATCTGTCAACGGTGCCATCTGAATTTTGTTTTACCTTATGGACCCACTTGTTTCGAATCACATTGTGCTTGGGGTCGTGGACAAAGAGTCCATGTTCCATTTGCAATTAAGGCTTCATACTCTTGATCCATGGCAGTTTTCCATCGAGGGTAATGTGTGGACAGATTCAAGTGGTAAAGGTTGAGCAGGTTCAGTAGAAAGGGAAGCATTTGGTGATTGCAGAGAGGTAGGAACCTGTGGCAGCGTTGCAGGTTCTATTTCTGAAGTAGGAAGGGAGTCATGCTGTTAAGGGTTAAGAAACTCATTTATTGGTGAGGACGGTAAGGCAGTAGATGTGGATGGAGAAGGTTCACTGACATGGTCAGTGTTAGCAGTATCAGAATTAGGAATCAAAGAGGAGGGAGACGAAGTATGACTTACCGGGATGGTGAAGAAGGAATCAGACGCAGCATTGAACTTGGTAGGCAGTTGGAGTTGAGCATGATCCTTTGCTGGAAAATATTGTTCATCAAAGATAACATGTCTTGAAAGATAAACTCTGTCAGTGAAGGGATCTAAGCATCTGTAACCACCATAGCTGTAGCCCAGGAAAATACATGCTTTGGACCTATATTCTAGCTTGTTGGCAATGTAGGGTCAAAGAAGAGGGAAACACTTGCAACCAAAAACTCGAAGGAGGGAGTAATTAGGATCTTTTCCATAGAGTTTGGCATAGGGAGAGATAAGATTGAGAGTGGGTGTAGGCAAGCGATTGATGATATAGACAGATGTTAGAAAGGCATCTACCCAATATTTGTTAGACAATCCAGAATGTGCAAGCAAGGTAAGTCCAGTTTCCAATATGTGTCTAAGTTTCCTCTCAGCTAGGCCATTCTGCTGAGAGGTGTGAGGACAAGATTTTCGATGAGCTATGACATTTTGAGATAGAAAAGCTTGAAATCGAATGGAGGTAAATTCCCCTCCACCATCAGATTATAAACTTTGAAGCTTATGACAGAATTGAGTTTCCACTAATGTCTTAAATTTGATGAATATTTCATAGGCATCAGATTTGTTGTGCAAGGGGTACAACCATGTGTATCTTGTGAAATCATCTACAAATATAATGTGATATTTGCAGCCACTAAGTGATGGAACAGGTGATGTCCATATATCAGTATGAATGAGGGTAAGAGGTTTGGTGCTAAGCCGATTAGATGTAGTGAAAGGAAGTCTTGTGCTTTTTCCCAACTAACATGAATCACAAAAAGGATTTTTATTTGAATCATCATTAGAAACAGGCAAGTCATGTGCCTTCAGTACACGGTTCACATTCAAAAAAGATGAGTGGCCTAGCCTATAATGCCACACAGAAAGAGTAGTTCTTAGTCCTACAAAAGCAGTAAAGAGGGGTTTGGATTTTGAGAGAACTCCTTTGAACCGCAACGGATATAGCCCATTTTCACTCCTGCCTTCCAAGAGCAACCTGTGTGTGTTGAGTTCCTTCACAAAGAAATGAGAATCAGTAAGAATAAAGTAGCAATCATTATCCTTGCATAATTTTTGAATAGACAAGAGGTTAGTTGCAGCCTTGGGACAATGTAAGATATGTGTAAGATGAAAACGAGAATTGAAAGAAGTTAGAATAGCTGAACCAGTGTTTTCAATTTCAAGACCTCCACCATCTCCAACTGCTACTGCTTCATTCCCTTTGAATGGTTGCTGCTGGAGAGATAAGTTCTCCAATTCATTGGTGATGTGAGAGTTGGCACCGCTATCAGCAAACCATTGCTGATCATCTAATTCAGTGTTGGTTTGAGCTGTCATGGCAGCAAGCTGTGTAGGAGGATGCCTGCCTTGATATGCATAATCCATTCTATGGAAGCAATCAAGGGCTTGATGACTTATTTTTCCACAAATTTGACAGGGTATTTGAGGATTTGGCTGAAAGGATCCATGGGAAAGAGGAGCTCGCCTATGAGGAACTGGAGTGATTGGTACAGGAGAGGTCATTTGAGGAGCAGGTCGTGAAAATGCAGCTGTTGGGGGAGAAAATCTGATTGGTGACTGGGAGAATTTGGTTGCTGGTCGTGGAGAGTATTTGCTGTGTTGGACTCCTTTTGATTTGCGGTTGAAAGGCTGAAAGTTCTGTCTTGAAGATCCTCCTTGATGTTGTGCAAAAAGTGCAAAGTTTGAAACATCAGTGGTTGCTGCTTGTTGCTGATTGATGAGGGCCTCATGGTTGAGGAGCTCATCCTGAAATTCTGTGAAGGTTGGAAGTTTGTCCTTGGTGGTGATAATAAAAGTGGTTACAAAAGTATTGAAGGTGGGATTAAGACCACTGATGATAAAGGAGATTAAGTCTTCATCATCAGTAGGTTTCCCAATTGCTGCTAGCTGATTTGCCAAGTTTTTGGCTTCCTGCAGGTAGGCAGAACAGGTCTTGGATCCTTGACGGATACTTTGGAGTTCACGTCTCAGGTGAGTCACCCGAGTCCTAGATTGTAATGCAAATCTAGTGGCCAAAAAGTTCCATACTTGTTGAGATGTATGGAGGCCATATAAGGTGGACAACACAGACTCATTGAGTGTTGTGTTGAGCCAACTTAGAATGAACTGGTCCTTCTTGTTCCAGAGAGAATATTCTGGATTGAGGACATCTTTACCTTGATCATCCGGCACAAATTGAGGTGGGCAGGGTTCCAAACCATCCACAATGCCCATGAGCTTGGTGTTTGTAAATGAAGCAAGGTTTGGCAGAACAAAGGTGGAAGAGTTTGAGGAAGATGTGGTTGCCATGTTTTGGTAAAAGGACATGGCTCTGATACCATGAAGAATTTTAGAATAGAAAAGGGAAGTTTGACAACTGTATATTGCTTGAATTTATGATGCAAAACAGTGGTGAACAATGCACCAATTTATACTATGTTTACATGAATAAAATAACTGATTTACATAACTAAACAAATGTTAAAGGACAGTATGGTTGAGGTGTTCAGCAGCATGATGGAGTGATTTGCAACATGGTGGAACATGGACAGTGTTGATTTTGTAATCTAGAGAAGTGTGGAGGTATGGAGGAGTTGACTTCAAGTGATAGCTTCAAGTAACATGCAGTATGGCCCTACTGCATTCTGCAGAAACTGTAACTACAGTTTCTGCAGACCTGTGTGTTCCAACAACCAATACGAGTAGTACAGAAAAAAAAAAAATGAAGCTCATCCACAAAGCTTTTTATACAAATTTTTGCAACTTAATTTTTCTTGGCTATTTGTGTATGATCGGCAACACACACAACATTATAAACTTAGCTGATTGTGGCTTTTTGATGGCCAAGCACATTGAAGAAACCTACCGCGAGCCCAACACCAAGAGCCATGCCAAGACGACGACGCTTTGAAGTAATAAACTCATTTTGCAAGATCATGACCCCCATTTAAATATCTAGTCTCTTATATATGATTATACTCTTCCAATTATATATGATTAGGTATGTCATTGTAGTAAGAATGATCTGGTATGTTCTTCATATCATGGTCTTAATTAGTGTTATTGGGAATAGCATGCAATGGGAATATGATTTCCACGATTCTCAAATCGGTCTATAAATTCGTTTTCCGACCATGTTACCCATAGGCCCCATACTTCATAGTTTGTGGTAAAATTGTTGCTCACAGTATCCTAAGAAGTGGTGCAGCAGTTGTTTGGCCATTGACTGCAATCGTTTGTTTGGAATGAATAATGATTTTTTCATAACACTCGTCATGTGTATAAGAATTGTCCACCAAGACATATTGCGATGCCTTTAAAAAAAGATACATTGAGTTGTAAGAACTATGCATTTGAATTCTATATATATAAGACTCACATGCATGAGTCTCACACTCAATATATCTTAATGTACAATTATTGTGTACATAAGTGTTGTACAAATAACACCCTCGGAATTGGATACCGTGGTCTATGCATGCCACTTAATGCTTGTCGGAACAGTGGCACTCACATATTTCAACCTTTTCTTCTTTTCTTCACTTCTTTACTAATTATGCGTAATGGGTCAATGTGTTGTCATATCAAGGCTTAATAGGGTTTATACTCTTTACAAGAGCTATTGTGTCACATTTTGTCATAATTTTGCACTTTTGAAATTAAATATTCAAAACGACAAGCAAATCGTGTCTCTCTTTTGCTAAAGTGTCCACGTCATGTTTGCACCCATAATGGCCATTCCCTTGTAAATAATTGCTCCAACTTGGCGATAAATAAACTAGTCAGTGTCACAATCGTTTGATACCCTCTTGATTTAACCTGATCCGAACTCGAACTTGAACTTGATACTGTAAAAATCCATTTGTTATTGGAGAAACTTATTTGATTAGTAAGTAATAAATACTCGACTCATTTGACAAAATTCGATAGAGGCTTGCGAGCTCAGCTCATTTAAAGCTTATACTAACAAGCAGATATATGATTGAAAATGCTCTGTATTACTTAGTGATTGTTACAGTAGGTACCGGTCCTATATATACACAAAACACTAATGGTTTGTAACACTATAATCCCACAGATTGTGGGTGTATTCAATGGAAATTATATCAGACATTCCTTATGTAACTTGGACAGTTTTCCTTGCTGAGCTGCTTGCCTTGGTTGTCCCTTGATCGTCGCATCCTTTCCCTTCTTTGGATGTATCCACGCTGTGCATGCCTTGACAATATGATTCTTGCCTTATGTTTTCTGTCATGAGCTGGTGCGTGATGACTGTGGCTTGTGCATGCCTTGACACTGTGATTCTTGCCTTATGTGTTTTCTATCATGAGCTGGTGCATGATGATTGTGGCTAATTGTGTGTATGTTAACTTGCGGAATATCTGCACTGGGTATGGTATGTTTCTGATCATCAGGAAGTGTTTTAATAAAGTTTGACCGAATCGTTAGCCCAATTCGTTAGCTTATTCATTTATCTTGTATATATACAAATATATATTAATATATTACTAAAAATGAGTTATATAAATTTAAAAGCATCTCTAGCAGCTAAAGCTAGTTTAGCTATTAAAAAAACCCACTTTTATATTTTGCCTATTCATTTTTAAACACAAACTCCATCAAATTATCTATTTAACTCTATTTTTTTAAAAAAAATTATTTTTCAACATTTTTTTATACATTTTTTTCCTCCCCTCTCTCTCTAGCTCACCACACATCTTGCCCTGAATCTAAACAAATTTACTTCAAGAACAAATAGTGACAACAATTTTACACAAACATAGGGAGGGATGAAGGAAGGGAGCGAGCGAGCGAGGGAGAGAGGGAGAGCAATGGCTGCTTAAGTTAATCTCCAAATTTTTCTATACTGGTTTTCCTTGAATTGGATCTCAATTTGTTTTTCTTATTTCCGTGTTTGGCAGCTGAGAAAGAGTAAGGTTGAGAAAAAAAAAGTAATGAGTTTTAATTTTTTTTTTTTTTTGGAGAACATCACTTCAAACATCTGATGTTTCATCATTTTTGAATACTCTAAAATTTGTGGTTGGAATTTGGTGAGCCGACAACCATTGAGAGCAAAGCTCAAACAGGGTAGTATTTTTATTTCCTCTTTGTGTCATTTCTCAAACATCATACATACCATAAAAAAAATAAAAACAACTTCTTCAACTCAAACCACTCCCTTGTTCAACTCTGTTTCACCTTCACGTTTAGCAAAACTAGACGGAAAAAATACGGCAAAACTATTTTCAAATTTGCGAAAAACTTAAGGAACGAATCTATATTTTTAAAAAGTGAGGAAATGATTTCAAATCATATATTAACTTTGAAATTTATGAAACATTTGAAAAAAAAATCAAGTTTTAAATCCTTTTGAAAAAAAAAAAGTTAAATGAAGAAAAGTCCTAAAGGAAAAAAAAAACAAAAACAAAAAAACAAAAAAAGTCTTAGGAAGATGAGGAGCATCAATCAATCAATCATGTTGATTCCAATTCCAACACCCACCTAACAAATAAAAGGTTACCTGATATAGAGAGTCCCTACGAGAGACAAGTATCCCCTACAATGTTAAAAAGATTTGAGATTATCAAATTATGTGAATTTAGGTCGTTTAAAGCATTGAACGACATGAAAAATAATACATATTAAAAATATGACATGTTAATAATGAGAATTGAGTATATTTTTATCAGATTCTTACACTTTATGTCCTACAATAGTTTTAAGCAAAAACTGTCTTTTGAATTAGTAAAGAATAAGCGTTTCTTTAAAGGTGAAGAAAAAAAAACCTTTTGGAATGATTTTTTTTTTTTTGAGTTGGCTCGATAACATGTCATATCTTTAATATGTAGCATTTTTTACGCCATTCAATGTACGATTTGAATTTTCATAATTTGAGAATTTCAAATTTCTTTGAAATTGTAAGAAATCCTCATCTTAGTAGTAGCATGTCATAAAGTAGAAAAACTATCTGAAAATAATTGAATCCTTAAAAAAATAGAAAATATTATATTTATGATTTCTTAAAATAGACAAAAAAAATAAAAAATAAAAAAAATCACATCATAAAATGAAAAATATTAGCAAATAACTCCAGACACAAAATTTTTTAGAATTATTTTTAATTTTATATTATATCAAAATATTTTTCAATTCAAAAACAAGAAACAAAAAACACGTTAAAAATTCATAGTTAGAGAATAAAAAATGGTAAATATATGATAAGTGTCTGGGTAAATGCGCGATTTGAATTTACTTTCTCACATTTTAATTTTGAAAATTAGATACTTGAATTTTCGATTATTCTAAATAAATCCCTATTTGATTTTTTCATCCAAATTTATTGTAGACCGTTAATGCCATGTCAGCATTTTTGTTTAAAATAATATTTTTTTTACTTTATTAAAAATTTAAATTTAAAAAATAACTTTATATAAAAACTCAAAAGTCATAGTTAAATTGAGAAAAAAAATATATCAACATTATCATATAGGAAAAAATAAGGGAGCTTGTAGACAGGTGGCTGGCACGAGCAGTGCGCACATCACTAAAAAGTCGGTAATTGTGCGTAATGGGTCAGTCAGTGTTATGATTTTGAAAGTAATCAAAACGACAAGCTTGCCCCCGTTCCCATAAATAATTGTCTTCCGCTCCTTTTTTCTTTTCTTTTTTTATATAGGTACGTGCTAGAAGAAAACAACAACCATTGCAAAAACAATGGCATAAACTACAAACATTAAGGATCTACAGAAAGAGCAACACTACAAATAGGATCAAAACCAACACTGACAGAACCAATAGGAGTGGAAGGGAGGATTGCTGGAGGAGTGGGAATGCTGCTTGAACTGAATCGAGTTGCAGCCCAATGTGCCACATAATGGGCACCGAAGTTTGCACTTCTATTGACTTTCCGAGCTGACCAATAAGAATCAGAAGGGATAATGTGTAATGTGTGTTGAATGATGTCAGTGATTCACCAATCTTGAATGATAGTAGGCTGCTGAAGAGCAAGGATAACCACCTGAGAGTCACCTTCAATGACAAACCGGTTAAGGTGTAGAAAAGAAGCTAGAGAAACAGCAAGTTGAGTAGCTAAAGCCTCGCCTTTATTAGGAGAACATTTGGACTGGATCTGGGTAGTCATCTTGATCAGTTTGCCCTCATGATCTCGACAAATAGCAGCTTGACAGGAGAAGGAGTCGCGAATGGCAGTATCGAAATTGATCTTGAACTAATTTGGTGGAGGACGGATCCACTTCTCCGGAGTTGGATCTAACTTTTTGGACCCTGCATCACAGTGTTGTTGATAAGTATTGATGATGAGCTTGGCAGGTATACGAGCATCAAATGAAAGCCCATCATGGTAAGCTTTATTACGATGAAACCAAAGGAGGTCACAAGTAACTGCAACAAAAACCTGAAAACGATGAAGCTCCAAACAGGGAATATGGAGAATAGGCTCCGGGTATAAGATAGCTTGTATCCAATCACATAAATTGGAAGAATCCAATGTGGCAGAATCAAGCGGCCAAGGCGAGAGAGCCAAACTACTCTCGCAAAGTGACAGTGAAAGAAAAGATGCCTGAGTGAATCCGGCCTAGACTTGCAAAGCGGACAGGAAATGTCAAGGTTATATGTGGGAATAATTGTATGTAACCGCGAGGTAGTTGGCAAAATATCCCAAGCAATCTTCCCAAGAAATATTCGGAGACGATCCGTGAGCTGCAGTTTCCAGATATCTTTCCAAAAAGGAAATGGAGAAGGGGAAGAGGACCCAGTAAAATCATTATGCAAAATGGAAAGATAAGCCGAGGATGTGGAAAACTGCCCTGAACAAGAGGGTGTCCAGAGATAACTTGTTGTGGGTACTTGGGAAATAGGCAGTCGGCTAACGGCAATAGCAGAAGTTGGATCAAAAAGAGCAAAAAGGAGATGCTCATTCCAAGGCCGTGTTCCCGGGAGAATTAAATCAACGATAGAAAAAAGAGGAAAAGATCTGGAATTTGGACATCTTGGAGAAGGCCTAAAGGATGGGAGGGATGGAACCCAGGCAGTAGTCCAAATGGAGTCAGAGCTAGTTGTAGAAACAGTCAGGCAAGCGCCAGCAATAAGATACTCCTTGCACTTTTGGATTCCCTTCCAGATCCAACAAGCCATAGTAGGGTGAGGGGGAGCAGAGAAGAAAGAGCCATATTGGATATATTTTTTCTGCAAGTGCTAAACCCTTAAGGAATTAGAACGCAAGAAGTTCCATCCAAGCTTAGTTATAAGTGCCAAATTCGTTGTAGTCATCTTCCGAAGCCCGAGACCACCTTGATTCCGAGGAAGACAAATAGATTCCCAAGATTTAAGACACAGATTACGGGACTTGCCTGATGGAAACCCCCACCAAAAATCTTTGAACCGTCGATCCAAAGTTTTACAAAAGGATGAAGGCAACAGGAATGTACTCATAGCATTAGTAGGAATAGCCGCAGCCGTAGATTTAATGAGGACAGTCCGTCCAGCTTGAGAGAGAATCTTTGTCTTCCGCTCCTTATTTGTCTAATCTTCATTCTCAAAACACTTTCTTTGGACTGCCACCAAAATTCACAAGAGCACCAAGATGAGTCCGCTAAGAACAGGTGTTACTTTTGTGTTGAGCTCCATGTGCAGGATCCTCGTAACTCGTGGGGTTCAACTCTGCTTCTTTTTTTTTTTATTAATATTATTATAGTGATAAATGACCAACTGTAATGTAAACAACTAGCTGGCATAAAAATGGGTCAGTGTGCTGTCATACTTGCTCAAAACACTTCTTCATTCTACCCTTTCAACTACCTTAGGAGCGCTTGAGTTTTGAGCATTCCTTCACTCATCATCAGGATCTATGGTCGAACAACTTCTCCTCGTCCCTGCCCAGCAAATCATTGAGACTTTGGGCTCACTAGCTGGCAATGAGATCACATTGCTTTGGGGTCTCGAAGATGAGCTTCAAAGCCTGACCAACACCGTTTCAACAATCAAAAACCTGCTTCTGGATGCGGAGGAGAAAAATGCTGCAGGAGACCCAGCAATTAGACATTGGCTTGGAAGGCTAGAAGATGCCATGTATGATGCGGGTGACTTGCTGGATGCTGTTTCCACTAAAGCTTTATGGAGGGAAATACTGACCCGTGATAACAAGGCCAACACAGGTACGCATTTTCTTTTCCAAATCAAACCAGCTTCTCTATCGTCTTAAAATGGCCCATAAGATTATGGCCATGAGAGAGAGGTTAGATGTCATCGACGCCGATAGGCAGAGATTCCACTTGGAGGTACACCCTGTGGAGACACGTGTCGGGGGAAACAGGGGTAACCCTCATTATTTTGTTAATGCGGAAGCAGTTATTGGTCGAGACGATGATAAGAAGGCTGTTATTCACCGTCTGCTGGACTCCAACGTTGAAGACAATATTGCAATCCTTCCAATTGTTGCCATCGGTGGATTAGGAAAAGACTACACTCGCTCAACTCATTTTCAACGATGACCAAATCCAAAACCATTTTCAGCTCCAAATGTGGGTGTGTGTCTCTGATCCCTTCCACGTTAAAAATATTGTTGAAAAAAATCTTAGAAGCTGCAACAGACCAGAAACCAGAACATGCTGAAATGAATACCTTGGTACGTAAACTTAAAAAAGAAATCGATGGAAAGAAATACCTACTCGTGTTGGATGACGTGTGGAATGAGGATCATGAAAAATGGTCTGAATGGAAAGAAGTACTGATGGGTGGTGCAAGCGGCAGTAGAATATTAGTGACTACACGCAGTGAAAAGGTTGCAAGGATTAGCGGGGCAGTTCAATCATATTCCTTAAGGGGTTTAGAGGAAGGCGAGTCATGGTCCTTATTGAAGCAATTGGCATTTGAGAAAGGACAAGAGCTGGAGGAGACTTCAAGCATCGCAGCAGTTAGGAGGGAGATACAAAAAAAGTCTCTGGTGTCCCGCTAGCCATAAGGACAATTGGAAGTTTACTATGCTTCAAAAGTTCAGAAGCCGAGTGGTTGTCTTTTAAGGAGAATGAACTCTCTAAAATAGCTCAGAATGAAAAAGACATCTTGCCAACTTTGAAGTTGAGTTATGATCATGTTCCTTCACATTTGAAGCACTGCTTTGCTTATTGCAGTTTGTTTCCAAAAGATTACGAGTTTGATAAATCAAGATTGATTCAGCTCTGGATGGCACAAGGGTTTGTCAAGTCATGTGATGATCAAAACCGATGCTTGGAAGAGGTTGGTAATGAGTATTTTAAGGATTTACTATAGAGATCATTCTTTCAAGAAGCTGTAACGGATTCGTTTGGTGACATAATTAGACGCAAAATGCATGACCTCATGCATGATCTTGCCATATCAGTGGCAGGATCATTGATCACCACATTAGATGATAAGAAGAGAAACATTCATGATAAAACTCGTCATGTCTCAGTTGTCGATGCTTCATCAATTATAACTTCATTGTGTAAAGCAAATAGCATAGGTCCGTCAACATTTTAGATTGTGAAGCAATTTTTTCAAGTTCCAAGTGCTTGCGCGTGTTGGACCTTGATGAGTGTCAAATATTGCATATGTGGACCCCTTAATTTGCATTTACTAAACCTTTAGTTTTGTTATTTTCTAATGTTTTTGGTTAGTTTTGGTATTTTAGAATTTTGCAGGTCATTGAGAGAAAACAATAGCTTTATGGTGAAAGAAAGCACACTTTGAGAAGACCTAGATGATGTGGTTATGTTCAACCAAATCAAGAAGAGGACTAAATCGGAATTTCTCTAATTGGAGTCAAAATCGGATTGGACTAAATTTTAAATTCAGCATATGTCACAGTCTTTTGGTCATAACTTTCAGCTCAAATATCCAATTAAGGTTAATCAAGTGGCGTTGGAAAGCTAACTCAATTTTATACAAATAATTGTGAAATAGGATTTTCCTAATTCGGAAGTCCTCTATGCCAAAAGTACCTCGCAGTAAAAGACCGGAAATCTGGACGGATTTGGAGTCATTTTCCTTATTGGATTGAGTTTTGAGTTTTCTACTCAAACTAGGAGATTAATCTCCGATTTTTCTAGAAATTATAAGGCTTCTAGGATTTATTTTCTCCCTATAAATAGACCTCTAAGCCTCAAGAAAAAGGGTGTGAAGCTAGAGTTCAAATATATTTTCTTCTTTTTAGTTTTTCTTTAGGGTAGGTTTTATTTTCAATAGCCATGTGTAGCTAATTTTTCAACTAAGGTTGAGGATGAAGCCTCACCATTTAAGAGAAACAATATTTTCATGTAAGTTTATACTATCCGATTTTATTTGGTTTAATTTTTTCTATGTTTTACTTCTTTTCAATTTGTGGAATGATTCTTGGATATCTTTTGTGATTCAAGGATACATTTGATGATTTAAGATAATTTCACATAATTGATTGCTTGGGTTTTTATTTATCAAAACGTTGGATATTCATTGCGTTTCGTTCTACGGATACATTTGATGATTTGGTTTAAACCGGATATCTTTTGTAATTTGTGCAAAGAACGGATTCATTGAATGATTTAATGATTTTTATGAAGCATAGTAAAACATACATAAGATTTGTATGGTGAGAACTTTGGATGTGTATTGATGAACATGAGAATATGTTGCTATGATTTGGTGGGTGTGGATTCCAAAACCTTAGTACATTTTCTTTTGTTTTATTTTACTTTATTTAGTTTGTTTTCTTTTTATCAAAAATCAAACCTTTTTTTGGAACTAGGTTAAGATTCAATTAGTTTAGAAACAAAATTATTTTTTCAAGAACACAATTCCATGTGGGATCGACCTCGCACTTGCAAAACCCTTTATTGCAAACGATTCGTGCACTTGCGAGTACATTTAAAATTCACATCAAGTTTTTGGCGCCGTTGTCGGGGAATTGTTTGAATTTTTGAAAACTATTTATTTCTAAATTGATTTTCTCTTTCTACTAGTTGTAATTAGGATTTTTATTTGTTTTTGTTATTCCTATTTCTAAAAAAAAAAAAAAAAAAAAAGATTTTTATCTTTTCTTTGTTTTGCTTGTTTTTATTTTCTTTTATTGTTATTTTAAAAAAATAAAAATAAAAATAAAATTGGTTGATGTTTTATGTGGGATATTTGCAAGTTAAAAAAGTGAGAGTAAAGCATGAATTTTTCTTATGATAATTATACCAATTTTTCTGCACAACATGCCTCGCCTAGTGGTAGGACACCTGCTCCTATCAACTACACTCACAATTTTTACCCACATAAACCATGTTCATATTGCTCCAATCATTATCATAGTTCTAGTAATTGTCCATCATGGGGACAATTCTGCAATCCTTCTTATGAGCAGATGAACACAATTTTCTCCAGTTCGGGTTTCGATTCAAATTCCAATGTTTACAATTCGGACTAGAGGAACCATCCTAATTTCTCGTAGCAAGCTCAAGCCATGGGAAATTGTGCTCCCCAATAGCATGATCTGCACCATCCTGAGTATTCGCAGATCAATCACCAATCTTCTCCTCCTTCATCCTACAATTATCCGGCACAAGAATTATCATTGGAAGACACAATCAAAGCATATACACAAAAGATGAAACAGAATATACAAGAGCTTAGAAGTGTCCAAGCCAATTTCTCCAACTCAGGGTTCGATTCAAATTCTAATTTTTACAACTCGGACTGGAGCAACCATTCTGATTTTTCGTGGCAAACTCAAGCCATGGGAAATTGTGCTCCCGAATACCATGATCTGCACCATCCCGAGTATCAGCAGTTCGATCACCAATCTTCCAATCCTTCATCCTACAATTATCCGAGACCAACATTATCATTTGAAGACACAGTCAAAGCATACATTCAGACAAGCAACCGAAATATACAAGAGCTTCAGAAGGTCACCATGAGAAATAACCAGATTATGCAAGAGCTTAAATAGAGTAGGCAAGAGCTGAAGAATGCCACTATGAGCAATAACCAGGCTATGCAAGAGATTAAGACCGCTTTTATAAGCGATAGCGAGAATATACAGAATCTTGCCAAGATACAAGCACATATCGAATATCTGGTTACTGAACTCAACAAAATAGAGGAAGAAGAGTTTCAAAGTCAGCTGATGGCTCACGGAAACTACATGATTGATGAGGATGATGCTAGCCATTCTTGTCATGAGCATGTCCCTGACACCATCATACTCGAGAGAGTAAGGAAATTGTGGATAACAATGAGGAGGAAGAAAAAGAGGATTAAGTTGAGCACATAGAAGAGCAAGTTTGGCACAAAGAGGAGCAAATTGAGCACAAAGAGCAAATTGAACACAAAGACCAAATTGAGCCCAGAGAGCAAGTTGAGCACATAGAGCAAGTTGAGCACATAGACCAACTTGAGCACAAAGAGCAAGTTGAGCACATAGACCAAGTTGAGCACAAAGAGCAAGTTGAGCATAAAAAGAAAATTGAGCCCCCAGCAGATACAAGTCTGTCCAATGACAAAGAAGTGAGTACTGAAGCTTATTCCTTCATCATTGCCCTTCTTGAGACACATCATGAATCCAAAGCTTTAATTCTTCAATGTCTCAAAGAGCCATCGTATGCCAAGATTCTCAAGGATTTATGCAGACAAGGGCATAAATCTAGGAATCATCGTCACAAGAAAATATTTCCAAGCAAACAAGTTGGCTACCTACGATGGCGAAACATCCTCCCAGAGTGCTATCGAATTTTAAAGAAGAAAGGGTGGAAGGGATTGGTTGGACATCCACATGATCGGGGAAGGTATGGTAATTTTTATTTTTTTATTTTCTGCATTTAATTTTTGAGTCTTTTTCCTTTTTTATTTTATTTTATTACTTGTCATTTTATTTTTATTTTTTGAACTAATAGCAATTAACCTTTTGATGTTTGTTTTTATGAAAAAATATTGCTGGTAGTTTTGTTGACAGGTGTTTTGGTGTTTAAGTTTGGGGGACGCCCTAGCCTTTTTCACACCGTGATGTTTCCCTACTTCTGGTAATGTATTTCTATACTACACATTGAGGGCAATGTGTAATTCAAGTTTGAGGGTATGGAAAAACATTCTGTCTATTTGTTTGTTTGTTTATTTGTCTTTTTTATCTAAAAAAAAAAAATTGTTTGTTTGTCTTTTTGTTTTAAAAAAATTTCCAAAATAATAATAATAATAATAAATTGTGCTAGGTTGTTGATTGAGCATAATTACATCGTAACTGTGGTTTATATGTCATTGGTTTGTTTAACATGTTGAACACTACATGTCATTAAAAATCTAAATCTTTTGACTCATCTGTTGGATTAGAGAGACTTCACTCGTCTACTAGGGAGTCCTAGGGGTTTAAAAGGCTTGTTGCATATACTGAATGCAATTGTCTCTCCCACGAAAGAGGATTTATGTTTCAAGCTTTCATTTTATGTTGTGTTTTGTTTTGCTAAGGGACTAGCAAAGTGTAAGTTTGGGGGTATTTGATGAGTGTCAAATATTGCATATGTGGACCCCTTAATTTGCATTTACTAAACCTTTAGTTTTGTTATTTTCTAATGTTTTTGGTTAGTTTCGGTATTTTAGTATTTTGCAGGTCATTGAGAGAAAACAATAGCTTTATGGTGAAAGAAAGCACACTTTGAGAAGACCTAGATGATGTGGTTATGTTCAACCAAATCAAGAAGAGGACTAAATCAAAATTTCTCTAATTGGAGTCAAAATCGGATTGGACTAAATTTTAAATTCAGCATATGTCACAGTCTTTTGGTCATAACTTTCAGCTCAAATATCCGATTAAGGTGAATCAAGCGGCGTTGGAAATATAACTCAATTTTATACAAATAATTATGAAGTAGGATTTTCCTAATTCGGACGTCTACTATGCCAAAAGTACCTCACAATAAAAGACCGAAAATCTGGACGGATTTGGAGTCCTTTTCCTTATTGGATTGAGTTTTTAGTTTTCTACTCAAACTAGGAGATTAATCTCCGATTTTTCTAGAAATTCTAGGGCTTCTAGGATTTATTTTCTCCCTATAAATAGACCTCTAAGCCTCAAGAAAAAGGGTGTGAAGCTAGAGTTCAAATATATTTTCTTCTTTTTAGTTTTTCTTTAGGGTAGGTTTTATTTTCAATAGCCATGTGTCGCTAATTTTTCAACTAAGGTTGAGGATGAAGCCTCACCATTGAAGAGCAACAATATTTTCAGGTAAGTTTATACTATCCGATTTTATTTGGTTTAATTTTTCCTATGTTTTACTTCTTTTCAATTTGTGGAATGATTCTTGGATATCTTTTGTGATTCAAGGATACATTTGATGATTTGAGATAATTTCATATAATTGATTGCTTGGGTTTTTATTTATCAAAACGTTGGATATTCATTGTGTTTCGTTCTAAGGATACATTTAATGATTTGGTTTAAACCGGATATCTTTTGTGATTTGTGCAAAGAACGAATTCATTGAATGATTTAATGATTTTTATGAAGCATAGTAAAACATACATAAGATTTGTATGGTGAGAACTTCGGATGTGTATTGATGAACATGAGAATATGTTGCTATGATTTGGTGGGTGTGGATTCCAAAACCTTAGTACATTTTCTTTTGTTTTATTTTACTTTATTTAGTTTGTTTTCTTTTTATCAAAAATCAAACCTATTTTTGAAACTAGGTTAAGATTCAATTAGTTTAGAAACAAAATTGTTTTTTCAAGAACACAATTCCCTGTGGGATCGACCTCGCACTTGCAAAACCCTTTATTGCAAACGATTCGTGCACTTGCAAGTACATTTAAAATTCACATCAGACCTACACAGGAGAAATCTTTAACTTCTGCCAAGCTCTATTGGAAAGTTGAAGCATTTAAGATATCTTGATCTTTCTTCGAACCGCAATCTCAAGAAGCTACCCAATTCTATAACCAGGTTGCAGAATTTGCAGACACTAAATCTCTCAAGTTGTTATCATCTTGAAAAATTGCCAAACTCTATTGTTGAGTTGAAGCATTTAAGATATCTTGATCTATCTTGGAGCACGAATCTCAAGAAGCTACCCAATTTTATGTCCAAGTTGCAGAATTTGCAGATACTAAATCTCTCAAATTGTTTTAGTCTTGTAGAATTGCCGAGAGACATGAAAGAATTATGGTGCGTTTGGGTATTGAATTTTGAGAATTAGAATTGAATTCTAATTCTATTTACGAATATCGAGGTAAAAAATTGTGTTTGGATGTTGAATTTTGAGATTGAAAAATATTATATTTTAATGGTAAAAAATGATTGGAAGTTTAAAAAGTTGTGTATAATGATTGGTATTTTGAAAAATTGTGTAAAATAATAATTTAAATAATAATAATTTATTATATATTGATTATTTAATTAAAAAATAAATAAATAATTTTTTTTAAAAAAAATTAAAATTAAAATTTTTTAAAAAAAATGATGCAGGGGTGGCTGCCGGTTTTTTTAATTAATTTCTTTTAATTTTTTTTTATTTAAATTTGTATTATTTTATTATTTATATGTGGGACCCACGCGCTTTTTGGGAGACAGCTTGTCCTGCGCGTGGGTCCCAGCCATTACTCAAAAGAGTCAAAATGTCAGCTTAAAAATTCAAACGAAATTCGGGTCAAACTCGGGTATTTGGGCGGGTGGGCGGGTTTTAGAAAAAACCCGGATGGAATAAAATTTCATTTCTAATGCCAAACAGTTCATTAGTCAATCTCAGGCATCTTAAGATAGATGGATGTAATCGGTTGACTTATATGCCACGTGGATTGGGGCTACTCACTAATCTCCAGACATTATCAAAGTTTGTGGTCCACAAGGATCCTTTCTCTCCGCATAGTAGTGGGTTAAAAGAACTAAAGGGACTACATAACCTAAGAGGAAACTTAGCTATTCAAAATCTGAGACATAAGAAAGATGGCGCGTCAGAATGTAAGGAAGCAAATTTAAAAGAGAAACAACATCTTCATGGTTTGTCTTTATGGTGGAGTACTGAAAGAGGTGTCAATGCTTCAGACGTTAATGTTGATGATGAGATGTTATTGGAAGTCCTCCAACCGCACCCAAATCTGAAAGAGCTTTGTCTAAGATGCAATTGGGGTTCAAGGCTTCCAAATTGGCTTTTGTCACTCACAAATCTTGTTAAATTTGAATTAAATCTAGTAAATTGAGCTCACTGAGGATTCCTCTTTATAGAATTGCCTTCCAAATTTTAACTAACTAGCTTGATTACTCTTTTTTCATTAAGTTATCCATTTTTTTTTTCTTTTGTTATGTGGAAATGGTATCAAAATATTAAACTCTGACATCGTTATTTTTTATTTATTTTATTTTTTTACTCATTTTTTTACTCTTCATGTAAATGATTAATTCATTATGTGAATGCAAAAAGAAGCTTTATATGGCTTGACAGAGCTTTTGAGAGAGGAAGTACTCAAAAGTCCTTGTCTAGTTGTTATCCAACATCCGTTCAGCTTCCTCTTGTTCCTTTGATTAAGGTTTGTGTCCCTTATTCTGTGTTGCGTATTGGATGGATCATTGTGTTCTTTGGTGACAGTTGGTAAAATTAATGTGCAGTGCTTTGGATATGTGTGTGCTGAGGTTATTTTAATCGCGAGAAATGCTATTTTGTACACCAGCATCCCACTGCTATCCCACTCAACCTACGTGGATTTTAATTTTAATTTTTAATTTTTTAGTTTCTTCCTTTAGAATCCCAAACGTGCCTCTCCCTCTACCCCCCTCTCTCTCTTCTCTCTCTTCTCAGTTCTCTCTCTCTTTGTTTTCTTCACCGGCAAATCTCTCTCTCCGGCGGCCGGCAGTCCTTCTTTCGACGGAATCGCTGCCGAATTTCGCCGGAAAATCTCTCTCTCTCTCTCTCTCTCTCTGGAATCCATCTCTCGCCAAAAAATCTCTCTGGACGGAATCTCTCTGCCAGATCTGCCCGGAACTTGACGGACACGCTCTCTCTCACCGGATCTTGACGGAAACGCTCTCTCTCGACGGATATTGCCGAAGCTCGCCGAAAATCTCTCTCTGGACGGAATCTCTCTATGCCAGATCTCGCCGGAAACAGTTTCTCTCGCCGGATCTATCTCGCCGGAGGTACTTTTAAGTGTTTTGTTCTTTAATTTCTGTATTAAAAAAAAATGCAAAGCATAAAATCTCTCTCAGATTTCATTTCTCTGTCAGTTAGATCGATGCTTGCGTTTGTTTGCATATTTTTATTTCAATGATTCGGGAGAAGTGAACAAAAAAAGATTTGTGGGTTGATTTTTTTACGTATTTTTTGGGTGTTGATCGTAGCCGATAAGGGGAAAGAAACTGATTTCTAAGTTGTTTTATTTGGAAATTTTCGGGGAAGTTCAAATGGGTGTAATTTTGTTTGATTTTTGGGTAGATGATCAATTATGGTGTTTGTTGAATAATCTTCGTTGATGTCTAATCGGTATGTGATTATGTTGGGATTAATTTGTTTGTTGAATATTCTTCGTTAGTGGTTGCTATTTGTTTTGGTTTATGCAGAAGTTTTTTTATGCAGTATCTTTTTTGGTGGATTCTGGTAATAGCTGATTGAGGTGTTTTTTGCTTTTGGCTTGTTAGTATGGTGCTGTAATTGATGTGTGTTAATATGTTGGGAGAGTTTATAGATGATAGTATATTGCTGCAACAATATTCCTCTGAACAAACTAGAAAGTATGGAACTTTTTATTGCAGCATTTCAATACTTTGACAAGGTTGAATACAGTTATAGGGGGTGTAATTTTTTACCTCTGCCAAGTATGTGTATAATTTGTTGTGTGTATTTTTGTTGTTGTTGCAGCTACAAATAGTGAAATGATGGTGATAGAAGAGAATAGCAAGCATGGGAATGGAAGTTGCTCAAGGTGGAGTACAATTGGCGATTGAAAAAGAAAAACAACCGGATGAAAAAAAACTATCAGATTACATTAGCGAGTTCGTTGGGGTTTTTTTACTGTTTCTAGCAATTTTAAACTATTAGGATATGGAGGACTTTGATATCTTTATGTTGTAATGATGTATTGGTATGGAAATACATTTTAGCTGTTGTTGGAATCATTGCTATTATGCTGTTGTTGCTATTATTGCAACTTTTGTTACAGCAAGTGGAAATAATTGTTTGGAGTCATGGCACACATAATTGATGTGTTAATTTGTAATATGTTAATAGATTATCATCATTACCAAAGCCAGCTGAAGTGTAAGAGCAAAACACATCCATACATTGCAAATGAAAGAAATATTGGTGCCCTTCTATAATGCAAATTTCACAATAATGGTGCCCTTCTATACAAGGAACTGTTGCACGATGCTTTGCTGAATTGGTGCCCTTCTATCAAATGGCTCTATCTATTATTCCAAAACTTTTGTTACAGCAAGTGGAAATAATTGTTTGGAGTCATGGCACACATAATTGATGTGTTAATTTGTAATATGTTAATAGATTATCATCATTACCAAAGCCAGCTGAAGTGTAAGAGCAAAACACATCCATACATTGCAAATGAAAGAAATATTGGTGCCCTTCTATAATGCAAATTTCACAATAATGGTGCCCTTCTATACAAGGAACTGATGCACGATGATTTGCTGAATTGGTGCCCTTCTATCAAATGGCTCTATCTATTATTCCAACATCATACCCCAGTAGGCACCAAACTCTACTGTCATACAATCATTTATATCAGTTGATGCAGCCAAAGGGAAATACAGAATACATAGCACATTAGAAACAAAAAAAAAAAAAAAAAAATTCCTTGATATTACCCTGTACAACCATGAGTAGCATTACATTTTTCATTTCTACAATAACCTAAACAATCACAAAATTACATAACCATGATAGAAGTACAAATATAATAAATTTAAAACTATTTAAAGGTCATAATCATGGAATTGATGACATTGATCAAAAAATGAATATTTGTTAGCTCAACACCAGCTTGTGTGAGCAAGGTACTTTGATGGTTGAGAATGTTATAGACTTGAAATAAGATGGGTTGCACATGCACTGCAATTGCTGGGTCTGTTGGAATTATTGCTTTGGCCACGACAGTCATCCTAGAAAGTTTTTGGGATGGGTTGTTATTGATATCACAAGCTAAATGCCACAGAAGGTTGAGCAGTACTCCTTGGCTTAGAGGGAGAGGAACTACAGACAATATCCATCCTATATCAACCTGAAAAGAAAGCTTTCGTTGCATTAGTCACATGCGTATCTTAAATGAACACTTCAAATGTCAAAAAAAGAGTTGCTATTATTCTTTCTCAAAAAAAAAAAAACAAAAAACAAAAACAAAAACAAAATTCACCTGTGAACATAACCAAGACACAATGGACAAATCACATCTTGAAAGGGCTATGTGGAAAGCCCGTTCAAAATTGTGCTCACATACCAATCTTGATAATTCCATTGTTGGATCAACGGACACCCCAACCTAATACACAAATGAGACAACCCAATGTTTGAAAAGATTTTAAAAATGACATCAAGTAAATCGTCATATTTGTCCACATATTTATGAAAATACCTGAGTACGAACTAAATGATTGTGTTGATCATCAATTACTGAAGGCAGTGGAGTTTGACTTTTATTCGCTTGATGTTGCTTTGCCTTTGAAGTCTACAATTAAAAAATGGTTAGGTTCATGTGTTTCAAACAAAACGCAAGATAATTATGGGGAAAAAATGAATGAACCTGTTTTTTGCTTCTACTTGTTTTGGCATTGTTGTCGCTTGATGGCTCATTTGTTACTTGTAACTTCTTCTTCGTCACTTGTTCAACTATTGGCATCATTCTTCTAATCGGTGGTCTCCCTTTACGTTTAACTTTAACCGGACTAAGCAAATTAGTACTTTGCAATGTCGAAGCTTCATCACAACTTTTAACAACCTCATTACAACTAGAAGATGCGACTGAAATACGACTTAATTTATGGCATTCCTCTTTTAAAACATCAACTCCTTTCATCACCGTAGTGTAAATGTGCTTGCTTTTTCCGAGCGATGCTAATTCATTTAAATTCTTGGACAAGCTGTCATATCTTTCGTCATCAGAATTACCACCAAAATTGTCATAACTACTCTTCAACAATGTGTATAGACGCTTTAGATCCTTCCTCCATCTCGTAAGAAAGAATCTTGGTGACAACGTCAAAACCTTTTTTGACAATAGCACAGAAATAGCATGCCTACACAAGATACCTCTTGTTTCAAACAATGCACAAGTACACTTCACTTCTACCTCTTCTTCATCTTCTTCATTGTAATACACACAATGTGATACGTCTTTCATGTTTCTATTAATGATAAAACTTTCAATCACCTGATAGGTAGAAATTGCACCTTCATTTGTAAGACAAGAGTTATTACAACCCACAACTTTCATAAACTCCCCCTGAACTTCTTTGAACTTTGCATTGGTGTATACATCTTGAAATTTCTCCTCTAAAGGATAGGGGGTTAAACATGAAATCATGCGGTTCCAAGAATCGAAATCAGCTTTTTTCTCTTTCTCAACCATTTTCCTCAAAGCATTATCAAATTGATCAACAAATTCCTTCAGTGTGGTCTGTGAGTGCACATAACCATCAAAAAACGCATTCATACTTTCACTACGCTGTGTAGTATTCATTCCAGCCCAAAATGTATCTTTCATATATGTGGGCACCCAAAAAGTCCGCTCATTATATAACCCATTCAGCCATGCATTGTCCTGAAGTTCATAAGTCTCAAGTAGACTTTTCCAATTTTCTTCGAATTCATCACAACTTTGAGAATCATACAAACAAACATTAAGGGCACTCTTGATGCCATTGAATTGAGCATGTGCTGCAAACTTTTCTGGCAGTTTTCTCATAATGTACCACAAACAATATCTATGTCGAGTTTTCTCTGCGAAAACTATAGCAATTGCATTTTTCATTGCCCTATCTTGATCTATTATAACTGCACTTGGAGCTTTGCCATTCATGCACTCTAACCAAGTGCTAAACAACCAAACAAATGTTTCAGTATTCTCATTTGATATTAGTCCTGCCCCCAATAGTATTGACTGACCATGATGATTCACACCTACAAACGGAGCAAATGGCATGTCATATCTATTGGTCAAGTATGTCGTATCAAACGTAATGACATCCCCAAAGAATTCATACGCTGCCCTACTTCCTGCGTCAGCCCAAAACACATTACGCAACCTACAATCATCATCGACATCCATCACATAATAGAACCCATCATTCTGCTTTTGCATTCTACTGAAATAATCACGAAGTGCCTGAGCACCTCCTTTGCCAAGACGAAGCTCTCTTGCCTTTTCAATATAATTCCTACAATCTTTTTCTCCAAAAGTAAGCTGCTCATACCCCCTTTTTCAACTACTAAAGAATTAAAATTCTTATTCGTACGTATTCCGGCTCTATCATTTAACTCAAGCCTTCTTTTCACCGCAGCATCTATATTCTTATAACATCTAAAAAACCTTGTTTTTTCTGGGCTTAAACAATGATTATGCTCCACCACAACATTACTCAAAAACCACTTTCCATCAGCACTCAATGTCGCACAAATCCTGGCTTTACACTGCGTTCTAATTATTTTTGGAACTGCCTTTGTACAATCATCTTTGCCTTTATTTGGTTTGCCTTGGCGAATACATGCAAGGGTTATGTACCTACGACTTCCATCTTTCCCCTTTTTTTCAGTTCTTTTTACCACACCAAAACCAACTTGCTGACCATACTTCCTATAATATTCTTCCACTTCTTCCAACGAATCAAACATCATTAATTCTTTAGGTTCTTCAACTTTATCATTCAAATCTATCATCTTGTATTGTGGCTCATTATCCTCCTTATCATCCAACTCTAAATCACATATAAAACAAGATAAAAAATAAAATAAAAATCAAATCAATAATACAAAGTTCAGATAATTAATACAAAAGTTAAAAGTCTAACCAAATTCAGGTCCATCTTCGTCGATTGAATCGTTGTCATTTGGAATATGTGTACACAGATATTCAACTTCGTCCTCATTCTCCAAGCGTGAGCTTGAAAACTCCATTTAAGAGAACAGAATGTGGCATTGAATTACCAATGCAATAATAATAAGATAATATAATATGCCTGGGTATGTCTATTAAAATGAAATAATGTTTTTTCTAGGAAGAACATTGCAATGAAATATGGTGTAGAATGTTATAATTTTATCTAATTTTAGCATTAAACAAAATTACAAAAACATTTAGATTTAAGAGAAAATGCAGCGTCACAAAATTACTAGAGCATTTTCTCTCTACCTTGAACTGAATTTCAAAACTAAGCTTAACTGTATCACGAAGTGAACGGATCAACTCTTCCTATGAAAAAAAAAAAAAACTAACAGTTCTGCGCTTCAAGGAGCAGGAAAAGTCCAAGGTCCTGCGCTTGAAGCGCAAGAGTTTTCCTGCACTGAGCTTCACTGAGCTTCAAGCTCAAAACAGAGCAACGAAAAAAAAAACCCAGAAAAAAAAAAAAAAAAAAAAAAAACAAAAACAAACAAAGCAAAACAAAACTTTAGAAAAATCTAACCTTTGTTCCGTTGGATTTAGTTCCGTCTCAGTCGCCGGTGAAGAACATCGGACAGCTGGCTGGAGAGAGAGATAGAGAGAAAGATGAAGATGCAGAACTTTAAAAAAAGCTTAACTGTATCATCAAGTGAACGGATCATCTCTTCCTATGAAAAAAAAAAAAAAAAAAACTAACAGTTCTGCGCTTCAAGGAGCAGGAAAAGTCCAAGGTCCTGCGCTTGAAGGGCAAGAGTTTTCCTGCACTGAGCTTCAAGCTCAAAACAGAGCAACGAAAAAAAACCCAGAAAAAAACAAAAACAAAAACAAAAAAAAACAAACAAAGCAAAACAAAACTTCAGAAAAATCTAACCTTTGTTCCGTTGGATCTAGTTCCGTCTCAGTCGCCGGTGGAGATGGCGCCGGTGAAGAACGTCGGACAGCTGGCTGGAGAGAGAGATAGAGAGAAAGATGAAGATGCAGAACTTAAAAAAAAAACCAGAAAAAAAAAAACTAAACCAAACTTTAGAAAAATCTAACCTTCGTTCGGTCGGATCTAGTTCCGTCTCAGTCGCCGGTGAAGAACGTCGGACGGCCGGCTGGAGAGAGAGAAAGAGAAAGAGAAAGATGAAGATGCGTTGGGAGGGGAAATCGTCGGACGGCCGGCTGGAGAGAGAAAAAAAAAGATGAAGATGCGTTGGGAGGGGAAATTAAATTTCCCCTCCAAACTCGTTTTTCATTCAAAAGACAGAAAAAAATAAAAAATAAATAAAAATGAAAAGCCACGTAGGACTGATGGGATGCGGGTGGGATAGCAGTGTACAATGTAGCATATCTCTTTAATCGCTATATACATCAGCAACATGTAGAATTGTGCTTGAGATTAGCGGCTCGAAATTAAGACTTAAGAATGTATCTCAGAGATAAATTGAATTTATGCGTAGGTTGTATATATGCTTAGATGTTTCTATGATAACAAGGGAAGAGGTAAACACATGCTTAGAAGTTATCCTCAAGAAAAGAAAGGAACAAAAAATGATTAATGTACAAAAGATAATTTCAATTGAATTGAATAAACTATATAAAGTTTAAACTTCAAGAAAGGTGTTTGAAGATGACCAAATTAGTGATTTATTTGACTAATTATTATATGAACCTTGGCTGCACTAATTACTCTCTATGATAGTAATGTGGAATCCATCCTTTGATAATATGGATGCTTGAAGTATTTTAATTGCACATGGTTTGATATATTCTTTTGATTATGGCACTGTACTACCCATTCCAAAAATGAAGTATTTTAATTGCTTAGGGCTCCATTGGTCACTTTTATGCCTTACAGTTTTGATGATTTTCTGCATGCTTTTTTGGCCTGCAGGCTAATCTCATTGAATTTAGGAATATCATTACTGACTGCATTCCCCTTGAAAATTCTTTGCATTGGTACATGACTCCTTACCTGGTTTGTCATAATTTTTTTGTTTAATTTTCTTATATCCTTTAATCAAGATTATACTTGCTATCATACTTTGCACAGTCATAATTGTAATGTTTCTTTTGTAGGACATCATTGGGGCCAAGGATTATTTGAAGCAAAGAGGAGTTGACAGAAAATCAAGAGGATTAGTACCTTGTATTCATATGCCAATGTATCAACCAAGTGTGTGAAATAAAAAATTAATTAAAAAGAAGTTGATTACTTGACTTATGAGTGTAATTTATGTCCCATTCTAACATCCCCAATTCTCTTCCCGCCAGAAAGCCATTTCCCAGGATTTGAAATTCCAAAGCACACACAAAAAATCACAATGAATTCAATTCTAGAGAGAGAGAGAGAGAGACGGAGGCAAAAAAGATGGGTCGTCGCTGGACGATCTGATGTCATCGTTCAATACTCGCATTGCAGAGTTTCAAGAGCTCGTTGTTGCGCGAAACAGTGAGTCAATTTCCAAAGAACACGTTTTCCTTTTTCTTGCCAAAAGAACTTCGTCAAATCAGACGCGTCCATGAATGAGAATTTCTTGGTTGTATGATTTTCAGTGTACCTGGCCACAAGTATCACTTATTTGTCGGCAGTGGACGTCGCATTGAAGGCCATGGAGTTTCAGCTTCAGGCTATCAAGGAGCGCTTGCTCGAAGAAACGCTAGCTATTCCCAAAGCCAAAGTACCTCTCTCTCTCTCTCTCTCTCTCTCTCTCTCTCTTTGTTTCTATATTTCTTTTAAAAAAAATGGTTGTTTATGAATTGTGGGAATTTTAAGTGGTTTTAGATTTTGAAACTTAGGGGTTTTCACTGTTTGGGGATTAAATTTATGAAAGACAGAAAAAAAGAAAAAGAACTTCTGTGCAAGTGAGGTGGTGGGGAAGAGGGTCTGTTTGGTGCCTGACAAAATGGAGGAAAATGGTTTTCAATTTTGTTTTTGTAATGTACTTTCTTGTTTATAGGATATTTTCTATGATATAGATGAAAATGGATATGAAATTGGAATGGATATTGATGGATTTGTAGAATGAAATAATCGAATGAATAAACTGTATATTGAAATGGATAAAAAGTTGACTAATTTGAGCTTAGTTGGGCTCCAAGAATAGGTGATTCGATGTCAACCCAAGGGCTCCAAGAACTACAATTCTGAGAACACACTTAACACTTTCCATAACTATCTCTACACTCCCCTTGGACTTTTATACATCAAACATCTCCTAACTAACTAACAAAAGCCTACTATTACAATTATATCCCTAACACTATTATATCCCTTGCAGTTTTTTGGGTTTTGTTATATGCCTGTTTTTGGTGTGTTAATTTTTCTTATTTTGGCTCTGAAATGTGAAAATTCGACTATTTTGGTTAGTTTCTAATTGCGCTCTATTTGGTTTCTGGATTATTTACATGGCAATTGAGAAGGGAAAACAAACTGTTAGTAATTCAGTTTTTCCAATACAGATTTATTCTATCATATAGATTTACTCAATCGAGCCAGATACGACCATATGGCTTGGTCGAGTTGATTTTCTCATTATGCCAATTTATGACTATTGTACGTTTGGAGAAGGTTTTAAATAAATCTATTATAGTTATGGTTCATTTGGAATTAGAAGAAACTAATTCCTTCCTAAAACTGAGGCTGATGCAAATGTTATATTTTAGTTTGGTCTTTGCCTATGTTTTCCCTAAGCAACTAGGGGGTGAGGATTTGAGTTAGGTTGGTTGACTGTCTCTTTCTTGTTGTGGTTGTAGAACCTCATAGATGCATCATTGCGACAGCAGAAGAAATTGCAGAGTATTTCTGTTTATGTTCGATCCGTCATTTCTTCCTGAAAGACTGTCTGTGACAAACTTGGAAACTAATAGATGGTAGTAGTATTTGTTTTTCTGGTTTTACTAGTTTATATTTTGTGATTTTGTTTTCTGGATTTATTTCCTTTGTGTTGATAACCAATTCTTGTTAACTAATAAATGGTAGTAGTATTTCTTTTGATTTATGTATTAAATGGTGACTCCCTTGCTTATACGCTACTTCTATTGCTTCACCAGCATCATCATGATAATACAAAGGGTTAAATACATTTTAACCCCCCAAACTACCACCCTTTCTCCGGATGGTCCTTCAAACTACTAATGCTTAGATTTTGGCCTCCCAAACTAACACTTTCTGATTTTTTGGCCTTATCCGTCCATTTATGCCGTCAATTCTAAACAGAAATTCGAAAATACCCTTCCTACACTTCAAAATTTCCACAGTTAAGGGATAAGTATTTTGGGATTTTTGGCCAATTTTTGTTAGAATTGACGGCATAAATAGACGGATGGGGCAAAAAAATCAGAAAGTGGTAGTTTGGAGGAGCAGAATCTAAGCATTGGTAGTTTGAGGGACCATCTGAAAAAAATGTGGTAATTTGGGGAGCTAAAATGTATTTAACCCTAATACAAATAAATCTCTTCCACTGAACCTTAAGAAAAGGGTCGAGGTATCAAATGAAAGGAAAAAAAAAGAAAACAATAAATAGAAGGTCTTTTGGCAGTTTTGTTAAAGTTATATGCTGCTGCAGTGTGAGAAAAAGGGCCGTGGCTCTCCACCATTGTGGTATATAACTGCCAATGAGCTGGATTCTCTGTCATCGTAAGTACATATTTGCTTATGTAATTGTTCAACATTTGATATCAATGTGAGTTTCAGCTACACCTCCTGCTTATGTATCGTAACTGATTACATAAAACTGTTTGCTTCCATCATATGGTTTGTTATGGCTTTCTAATACCACACCCATAAATTTGGACACTGGACTACAACTGTATCTGGGAATGTTTGCATCATTTCTATCTTTGAAACCACCAATATTGAGCTATGTGCTTATTTATGTTTAAGTTAGTGCATATGCAGAAAAATCTTGAAGGCCGAAACACTGCTGACAATCATAATCATACTTTCCTTAGTTATTTTAAGAAACATTGCACATATTTTAAGAAACATTGAACTCTTTGAATTTGTCTACAAGTATTGGGCATGGTTGTCAAGTTGGGCGTCAGACATGCCAATTGTCAATTGATAAACGGGAGTCTGATAATATAGCTTTAGCCTCTACATATGCAATATAAATTCCTGTTCCTACTCTCCTTTTAATCTTTCTTTTTCTGTTTCTTTTTCTTTTCCGGGTGGTTTTGAGGGTGGGGAATGTCTGATATATCCCCTTACATAAAATTTCTTGCTCTATGTGTCACGAACTGCAGATACATGGGAGGAAGGCTGACATTGGAGAAGGTCAATGCAGCTATTAATGACAATGGCAACTTATGCTGAAGCAAATGCTCATCTTATTACGTCTCCAAAGAAGGAGGTTCTTATTAATTCTACTTTTTTTCTGATACTCAAGACGTGTTTAATCTTAAATCTGTCCTAATTATGGTTTTCTTTCTTCATGAAGCTGGCAGAAAATCTCTGGGACAAAGCCCTGGTATGTGAACTAAACCTCAATTAACAGTTCTATCTCTGAATGAATGCTTCCCGGCACCCCCTTTACCTAGCCAAGGATAACTTATCTTTAAAATAGCACTGGCTGATTGTCTCTAGGTGGTTGAAGTAGAGATCTGGGATCAAATCCCACATCAAGGTTGAGAGAGTCTATGTTATGGGGATGGGGTACCACCATATTATGCAAGCTATTGCTGAATTCTATCCTTAAAAAAAAGTACGAGCAGTAGCCTCCTGTCCTGGCATCCAACACCTTGACCTTTCCCTGCAGTGAAGGAAGGAGGTGCTTATATAACATAATCTCAAGACTATAATACAAGATGGGAACCTGTATTCCTTTTTTGGGGCAACTGGCTTATATTTGTTAGTGCTGATTATCTCTTCATGTTTTGAGCATGAATTGTTCTTTGATTCGTGCTACTGATTTTCTGTATTGTTGAAACATGGAGGAGCTAAGGGATATTGCAATGACAGAAGCCGCAAAGGGAAAACACTTTTTTCTTGAAAATGACATAAAAGGACCAGCACTGAAGCGAAAAGCAATACTGACCGTGAGTGTTCCCCTTCTACAGGCATTTAGAATAGCTAAACCATGCATTGTCAAGGAAGTAAAATGGCCTGTGGGATAAACTTAATACCCACCCTCATCTATACATGCTTCTGCTCTACCCCGGGGTTGGGTAAATGATTTTAATATAGACTTCATTTCATGGCCAACTGATCCTAAAGATGGTTGTCAAAAACCATTAGGCATCTTTGCATCTCCAAGAATCACATTCCTTACGAAAATTTAAAGTACAAATAATGCAAAATGAAGAAAGTTGGATTCCTTTTGTTCTGTAAAAAACTTTCTGGTTCTGCAAATGCTGTAATAATTTGTATGATGACACTAGACATCATGATGAACACCTTATTTGATTGTACTGAGATCCTCTTGTTAACTTATTTTTTCTGTAGGCAAAATTTGATTACAATATCAATTTTGTACAAGAGGAATTCCATTCTGTACACTGGCATGTTGATGTTTGACTTGAACTATATAAATAGATGTCTTTCATCTTTCCTGCCCGTTTATGCAAAAAGAATCTTATCCCTCTGTATCATGGTGTGTTGCAGGTCCTTCGTCTTCTTGGCCGCTTAAGTGAGACTCGGTGAAACCTTGCTTCCCAAAGAACCACATGTTTACAAGCTTATACTATTTTCCTGTATTTCTTTCAAAGAAGATTGGAAGCCCTCACCTGGCATGAGTGAATATGTTCTTACTTTCAAGGTTTATGAGTATAGTAATGACTAAAGAGGATAACATTGGCTTTTCAAACCTGAACTCAGTAAGGATTGTAAATTCTACTTTGAAGGTTTTCTGGAAAACTGGTTCAGATGATGTTGATTACGCTTCTATCAACTTGTTTGGATGTATAGATGATATAGATTACGCAAACATTGTTTGGTCTTATTTAAAGTCCATTCATTTAGGACCAAGCCATTTAATGATGACAAAGGAAATTTTAATAACTGAAAAAATATATTTTAGCCCCCCGAAAGAATACCACATTTTTATTTGTCTCCAAACTTTAGAAAGTGACATTGAGGGTCTCCTGAACCGTGTCATTCTCCACTTCTATTTTTTTCTCTCCAAAATAAAACAAAATAAAATAAATAAATAAAAAGAAGAGAAAAACTGAAAATAACAAAAAAGGGTAGCCCTTTTCATATGAGCCCCACTAATATTCTTTTTTCAAATGGTTATGTTTTTTTATTTTATTTTTTATAAACTTCGAGGGTATTTTGAGGAGGAAAATGTAAAAATGTTTAATTTGTCACGCGGTAATAGTTCAAAGGGCTAAAATATATTTTCTCTTTTAAAAATACAAGTTAACATAATAAAGAAATAATTGATCCTAGTAGCACATGGGGCTAAATTGTGGTGTAGGCTTCCTAATAATTCCAAGATTGACCTCAATTTGCAAAATTTCCAAAATTTATGGAATGAAAGCAATGTTGATTGTGCACTAGATACTTAGGTCATTCATGATATATAGATTACGATTTTCTACAATTAGGATGTTCAAATTTTATTGAAATTCGGGCAATTACACATGACCGCACCCTAGACTATTTGGGGCAGGTGGACTTCGCAACCCCCTCTTTGAACTGCCTAAATTTCAACAAAATTTGAGCACTCCAATTGTAGGATGAAAAAGAAATACTCCTTAAATGTGTGTGTGTAATCGAACCAAAAATGCAACTAAAATATAAAATGCGGAAAAGTAAAAAACACAGATATTTTGGTTACGATGTGAAAACTCTTTGTACCAAAAAGAAAAACCACTCCAGGGTAGCCAAACCCAAGAAATCCACTAACGGAAGAAATGTCTAGTTACAAAGCAATCGTACTCACATAATCCGATGTAGTAGTTGTACCTTGAACTCTAACACGTACCTATACGTAAATGCCTTTCAACCAGCCCTCCTATCTGAAGAGTTCTTCAATGGATTCCTTTAACTTAGTGCTCCTCTCTAAGTTAGACTTCAACGGTTGATTAAATCACACAAATATTCTACGAGAGTTAGCACATCTAACAATATCTGCCCAAACACCCTCTCTTAGCACAATGAAAATTCTACTATGGAATTCTTTCCAATACACAGCCTATGAGCCTCTTTAAATAGGTTTCAAAAATCTTAAATCTACTCAAACTCGGATTTGCATAGGCGGCGTTCGGACCTGGCTTTTGGGCGTCCGGACTTGCAATTGAAACTTCATAAAACTCTGAAGAGTGTCCAGACCTGGAAACCCTAGTGTCCGTAAGGTTGCATAAAGTAGTTCATCCGTCCACAGTCACCGCATAATCATTCGGACTCCTTGCCGACGGGAACTTACTGACTTCAACGTCTGCTGGGCTCGTCCGGAGGGCTTCTGGACCTTAAGCTACTGACTTCACCGTCTGCTGTAGTATTCGGACCTTCAAAGGACTTCGAGCCTTTGGGCTGAGCATCCATACTCTGGCAGCTGAGTGTTCAAATAGTCTCTAGGGAAAACTGACTTTCTGAGCTGTAAAATCTCCAGAAATAATTCTTTCAACAGGACATTTCCTTCTTAGTGATATTTTGTACAGATAGCTGTTCTGATTAGTCTTTTCCATATTGAAAAATATATTCTGCAAATAATCTTCTGGAAGCTCTCTGAAAATTACGGTGTCCTTGTTATGGAAGTCCCTAATATGAAAGCGTTTTTATCAACAGAATAAGAATCAATTAGGTACAATTGATTATGCAGAATATTTTCCACATCACATACCTTTTCTTTCTTGATTAATATTCTACAATATTTTCACCACTCAACTCTTTCCTTTTCTTGAAGAATATTTTGTAATGTTTGTTCTTTCTTGGCTCTTTCCTTTTTCTTGAGGAATACTCTGCAATATTCTTTCTTACTTGGCTCTTTCATTTCTTGAATAAACCAAATAAGTTTTGACATCGAATTTGCCAATATTAAAAACCCAACATAGGAAATCCTTGCTATTTTATGCTACCTTTCACCTTCTTGGAGAAGAGAAGAAAATTAAACTAAAAAGAACAAAAAGAAAAGAAAGATAATTTAGCTTATGGGCCTTTTGGATTCCAAGAAAACACTAACATTCTTTTGCACGGTTTTTTGCTGGAAATTTTTTAGATTTTCAATTCCAAAGGAGCGAACGAAATAAAATAACAGATTTCAAGTTCCTAGTCTCATGCTTTTCAACAATTTTTGAAGAACCAACCAGAGGCTTAAGGTTTCTTTCAGACAAGAGATTATTATTTTAATCATATATCTTTTGAAACTCCCACCAATTTTATTTCAAGTTCCTAGTCTCAACTTAAGTTATTTAGATGAATTGCCAGTAGTTAAGATCAAGAACTTCAAGTTCCTTTTTTTTGTTATTTTTTTTCAATATAACTTGATAATATCATCTTACAATGTGATTCTCTCACGATCTTCTTAACCCTACAAAACACAATTAGTAATGCTATACACTACACCAATATATTACTTTTCTTTCACTATATATACTGTCGTGACAGAGTTTAGTAGTTATTAATTTTTTTTTTTTGGGTAATCTTACATACTATATCTCCATTCTACTTCCATCTTATTGAGTTGATGTGACAGTATCCATTAACTTCATGAAAATAAACCAAAATTTCTTAGAGTTTAGATAATTATTCCTAAGCTCAAGTTTGGGTATTACACTTTGCTAACAAATTTTGACTAAAATCAAATTGTTTTGAACACTGAATTAGCCAACATAAATCCTAAAACATTCAATTGTTCCAGCATAACAATAACATAATATAAATGAAAGAAAAAAAAAATGAGGAAATTTTGTGAAGGACAAAAATTTCCTACAAACTAGTTTGTAGGAAATTTCATACAACCCACATATAAGAGCGACATGTGTCCTTTAAACATTTGAGAAGAACATGTTTTTTTATTAATACTATTAAAAAACATATGAGAAACACATGTTATTAAAAGAACATGTTCTTCTCACATGCCAAGGGATACATGTAAATTTTATATGTGGACGGTATAAAATTTCCTACAAACCAGTTTGTCGGAAATTTCTGTCCTTTTGTGAATGGTCAAGAACAAGCTGGATGGCCTTCCCTAGCTCCGTCGATCCAGCAGTTTCTTTAATATTTAACAACCCAATAATCATTTAACATCATTTAAAGCTCCAAATGACCCTACAATTTTTATTTTATTTTATTTTTTTAGTGTCTTTTGAACAATAAATGACACTAATAAATTTGAATTTAGTGTCGTTTGAATAGTAAATAACGCTAAATTTAACACTGTTTACTGTTCAAATGACACTAAATTCAAATTTTTTTAATGTCGTTTACTGTTCAAACAGAGCTATTTAACGCCGTTTTGTAGAAGCGACACTAACCCAAAATGACACTAAACTGTGTTTTTTTTTTTTTGTATTTATATTAACTTAATAAGTAATTTTGATCAAAAGTCATCTAAACTAGTTGTTTGTATAAACATATGAAGAGTTTAGGACCAAAAGTCACAATGTATTAAATGGAAACCCCCCATTTGAGGGGATTAAAGGACCAACTCCTTTTGGTGTTAGGCACGATTCCATTATCAAAACTGTTAGTAAGTAATCCATCACCACTAGCATAAGTTTTCCAATACTACTTATAGCACTGAATCTCAAATCCATGGGTTGCAAATGTATTGAAAAACTTACGGTAGTAATGATGGAATTACTTATCCATATTCTTCTAAAAGTGCAACTTAATGACCTTTCCCATATCTCTTTACGTCCCTCTTCACCTCCCATCATGCATCATCATTTCTCTGTTCAAACTAATGACCATGACCCCACCTCTTTTTGTCTCTCCCCACTGCTCTTTTTTGTATCCTCATTAGTCTAAACTTTATGAAGTTAAAAAAACAATACATACATGCATTAGAGCTCCAATAAGGTTAGGTAAACCAATACTTCCATAGATTTGATTGTGGTTTACAATTATGGCTTTCATACCTGTTTATTTTGGATTGTTTCCCATATAACTAGAAAGAGTCAAAGAAAATGTAGCAATTCAAATCAAGATTAATCGAGTACCTTATTTATGTTAAACTACGTTGAATCATAAAATAGAAGTGAAAAGTAAGAAATCAATATTGTCTCAAAGTGCTTGTCTTTTTGTAGTCGAATACCTCAAGTTTTTTGTAATACCCCAAAATAATTATATAAATAACAAGTAATTAACTGTTATAATACCTTTTTACAAAAATATGCTCATAGTACTAAATTTATTCAACTAAGTTCCCACATAATTATTTTCCTAAAAATCAAAACAAATAAATAATTTTAACCACTGGTCGAACGTTCGAAGCATCTCTATAATATTCGAAGTAGACTCATTTCTTGGTTAAAAGCTGTACACCGAATGTTCGAAGTAGTACACTGAATGTTCGACCGTGCCCGAAAATCAATTTAAACCTATTATCAACATGATTCAGTCTTACCCCCTTCAACCCACGCCCATAAAAGTCACACCACGCCCTTCATCCTAAATCTTTCCTCCTACTTCATTTGTTTAAATAATGACACTATAGACAACCAGTGGATGAACATATTGAATGACATTTGCCCATATTTTCGGAGTTTTTCAAATTAAGAAAAATAAGACGAACATATTAGGAAAGTGTTATTTGAGGAGATTTTTGTTCGGTTTCGAACAATGAAACTATAAAAGGAAAGAATTTGTTAGATTTGTTACGATCCTAGCGGATTGTCAACTATATTTGGTTGGCAAAAAAAAAATCAATTTAATTGATTTTTTAATATATATTTTAGATTAGGATTTTAGTATTTATTTTGAATTTTCCATCTTTAGTTTATTTTTATTGCTTTTAAGATTTAAGATTTGGTAATAATTTTTTTCTTAGGTGATTTAGTTGCTTATTAAGTTGGGAAAACTTCACTTACCACCTTTGATCTTTTATCACTTTTACAATCATACACTTAAACTTTAAAAAAATGTCAATTTAGTGTATCTATACTTCAATTTTTCTCAATTTCCACTCTCCCATCCAAATTCAACATTAAATCCTAACAAAGAAAGCTAAATTCTAAAAATACCCCTCCCTTGTTAAAAGAATAATTAAAAAAAAAAAAATAATAAAATAAAAATAAAAATTGAAAAGGTTGTGACCCCCGGTGGGTCACGTAGACCCACTAATGGGTCAAAAGGTTGGTCTTTGTGACCCACCGGTGAGTCAAACTTGATTAGAAAAAAAAAAAAAATTATTAAATCAGTGTACTTTTATAATTTTATAAACATATTAGGTGTATAAATGACATTTTACTTGTCAACCGTATTTAACATTGAATTTGGAAGTGATGGTCGAAATTGAAAAAAAATAAAAAAAATTGAAAGATGAATGCACTAAATTTAAATTTTTTAAAGTTTGAGGGTATGATTGTCAAAGTGATGAAAGATCAGGGGTTATGAGTAAAGTTTTTCCTATTAGGTTTTAGTAACCATTGTTAGAATATTTTTATTAGTAGTAGTTGCATAATTATCTTTATCTAGATTTTTTCTTTTGGAGCTTTGTATATTTAAAGAGAGCTTATTGTATGAAGAAAAAAACTTTACAACTTTGATAATGAATATTTGAAAAAGAGTAATGATCAATAGATGTCACCCCACGTTCTCTTTGTGTTTGTACTTTTATTTTCTAAGCTATACGTAGCTTGTTACTTTTATAAACTTGAAGACGCAGTTATTCTCTTCTTTTTATCCACGCTTTCCATGCCGGATCATGTTGAGACTATGCAATTTAGGGAAAAGTAAAGATAAAAATAAAGAAAAAATAGTACATGGAGAACCTACATTGTTCGGCAATGTCTCTACGTTCTCAAGAGCGACTAACTAATTTTTAATTATGTCAAAAGAATAGAGTTACATCATATGTATACTAATACCAGTTAAACCCTAATCCGGTATATTGAATTTCCCATTATACCCTTGCCATACTGTGGAGGTGGTTCCTAACCTATTGTTCAACAATCTCTTATAGATTATATTGTTTTTATGTACTTCCATTAAAGTATTTGCATTATTAGAGTCATTGGGGTGTTTCCTTTCCATAAATAAAAATGGAAATAACTGTTAGAGTTAGCTGGCCATTTAGAATACTCGCCTAGTAATGAATAATAAATTAAGGGATAATTATATCATTGACCTCTGTGGTATGTCATAATTACAAATCACTTCCTATAGTTTAAAAAGTTCATGAGAGGTCCTTGTGGTAAACTATAATTACAAATCGATCCCTGGAGCCAAATTCGGTTAAATTTTTTGATAGATTCTGTTAAATGCCACTTCAACGCCACGCCAAACCAATAAGATAGCGACACGTGTCCATCTTAATAAATAAATATAAAATTATTAATAAATAAATAAATATACTTATTTAAAAGAAAAAAGAAAAAAGAGAAGGGCAAAGGAGTGGCTAGACCACCCTTAGACCTTCTAGGGGTGGCCGCGCGCCACCCCCGGCCACATTTGGGGGTGGCTGCAGCCTCCCGAGAGGATGATGGCCACCCCCAGCCACCCCTTTGACACCTTCCCTTTTTTAAAAAAAAAGAAAAAAAAAAAAGAAGTATATTTATTTATTTTTTTAATAAATTTATATTTTTTTATTAAGATGCACACGTGTCGCCATTTTATTGGTTTGACGTGACGCTGATGTGGCATTTAACAGAATCTGTCAAAAATTTTAACGGAATTTGACTCAAGGGATCGATTTATAATTATAGTTTACCACAAGAACCTCTCATGAACTTTTTAAATAATAGGGAGTGATTTGTAATTATGACATACCAAAAAGATCAATAGTGTAATTATCTCATAAATTAAAGCCACTTTGCTTCTTTTTGGACAATTAGAGATGTGTGTGTGAAAGCACAACCATTTTATGATCGCAGTAATTTGGTTTACTTCAAGCCAAGCGACAAATTCATGTAAAGCTAGAGACCTGCCGACGAAATTGAGTCTCACGTACTTGCATCACTATTCTATCATTATTTTTATTAGAAAATGTAAAAAGTAACAACATTATAAAGATCTAGGTCGTCTATTTTTGTTTTTGGTGCTGGATGAATTCATGCAAAGTTCCAGCTAGGTACTGGAAGGCCTTTGATCCAATCCAATTTGTTCACAAGTCACAAGGGTCTCCAATCTCTCCATGTTATTTTATTAATTCCCTTAACAAAAATCTCCATCTATATAAACCCTAACCCATTTCAACATCCTGCACCAGTACAAAGACATCCCAATACAACACACATCTCATACCCTTAATTAGCAGGGCTGCAAGTGTTTGAAAATGGGTTCCAAGGCTATCACAACCATAGCTTTTCTAGTGATCTCTCTCAACCTTCTCTTCTTCACTATGGTCTCTTCAACTCATCTCCCTTGCGGATGCCCACCATCACCACCAAAAACTCCAAAACAGCCTTCGGTAAAGCCACGCTCGACCCTAGAGGGGCCTAACCCCGCCCCCGCTTGCCCCAAGGACGCCCTTAAGCTAGGAGTGTGTGCTAGCCTATTGAATGACTTGTTGCACCTTGTTGTTGGAGCCCTACCAAAGGCATCTTGCTGCAGCCTCATCCAGGGGCTTGCTGGTGTAGAAGCTGCTGTTTGCCTTTGCACTGCCATCAAGGCCAATGTTTTGGGCATCAATCTTAATGTCCCCATCTCATTGAGCTTGCTCCTCAATTATTGTGGAAAGAATCTTTCTACCAGCTTCCAATGCGCCTAGTTCCATATATTGGTCACATCATCATGAACTACTTGACCTTCCACTTCTACTTCTAGTGGCAATAAATTATAAAAAAAAAAAAAAAAAGGTCATTACGGGGAAACAGTAAAATCTGTGTTTCTTACATTCTCTTCATGAATAATGGTGCTTTCGATATGTGTGTGTGTGTGTCCTTTAGCTGCAAAGGGCTTCATGTGGTCCGCTCCGCCCTAGAGGTCTTTGTCTTATAACGGTCAGTATGACTTCCTCATTCAGAATATGAGAAACCATGCATCTGTAATATATTATAATATTGTTTTTATGTACTTCCATTGAAGTATTTGCAGTATTAGCGTCATAACATACATCATTTTCGTCGTAAATAAAAATGGAAATAAATATTAGAGATATATAGCTAGCCATTTAGAATACTGATCACCTAGTAATGAATAATAAATTAAAGCCACTTTGCTTCATTTTGGATGGTTATATATTTTTTTTAAAAAAATAAAATAAAATTTATCTATTACTTATCCCAAAAAAAAAAAAAAAAAATTAAAGTGTTTTCTATTTCGAAAGCAAGGGTAGAGTGGTACAGGGCGGAGCCAGCTTTTGCAGTTTGAGGGGGCCAAATTATTATAAAAAAATAAAAATATATATATATATATATAAAATTGGGGGGTGGGGGGCCAAAAATAATTAAAAAAAAAATAGGGTTAAAATTTTATTTTATTTATTTATTTATTTTTGGTAAAAATCTTGGGGCTTGGAGGAAACATGCACCCCCCCCCCCCCCCGGCGCGGTCCCCAAACCCCTAAGTACCTCTGCCCCCTGATGTGATACGTACAATAAGAATTGTTAGAGAATATATTCTCCATGTAATTGTGATTAATTGGATTATGAGAATATATGAGATTGTACGATTTGATTATATTGTAATTGATTATAATTAAATTAAAATTGAATATATTCAAATCTAATTTGATTTGATCTTATTCCATACATTTTTGTATTCTCCCTATATCCCTATAAATATGGATCATTTATATTGTAAATTCAATAAGAATTAAGAGTATAATGTAGCCCTTTAGGCTTTATCCTGTGAACATAGGTTATAGATCGAACCACGTAAAATTTTTTGGCTTTATTTTATTGTTTTGTACTTTATCTTTAATTTCTTTTAGGTTTATATTTTCTTTCAAGAATAAGACCAAACAATATAAATTAGATTGAGATGCTATATCATGTGTATGAAAGCACGACCATTTTATAATATCGCAGTAATTTGGTTTATTTAACTCACTACAATTTTTTTTTTAATGATTGGGTATTAGTGGCTTGTCAGGAGGTCTGACACATCACTAAAATCTAGTGGTGTGTGATTAATAGCATGATTACAACGTCACTAAAAACAATTTAGTGGCGTGGCAAGGTTTCCACACCACTGGTTAGTGGCGTGACACCTTTGCCACGCCACTAACATTAGTGGCGTGGCACTTTAGCCACGCCACTAACATTAACTTGCCACACCACTAAAGTTAGTGGCGTGGATTAAATGTCACGCCACTAAAGTTAGTTGTGTGGCAATTCATGTCACATCACTAAATTAAGGAAAAAAAATATAAAATTATTTTTAAAAATTTGTCGTGTTTACAGCTAATAGACAATTTCTATTTCCATCAATCCATCAACACCTAATAGAAAATTTACATTTCCATCAACAATTACAATTTACAACTATTCAAAATTAAAACACTAGTTTCAACAAACATACAATCAATATCTGTCATAGAAATGAACAAAGTATACAGATTACAAAACATAATCTATATACAGATTACAAAAGAAGAACAAATAATACAAGCACTTCATGACTTTCACCAACTATAAATTGTAATCGTTGGGTTTGAGGACATATTCGTTGACCTTCATTCAACCATCACCGGATGAATAAACGATTAGAAGTTTGCAAATCAACACAAATTGCAAATACTTTAAAATCAATGATTAGGAAAAATCATAAGAAATGATTTAAACATAAAGAAAAATGTAGGCTGTTCAATCATGTTTCAAGTCTTCAAACAAGCCAACCATTACTTTCTTATATACCACACCAAACCAACCATCAAGTCTTCACCAAACTAACCACTAAGTATTCTCTTAAACCAATCATAACCCATCCTTAACCGAATTCTCATTACAAAACATGACCAAAACTCCCAAGAGAGCACCACAATACTAAAGGCATCAGGGTATAATTTTAGAACTTGCAGGTACAACTATTTACTGGATTTGGATTCAATAAGTAAACAATCTATAATCAAAACCCCAAACTTATCATTTAATCATTACAAAGAATCGAACCTTCTATTTATCTCATAAACTTCAAACACCAACAAGATCGATTTTCAGCCAACATAGGATTTTTCCATTAAGAAAACTGGATCTCCAAAACTAATCTTTTTAACGCATATATAACAATGACAAATCACAATCTTCAATAAATAATCAATTTACTTGACAAACGATGCAAAGCTCCAACCCGAGGCCAAAACCAAACCAACCAAAATATGACCGACATCGACAAGAGTTGAAATATCATTCCAAATTCCAATGACAATCTGTACAAAATAAAAATAACAATAGTCAAAACAGAATGTTACCTCCTACACAAAATTTCTAGTTTATCATTTGGTTTCGTGATTACCACCATCTTCATGTCTGAACAACGTTGGCACAACATGCTCCACGTCAGTTGCGAATGATAAAACAAATGACATCAACTCACAATATGAAACAATCATATCATGTCCTAGGCATTTGGCATATTGTGGATGTAAACAAACATCATAATATTAAAATAAATAAAAATGAAAACCATTAATTATTACCTGATTTGCTATCCATAAACGATCTCAGAGTCAAACGAGGTGCAGAAGCTCTATAAGATGTTGTGGTCTGTTGAGTGACCGTGGGCCTGGATGTCGATGTGCCAAACATTGACTCAACGGCTCTAAGACGAGCCTCCCAATCAGCCCGCTCAGCATCACGCGCTGCCTGGTTAACAATGCGCTCAGCATCACATGCAGCCCGCTCAGCATCAAGCGCGGCCCGCTCAGTCTGTAGTGCTGCCTAGATTGCTCTCTCGATTGCTTGGTCAATATATTCTTGTGAGTAGGTGGCGCGACTTGAACTCTGTGATCGTGCTTGCAAGGGTATATAATATGATTGTGTGGTCCTTCACACAGGCAGAACATTTAGCCCAACTTGGCGGACCTTGCCCGCGTACTTTGGCTTATTGCCGTGCACCCTAGCGTACGCGTCGTCCAGTGTCCAACGCACCGTCCCTTGAGTCACGCTCGTAGATACAGCAGGATCATTTGGTATGAGCTCCTCCAACCTCTCCTGTATGTTGTAATAAATGTGGGTACTCTAGTCAAATGTCAATCGTAAGAAGTTATAACACACATAAATTTCACAAAATATGGATGGTGAGTTGCATACACATCTATCTTTTATTACGTCTTTGGGATAGCTTTCATCCTTTTTTGTATGTGTTTTAATATACGATTGTGCTTTAGTTGGAGGAGTGCCATCCCTGATAGTCTGTGGGGAAAAAAAAAAAACATTAACACACACACACACACACACACACATAACCAAGGGTAAGTTGTGGAACATACATCCTCGTACACCCTTGCAAAGCTTTTTGTCCCAGGGCAGTGGGGAGTATTGTTCAATGCTCGTAATCGCTTCATGTAAGCAGGATTTTCCTATAACATTAACATTTTTATATACGTCATCCACAAAAAGAATTACATAAAATTAATAAAAATACACAAAATAGTTTTATAACACATGACCTACCTTATTCTCCTTAGTACACCACTTTTCCAACAATACCGTCAAGTCTTGGGGATCGTACTTTGCGATGTTCTCTTCCCCATTCTTGCCCGTATCGTTTCGGGTGTATCGTCCGATTGAATTTTTAGCAAAGATTTGAACTTGTGTCTCTAGTTCCATTGCTTTAGGCCCATATCCCGAAACGTGTCACATTTTATAGATTTTAGATCGCACGTTTCTGAGATGTAGAACTGTACCTGCACAATTTAAAAGTTGTTAAATTAAAAAATCAATAAATAATATTAACAATATGTTACGGATATGAATGATAACATATAGTTTAAACTAACCACAAATGCCTGCCATATATTGTCCTTCGACCGTTGCGGTACATGCGCTTGTCATCCCGCATATTCACATAGTTCCCGCTTCTTATTAGCTTACTGATCTCCCATCTAAATCTATTAGCGCTTCGTCCTATGGGCTAGGACGCTGAATTATATTCAACTACAATCTTTTTCCCCACAGGGATCCCCAAATAATTGTTTATGTCAGTAACTGTCAGCACTTTGAATTGAGTGCTGCCATCCGTTTGTACCTAACACATTAGTTGGCTCCGATTGATGCTAATTATTAGAAACCGAATATTAGCTACCAAAACACTATATATCTATATAATGGTGTATTTATAGAAATATATACTTATTGATCATCCGAATTTGGTCGGTCCGCAGCACCTGGGTAGCAGGGTCCTCTGGCTGTGCATCATGCAGGCCCTCCGGTGCCTATGTCTCGCTATCGTCTGGTGCCTATGTGTCATTAGTGTCTTGCACACCCGGGATGCTCCAAAAAAAGGGGAAGTGTTGCACCATGTAACCGAGGGGGCACACCCCCTAACTAGCTCATCGTCGAATGTATCGTCCAGCCCATGCTGCTGGTACTGGTACTCAAGAGGATCAGGGAATACTGGACGGTAACCACTGTCCACCTGCTGAGTTGAGTTAGATCCCGACCCTTGGTTGTCCGACTACCTGCGCTGGCATTGGGTCTTATGAGATACCGTGTGTTTCCCCCTAAAACTCATTGTAACCTACAATACAACACACAACCATATTAGTATACTTAATTATTTATACATTAAACGCCACTAAATATGCTTCTAATAATTATTACCATTTACAAATGATGCAATAATTAGTTAACTAACTACCAATCAATGTAGAAACAATTAACACATCTGGGAATATGACATTTAATAATTAGTGACTTTATAATTTTTTAAAATTTAATGATTCACATACGCTTGGATCAGATCTACGTCTAGTCGGACGTGACTGAAGTCATCCTGCGGATCTTGTTCGTTACTATTGGTCAATAGGAGCGACTGGCACTCGTGGTAGTTGGCACATGCATTATGAGGCCCTTCACCATTACCAACGTTGTATACATTCCTGGGTTTAGTTCTTACGGCGCAAGCCCAATCTGGGTCGCTTTCATCTTCGACGTAACATACTTGGTCAACTTGTGTAGTTAGCACGTGTGGTTCATTAGTAATTAGCTCCCCGCTGTGGACAAGGTTTTTGAAGTTGATAAGCACTAGCTCACACTCGTCCACCTTGTACCCTATGTCTCTCGTAGTGTCTGTCCAATCACACTTGAACAGGACGTACTTGGTCTTGTCGTAGTACTCGACCCCAATTATCTCTATTAACTTCCTGTAGTACATTTCACACACATACGCCGTTGTTTTGAGTCTTCTTTCCAGCATCATATGCAATAGTACGAAATAGTTTTCCATTAACAACGTATCTATTATATCTGAATGCGGTCTCCTTCGGCCCTCTACAATGCATAACCAATTTGTCTCTCATTTCCTTCCGTCGTTGATCGTCCAATCGATCGACCTACGAGTATATTACGTAAAATGTAAAACCAAATGTGCTTGTGGTTAGTTGATATGAACCAGAAGCTTAACATACGAGGCATGTAATAGATAAACATCACGTTAGTCTTACATATTCACAGAACCAATCGCAGAACTGCGCATGATGTTGGGCTTCCGACTGATCGCCCGTAGTTCGCCACCTATTGCATGATCACCTAAGCGTATCCATGTGCTTCCTACAATTAGAATTTATTTTTATTAGTTATTATTCAACATAAACCCTACAACATGACTAAACATGCACATGATAGTCTTATTAGCTTATGTCCGCATTTGAAGGAACTCGTCCGAGTTAAACGTAATATATCGGTGGACCTGGGTCAATGTGATACGGTTGAGGATGACTCGTCTTCCCACCCCCTTTGAAGCATCAAGATTTCTTTGGGTTCTGTTATGGAAGGCTAGTGCGTTGTCTAGATACCTCGAGCATAACGTCACCAACTCGGTGGCTATGTAGCCCTCAGGAGTCGCTTTATTGCGCACACTGGATTTGAAAAGCCCAAGGCTCCTACATATGTGCATGATGAAACCACAACAGTTAGTCATTGTCTTACAACATCGGGAAATTAAATTAATGAATATACATACAAAACTTTTACCTCTTTCCCGGATACATCTACCTATACTGTACGGGTCCCCTAAGTCGGCATTATGCACGACCAAGTGAACCATGCTGGTAAAAAAACGGAAGGGGGGGGGGGGGATATCTGTTCCATCTTGCACAAAGTAACACAGATGTCACCCTCAAGTCGGTCTATATCATCATGTGTTAATTTTGTTGAGCATAGGCCCCTGAAGAATGTGGACAGCTCTACAAGAGGTTTAACTACATTACCAAGTAGTGATCCTCGCAATGTAATCGGGAGTAGTTGTTGCATCAATACGTGGCTGTCATGACTCTTCATTCCCGATATCGTGCGTTCCTTGCGTTTTACACATCGAGAAACGTTCGAGACATATTTGTTGGGTACCTTCACATTTCAAAGCACTTTCAGAAAGTATGTTTTATCATCCCTGGACATTATGTGGCAAGTTGCGGGAATATAGGTTCTACCATCATCGGTTGTGAACGGATGAAGTTTAGGCCTCAAACTCATTTCCACCAAGTCTGTTTGGGCTGCGAGATCGTCCTCCGTTTTCCCTCTGATGTCAAGAATTGTGCCAAGTATGTTGTCTTTCACGTTTTTCTCTATGTGCATTACATCAAGGTTGTGTCGTAATATATTTTCTTTCCAGAATGGTAACCTGAAAAATATATTTTTCTTATTTCACACTACATCATCAGTAGCTGCTTCTCCCTTTTTCTGCTTCTTCCCTTTTTTCTTGTCGCCCGTCTTGGCCTTACCCGTGTTCTCATCCCCAAATACCATCCTCTCCAACTGTCTCATGATTTCATCACCACTTTGCACATGGGTGCACATTCTAGTTCTTGATTTCCATCAAATATTCTTTTGTTCCGCCTCCAAGGATGATCCATGGGCAAGTATCGCCTGTGCCTCATGTAACAAATTTTTTTGTCGTGTTTTAATCATCTAGACCTTGTCGAATGCATACATCAAGGACAAGCCTTCTCACCCCTGTTAGGCCACCCGAACAAATCTGCGTATGCCGAGAAATCATTAATTGTCCACATCAACTGCGCTCACAGCACAAAATTATTTTTCTTGGAGGCATCGAATGTGCGCACCCCTACGTTCCATAGTTCTTGTAACTCATTAATCAAGGGCTGAAGGTAGACATCTATATCCATTCCAGGTGAACTTGGGCCCGGAATAATCAGTGATAGTATGAATGACGTTTGTTTTATGCACATCTAAGGAGGCAAGTTGTACGGAACAAGCATTACTGGCCAAGTGCTGTGGGAAGTTCTCATGTTCCCAAATGGATTAAATCCATTTGAGGTTAGTCCAAGCCTTACATTCTTGTTGTTCGTTGAAAATTCTTGGTATAAGAGGTTGAATGACTTCCATGCTTCACCGTCGGTTGGATGCCTTAGTACGCCGTCCTTAGTGCGGCATTCCGCATGCCAACTCATATAGGGAGCGATATGCTCTGACATAATAAGTGTTGTAGTTGTAGGATGAGTGGAAACCACCACAACACTTTCACTGGACCGTCATCGTCTAAATGAATTTCATCATTCCATTTAGATTCTCCGCAAACAGTACATGAATCTAACTCCCCATTACCCTTTCAGAATAACATACAGTCATTACGGCATGCTAGAATCTTCTCATACCTGAGCCAAATGTCCCTGAGACATTTTTTCGCCTCATATGTATTAACTAGCAGAGTCTCTTCACTCACAGGCAACAATTGAATGATGAACTCAAGCAAAGCCGAGAATATATTCTTACTAAGTCCATCAACGCATTTCAAGTTGTATAGATGTACAATAGCATTCAGTTTGCCCTGTTTGGTACCCTCATGAAGTGGCTTCTTCGCCTTTTTAAGCAAGTCATAGTACTTCAATACGTCACCTTTAGCGAATTCTTCATTAACAATTTCTTCACCTCCCTACACCATGACCTCAAGCTCACAAGTGTCCTCCCTTACTTTGTGCATGCCGAATGCATCATGCAACATGGCATGCATGTCGCCACCCTGTTCTGTGCTTCCACCCGGTGCATATGCTACCGGTCAATTCAAATAAGAGTCTGTAGCAGGACCGTGTGCATGCTTCTCACCGTGCCAATACCATGTAGTGTAGGTAGGCCACATTCCCTTACCCCCTGTCAAGTGGGCAAGTACGAAACCAAGATCGTGTCGCTAGTTATTTCGACACGACTTACAGGGGTAGCGAATTTTTACCATCAAGGGTTATAGAGTTACGAACTACAAAGTCCACAAACGATCTACACTTGTCTCGGTATTCCCTCGTATCCCAAGACTTTGCCATCCATGTCTTGTCCATTTTTTTTTCTCTACGATCAATACAAAACAGTAACGTATGAACACGTAAATTAAAAAAATCTGGTACATTCATGTGACCCAAAAAAAAAAAAAAAAAAAAAAAGGTAAATTTTTTAATGTTGGAGGCCTTTAATTACATCGGTATATAGTTTAATTCCCAAATGGATTAAAGTGTATAGTTTAATGTAGTGATTTCCTTTTATTTTCGTTCTCGTTACCATTCACATGTAGTACAAAGCCAATGGAAACCGCCCATAGAAGAGACACCTCGAGATACATAGTGCTGGAGGCTAAAGATACCATCGATTTTTTATTTTTATTTTTTTTATTTTTTTGGAGTGTGTGAATTTCCCTTAAAATTTTAAATGGCACAATCACAAAATATTCTCTTAATAATTTATTGATAGCAAAATGGTCTTTAAATAGAAAATAATTGGATAACAACTAAAATGGTCAATAGGTCACTAACATATCAACCTAATTTTGGGGCTTTGGGCAAGACAACCTTTGAACGTAACAAATTAGAATGTATTTATGTTGTGACTAGGCAAATAAAGAACACAGCCTCACTTTCATTATAGCAGGAGAACACAAATCTGAAAGTAATTTTCCATCAAAATTACTGAGATCACAAATGCAATAAATTCAACCTTTTCCAGCCCAATGCCAGAAACTCAATATCAATTATCAAGACTTATCATTTTCTATTATTCTAAATAATTTTTATCATAAAAATAAAATAAAATAAAATAAATCACTATTGCATAAAACTTAAAAATAAAAATATAGGTCTCAGACCCACGTGTGGAGACCCAAGACCACTCGTGGGTCTCAGACCCACGACTTTGTGGCCATGGGTCTTAGAGAGAGAGAGGGAGAGAGAAACATACCAGTGTCGGAGAGGGTTGTCGGCGGTGAGATGGAGCGAGTGATCAAAAAGTGAGTGATTTCTAGCCACTTTTAGTGATGTGTCAACACTGACACGCCACAATTTAGTGACTTGTCAGTATCGACACGTCACTAATTTTAATAAACCCGCTTTTTCTAGAAAAAAAGTGTAATAGTGGCGTGTCTTTCTAACACGCCAATATTTATTTTAAATATAAAATAATTTGAATTTTTTAAATAAATTAGTGACGTGCTTAATGTGCCACACCACTATTTAGTGAGGTGGCATATTCAGCACGTCACTAAATAGTGAGGTGACATATTTAGCACGCCACTAAATTATTTAGTGACGTTTCATAAAATAAAACCTCACTAATTAGTGACGTGTCATAAAGTGAGTTACTGTAGCCACGTCACTAAATTGCTAATTTTTTTTTTTAAGCGACTTCAAGCCAAATGACGAATTTCAGTCAACTTGATGGAAGAAGAGATGAACCAATGAATTTGACTATCACAAACTTGCTGTAATGCCTTATATATATATGCTCTATACTATTTACCACACTAATATTTTACTATGCATGTTATTAGGGTTAACAATTTTTAACATGACTTACGAACTCGACACGAATTTAATACAAAATTAAAAGATTATTGTTGAGGAATTTGACTCATTTAATTAAATGGGTTGACTTATGGTTGATCTATATACTCTTATACACATGTTTCGACACGATCCAAACCCAACACACGACATAATGGTGGCTATTTTTGACCTGTTTAATTAAATGGGTTAGATTATGGTTAACATATATACTCTTATACCCATGCCTTAACACGATCTTAACCCGACACACGAACACAGATTACCACCCGTTTGTGGTAGTGCCTTCTTTTGGATTCCAAGAAAACGCTTGTATCTTTCAACTCGGCATGGTAATCTTTCAGGAAATTAATTCCAGAAAGATTAATAGATTTCAAGTTCCTAGTCTCATCCTTTTGTATAATTTCTGAAGAACCAACCATGGGCTTACGGTTTCTATCAAAGAAGAGGTTCTATTTTAATCCTATATCTTTTTTAACTCAAGTTCCTATTCTAAAGCTTAGCATGTGTTAGATGAATTGCCCGCAGTTTTTTTTTTTTTTCTTCAAAAAAAAATAAAAAAAATCGAGAAGAACTACTTGCCAAAAGAACATCTAAGTGGCCAATTTTTTATTTTTCTAAAGTCAAAAGAAAAGAGAAGAAAAAGACCGAAGGTACAGTACAACTGACTTTAAATTTGAGCTAATCTTAACACAAGAAATGGACCAAAAAAAAAAAAAAAAAAAAAAAGAAAGAAAGAAAGAAAGGAAACACAGCCTGGATCATGAGCTTACATATTCATTAGGATTTTTCTGATCAGCGTGCGAGTAGAACCACAAGAGAAAAAACCATTGAAGTTGTCACGTGCACATGACCAAATGGGTTGTTTTCGGGCCAAACCTATTTTTATGGGCAAAATCTCAAATTGGTTGGTTTTGAGCCCAAATAATTTTTTTGGGCTAAAAAAGTGTTTATTGGACATGTTTATAAACACTCTTAACATATTCATTATCTTAAATTATTACAAATTGCCACTAATATATATGAATTTAAACAAGAATAGATTAATATTGTTAAGACGTTGTCCTACCATACTTTAACCTTTCTCTATATAAAGATATTGATAACCATATGTTTTAGTCGGTTCGTTTCGGTTAACCGATGAAGTAAAAACTATACCAATTAATCGAACCAAACCGACGTCGGTGTAAATTTTTTATTTCGACTACCGATAGCCAAAAGTCGATAGATGCGATATATAGTCGATGGCGGTTCAGTGACGATCGGTAGGTAGTAATCAATTATTTTGCCCACCACAGCCCTAGTAGCTGCTCAACGTGAAACACAACAAAAAGAAACAACTTCATTTTTTTTTTCTCACATTTTGTTTCTTTCTTTTGTCACAAGAGTCGTCCACTTAAATCCACCAATATGGGAAAAGCTTTGACAAAGTTGTTGCTTTCTTGTGTTGAGTTCTCTCTATCTGCCTTATCGTTGGCTTAAACCAGCAAGAGCAATGCATTCTCTGCCAACAGGGTGCCATATAGAATCTAATAATATAAAAAGATAAAGGAAAAAGATAAAGATCGATTGAGGTAATTCGGCATATGGCTTACATCTGTACATTAAAACCTTCTAGGCTACATCTTTCCTTAACATTTGATTTGAGTACAAATGCTATATTTATAGAGCTTTAAATTTTTTTTGAGAAAAATATATTTTAACCCCTCAAAATTTATCCACCTTTTCACTTTTACCTCAAATGTTTAAAAAGTAACAATGACTCTAACAAAGTTTTTGAAATGTTCAATGTAACCACTCCATTAATTTTACCAAAAAATGCACGTGTGGTGCACATGGGCTATTTTCTGTCAAAGAATACGAAAATGGTTAACAAAGTGGTTACATGAAAAATTTCAGAAACTTTTTGTAAGGGTATATTATTTTTAAACATTTGACGCAAAAGTGAAAAAGTAGTTAAATTTTAGAGTTAAATTCACCTTTGGTTCCTGAGTTTTGGAAATTTTATTTTTTACTACCTGATCGAGTTTCAATTCGCATCACAGATGGTATCTCAATTTTGGAAAAAGACCAAATTAGTACCTCAGTCAAGTTTTCCGTTCAAAAACTAACGGGCAGCCAAGGGTTGGCACGTGTCACAATATAAAAAATTACAAAAATAAAAAATCTTTAAAAATTAATTATAAAATCAAAAAAATAATAAAACTTAAAAAATTATTAAAAACTTATAAGAAAAAAAAAAGAAGAAGAGGGTGGCCTTGGCCAGCCCCATGGTGGCCAAGGGGGTAGCTGAGCCACTCCCATGACCGGTCTGGGGTGGTCGAACCACCCCCATGGGCCACGAGGGTGGTTCGACCACCTCCAAAGGCCAAAATGCTTCAATTTTTTTTCCTGTCATGGGGTGGCCAAACCACCAATGGAGATGGTTTAGCCACCCCAGACAGGTCATAGGGGTTGCTAAGCCACCCCCTTGGCCACCAGCCACCCCTTTCTTTTTCTTTTCTTTTTTTGAAAAAAAAATTAAATAACTTTTTTTAGTTTTATTATTTTTTAATTTTATAATTAATTTTTAAAGATTTTTTATTTTTTTATTTTTTTAATTTTTTATCTTGTGACACATGTCAACCCTCAGGGGTTAACACGTGGTGGACCGTTAGTTTTTGGACAGAAAACTTGACTGAGGTACTAATTTGGTCTCTTTCCCAAATTGAGGTACCATCTGTGATGCGAATTGAAACTCAGATACTAAAAAATAAAGTTGTCAAAACTCAGAGACCAAAAAGGTGTTTAACCCTAAATTTTAAGAGGTAAAATGTATTTTTTTCGCAAAATTTTAAATGACGTTGTAATATATTTACCATGAGACAATATATACATCAACAGAGAGAAAGAGAATCATATTCTATCTATAACAGGCCTACATAAATCTTGTGCAAAATCTTAAGAAATTCTCCGAGCGTTAGATTCAGCACTAATCTATGTTCTATCATCATATGGTAGAAGCGCCATCCAAGAGCCTTCTAATGCCTTTTTGTTTTTAAATAAAACTTTAATACATCTAGCTCTCCCAAGTAGCGGTGGGCAAATTATCCGATTACCGACTACCAAAAACCTTCCAACCGCCACCGAACCGCCTACCGTATAATTAAAAATTCGAAAATCGGAATAATTTTTTTTTCCAAATTAATAGTATGTCGGTAATCGGTGAATAGGGTTTTTTCGCCGGGTGCCAACCCGACCCGACTATTGCAAAACCACATCGTTTTGAGAACGAGTAAAATGACGCCGTTTAGCAAACTCTATATATACGAATTTTTTCTCAAAATACTGAACACAATTCAAACCCTAGCTCAGTCGATTCACTCCCGCCTGCGCCGTCTCACGATTAAAAAAACCCTAGATCACTCCCTCCCCATCGCCCACGTTGTGACACCCATCTGCTGCCCAAGCCCAGTTACCCATGGCCCACGCCCACCGTCTCTCTGTCTCTCTCACTCTCGTATTTCAGTGTTCAACTAAATCGTCGAATCGAGGTAACATTCGGCATTTTCTTGTCAAAGCTGTGAATCTTGTGATACTTTTTGGGGGGAGATAAAATGTATTTTCCTCATAAATTATTTTGTGGAGTACCTTTTTGTTGGTTTTATTGGGAGCCGAATGTTATTTATGTTTGGCTTCCTTTTTTGTTTCTGTTGATGAGGTGAGGTAAACTAACTTGTCTTTGCTTTGTTTTCATAGTTGAACTGTGATCCGCTCTGTTGATATTTACTTGAAGTGTTTTATGTTGGTTTTTACTTTCGGTTTGTATGCTACTCAATCACCGGTTTTGTAAGTTTTTATGAATAAGCTTCTTTTTCTTTTTCTTTTTTTCTTTCTTTTTCTTCTGTGCTTGATCCCTGTTACAAGATGGATGTACTGGAGTTTTGGTTCTTGAGTAGTGTAGGTGAGGGGAAAACAAACAAGATTGTCTCCAACTTAAAGAATGTTTTGAATTAGTTAAAAAATTACTATGCTATGAATGTTGGAGGAAGTGGGGCAAGACTGTCAAATGAAGGTCAGAGTTGCACAAGTTAAACCTCATTGGGTGTGGGTAGTGGTACTTCTGATCCAGTGTAGAAAGATGCTTTAAATGACTTCCATTCATTTTGAGCAAGGAGAAATTTGATGCTAACTCGAACAGAGATGGAAAAATATTTTGTGGAGGATGTTGAGACACTAAGTGAAACATTTGATATCTTAATGTGGTGGAAGGTAAATTCAGCAAAGTATCCAGTTCTCTCCGAGATAGTGCGAATGTCTTGGCTATTCCACTTACCACCGTTGCTTCTGAGTTTGCATTTAGCACTGGAGGTCGCATCATAGATCCTTGTCAGAGTTCTTTGGCACTGAAAACAATGGAGGTTCTTATATGTAGTCAAAATTGGTTGAGATCTACTTGGATTAGTGAAAGTGACGAGTCAAACTTGCCTTTGCCTAGTGTTGAAGATAAAGAGAGCTACAAGCTTGACTCAGGTAATATTTGTTAATTATATATTTGTTCATTGGCATTGTTCAAATTATTCAATTTATTTGATTGAATTGATTTTTACTAATACTTTAAAAATTGCATTGTGGTAGAAATTTTGTCTAATTCCATCACACTTGACAACAATTAAGGCTTGAGGAATGTACTTTGTCGAGTGATGTTTGTTGAAAGTATCTGGTAAGTTTTTTGCATCTTATTGTTTTCTTACTTGATATTTACTTCATTATATGGTCTTTTATTATTTTTATTGATCACTAATTATGTTTATGTTTTGATTTGTTTGATTCTTGAAGAATGCAAATTAAAGGTAATCCATGTAATGTTCAAGATGGCTCATGGAATTTTGAAAATTGGAAATTTGAAATGGTTGTAATCGTATTGTTTAATTTGTTTTGCTTTGCTTTTGATTTTGTTTGAGAATAGGTTGAATTGTTTGATTAGTCTTATACATTGATTGGCAAGCTAGACTATTTGACCCCTCTTAGTATTGACATGAAATATTTCTTTAAATTAGCGTGTCTCTTAAGCTTTAGATTAATGATTGATGTCATATAGCTTTTGCAGTGATGGATATTGTTTGACTTTGCCCGCTTTAGATTGATGATTCATTTCATTGATAGTTCATGGAATAAGGTCTTTGCTGTTATTGGTTGTTTGTCTTTGTGATGTGTTTAAACATGGAATATCATATTTAGTTGAATTGCTTTCATAAGCGTGTGATTCAATTAATGGGTGGATGTTAGATTTAATTGATTTGTTTTATATAGATACTCTGTTTTTTACCCTGTTTCCCATACTCCGATTTAGTTGAATTGTTTTTATTCTTTAGATCATGCCGTTCATGCATACAGCAGATGAGGAAAACAGTAGATTTAGGTTCACTTCTTTCTTTCTTTTGATAAAAAGAATAATTCCAGGTTGCAAATTTTTAGTTATTTTTCTCTTCCTATATTTTTATCAGCAACCAAACATGTACTTTTTTTTTTCTTTTTTCTTTTTTTTTAAAAAAAAAATCTAGTTTTTGTTATGCAGACTGCAGTGTTTGGTTGCTCGAAAATTAGAGCAAAAGAGAAGAAAATTTGCATTTCAACTCAATGTACAAGATTTGCATAAGAGTTTCACGTGTTCATTTCATTTCTTTTATGTGGTTTCTTTAGAATTTGTTAGACTGATGGTTAAAATAGAATAATAGAGTTAAAGACTTAAAGGGGCAAATAGGCCATTAAACATGTCATCTCAAATCCAATAGGGGCAATGGGCCATTAAACATGTCAAATTAAAGCAATTTTTAGCCTAAAAAATTGTTTTGGTTTGGCCCAAAAAAAATCATTTTGGCCCATCAAAGTGGAATTGGCCCAATTTAAAAAGCCCACTAATAATATGTTACCTGACTTACCCGACCGACAATTACCGAATTATCTGTTTTTCCCGAATTATTCGAAAAATAATTGTTCGCGGAAAAAAGTCAGGTAATTACCCGATTTACCTGACTATTTCGGTCGTAAATCGATGAAGGGTCTTCGACACCGATTTAACCGATAACCAGGCCTACAGTCTTAAGTCAAACGAAGTGCGAATAATGTCTTCAAAAACTTGTCGATTAGCACATTCAGGTTACCTGCGACATTCGCGTTATTAGCATAACGCTCTAACCAACTGAGCTAATAGGCTGTTTACTTTTTTTAGTTGTTTTTAATAAATTATTAGACAGCTCTACAAGGTTTGATACTTTAGAAGTTTTTGGTTCTTAAAGCTATAGAGCAGATAAAGGAAAATGATTGGATCAATCTCATTATAATCACCATGGATTACTCTTTGTAATATTAAAATCAGGTATTTGTTTTGATTATAATTATCCTTTTCTTTTGAAAATTTCCTTTATTATGGTTCTAGTGCTAATGAAAATAAGATAGAGCAAATTGCTAAAAGGACAAACATTTGTGTACTTAGAGTTGCAATACGTACGTTTGCTGTTATTCAAGATAAGAAAAACAAATGTTTGTGTAGTTAATTCACATCATTTGTATAGTTTAAATTGGGTCATATTGATTTAATGATTGATTTGGAAAGAAAAAAAAATACATAAATGAGAGATGGACGGGAGATAGAAAAATATCATTATTACCTTAAAATGATTAGTCAATTTGAAGTTTTTTTAGAATTACTTATAAAGTTTAGTTTCGCTTAGTAAGTAGTCAATGTGAGACTTAATTAACACCAATGAATGTCTTTATAAATTACACTCTCTATATGAACTACCCATCTTTTCAATATAGGACGGCGGCGTTACATCGACAATATTATCTTTATGGTGGCCAGCTTCTTAGAGAGGAATTTTAAAAGTTAGAAAAAAAAAAAAAAAAAAAAAAGATTTCATCTCAATATGAAGTTTAGCAACCTAGATCTAGATTTCACACAACATAACTGACCATATGTGATCCAAAATAGAGTCTAATTCATGATTTTTAACACAAAATAATCAACTCTAGTTTGCACGCACGGTTCCAAATATCAACGATTCAGGGATGATGGTGAACATATGAAGAGTTCAAACAAATTAAAAACAAATAAGGTGGGTTGACCCTTGGAGAAGAGGTTAGCTTCCTGTAGACCCTGACCCGATCAAGAAATGGCTTGAGCTCCACGACACCTGAGAATTCCCACAACAAGGCTCATCTTCTTCCTTCCACGCGCGCCTTTCAAAAGTATATATATATATATATCCATCAACTCTTTGCTTAATTTGTATCTAGTTTTGCACCAAGATGAGTCCACTAAGAACCGGTGTTACTTTCGTGTTGGGCACCATGTGCGGCATCCTCGTAACTCGTAGGGTTCAACGTTGTCATCATAATCACGAAGCTCGCCGGAACTGGTCTTGTTCTCGCGACGTTGGTAAGAAGAAAACTGATGTAAGCCTCGGAGTGGAAGAGGCAACAAAAACAATTCCGAATAATTAGCCACGTAGATGTGTTGCAGTAACTAGTTATAACCCGAGTTCTTAATTTCCACTTCTTGTTGTATTGTTGTATTTGTGTTACTATAAAGTGTGTTTCTTTCTTTTCTGAGCTAATATTATTAAGTTTTGGTGTAATATGAAGATGACATATTGTGCATTTGGAAGGTTTGATTTGTGGATCAACTTTAATGTGTTGTGAGTACGTAGCTTATGCAGTGTTTAACTCACTTAAAATCAAGCTTAATTGGGCTTTTTTCTTCAATTAATCCAAGACCACTTAAAAGTAGATTTAAAATGGAGGAGTCTTTACTGATGATGGTGTTCTTGGATTATTCGATGGAGATTGGGGATCCAGTTTGTTGATGATTTTGGGTTGATTGAGTTACTGAGGATAATGCAAAAAGTGGTCTGAGTCAAAAGAGGAGTTGTTTGAGACCGAGTCAAAGGATCTCATTGTCTTCTTTACTGGGCAATTTTTTTGTTTCTTTCTTCAATGTTCAATTGACTAAAATGATGTTTGATATTTTAATTCTTACGAAGAAAATAAAATATGGTCCTATAGTACTATAATGATGTTTGATATTTCAATTGAGTAATTTTTTTAAGACTAAAGAAAAAACCATGACACCGTAAATATGCAAAATATATCTTAGTTGTAACCCATGCAAATATATATATATATATATATCACATTTTCATCTTATGAATACCACTTGTAATACTTTTTAAAATCGAAATAGTCATTAGTTTTGAGCGTTATCCATGCGTACAAAAAATATTTAACCCAAATTTTAATTCCACCCCTAATCACTTTATAATGGACACGAATGTTGATATTAGGGCCATGACGGGTGGTGGAGGACTATTTTTGAGCATTTTTAGTAGCCTCACAAAATAATTTTTTATTTATTTTGGTGAATTAATTCGCTGAAATTGTCCAAAATGACTCTCCAGCAGCCTTACCAATTTGGTAAAAAAAAAATTGAGTGAACATCACCCACCAACAATAGGTAGCACTGTTTACGCAGCAAATCTATAAAAGAATGATTAAATCTTTATCTCTCTTCCTTTTTTTTTTATTTCTCTTTCATGCATTACACACTGTCTCAATTTTAAAAAATATTATTCAAATGGAATAGTGATAGTAGATAGCTAAATGGTAGGATGGTGGGAGTGCTTTAAAAAAGTAAATGGCTAAAATAGAGAAAAAAAAAAAATCTATCTATTTTGGCTAGTAAAATTTGATGAAGTTACTAAAAATGCTCTTAGACTGTATATTTATTTGATTGTTCTTTTTTTATAGATGTAAAAAATTCCAAGTTGTTAAGGGTATGTTTGGGTAACATATTTTTTATTATTATATTTTATTAATTTTCAAATACATGTTTGGGTTATTTTGTTAAATTTGAATTATATTTAAGCTTTATCTAAGCTTTTTCTCATTTTGTCTCAAATTTTTTAAATCATTCAAACATAATTTTTTTAAAAAAAATCTTGATATTCGTAATTTTAAATATAATAAAAAAAATCGCACAAATTTCTCAAGCAGGGCATGTTGAGCCTTGTAAAAGGGGTAACCAATACGAGTACTGGAGCTCATCCACAAAGCCTTGGGCACTACCAAGGGTAGAAGGAGGGGTTTGAGAGGGGTTCAGTTTGTCAATTTATAAAAACAAATCTTATAATAGGAGAAAAGAATCATATTTAGCCCTTAAAATTTCATTTGATTGAGATTTAGTCCTTAAGTTTAAAGGCATACATTAACAACCAACTCTCAAGAAGAGAGAGAAACTCTCGAGAACATTCTCTGAAAGAGAAAGAGGTCCTTGTTTTGGCTGTTTAGGAGGAGGGAGGCACCTGGTGTTCTCCTCCTAGCCTTTTTGGGCTATGGAGTTTTTGTTTTTACCCTGGTTGTTTCAGGGGAGCTTTTGTTTCTCCCTGGCTTTGTTTCCAGTGGAGTTGATGCTCTCCTAGTCCTTCGGGGCTATGGAGTTTTTTCTTTGTTTTCTGTTTTTTGTTGTTCTAGCAGAAAGGCTCAACAAGAGGTATCCTTAGGGGAGATTTTTCCTTCGTGTCTCCGGCGTTCCTTCCAAGCCAGATCTGCAGTTCGTTGCCGGTTTCTGTTCGACATGCTCCCTTCTGCTGCGTTCCCAGGCTTCCTCCGGTTTAGTCGTCGTCAACCATGGCTGTGTCGAACCTCTCTATTCGGTGCGTGGCATGCACGCGCCAGGGAGATCTCCTCCTTCGGCCGCGCGTGTGGGCAACGTTCCGCCTTCCAAGTCGTGACTGGTGCTGTCCGGGGTCTTCTGGTGGCGGTATCTTGCAGGGGTATTCCCGGGGACGGTGCGTGGCCTACACGCGCCGTTTTCCGACGACGGAAGTTTATTCCCGACGGTGGCTCTGTTGTTTGGGTTTTCTGTTTGTTTTTTTGTATATTCTTGTCTCTTTTCACAGTCTACCGTTTGGTAGCTGCTTTAAGCTAGGTTTTTTCCTAGCTTTGTGGGTAGAGATTCTTTATCTCTAGTTCACATCTATGGCTTTTGAGACCTATTTCTCGCCATTGGGCGTTATGGTTGTATTTAGTGCTCTTGTTCTTGTACTATTTCTCTGGTTATGTAACCCCTTTGGGGATTATTTCACAGTAATGAAGAAAAGCACTGTTTCATTCCAAAAAAAAAAAAAAAGTTTAAAGGCATTATTCATCTAAAAGATAATTCATAGCAGTCAAATTAGTCAATGGAGAGATCTCTTTTATGAGTACAAGTCTCTTTTGTATGTGTTTTTTTTTGTCCTTAAATTAACATCGGTTCAGATTGTCAATTAAAAGCTCTTTTGAAATTGCCAACTACTTGATATTCTCGTCTAAAAAACATAATAATAAGAAAAACTCTTTAAAATTACTATCGGTTCATATTGCCAACTACCAAAAATTCTCTTTTAAAATTGCCAACTACTAGCCGACTACCAAAAATTCTCTTTTAAAATTGGGAGGGCCTTGATATATATATTCACAACCCTCAGCCAACTATTGCACAACCCCAAGGCATATTAGAGCGGAGCCCACACAATAGGTCTCACCCCAATATGCCTTGGAGTTGTACAATAGTTAAGTGAGAGTTATGATTCTAACATTTTCCAAATTGCCAACTACTTGCCAACTTCCAAAAATTCTCTTTTTTAAAATTGCCAACTATAAAATTCTCTTTTAAAATTGCCGACTACCGAAAATTCTATTTTAAAATTGCCAACTATCAAAAATCTCTTTTAAAATTGCCGACCACCGAAAATTCTATTTTAAAATTGCCGACTATAAAAAATTCTCTTTTAAAATTGCCGACTATCAAAAATTTTCTTTTAAAATTGCCGACTACCGAAAAATTCTATTTTAAAATTGCCAACTACTTGCCGACTATAAAAAATTCTCTTTTAAAATTGCCGACTACCGAAAATTTTATTTTAAAGTATATTACGAAAATATTCTCTCACCAATTACGATATCATTTGATATTATTATAAATATGATTATTGTATAATTTTATAATTACAATATTTTTCTTATTCTTTAACCTCATTCAATTATAAATAAGCCACTTCATTGTACAAAGTTTATTTCACAATTATATTCTGTTGTCTTTTTCTTTAGTGCTTACATTTGCACTTATTCCCAACAATAAATTTTGTCAAATATTTCAGCCTTGTTTTGGCAAATAACTGTGTGAGTTGTTAATTTTGGAATTAATAATAAGTGATAGATGTTATATAAAATAAAAAGAATTTGTATAGAAAAGTGAAAAACTTTTGTATTGTAGTGGATTTTTTTATTTGAATAGTAATAAAAAATTATTGATGTGATATAAAAAGTGAAAAAAAAAAATTAGAATGTTTTGATTTATTTATTTATTTTCGAACATGTAGCATATGCTGCTATATATTACTGAGGAAAGGGTCGAAGGCTTACAACATGAGAATAGAGGGACAAGACCCCCTTACACTTTAAGCCAGAAGGATTTGACTTAAAAAACAGCTGTCTAAGCAGAAACAACAAATCTTATCAGAATTACATTTGAGTCTCTCCTACATTAACGCTCACTCTAAAATAAAATAGGGCCAATCTAGCATCAATCCAATAAAAATTTCAATAAAATTTGAACAATACATAGACAGACTGTACTGGAGAAACATGAGGAATACACAACAAACAAAGCAGAAAAACACCCAAAAACATTTCGCCGGCGATGGAGATAGGGATGACTTCGCCAAAGACGGCAGCACGTGGGGGACACACACCGTCATTGGTAGCACCCCGCTGCAGATCAATACCGTAGACCTTATTCCCCACCATGCACGACCAAAAAAGGCGGAACCTGGCCGTCACGCGTGCCAAAGAGCAAAAGGCTCTCTGGCACGTGAAGACCACGTGCCGAGTTCTGACAACCGACGTGACCTGTATTTTCAATAACGAATGCAGACGACGACCAAAAACACTGCTGAGTAGCGCGTGTCTATTAAACTATTAAACTATTAAACTACTTATCAATAGTATGAAAATGGACTGCTATCTCTTTTGAATTCAACCCACTGCGTGTACTTTTTTGAAAATTCAATGCAGCTAGTGAGCTTGTTTGACAAAGATATGTACAGAACAGAACAAAATAGTGAGTTGTTATAGTTGGATTTAGTAAAAAGTGATGATGTGATATAAAGTAAAAAAAAAAATTGTATAGAGAAGTGAAAAAATTTTGGATTGTAGTGAATTTTTTTATTTTAATAGTAATAAAAAATTATTGATGTGATATAAAAAGTGAAAAAAGTAATACATGAACAATACCCCATTATCCTATTCTGCTCCGTCACTTGACAAACCCCAGTAAATCATGACCGCAATATAAAACATTTTGTAGACAGCTGGGTGGAGTAAGGGTCAGTGTTGCTGGTGTGTTGTCATATCAAAGGAATAAAAAAAGAATAATAATAATAATAATAAAAGAAGCAAAAACAAGACTCTAGTACTCTTTTTTACATTACTTTTCTTGCCCATAAAATAATGTAAATATTTTTGAATATTAAAATAAATGTATTTGGTGTCATATTTTTGTTACAAATTCATTATTAAATATGTAGAATTTCATAATATAAATTTGCACATTTCTTATATAAAGATAAACCAAAAACATGAAAAATAATGAAATTAAATATTTCTCATGTCAATCAAAAGAAAAAAATTTAAAAATTCTACCACTCTCAAATTGGGGAAAAAAAAATCAATCTTCTAGTAATTTTGAGCCTATAATGTCCATTTAAATATATGAATCATAAGATCGACTTGTTATTGATAAACTGTTTTAGAGGTTTGAATGGTCTCAATGAACAAAATCTAATACAATGAGACGTTTGAAGACAAAACAAGAGTAGTCTACTCATCAACAGCTTTACTCACGTCAATACGTCTTCGTCTCATAAACCACGGCAAGATTTCCGTGAGTCACGTTTGCACTCATTCCCGACATTCAAAAGGAAGGGGAGGATTAATTGAAAAGGAAAAAAAAATACCAATAATAAAGCTGAAATGGAAGAAGTATTTCACTTTTACAAATTCTTGGTTTTTAAAGGTCATTAATGGTGGCTTTGGATTCGTTACGTAGATAAAACAAAAGATTTAGTTTTAATATTTATACACTTATAGTTCATTTGTAATATTGAATTTGTTTTGAAAAGAGAGGCTATCAAATTTAATTTAAACTATAAAATAAATTTTCTAAACCATCAACTAAATTTTTTTTTTTTTTTAATTTAAATTTTCATGTAGGATTTAATTAACGGTGTAGAAGAAAAGGGATGAAAATTTCTATGGTGACTATAACCTTTAGAGGCATCCGCATCCAATTATTAGTATTAGTTGTATTGGATTTATTATAACCGTTGGTCCCTGTGGTAAGTCATAATTATTTTTCACTCCCTATGGTTTAAAAAGTGCATAAGAGGTCCCTGTGATATGTAATAATTACAAATCGATCCCTACAGTCAAATTCCGTTAAATATTTTAATAGATTCCGTCAAATGCCACTCAGCGCCACGTGTCGCCATCTTATTGGCAACACGTGGCGCTGACATATCCATCTTGATAAAATAATATAAATTTATTAAAAAATAAATAAAAATACTTATTTTTTTAAAAAAAAATTCAAATTCAAATTCAAAAAAAAAAAAAAAAAAAAGGAAAAAGGTGGCAAGGGGGTGGCCCAGGCCACCCCCAGAGGCCGCAGGGGGTGCGCGCGGCCACCGGCCACCCCTTGCCTACCAATTTTTTTTTTCTTCTTTTTTAAAAAAATAAATAAATAAATTTATTTATTTATTAATAAATTTATATTATTTATGAAGATGGACACGTGGCGCTGGCGTGTAGGGCTAACAGATTCCGTCAAAATTGTGGACGGTAAATCGACCCAGGGAGTAAAACGTAATTATTGCATATCACAGGGACCTCCCATGCACTTTTTAAACCATAGGGAGTGAAAAATAATTATGACATACCACAAGGACCAACGGTACAATTATCCCATAAATTTAAGTCAAGTTATGGTTAAATCAAACTTGAAAAAGTTTATAAGCACTTACTTTACAGCTTAAAGATATGTATTATTGTTATAGTCATGACCAACTAAAGTAACCATAATTGATCTCTCATCCTTATCTTTTTGAATATAAAAATAAAAAATAAAAGTCTGAAAATTGAGTGGTAGCTCATAATTTAAGGAGATTCCATCTTTGAAGACTTGAAGAGAGTGTGAGTCAATCAATGTATTTTTGCTGTGAGAAAAACAATGGTGGTATCACAAGAGTATCATCAAGTTTTTATATAAATTTATTCTGCCTCCTGTCAAAATTTCACTCCAAATTTAACTTACAAAATTAAGGAGCAATTTTAATATTTTATTATTTTCACGTCTTTTTACTTTTTCGCTCCACTTTTGCTCTCTCCTTTCACTTCACTCTTCCTCCTATATTGTACCTACCGTTCTCACCATCTTTGCGTTCACAAACTTTCTCTCCCCTTTTACTTCACTTTCCTTCTCCCAACACGCTCCAGCTCCAGCATACGCACACTCCCGGTTTGGTACTATTCTCTCTCTCTCCCTCTCTTTCCCTTCCTATGCTATAAAATATAGAATACATAAATGGGTGTAGGTTTTTATCACTGACTTGCACTGGAGCTATATTGGGTAAAGGATTTTTATTTTTTATAGAAAATTTCAATTTCTTTTACAAAGATTTGATTTTTTTTTTTTTTTTTTTCATCTGGGTATTTATTATCTGCACTTGCTTTAGAGAGTTTGATGACTTTGAAGATTTTTTGCACCAGCTTTAGAGAGTTTCTTGATTTTCTGCAACTTGGAACTTATTAGTACTTGTTGTATTACCATAGTTGTAAAATAAGTTTTTGGATTGATATGTTTGGGATTTGATTCTGCAAGTTGGAGTGATTTGTTTGACCTGAACGTGTTCGCAAGAATCATAATCTTTTTTCCCCAACTTTTACTAGATTTTCTAACCCTCTGCTAAGACAAGGTAAATCACTTTGTCAGGCGTATATGGAGTCATGGAATTAAAAGAATTATAGTTCCTTTTAATTCCGTTGGATGAGTTTTGTTGTGAAAATTATCAACTAGATATCATCTAGCAGTAAGTCCTACTCCTACTCACATGCTTCACAATACTATGGCTCTCATATACACAGTAAAGCAAAGCCATTTGGTCGTTTATTTCATGACAGTTAAAGTTATTAGAAGTGATCGTTTAAAATTAATAAAAAACTAATATTTAGTTAAAATTAAAAAAGTTTAGAAAATTTGATGTAAAAAAATTGTTAAAAGTAGTAGTTAAAATAACAAAAATAGACTTTATTAGTTAAAATTTGAAGAGTTTGTCGGAAATTCTCGTCTCTCAAAGAGTTTATTTGCTTGTCCGAGTTGATCAGTGACAATCATTCTTTTAGATGTTACTATTAGATACATTTTTTCTGTATTGGATTTACTTATAAATTATATATAAATTTTACATTATTGCTAATTTAATAATGGTTGGCTTTTTGTTGAAACTATTAGTTTTAAAGAAACGAGACCGGTTTGCAGGACAAGTGAATTATCATTTATGAATGGATCGATTGGGTGTTTGACTTTTTGAAAAATTACGAATATTGAAAAAATTTTATTTTTAAAATTACATTTGAATGATTTATAAATTTTAAGATAAAATTAAAAAAATATATATATAAGTAAAAATAGATATTAAAAAAATATTTAAAAAGTATCTGAAAAATATCCCTCACTCAAACATGCGGGAAAGTTTTCTACCAAATCATGAGCGCAATATAAAAAAACATTTGGTGTGTTGTCATATCAAAGGGTAATGGTTTTTTAAAAGAAGCTGCTGTGTCACGTTTTATCGTATCAGGGATTCCTTTGGTTTTATTGAATCTCCATTTAAATATATGATCAATTCGCAGCAACTTATTTTGATATTAAGACACAAGTGCAGAATTTGTTGTTTTTCATAAACTGTTTTGGAGCTTTGAATGGTCTCAATGAACAGGAGAGTGATACAAATACAACTTTAACATAACCCCTCGGCCCTCTCATATGAGGTAGAGCCCCATCACATGAGTCTCACCTCATGTGAGAGGGGATGTGTAGAAATTGTATAAAAAAATTATGTAAATATCATTTCTCCAATGAATAAATTGTTCTAGACATTCTTCGAACTTGTCAAAGGTTTGTGAACCGTGCTTGTCAACAATAGTGAACACTATTTACTCAACAAATTTATAAAAAAACTATTAAAACTCTCTCTTCCTTTTTTATTTATTTATTTTATTTCTCTTTCATGCATCACACGGGACCTCCATTTTGAAAAATGTTATTTAAATGGAATAATAGTAGTAGCTAGCTAAAATGGTGAGGCTGCTAGGAGTGTTTTAAAAAAGTAAATTGTGAAAATAGAAAAAAAAATAATAATTTTTAGCTATTTTGACTAATAAAATTTGATAAGACTACTGCTCTTAGACTGTATATTTATTTGATTGTTCTTTATTTAGTGATTTAAAAATTTTCAAGTTGTTAAGGTATGTTTAGGTAATACATTTTTTATTATATTTTATTAATTTTCAAATACTTGGTTGGGTTGTTTTGTTAAATTTGAATTCTACTAATGTTTTATTCAACTTTTTTTTTAAAAAAAAAATTTTGACCCAATTTTTTTAAATCATCCAAAGATAATTTTAAAAAACAAATTTTATTAATATTAACAATTTTAAATATAATAGAAAATAATACAAAAAAAATATACACCTAAACGTACGCTAATTTACTTAAGTGGGGAATGTTGAGCCTTTTAAAAGGGGTAACCAATATGAGTATTGAAGCTAGCTCATTCACAAAGCCTTGGGCACTACGATACCTCAACAACTCACCTAACTTATAAAACCCTATTTTCATCCAAACCTCATACGACTTAAATCCCTAGCTCTTTACGAGTTTCCCTCTTCCTCTATAAAATTATTTATACACATTTTTGCAACTTCTCTTGACTTTGGGTATCATAAGGAGGAGCACCTTCTCACTCAAGGTGGGGAGTTTGTGGGGTTTAATATCTCTCAGAAAGTTAGCCCAACCGTTGAATCGAGCTAATAACTCATTGATAAAAGTTGATTAATAATGGTACCAAACGACAGTAATTATGATACAACATTAATAGGGTCATATTTGGTGTTTGGACAAGGAACTCTTTGATTGCCTTTTGGCGTGCACACGAAAGTTGAATACGCTGTCTTCTGACTGCCTTTTTCACTACAAACCCACCATGCAAAGAACCAGGGCAGATTTTTAGTAAATTATAATATATTTTTTCGTAATCATGTCCAGTTATGCTTCTTTTTTTTTTGGACTTTAAGAGCTTATTCTATCTTTTCTTACATTTTGTTAGAGTAGAGTACTAAAAACAACTTTCTTAAAAACCATTTCATTTCTTAAATGTAGGAAAAAAACTCATAATTTTTTTTTAATATTTCTTAAAGTAGCTGGTAACAATAATTGCCTTCCACTCCTTTCTAATATTTCTCGGTTACTCAAGACACTTGTTCATTCTACCCTTTCAAGTTTCAACTACGATCCCTCAAGATCGAGCGCTTCAGTTTTGAGCATTCCTTCACTCACCATCAGGATCTATGTCCGAACACCTTCTCATGGGCCATGCCCAGCAAATCATTGACAATTTGGGCTCACTGGCTACCAATGATATCGCATTACTTTGGCGTCTCGAAGATGAGCTTCAAAGCCTGACCGTCACCGTTTCAACAATCAAAGCTGTGCTTCTCGATGCGGAGGAGAAAAACGCTGCTGGGAACCATCAAGTCAGAGACTGGCTCGGAAGGCTAGAAGATGCCATGTATGATGCGGATGACTTGCTGGATGCTGTTTCCACCGACGCTCTACAGAAGGAAATACTGACCCGTGATAAGACGGCCAGACAGGTAAGCATTTTATTCGACAAATTTAACCAACTTGTCTATCGTCGTAAAATGGCCCGTAAGATTAAGGCCATGAGAGAGAGGTTAGATTCCATCTACGCCGAGGGGGACAGATTGCACTTGGAGGTACGCCCTGTGGAGACACGTGTCGGGGGAAACAGGGGTAACACTCATTCTGTTGTCTGTGCGGAAGAAGTTATTGGTCGAGACGATGATAAGAAGGATGTTATCCACCTTCTGCTGTACTCCAACGTTGAAGACAATGTTCCAATCCTTCCAATTGTTGCCATCGGTGGATTAGGAAAGACCACACTCGCTCAACTCATTTTCAACGATGACCAAATCCAAAACCATTTTCAGCTCCAAATGTGGGTGTGTGTCTCTGATCCCTTCCACGTTAAAAATATTGTTGAAAAAATCTTAGAAGCTGCAACAGAGAAGAAACCAGAACCCGCTGAAATGAATACGTTGGTAGTTAAACTTAAAAAAGAAATCGATGGAAAGAAATACTTGCTCGTGTTGGATGACGTGTGGAATGATGATCGTGAAAAATGGTCTGAATTGAAAAAAGTGCTGATGGGTGGTGCAAGAGGCAGTAGAATATTGGTGACTACACGCAGTGAACAGGTTGCAAGGATTAGCGGGACAGTTGAACCATATTTCTTAGAAGGTTTAGAGGAAGACGCGTCATGGTCTTTATTGAAGCAACTGGCATTTGAGAAAGGAAAAGAGCCGGAGGACAATTCAAGCATCGCAGCAGTTGGGAGGGAGATACTAAAAAAGTGTTCTGGTGTCCCACTGGCCATAAGGACAATTGGAAGTGTATTACGCTTCAAAATTTCAGAAGAAGAGTGGTCATCTTTTAAGGAGAATGAACTCTCACAAATACGCCAGAATGAAAATGACATCTTACCAACACTAAAGCTGAGTTATTATCATCTTCCTTCACATTTGAAGCACTGCTTTTGTAACGACCCACCCCCAATGACACAATACTGTCCGTTTTTGGCTCCCCATATCAGACTTCCCAAGAGGTCACCCATCCTGGGATTGCTCTCGCAGCGGCTCGCTTAACTGCGGAGTTCTGATAGGTTCATTGCCATCACGGCTTTAAAACGCGTTGTGTCATATAGGGTGCATTTATACATATAAGCACATCCTCATTCCCAGGCGATGTGGGACGTCACAATCACCCCCCCTTGGGACCCAGCGTCCTCGCTGGCGACCCTCATGGGATCCCCCCATTCTTGGCATCCCAGCGAGTGCCCGCCGGCAACCCTCTTTGGGCTTGTGCACGCTCCCACCATCTCAGGCTGGGCAATGGCTCTGATACCATTTGTAACGACCCACCCCCAATGACACAATACTGTCCGCTTTTGGCTCCCCATATCAGACTTCCCAGGAGGTCACCCATCCTGGGATTGCTCTCGCAGCGGCTCGCTTAACTGCGGAGTTCTGATAGGTTCATTGCCATCACGGCTTTAAAACGCGTTGTGTCATATAGGGTGCATTTATACATATAAGCACATCCTCATTCCCAGGCGATGTGGGACGTCACAGCTTTGCTTACTGTAGTTTGTTTCCAAAAGATTACGAGTTTGATAAATCAAGACTGATTCAGCTCTGGATGGCACAAGGGTTTGTCAAGTCTTGTGATGATCAAAACCGATGTTTAGAAGAGGTTGGCAATGACTATTTTATGGATTTACTATGGAGATCATTCTTTCAAGAAGCTGAAAAGGATAGGTTTGATAATGTAATTAGATGCAAAATGCATGACCTAATGCATGATCTTGCCATATCAGTGGCAGGATCGTTGATCACCACCTTAAATGATAAGAAGACAAACTTTCATGAGAAAACTCGGCATGTATCAGTTGTTGAATACTACAGTGTCGATGCTTCATCAATTACAACTTCATTGTGTAAAGCAAGTAGCATACGAACATTTCTTTGTAATCCCACTTCCGTCAACTTTTTAGATTGTGAAGCAGTTTTTTCAAGTTCCAAGTTCTTGCGCGTGTTGGACCTGCACGGGAGAAATCTTAAACTTCTGCCAAGCTCTATTGAGAAGTTGAAGCATTTAAGATATCTTGATCTTTCTTCAAACAACAATCTCAAGGAGCTACCCAATTCTATAACCAGGTTGCAGAATTTGCAGACACTAAAACTCTCATTTTGTTATCATCTTGAAGAATTGCCAAGCTCTATTGTGGAGTTGAAGCATTTAAGATATCTTGATCTTACTCGGAACGAGAATCTCAAGAAGCTACCCAATTCTGTAAGTATGTTGCAAAATTTGCGGAAGCTAACACTTTCATCTTGTTCAATGCTTGAAGAATTGCCGAAAGACATGAAAGAACTAGTCAATCTCAAGCATCTTGAGATAAATGGATGTCATCGGTTGACTTATATGCCACGCGGATTGGGGCTACTCACTAATCTCCAGACGTTATCAAACTTTGTTGTCCACAAGGATCCTCTCTCTCAGCATAGCAGTGGGTTAAAAGAACTAGAGGGACTAAATAACCTAAGAGGATACTTATCTATTAACAATCTGAGACATGGAAAATATGGTGCCTCAGAATGTAAGGAAGCAAATTTAAAAGAGAAAAAACATCTTCATGGTTTGTCTTTAGGGTGGAGATATTGGAGTACTGAAGGAGGTGTCAATGCTTCAGACGTTAATGTTGATGATGGGATGTTATTGGAAGTCCTCCAACCGCATCCACATCTGAAAGAGCTTTGTTTAGAAGGCAATTGGGGTTCAAGGCTTCCAAGTTGGCTTTTGTCACTCACAAATCTTGTTACATTGCGGTTATTTGAGTGTATGAAATGCCAATACCTGCCACCATTGAGTCAACTGCCTTCTCTCAAAGATCTTGTGTTTCACGTAATGAATGCTATGGAGTACATATCTGACAGTGGTGACAGCAATGAATTCTCTTCTTTTTTCCCATCTCTCAAAAGTATCGAACTCTCTTTTTGCCACAATCTCAAGGGGTGGTGGAGGAGGAGGGATTCTTCTGTGCAGGTCAATAGTGATAGTCATAATTCCATTGAAAATACAGAGCATCCTTTACTCCCTTCCTTTCCTTGTCTCTCAAAATTAAGAATCTCGTATTGCCCTATGTTGACTTCCATGCCAACGTTTCCGCATCTTGAAGAAAAGTTGTTCTTTTGCAATGCTAGCTGGAAGCCACTGCAACAGACAATGATGATGAAAATGGGAGCACCGCAAAGCCCAACATCAACAGCAATATCCTCCTCTTCATCCACTCCTCTCTCAAAATTGAGGTCTATAAGTCTGGATTCCATTGAGGATCTAGAAACGCTGCCAGAGGAGTGGTTAAAGAACCTCACTTCTCTCAAGTTTTTAACAATACGGGGATGCAATAGATTAAATTCTCTCTCCCCAGGTATACAACATCTCACTGCCCTTCAATACTTGGAACTTCATGATTGTCTTGAGCTTGAGCTAGCCAATGTTGAGGATGAGATGCAATGGCAAGGTCTTAAGAGCCTCCTCTCTTTGATTTTTCACGTCTTCCGAAATTGGTGTTTCTCCCGTTGGGGCTTCAACATGGGACCACTCTACAAAAGCTCCTGATTTCAGATTGTGAAAACTTGACGGCTATACCAGAATGGATCCACAACTGCACATCACTTCATGTGCTTGAAATTGATGGATGCTCCAGTTTGACATCACTGCCCGAAGGAATGCGTAGCCTAACGTCTTTGCAGAGGCTGAAAATTAAAAACTGTCCCATCTTATTGCAAAGATGCAAGAGAGAAGCGGGTGAGGATTGGAGCAAGATTGCTCACATCCAAGAGTTGAAATTACAGCATTTGAATTCAGGTATAGACTCATCATTTTATCTTAATCCTTCGTGGAAATTTAAGTAACCACCTTCTCCTCCATCATTTTCTTCATTTTTCTCGCTCAGTATTTATTAGTTTTTAAATTCCAGGTACATAAGAAACAAAGGATTTGGATTCAGGTATAGACTCATCATTTTATCTTAATCCTTCATGGAAATTTAAGTAACCACTTTCTTCACCATTATTTTCTTCATTTCTTTTTCTTAGTATTCCTTGGTTGTCAAATTCCAGATTTAGAAGTAGCAGAACCAGCTAAAGCAAAAAGACGAAACAGAGGATTTGGAGCATATTCAAAAAATCTAGGGCGCTGAATTCATGATGATTCACATATCAGGAGAAAGAATTAGCCTCTATTCTTTCTCTGCCGACCACCTCTCTACTGTCATCTCAAACAAAAGATAGTAAGTCAAATCGCTCATTCAAGATCTTTGCTCACCCCTGCATCATGGTGTGTGAGTTGTACTGTGCAGGATTTGGGTACTTAAATATCAGAAGTTTGATATTTTTTAGAAGAAAAAAATATATAAGCACAATCTTTCTTTTAAGAGTAGAACTGAACAAATGCGAAGATGTTTGGTTGAATTTGAAATTATATTCATTACGTTTAGGTGAAGGTTTTAAAAGCATAAAGTGTATCATCAAAACATACGGAGGCAATCGGGAACTAATTGATTAAGCATTTCTTTCTTTAAGTAGCTGTTTGGTATTCTTTAGATTGAGTAGCTGTGATGTAGGAATTCATGTACTGGAAGAAAAGTATTGGCAGTAATTCATGAGAGAATCTATAAACGACTATAAAAAGATGTGGTGGTAGTTTGGTGAGTGGATCTGGAAGTACTTGCATGGAAGGATTCTTTGAGTTCAGTTTGGTTAGAGTAAAATAAGTTCTGTAATTCTGCAGAATGAATGATGCTTATTTTTTAGGGAGTCACGCTCGTTTTCATGCTGAATTCATCTTATGTTATAAATTCTGAACCTCTGATTTCTATCACAATCATGATGCGGTAATAAATTCATGTTAGCATTGACATTCTCCTTTAATGTTTTCTGTTTTATTTGAGTCAAAACTATCAAAAAAGTTAGAATTTGTGGTAGATTGGAAGTGAAATCTAAAATCTTCAGATTCTTGTCTTAAATTATGGGCTTAATTGATCTTCTAAATCCCATTGTAGAGTTAAACCATAGCTTAAATTTTTTTCCGCAATTCAAGGGGATCAAAATTAATTTCTGCATGGTAACAATAGAAATTGTTCTCACATGCATTTTTATTACCTTATAAACGTTTAGCTGATGGATCCAAAAGAGTACTCAGGTTCCTCATTTACTCAGTGCACAGGTAAAGCTGTTTACCTGAAAAAACATGTTTAACTGTAACCGGTGTTTAGAAATTGGCAGGGTCGAGAGACGGTAGTGTAATGTTCTTGTGAACTGATTACATTATGTTAATGGACCCCTCAAGCCTTTACCTAGCTACACCCTTGAATTTAACGGTCCTTTGGAGTAGGTTAAAATAACAATGTAGTCATTGCAGTCAAATTCTGTCAAAATACTTGACGGATTCCATTAGTGTGTTACATCATTAGATTGATACGTGTCACTCTTTTCTTAAAAAATATAAATATATAAAACTTAAAAATTTATTTCTTCTTAAAAAAAGGGAATTTTTTTTTAAAAAAAAATGTAGTCATTATAGTCAAATTTCGTCAAAATACTTGACGGATTCTATTAGTATGTCACATCATTATATTGACACGTGTCACTCTTTTCTAAAAAAAATATAAATATATAAAACTTAAAAAATTAATTTTTTTTTTTTAAAAAAAAAAGAGGAAAAAAAAGAAAGAAAAAAAAAGGGGGTGGCCTAAGAGCCACTTCCACCGGCATTGATTTTGTATTTATAAATAAAAAAAATAAAAATAAAAAATAAAAAAAGATAAAGATAAAATTAAAAAAATCAGTAGGCTAATATGAAAAGGGCCATATTTCTCCTTTTTTTTTTTAAATATATATATATATATGATAGAAGTTAAGGCTAAAATATATTTTCCTCTTATATATATACAAAAGAAAAGGCTGATATTGGCACGGATATTGTGGAAAGATTTTTATGATGAGCGGGCGAGTAGAACCACAAATGCCATTGTCCATGGCCAAGTACATGAATATATAGCTAGTGCCTAGTGGCACGTTTTTGTAATTAGATTTGGCATTTGTCTTTGTTGTACCATCCCAAATACATGGCCAACAGATTTCAAGGCCCCATAGCTTCACTGGTGCTGTACGTATAAATGATTTTCTTTCGGTAAGGTTTTAGTGCTTAATTTCGGACCATTTTATAGGAAAAATAAAAATAATTACAACGTTGCTTAAAATAATTATAATTCTTTAATTAATTCCAAAGCATCTTCTTTCAATGATATGCAGCTCACAAGAGATTACGGTAAAATTTTGTTTTTCTATTCATTCTAACGGTCAACCCTAACAAAGAGGCTTCTTAGTTACAAAATAATAGTTTGATTTATCAAATTAAGTGTCACGCTTGTCACTTTGTGAGACTTTTTTAAAAAATTACTAGTAGTTAAAAGGCTTTTTTATATTTTTTAAATTGTTTTACTTTTTCATAATTGTAAAGTGGTAATTTAGGCATTTTAAGTGTCAAAAGTAGGGGTATTTTGAAAAAAAAAATCATTAAAGTTGTCGCATGCAACTCACATGACCAAATGGGCTGTTTTTGGGCCAAGCCTATTTTTATGGGCCAAATCTCAAATTGGTTGGTTTTGAAATAAAACTTTAAGGGGGCTGCTACACTTACACCCAAAATTTACACCCAAATTTTTACACCAATCAGTAGCATTCACATTAGTATTTTTTCTTTTGGTCTTCTTCTTAGGCACACAAGGAAGATCGGTGCCCCCAAACCACCCGGCACCACCACCCCGGAACACGAACCGCCCGGCACCACCACCCTGGAACACGCCAGGACTGCCACCTCCAAGACAGTCACCGCTGAGCATCCATTTCCGAAGGCCATTTCCGGCCGAGCGTCCATTTTCGAAGGCCATGGACTGGTGGCAACTGAGCTCAGGAAAGATCCGGCCGGAACCCACGCACGGCGGCGTGGGTTTGACAGATTCGGCCGGAAAACCACGCTGTCCAGATCCGGAACCACCTAGATCGGGCCGAGCGTTCCGACTCGCCATCCCGATCTCCCCGGCCTTCAAAATCCCGTTGTCCCGAGCTTCTTCGCCGGCCGGAGAGAGAGAGAGAGTTTTTTTTTTTTTTTAAAAAAAAAAAAAAAAAAATCTGATGTGAAAATTCAATATCAGGGTGTAAAAAATTGAGTGTAAGAGTTTGGGAGTAAGTCTAACATTTTCCAAACTTTAATACACGCATCCAGCTCTCCCAAGGCGAATGAAGTGCGAATAATGTCTTCAAACGCTCTAACAAACTGACCTAATAAGTTGTACAGACAGCTCTACAAGGTACGATGCTTTAGAAGTATTTGGTTCTTAAAGCTATAGAGCAGATACAGGAAAATTATTGGGTCGATCTCATTATAATCATAATGGCTTAGAGCACTAGTAGCAGTTACCCTATATTGGTTCCCTTCCCTATATTTAAGGAAAATTTCATGAAAAACATCAAAAAACCTCCCACAGCAGATGCCCTATATTTAGATGAGGGGGTTGGGAATGAATAGTGATTCTCAATGTATACATGTCTACTATTCATTCCCTATGTATTATTTTAATATAAAATAAGTATAATTAATTGATATAGGGAAGAGAGAAAAAGTAGGAAATAAAGAAAAAGAATAAAATAAGAGTAAAAAAATAATATTTAATTGATATAGGGAAGGGTAAGGGAATCTATTGTGAGGTATTTTTTTATAGGGAAGCAAAAAGTAGTTTTGTTCCCTAAACATAGGGAAAATGGTTGGGAATTTGCTGCTAGTGCTCTTATTACTCTTCCACTTCTTTTGAGAATTTTCTTTATTATTGTTCTTGTGCTAACGAAAATAATTAAGAAGAGTGGAAGATTGAGCGAATTGAATTGCTAAAACAACAAACATTTGTGTTGTTAGAGTTGCAATACATTTGCTGTCATTCAAGATAAGAAAAACAAAAATGTTTGTGTAGTTAATTCACATCGTTTGTATAGTTTGTAGTACTTATAAATTGGGTCATATTGATTCAATGATTTTTTTTTTTTACACAAAAAAAAAAAAAAAAAAAAGCATTTTTCTAATGAATAACTAATTAAACTCACATGGTAAAACTATCATGGACAATCTCTTCGTTGTTAGAAGGGATTTGAATTGATACATACCCTCATATCCATTGTAACGACCAAAAAAAACTCTAGTAATATTTGTACTATCATTTTAAAATGATTAATCAATTTATAATTTTCTTAGAATTACTTATAAAGCTCAGTTTCGCACAGTAAGTAATCAATGTGGGACTTATATAGCACCCATACAGGAGTATCTTTATAAACTACATAGTCTTTATGCGGACTACTCATCATTTCAATATAGGCCGGCGGTGTTACATCCACAATATGATCTTTATAGCGGCCAGCTTGATAGAGAGGAATTTTAACAATTAGAAAAAAAGATTTCATCTCAATATGAAGTTTAGCAAACTAGATCTAGATTTCACACAACATAACTGACCATATGTGATCTAAAATAGAGTCTAATTCATAGTTTTTCACACAAAATAATCAACTCTAGTTTGGACGCGCGAGGTTCCAAATATCAACAATTCATGGATGATGATGAACATATGACCACTAGGATTTTTTACTTTTTTAAACAAATTGATTAAGTGTACAGGAACTTAGGAATTAAGTGCAGGCCGGTAAGCAGTTAAACACCGAAAATTAGCTTGTCCAAGTGTAAGGTTAGTAATTTTTTACACGATCCACAAACATGATATAAACTTAATATAAAGTTAGCGGGTTATGGTTAAAATATTTAACTCGTTTAATTAAATAGGCCTACTTAATTAGAGTTGACATATAAAATCTTATACTCATGTCTTAACATGTTTCAAACCCGATACGAGACCCATAATCAACACTACAAAAAAACTAACAATTGGCCGCGTGTCTATAGTACCTGTTACTGTAGACACGAGGCCAACTAGCCACGTGTCCGAAAGACACGTGGCCAGTGGTATAAACAACTCAATTGGCTGCGTGTAATTAATCCACGCTGCCAATTGGACACGTATATAAAATACACATGTCCAGTTAGACGCGTGTATAAAATAAACGTGTCCAACTAGACACGTGTATTTTTACACGTGTCCAATTGGACACATGTAATAATACACGCGTCCAATTGGGCCGAACGTTACTCCTGTTCATGGGACGTGTTTCTCGTACAGGTCTCGCTCACAGGGGACTCCATCAGAGGGCACGTCCCAGGCTTTGGCTGAACATGCCTGGGAGGTGGTGGATTTGCGGGCGGAGCTACGTGCCGAGCGAGAGAGAAACGACGGCTTGGAGTAGCGCATGCGACAGTTCGAGGCATTCATGTCCTCTATGGGAGTATCGCATGGCACAGTAGGTGCTCAGCAGTCTCCACCTGCAAACGTAGGTAGTACGTCGTCTGTTAGTAGTGCATCTGCAGGTATGATTCATATTGTGTATACGACATAATTATTTTAAATTTCTTTTCATTACTTGTCTAACTTTGCGTATAGTATTATATATTATAATTGTTTTTATTATTTGCAAGTAATGCGACAACGATTGGTCCGTTGTCGCCCTCTGGAGGACGGCTGAGCCAGCACTCCCCTGTCGGGACACCATCGCCTGTTACACCGTCCCTTGCACAACAATCGCCGGGTGGCCAGTACACACCTGTGACAGTAACGCGTGATCTGTAGAGACGCCCTTCAGATTCGTAGATATTTTATGTAATTATTTTTTGTTTGTAAAGATTTTTGTAGTTAACAAATACGTTGTTAATTATTGATTTGTGTAATTTAATTTTGTGATATTTTGGGGTAAAATAGATTTCGCGATATTTTAGGCCGGCAATAACAAAATTACAGCAAAAAAAGAAATTACAAAAAAAAATTCAAAATAATTAACCTAAATAAAAATACAATTAGGCATTTATAAAAGAATTAAATTTAAATTTAAATTAAATAAAAATTAAATTAAATAAAAATACAATTAAAAATTTGAAAAAAGAATAATATATAGAAATTAATATAATTGGGAAATTATATTAAAAATAATATAAATTAAATAAAAAATATAATTTAAAATGTTTTAAAAAAAAAAAAAAACATTTTGCCACGTGTATCACAGTACATGCGGCAGACAGTTTGCCACGAGTACTGGAATACTCGTGGCAAACTATCTGCCACCTGTACTTTAATACTCATGGCAGACTTGCCACGTGTACTGTAATACACGTGGCAGACAATTTGCCACGAGTATTCCAGTACTCATGACAGACAGTCTGCCACGTGTACTATAAACTGCCACGTGTATTAATACACGTGTCAGATTGTCTGCCACGTGTATTACAGTACACGTGGCATAGTGGACACGTGTATTATTGTACACGCGGCCAAATGTGTATTTAGCTACACCCGGATCTAACACGCTCCTCACACGTGGCCAGTGACATGTGGCCACCTGTTAGCCACGTGTACAGTGCCCGTACACGTGGCTAGATGAAAGTGGCAAAATGAAATTTTTTTTGTAGTGCAAGTTCAGTCATGAATTTAAAACTATTGCAAATATTAAATTTAAATTTTTGAAGATCCCACGCCAGAAGAGTTCAAACAAATTAAAAAAATAAATAAATAAAGTGGGTTGACCCTTGGAGAAGAGGTTAACTTGTTGTAGACCTGACCTATCAAGAAATGGCTTGAGCTCCACGACACCTGAGAAATCCCACAACAAGGTTCATCTTCGTCCTTCCACACCTTTCAAAAGTATACATATATATCCATCAACCATTCGCTTAATTTGTATCTAGTTTTGCACCAAGATGAGTCCGCTAAGAATTGCAGTGTTACACTGTTACGTTACTTGCTTTCGTGTTGGGCACCATGTGCGGGATCCTCGTAACTCGTGGGGTTCAATGTTACCATAATAATCACGAAGCTCGCCGGAACTGGTATTGTCCTCGTGACGCCGGTAGGAAGAAAACTGATGCAGGCCCCGGAGTGGAAGGGGCAACAAAAACAATTCCGAATAATTAGCCACGTACTTGTGCTGCAGTAACTGGTTATAACCCAAGTTCTTAATTTCCACTTCTTGCCGTATAGTTGAATTTGTGTTACTATTAAGTGTGTTTCTTTATTTTCTGAGCTAATATTATTAAGTTTTGGTGTAATATGAAGATGACATGCATATTGTGCATTTGGAGGGTTTGATTTGCGGATCAACTTTAATGGGTTGTGAGTAGCTTATGCAGTGTTTAACTCACTTAAAATTAAGCTAAATTGGGCTTTTTTCTTCAATTAAACGATGGGATTCAATTAGAATTATAATAAGCTCAATTGAGAATTAAAAAGTAGATTTAAAATGAAGGAGTCTTTACAGATGATGGTGTTCTTGGATTATCCGATGGAGATCCAGTTTGTTGATGATTTTGAGTTGATTGAGCTACTGAGGATAATGCACAAAGCCACAAAGTGGTCTGAGTCAAAAGAGGAGTTGTTTGAGACCGAGTCAAAGCATCTCATTGTCTCCTTTACGGGGCAATTTTTTTGTTTCTTTCTTCGATGTTCAATTGACTAAAATGATGTTTGATATTTTAATTCTTATGAAGAAAATAAAATATGGTCCTATATTCCTAAAATTATATTTGATATTTTAATTGAATAATTTGTTTAAGACTTAAAAAAAAAAAAAAAAAAAAAAAACAAACCTTGACGCGGTAAATTAATATGCAAAATATATCTTACTTGTAATCCATGCAAAATATATATATATATACTTACCACATTGGAAAAAATAGAATTTAGCCCCTCAAACTATCAAAACTTTTGAAAAATATTCTTTTTGTCGAAATATCCCCATAATACCTCTGTCACGTGTTATTTTTAAATTAAAAAATAATAAAATTAAAAAAAATCAAAAAAATAAACTAATTTTTTTTTTTTTTTTTTTAAAAAAAGATAGGTGTTTGGGTGGCATTATTTCCTAACCACGACCCAATCTTCGCGACACCCCTCCGGTCACCGTCCATTTAAAACGCTGTGATAACCGATTTTATAGTTCGGCTTGGCGAGTTCCGATTTGCAATTATCAGCTCGTTGATCTCGGCCTAGCTCAAACTCACCCCTTTTTAATTTTTCTAATTTTTTCTAATTTTTTAATTGAAAAATAACACGTGACAGGGGTATTATGGGGATATTTCGCCAAAAGTTGCATTTTTCTAAAGTTTTGGTAGTTTGAGGGGCAAGAGTGCAAACATTGGTAGTTTGGATGGCCATTCGAAAAAATGGTGGTAGTTTGAAGGGTTAAATTATATTTTTCCCTACCACATTTTTATCTCATAATTATTTTAGGAAAAATTACAATTTAACCTCCCAAACTACCAGTCGTTTTAAGGATAGTCCCCCGAATTACCAACGCTTGGATTCTGGCGAAATATACCCACAATACTCCTACCACGTGTCATTCTCCAATTAAAAAAAAAAAACTTCAAAATTAAAAATAAAAAATAAAAAATAAAAAATAAAAAATAAAAAAAATTCAAATAAAAATTTAAAAACTAAAATTTCATTTTAAAAAAAAAATAAAGAAAATGGGTGTTGAGGGGTGGCTGCCGATGGCGAGCCACCCCCAAAGGTAGCCAGCGCCACCTCTGGGGTGGCCACCAACAGGGCCTGGGGGTGGTATTTGGGCCACCCTAAAATCCATTTCTTCGAGCCATCCCCAGGGGTTAGGAGTGGCACGTGGCCAGCCACCCTGAAATCCATTTCGAGGTGGCCCGAAAGCTAACCCTACGCGGCCACCCCTACAGGTCAGGGGGTAGCACTGACCACCTCTGGGGATGGCTCGCAGGCCACTGACAGCCACCCCCAAACACCCATTTTCTATTCTTTTTTTTTTTTTTTAAATATATATATATATATGTACTTCTTTATTTTTTTTTTAAATTTAATTTTTATTATTTTTTAATAGGAAAATGACACGTGGCGGGGGTGTCATAGGCATATGTTGCCAAAATTTGCATTTTTCAAACGTTTTGGTAGTTTGGGAGGTCAGAGTTCAAGCATTGGTAGTTCGAGAGGCTATCCATAAAATGACTGGTAGTTTGAGGGGCTAAATTGTAATTTTTATTATTATTTTACGTTTATTAATGAGTACCACTTATGATACTTTTTAAAATCGAAGTAGCCATTTGTTTTTAGTGTTATCCACACATGCAAAAAAATATTTAACCCAAATTTGAATTACATCCCTAATCACTTTATAACGGACACGCATGCTGATATTAGAAGGCCATGACTGGTGCTGAATGACTATTTTAGAGCATTTCTAGTAGTCTCACCAAAATAATTTTTTATTTATTTTTGCGAGTCAATTTGGTGAAATTATTCAAAATGACTCTCTAACTGCCTCACCAATTTGATAAAAAAAAAAATTGGTGAGTGAACAGTACTCACCAACAATAATGAGCACTGTTCACTCAGCAAATCTATAAAAAATGATTAAAACTTTCTCTGTGTTTTTTTTTTTTTTGTATTCTCTCTCATGCATCACACACCGTCTCCATTTTGTAAAATATAATTTAAATGGAATTGTAATAGTGGATAGTTAAAATAGTGAGGGTGGTGGTGATACAACTTAAATTCCTCCAAACTTTATACAACTCAAATCCCTAGCTCTTTATAAGTTTCTCTCTTCCTCTATACAATTATTTATACAAATTTTTGCAACTTTTCTTGACTTTTTGTGTGTGATCAATCGGCAACATGGGTATTAAGGAGCACCTTCTCACTCATGGTGTGGAGTTTGTGTGGGGTTTATATCTGTAACCGTTGAATGAAGCTAATAACTCATTGATAAAAGGTGATTAATAATGGTACCAAACGAAGGTAATTATGATTGAACATTAGGGTCATATTTGGTGTTTGGACAAGACACTCTTTGATCCCTTTCGCCTTTCGGCGTGCACACTAAAGTCGAAGGAAAATGATTTGTAGGGGACGGAAATCATAACAATGTCCCTCACCCGTCACTTTTTCATTACAAGGTGATTTTTAATAATAATAAAAAATCTCTAATGTCACATAACAATTACTTTTTTATTAAAATTATTTTTTTTATTAAAAAATGCCTCTTGGAGGTCGGAAAATATCCCCGTGAATCACTCCTCAAAGTTGAATACGCTTTCTTATGACTGCCTTTTTTTACTTTTTAAACCGACCCACCAAGCAAAGAACCAGGGCAGATTTTTAGTAAATTATAATATATTTTTTCTTAATCATGTCCAATTGAAAAATGATAGATTTACAACACCACCACAACAACTGCACAACATTCCCTCACATGGGGTGGGGCCCAGTGTGTGGAGCCCACCCCCATGTGAGGAGGTGTTGTGTAGTTGTTGTGGTGGTGTTGTGTAGGAATCAAATCCCTGTCCAATTATGCTTCTTCTTCTTTTTTGACTTTGAGAGCTTATCCTATCTTTTCTTATATTTTGTTACAGCATTAAAAGCAACTTTTTTAAAACACATTTCATTTATTAAATGTAGGAAAAAAAAAAAAAAAAAAAACTCCTGAAAGAAACTTTTTGAAACATAATTTCTTTTTTTTTTTCCCTAAACTTTTGAAGGACCAAAGAAACAAAAAATTATACCATAATCCTAAGGAAGTAGAAGTGATTTCTTTACCATTATTTTAATATTAAATTTTTTTCAATTACTCTTTATCCCATATTAAAAAGCTGAGTTTTTGGTGTGCTTCATAAGATTTAGTCCTTAGGTTTTAAATTTCAAGAATAAAATCCTCAAGTTTTGTCAAGATTTTAAAAGTGGATGGCTAAAATAGAGAAAAATAATTTGATACCCGATTATTTATAGTGAGACTAGTGGGAGTGCTTTAAAAAAGTGGATGACTAAAATAGAGAAAAATAAATTTTAGCTATTTTGGCTAGTAAAATTTGATCAAACTACTAAGAATGGTACTCTAAAGACCCTATATTTATTTGATTGTTCTTCATTTATTGATTTAAAAAATTCCAAGTTATCAAGGGCATGTTTGGGTAACACTTTTTTTTTTAATTATATTTTATTATTTTTCAAATACATGTTTGGGTTATTTTGTTAATTTTGAATTTTACTCAATTTTTATCTAACTTTTTTCAATTTTGTCTAAAGTTTTCAAAATCATTCAAACATAATTTCAAAAAACACATTTTGTTGATATTAACAATTTTAAATATAATAAAAAAACAAAAAAAAAATACAAAAAAATTGCTCACCTAAACATACTCTAAATTACTTAAGCAGGGCATGTTGAGTCTTGTAAAAGGGGTGACCAAAACAAATACCGAAGCTAGATTATCCACAAAGTCTTGGGCACTACAATACCTCAACAACTCACCTAACTTATCACTACAAAAAATGTTGCTATTAGCTACTTGCAGTTAGTCACGTGTGTGGGGGTCATACACGTGGCTAACTGTTAGCCACATGCATTTAGCTACTTGCAGTTACTATATGCGGCTATTTAGCCATGAGACATTTAGCCACGTGCCACTCAAAGTGGCTAAATGCAATTTAATTTTTTTTCAGCTAGCTCATCCACAAAGCCTTGGGCACTACAATACCTCAACAACTCACCTAACTTATAAAACCCTATTTTCCTCTGATCCTCGTACAACTCAAATTCCTAGCTCTTTATAAGTTTCTCTCCTCCTCAATAAAATTATTTATACAAAATTTTGCAACTTTAATTTCTTGACTCTTTGTGTGTGATCGGCAACATAAGGAGCACCTTTCTCACTCATTATGGGGAGTTTGTGTGGGGTCTATTTCTCTCAGAAAGTTAGCCGATTGTGGCTTTTTGATGGCCAAGCACTTTGAGGAAACCCACCCCAAGCCCAACACCAAGAGCCAAGACGACGATGCTTTGAAGTAATAAACTCATTTTACAAGACTATGATCCCCATTTAAAGATCAAGTCTATTATATATTATTATAACTCTTCCAATTATATATATATATATATATATATATATATATATATATATATATATATATATAGTTAGAATGATATGGTATGTTCTTCATATCATGGTCTTAGTGTTATTGGGAATAGCATGATTATGATTTCCACGATTCTCAAATCGGGTTATAAATTTGTTTCCAATCGACCATGATTCTCAAATTGGATTGTAGTTTGAGGAGCCTTAACTTATGATAAATTAACTCGATGATTTGATTAATATTCTAGTGTTTCTAAATAAACAATAACAATTAGATGAAATAGATAACACCCAACTATTTGCAAAGTTAATTTTTAAAAATAATGATAATAAAACTAACTTAATCTTAATTTATAAAAACAAATCTTTAAATAGGAGAAAAAAAAATCATATTTAACCCTTAGGTTTTTATCTAATTTAGATTTAGTCCTTAGGTTTTCAATTTCAAGAATAAGATCTTCAAGTTTTACAAGATTTCAAATAGGTCCATACTGTGAAAGTTAACGGTATGCGATTTGCCACATGTGTCTCATTTCACACGTCAGCGTTCACATTAACAACGTAATATAAATGCCACATCATCAACTGTCACGTCATCCATAAAAATAAAAAATAAAAAAATAAGTCTTTGGATTTCTTTCGAACAAAAATCAAAACACCTTGTACTGATACTCATAAAACTTGTATTAAGCAGTCTATTCTGTGAATGCATAATTGAATGTGTGATTCGCCTCTTAATCGGGAAAGAATCTAGATTTAACTCCTTGTTCTGACCTATTTCTCTAATTTGAAAAAATTAGCAGTAGAAAATTGAAGGATCCTAGGCCTCTTTGTCAAACACTAAGTTTGGAATAACTTTATCATTTTCCATGCCCTTTATTCAAGGATCACCCTTTAAATAGGTGAACAACAAGACTCAAACTTGAAAATTGAAGATGGACTCGTACTCTTACTTGGAGATAAATTTTGACAAAGACTCTACTAAAACAAGTGCACTGTAGTGCCACACCTAAATTAAATAATTAAAACAACAATCACTTTAAATAGATAAACAATGCATGCAATACCCCTTAGTAACCTATTATCACAAATTCCTCCCTCCCCTCCCCCTTAAAAATGCCATTGCCCTTAAGGGTGAGTTTGAAAATTGTTATTGCCATTAAGGCGCTAATCATGAAAGAAATTTAAAACCTGAAAGAAATAAAATGTAGAATAATAAAATAAAAGAGATAAGAGATTTTATGTGGTGGTGTATGACCTACATTCACTGAATAAAGCACAAAAGGCTACATTGTTGCTCTTATTACTTAATTAATTTATAATACAAATGATTCATATTTATAGGGATATAGAGAGAATACAAAATGGCATGTAGAGAGAATATAATCAAATCAAAATTGAATGTATTCAAATCTAATTTGATTATAATAAATTACAATTAGTGAGGATTAAATCAAATCTTCCAATATATGGAGAGTACCGTAATATACGGTATCGATATATTATCTAACATCTATATGGAGAGTACCGTAATATACGGTATCAATATATTCTCTAACAAGTCACACGATGTTGCCCAATTACATCACGTTGTTGGCATCGTTTGGTAAATAGTTGTGTTGTGAAATTTTTGTTTGAATAGTAAGAAGAATTGATTGATGTGATATAAAATTGAAAAATGTTTGAAATTTTTTTAATGGAAAAGTGAAAAAGTTTTTTTTTTTTTTTTTAATTTGAATAATAAAAAAAGATGATTGATGTGATATAAAAAGTGAAAAATGTTGTTATATTTTGAATTTCACTTTTTTTTTAAAAGAAATTAAAAAGAAAAAAAAAAAGGTGAAAAAATGATAGCAAAATGGTGTCGTTGTTGTTGGCTGAAAGAGGGAGAAGTTTGTTTGAATTAATGCTCCGTTTGTTTCGGCATAAAATGATTTCGGCATTTTCCAGTGTTTGGTAGGGGCGAAAATAATAGTCAACCGGAAAATAATTTTTGTTTGACCAAAAAATGCTTAGTAAATTTCCGAAAATGATTTACGCTTTTTAAAAGCGTAAATCGTTTTCAGAAGACGCCGGAGGCATTCGACCTCTTTTAAACGACGCAGTCGACCTTCACGTTCAAGCAGCCGATCACCATCGAAATCTTGCCGGTACCGGAATCCGACAACATCCGGTCAATGTTGTCGGAATCTGGCGACAAAATCCGGCCGCCTTCGCCGGAATTCGGTCAGCCCAGATTCCGACGACCAAATTCCGGTCGTTCTGGCCAGATCCGGCCAGATGGTCGGAATGGCCGGATTCCGACCGGCTGGCTAGAAAGGCCAGATTTGGCCAGCCCTCTAGGCCAGATTCGTCCGGCCGGCCGGATCTGGCCAGAACGGCCAGCTGACCGAACGGATCTGGCTAGGAGGATCTGGCGAGATCCGGCCAGTCGGTCGGGATCCGGCCTTTGCCAGATCCAGCAAGATGGCTGAAATTCGGCCACTTTCGCCGAAATCCGGCCAACCCAGATTCCGATGAAACTGTCCGGATTCCAGCCTTTATCTCGGATTCCGGCTATTATAGCCGGAATCCGGTAAAAGTGGCAAGAATCCTGTCGGTCAGTGACGAAATTAAGTTTCATCATCGATGATTTTTATATTATTTTACATTAATATTTATGTGTTTTGAATAAAAATTGATTTTTATAAGTTAATATGATTGAATGAAAATATAAAAAATATTTGTGATTTTCTGTACGCGCCAAACATCAAAAAATGCTTTCGGTGAAAAATATTTTTCAGAAAAATGACTTTTATGAAATTATTTTACGACGAAAATCATTTTACGTCGAAACAAACGGGATAATGCAATTTGGGGTTCAAGTAAGGTGGCCCCATTCCATAGTTTGTGGTAAAACTGTTGCTCACATTATCCTAACAAGTGGTGCGCCAGCTCTTTATCCACTCTGATGCTTGTCGGCACTCACATCTTTCACCCTTTTCTTCTTTTCTTTATAATCGAGGTGGATGCCAGTGATTTACGCCAACTTTTGATTTTGATTTTCTTGACACTTATTTTCAATAATTAATCCATTATCCATCTAAAAGATAATTCAGTGCAGTCAATACAGATTAAAAATCTCTTTTATGTGCCAAGTGATACCTGATGTAAAATATATCAGCTTTCGCAAAAGCAAAAAATTAAGAGCCTTTATAGTTTAGGCTTGACAATTTGAATTGTCATGTCAATCTGTTTAAATAATTTAGTAAAAAATATGTTATTAACACGTCGTAAATATGTTATAAATAGATTAATGGGTCATAAACCGATTATACCCTAAATTTAAACTCTATATATTCGTGTTATGTTCATATTGAATTCGTGAGTTGTGTTAAAATTGTCAATCCACCTTTTTTTAAAAAAAAAAAAAAAAAAATCATCGACTCTCAATGTAAACAGCTAACTGCATACACGGTCAAAGTCAATAATTATGCGTAATGGGTCAGTGTTTTGTCATATCAAGGGTTAATAAGGCTTATGCTTTTTAAAAGAGCTACTGTGTCACATGATATCATAATTTTGCACTTTTGAAAGTATTCAAAACGACAAGTAAATTGTGTCTCTGTTTTGCTAAAGTGTCCACGTCACGTCTACACCAATTCCCTCAAGTAATTGCTCCAACTAGGATAGTAGATAAATCAACATATTCGGCAACTTATTCGATATCCGCTCCGACCACTCAATTTAGCCTAATTCAACCTCTTTGTTATCGTAGAAACTTATTCGATTAATAAGTTATATATATTCGACTCACTTGACAAAATTCGATAGAGGCTCGCAAGTTCAACTCGTTTAAAGTTCAACCGGATTACTCGCCCAAGTCATTAGCTCGTTCATTTCTCTTGTATATATATTAATATATTACTAAAAATGAGTTATATATATTTAAGAACATCTCAAGCAGCAAAAGCTAATTTAGTTATTCAAAAATCTTATTTTTCTATTTTACCTATTCATTTTCAAACACAAACTCCATCAAATTATTTACTTAACTCTCTACTTCTTTTAAAAATTATTTTTCAATATTTTTTTATTCAATTTTATTTTTTTTCCGGTTGTTAGAATCCGGCGAGTTAGTGACCATTGAGATCAAAGCTCATTAATTTATAAACAAGGGAGTGGTTTCGGTTTCCTCTCTACGTCATTTTCTCAAACACCACACCTACCATCAATCTGCTCTTTTCAACAAATTGTTCATTGTTCCTGTTGGTACAGTTTCCGGTATAGTGTGACGTACAACAGCTTGTCAAGGGTGCTTACTTCACCCACTCTGATACTTCAATCAGTTTTGATCAATAATTTTGGGAGTATTTAGAGCAAAGTGACATAAATTTATAACTGTGGTAGTAGTCTATTTATATGCACACAGTTCTAAAAATACTGGAGTGATTAAGTGCAATAGGATTAGGAGTCTAAGTCCTAAATTGCATGAGCTTAAGACTTATCTTAATAGAATCCAAGTTGGTTAGAACTCCAACTCTTCAGCTGATTCCATGTTAATAGGTGCCTTATCCCCTAATTTATGGTATAAGGGTCTATCCCGAGATAGTTGGGATAGGAGTCTTTTGATGATATGGAGAGTCCTGGATAGAGAAATTAATCTGTGAAATCCGAACATAGTTCCCTAGATGCCTTGCAACATCTTCCTGTAGAGTTCGAGGAGATGTATTCGAGTCAGTCTGACATGCTCTGACAGTATGTCTGAGGGAGGGTGATCCTGAGATGGTTTTCCACTGAGGTGTGAAGGTCTTGAGATGTTTTACATCCTGAGGAGTTTTAAGCTCGAGATGCTTTTACTATGAGGTTCTTGGAGTTCGAGGTGCTTTTGTCATGTAATACTGTAACGAATACTCGATCGTATCTGGACTGAGCTAACCTAGTCAAGTCGGTCCGACTAGCTGCAACAACTCGACTGTGAGCCCAGTTGAGTTTAGGAAAGATAATTTTCCCAACAATTCTTTTTGCTTCATTTTCCTTTTTACAGATCAATTATTCTTCATATCAAATGGAATTAAAAAAAAAAAAAAAAAAAAAACCAAACAACTTCTTCAACTCAAACCTGTCCCTCGTCCAACTTTGTTTCACCTTCACCTTCGGCCCTATTGCATCTGCAATGGATTTTTTTTTTTTTTAGATTTTTAATAAAAAAAAAAAGTACTAATTTAAGGTGATTTAGCCAAAAAAAAAAAAAAAAATCATAAATGGTGTCGTTTTAGCTAATGTATTGATGCCTATGTAGATAAACAATGACTCACCTTAATAGACGTTGAGAAACTGGACAGAATAAATACGGAATGACTTTTGAAATTTGCGAAAAACTCAAGGAGCGAATCTTTATTTTTAAAAAAATAAGGGAGTAATTTCAAATCGACCATTAACTCAAGAATTTATGATACATTTAAAAAAAAATATCAAGTTTTAACTCCTAAAAATTAAAAGGAGAAAAGTCCTAAAGAAAGAAAGAAAAAGAAAATAATAATAATAATAAAAAAAAAGTCTTAGGAAGACGAGGAGCATCAATAATGTCGATTCCAATTTCCAACACCCAGCTAACAAATAAAAGATTGCCTGACATAGAGAGTCTCTTTGAGTAGGATGTCATAAAGTATTAAAGTAGAAAAACTGTCCTAAAATTATTGAATAAAAAGACTAGAAAATATTATATTTAAGATTTCTTAAAATAGACAACAACAAAAAAATACATCACAAAACCAAAAAAGTTAACAAATAATTCAAAACACAAAATTTTTTAAAATTATTTTTAATTTTATATTACACCAAAACATTCATTCAAACTAAAAACAAAAAACAAGTTAAAAAAGAAAAACACCCTCAATTTTTCAGTACCATTTATATAAAAACTCAAAAGTCATAGTTAAATAGAGAAAAAAAAAAAATTATATTTATCTTCATTCTCTACGATTTGTACCCTTCAACTACTACGTCAAAAGAAAGAGCGCGTCATTTTGAGAAAAAGAAAATCCTCCAATCTGGATAGGTTGTAAAATTTTATTTTTAAAGCATTCAATAAAACCACTATACATCATTTAAAAATACCAAATATAATATACATGAAATAAAAATGTAAACAGTGGACCTATTTCAATTTCCGATATATCTGTTTTTTATTTTATTTTTGGGTAATATGGTGTAAAATTCATTGCACGCGTTTTTTTTTTTTTTTTTTTTTGGGAAGGAATGCACCTGTTTCTATTTCCGATATATCTGGTTTGTTGTTTTTGTTTTTACCGATAAATCATCAAGGCAATATAAAATATCTTGTAAAAAAACAATTGAGTCAGTAATTACACGTTTTCTCATATTTTTGCGAGTGTCTCTCTCTTTTACTAAAAAGTCATTCCCATAAATAAACAAATAATTATTGCTCCAAACATTTTTGTCAAGTGTTGTCATATCAGTGTTAAAGTAGGTGGGGTAACATGTTCCAAACAATAATTGCCTTCCACTCCTTTCTAATATTTCTCGGTTACTCAAAATACTTCTTCATTCTATCGATCCTTTCAACTACGATCCCTCAAGAGCGCTTCAGTTTTGAGCATTCCTTCACTCAACATCAGTATCTATGGCCGAACAACTTCTCCTCGTCCCTGCCGAGCAAATCATTGAGACTTTGGGCTCACTGGCTGCCAATAAGATCGCATTGCTATGGGGTCTCGAACATGAGCTTCAAAGCCTGACCGTCACCGTTTCAACAATCAAAGACCTGCTTCTGGATGCGGAGGAGAAAAATGCTGCAGGAGACCCAGCAGTTAGACGTTGGCTTGGAAGGCTAGAAGATGCCATGTATGATGCGGATGACTTGCTGGATGCTGTTTCCACTGAAGCTCTACGGAGGGAAATACTGACCCGTGATAACAAGGCCAAACAGGTACGCATTTTCTTTTCCAAATCAAACCAGCTTCTCTATCGTCTTAAAATGGCCCCTAAGATTAAGGCCATGAGAGAGAGGTTAGATTCCATCTACGCCGAGGGGGACAGATTCCACTTGAAGGTACGCCCTGTGGAGACACATGTCGGGGAAATAGGGGTAACACTCATTCTTTTGTACGTGCGGAAGCAGTTATTGGTCGAGACGATGATAAGAAGGCTGTTATCCACCATCTGCTGGACTCCAACGTCGAAGACAATGTTTCAATCCTTCCAATTGTTGCCATCGGTGGATTGGGAAAGACTACACTCGCTCAACTCATTTTCAACGATGACCAAATCCAAAACCATTTTCAGCTCCAAATGTGGGTGTGTGTCTCTGATCCCTTCCACGTTAAAAATATTGTTGAAAAAATCTTAGAAGCTGCAACAAAGAATAAACCACAACCCGCTGAAATGAATACGTTGGTAGGTAAACTTAAAGAAGAAATCGATGGAAAGAAATACTTGCTCGTGTTGGATGACGTGTGGAATGAGGATCATGAAAAATGGTCTGAATTGAAAGAAGTGCTGATTGGTGGTGCAAGCGGCAGTAGAATATTAGTGACTACACGCAGTGAAAAGGTTGCGAGGATTAGCGGGACAATTCAATCATATTCCTTAAGTGGTTTAGAGGAAGGCGAGTCATGGTGTTTATTGAAGCAACTGGCATTTGAGAAAGGAAAAGAGCCGGAGGAGACTTCAAGCATCGCAGCAATTGGGAGGGAGATACTAAAAAAGTGCTCTGGTGTCCCGCTAGCCATAAGGACAATTGGAAGTTTACTACGCTTCAAAAGTTCAGAAGCCGAGTGGTCGTCTTTTAAGGAGAATGAACTCTCAAAAATAGCTCAGAATGAAAAAGACATCTTACCAACTCTGAAGTTGAGTTATAATAATCTTCCTTCATATTTGAAGCACTGCTTTGCTTATTGCAGTTTATTTCCAAAAGATTATATATTTAAAAAATCAACACTGATTCAGCTCTGGATAGCACAAGGGTTTGTCAAGTCATGTGATGATCAAAACCAATGCTTGGAAGAGGTTGCTAATGAGTATTTTAAGGATTTACTATGGAGATCATTCTTTCAAGAAGCTTCAACGGGTGTCTTTGGTGACATAAGTTATTGCAAAATGCATGACCTGATGCATGATCTTGCCATATTAGTGGCAGGATCGTTGACAGCCACATTCGATGATAAGGAGAGAAGCCTTCATGAGAAAACTCGTCATGTTTCAATTGTTGATTACTACGATATCAATGCTTCATCAATTACAACTTCATTGTGTAATGCAAGTAGCATACGAACATTTCTTTGTATTACCACTTGGTTCTACACATTTCCTTCTCATTCCACTTCCTCCAACATTTTAGATTGTGAAGCAATTTTTTTGAGTTCCAAGTTCTTGCGCGTTCTGGACCTACACAAGAGAAATCTTGAACTTCTGCCAAGCTCTATTGGGAAGTTGAGGCATTTAAGATATCTTAATCTTTCTTCAAACTATCTCAAGAAGCTACCCAATTCTATATCCAGGTTGCAGAATTTGCAAACACTAAATCTTTCACTTTGTCGCAATCTTGAAGAATTACCAAGCTCTATTGCTGAGTTGAAGCATTTAAGATATCTTGATCTTTCTAACAACGACAATCTCAAAAAGCTACCCAATTCTATATCCAGGTTGCAGAATTTGCAGACACTAAATCTCTCATTTTGTTGTCATCTTGAAGAATTTCCAAGCTCTATTGTTGAGTTGAAGCATTTAAGATATCTTAATCTTTTTCGGAACGACAATCTCAAGAAGCTACCAGATTCTATATCCAGATTGCAGAATTTGCAAACACTAAATCTCTCACTTTGTCACAATCTTGAAGAATTGCCAAGCTCTATTGTGGAGTTGAAACATTTAAGATATCTTGATCTTTCTTGTAACGTGAATCTCAAGAAGCTACCCAATTCTGTAAGTATGTTGCAAAATTTGCAGAAGTTAACACTCTCATATTGTTCAATGCTTGAAGAATTGCCTAGAGACATGAAAGAATTAGTCAATCTCAGGCATCTTGAGATAGATGGATGTGACCGGTTGACTTATATGCCACGTGGATTGGGGCTACTCACTAATCTCGAGACGTTATCAAACTTTGTGGTCCACAAAGATGCTTTCTCTCCGCATAGCAGTGGGTTAAAAGAACTAAAGGGACTAAATAACCTGAGGGGAAAGTTAGTTATTACAAATATGAGACATGGGAAAGATGGTGCGTCAGAATGTAAGGAAGCAAATTTAAAAGCGAAGCAACATCTTCATGGTTTGTCTTTACAGTGGAGTACTGAAGGAGGTGTCAATGCTTCAGACGTTAATGTTGATGATGAGATGTTGTTGGAAGTCCTCCAACCGCACCCAAATCTGAAAGAGCTTCGTGTAAAAGGAAATGGGGTTCAAGGCTTCCAAGTTGGCTTTTGTCACTCACAAATCTCAAATCTCTTGTTCTTTCCCGAATGGATGCTATGGAGTACATATTAGACAGTGGTTACAGCAATGAGTTCTCTTATTCTTTTATCCCATCTCTCAAGGAAATCAAGCTAAAAAATTGCCCTAATCTCAAGGGGTGGTGGAGGAGGAGAGATTCTTCTGTGGAGGTCAATAGTGATGGTCATAATTCCATTGAAAATACAGAGCATCCTTTACTCCCTTCCTTTCCTCCTTGTCTCTCACGATTATTTATCATGGATTGCCCTATGTTGACTTCCATGCCAACGTTTCCACATCTTGAAGAAAGCTTGTACCTTAGGAATGCTAGCTGGAAGCCACTGCAACAAACAATGATGATGAATATGGGAGCACCACAAAGCCCAACGTCAACAGCAAAAGCCTCCTCTTCATCCACTCCTCTCGCAAAATTGAAGTCTCTACGACTCGAATCCTTTGAGGATCTAGAAACTCTACCAAAGGAGTGGTTGAAGAACTTCACTTCCCTCAATCATTTAATGATACGTAGCTGCAATAGATTAAGTTCTCTCTTCCCAGGTATACAACATCTCGCTGCCCTTCAATACCTGAATCTTCATGATTGTCCTGAGCTTGAGCTAGCCAATGTTGAGGATGAGATGCAATGGCAAGGTCTTAACAGCCTCCTCTCTTTGAAGTTTTCACGTCTTCCGAAATTAGTGTCTCTCCCGTTGGGGCTTCAACATGCGACCACTCTACAAGAGCTCCTGATTTCATATTGTGAAAACTTGACGGCTATACCAGAGTGGATCCACAACTGCACATCACTTCGAGTGCTTAAAATTGTTGGATGCTCCAGTTTGACATCACTGCCCGAAGGAATGCGTAGCCTAACGTCTTTGCAGAGGCTGAAAATTAAAAACTGTCCCATCTTATTGCAAAGATGCAAGAGAGAAGCGGGTGAGGATTGGCCCAAGATTGCTCATATCCCAAAGTTGGAATTACAGTATCCGGATTCAGGTACAAACTCATCATTTTATCTTAATCCTTCATGGAAATTTAAGTAACCACCTTCTCCACCATCATTTTCTTCATTTTTTCTCTCTCAGTATTTATTGGTTGTTAAATTCTAGGTACAGAAGTAGGAGAACCAGCTAAAGCACAGAAGAAACAAAAGATTTGGAGCATATTCAAAAAATCTAGGGCGCAGAATTCGTGATTCTTCACATATTACGAGAAACAATTTGCCTCTATTCTTGCTCTTCCCACCACCTCACTGTTGTCATCTCAAACAAAAGACAGAAAGTCAATTCGCTCATCAAGATCTTTGCCCACCCCTACACCATGGTGTGCGAGTTGTACTATGCAGGAGGATTGGGGGCTGTATGGTGGGACGAAGCCCATATTGGCCTCTACACGGGAATTGGTATCCAATTCTATTTTATTCTGTTGTTTGTATTTTTAGAATTTTTTGTCTCGTTTTTCAGCATTTGTGAGTGAAGAAAAGACATGGTTGTGTGGATTTATCATCCTCTGGCTTAAGATACATACTTAGATGGAAAAGTATATGTACACCCAACAAATAATATTAGTGTGTTGGCAGAGAAAACCCCAATATGAGGTAATCACATTATGAGCTCTTCTTTGATTGACTTCATCAGGCCAAAGTTCAAAAGATTCATTGTCATCTTCATAAACACTAACCCATAGTGTGTCAGCTGGCAATGCAAATCTGTAACCAAACAAGCACCCAGTTAATGATTTTCTTGCATACAAAAATGAATTACGATGAAATAATATACTAACTTTTCCTTTTTGTTCTGATAGAAAAACAATAAATGCCTGAGCACACACACAAACAATTAGGAAACATTGAGGCTGTGAACTTGAAACTTGCTAACTCTGAGGCTTGCCGACTTCTCAATTCTATTCTACACTAACATTTAGGACATATTGAGGTTTTGAACTTGAAAGAAAATTGAGAGATTAGATGCCCACAATACTTATTGTTGATAGTATATCTAATTTTCTGGCATAAACAATATTCACAAATCACAAATCACAAATTATGGAGATGACAAGAGCTGAAAGTTTATTTAAGGACTAAAAGTTTGTCCTGTTTTATAGGTTGAAGTTTAATGAGGGAAAAAAAAGGAATGTTTTCCATGCTTAACTAACTTAACATGTTGAAAATTTATGATTGAAGAACTTGCAAAATGTTATAGTGCTGTGTGTTTGAGTTATTGCTATGTACTTTATGTTCCAATTGCATTGATTAAGCAACTTACATGGAAGGCTTGAAACTGCCAGATGATGTTGGGAAATTGCGCGAGGGCTTTGAGTTCCATATATGACTCTCACATTTTACTGGGACAATGAAATAACTTCTTTGATCCATCACTTCTGATGGTAGCATGTGATAGACTTTATTAGTGTTTTGTTGCTTAATAAATAATTTCATGTCAGGCATCAATGCATGCTTTCCTATACATGTAAGCTATAGTTTACGGCAAGTTTAACTATGCAGATAGTTATTCTAAATTCTGGAGCATACACGTGTTTTAGTTAAGAGTGGTGCTGTCTGTATATTAAAATTTCGTTAAAAGGAATGGTTGTCTTAGGTATTTCTTGCCAAGCAATATTTGCTCTTAACCATCAGAGTTGTTGCCACAACTATATGTTTTTGTTTTGATGGTATTTTGTATTGTTTTCAGGCCTCAGCTTTATAATAGATCAATGAAGCACATTGTGAAGATTATGACATAGTTGGCTGGCATCTCTGTCTTATGGTTTGCCTCTTGAAGACATTTATGGTTCCAAGTAATTTGTATGATTATCTGTTAATTCACAGGAATTTTTTCCTTCTTAGTGAATGTGATGCATATGAGAGCTTAGGTTTCAAAACTAAACCTGTGATTGTACAAACGTGTTTTCTTAAATTTGGAGGTGCTTGTCTTTGACTTTCAAAACTAAACTTGCAGTAAAGGAGGATGGACATTTGTAGAATCTCTTATCTTTTTCTCAAGATGAAGTGGGCACATCTCACATCTGTCCTCAATTTTCTTTAGTAGTAAATTGAGCTCACTGAGGATTCCTCTTGATAGAATTGCCTTCCAAATTTTAACTAACTGGCATGATTACTATTTTTTCATTAAGTTATCGATTTTTTTTTTCTTTTGTTGTGTGGAAATGGTATCAAAATATTGAACTCTGACATCGTCATTCTTGATTTATTTTATTTTTTTACTCATTGCTTTACCCTTTATGTAAATGATTAATTCATTGCGTGGATGCAGAAAGAAGCTTTATATGGCTTGACAGAGCTTTTGAGAGAGGAAGTCAAAAGTGCTCGTGTAGCTGTTATCCAACATCCGTTCAGCTTCCTCTTGTTCCCTTGATTAAGGTTTGTGTCCCTTATTCTGTGTTGCGTGTTGGATGAATCATTGTGTTCTTTGGTGACAGTTGGTTAAATTAATATGCAGTGCTTTGGATATGTGTATGCTGAGGTTATTTTAATCACTAAATACATCAGCAACATGTGAGAATTGTGCTTGAGATTAGGGGCTCGAAATTAAGACTTAAGAATGTATCTCAGAGATAAATTGAATTATGCATAGGTTGTATATATGCTTAGATGTTTCTATGATAACAGGGGAAGAGGTAAAACGTACGAAAGATAATTTCAATTGAATTAAATAAACTATATAAAGTTTAAACTTCAAGAAAGGTGTTTGAAGATAATCAAATTAGTGATTTATTTGACTAATTATTATATGAACCTTGGCTGCACTAATTACTCTCTATGATACTAATGAGGAATCCATCCTTCGATATTATGGATGCTTGAAGTATTTTAATTGCACATTGTTTGATATATTCTTTAGATTATGGCACTGTACGTACTACCCATTCCAAAAATGAAGTATTTTAATTGAATTTAGGAATATCATTACTGACTGCATTCCCCTTGAAAATTGTTTGCATTGGTACATGACTCCTTACCTCGTTTGTTTAATTTTCTTATATCCTTTAATCAAGATCATACTTGCTATCATACTTTGCACAGTCATAATTGTAATGTTTCTTTTGTAGGACATCATTGTGGCCAAGGATTATTTGAAGCAAATAGGAGTTGACAGAAAATCAAGAGGATTAGTACCTTGTATTCATATGCCAATGCATCAACCAAGTGTGTGAAATAAGGTGTAGTGATGAGTGTAATTTATGTCCCATTCTAACATCCCCAATTCTCTTCCCACCAGAAAGCCATTTCCCAGGATTTGAAATTCCAAAACACACAAAAAATCACAGTGAATTCAATTCTAGAGAGAGAGAGAGAGAGATGGAGGCAAAAAAGAGGGGTCGTCGCTGGACGATCTGATATCATCGTTCAACACTCGCATTGCAGAGCTTCAAGAGCTCGTCGTTGCACGAAACAGTGAGTCAATTTCCAAAGAACACGTTTTCCTTTTTCTTGCCAAAAGAACTTCGTCAAATCAGACGCGTCCACGAATAAGAATTTCTTGGTTGTATGATTTTCAGTGTACCCGGCCACAAGTATCACTGATTTGTCAGCGGTGGACAGCGCATTGAAGGCCTTGGAGCTTCAGCTTCAGGCTATCAAGGAGCGGTTGCTCGAAGAAACGCTAGCTATTCCCAAAGCCAAAGTACCTCTCTCTCTCTCTCTCTATCTGTTTCTATTTTTCTTTTTAAAAAAAATGGTTGTTTGGTCTTTGCCTATGTTTTCCCTAAGCAACTAGGGGGTGAGGATTTGAGTTAGGTTGGTCGACTGTCTCTTTCTTGCTGTGGTTGCAAAACCTCATAGATGCATCATTGCGACAGCAGAAGAAATTGCAGATTATGTCTGTTTATGTTCCATCATTTCTTCCTGAAAGACTCTCTGTGACAAACTTGGAACCTAATAGATGGTAGTAGTATTTGTTTATCTAGTTTTACTAGTTTATATTTTGTGATTTTGTTTTTTGGATTTATTTCCTTTGTGTTGATAACCAATTCTTGTTAACTAATAGATGCTAGTAGTATTTCTTTTGATTTATGTATTAAATGGTTACTCCCTTACTTATATACTACTTCTATTGCTCCACCAGCATCATCATGATAATACAAAATAAATCTCTTCCACTGAACCTTAAGATAAGGGTCGAGGTATCAAATGAAAGAAAAAAAAAAAAAACCAATAAATAGGTGGTCTTTTGGCAGTTTTGTTAAAGTTATATGCAGCTGCAGTGTGAGCAAATTACTGCAAGCATATGTTTTAATTTTGTTATGTTATCAATTCCAGGAGAAAAAGGGCCGTGGCTCTCCACCATTGTGGTCTATAACTGCCAATGAGCTGGATTCTCTGTCATCGTAAGTACATATTTCCTTATGTAATTGTTCAACATTTGATATGGTTTGTTATGGCTGTCTAATACCACACCTATAAATTTGGACACTGGACTACAACTGTATCTGGGAATGTGTGCATCATTTCTATGTTTGAAATCACCAACATTGAGCTATATATGTGCTTATGTATGTTTAAGTTAGTGCATATGCAGAAAAACCTTGGAGGCTGAAACACTGCTGACGATCATAATCATACTTTCCACAGTTATATGTGCACATATTTTAAGAAACTCTTTGAATTTGTCTACAAGTATTGGGCATGGTTGTCAAGTTGGGCGTTAGACATGCCAATTGTCAATTGATAAACGGTAGTATGATAATATAGCTTTAGCCTCTACATAGGCAATATAAATTCCTGTCCCTACTCTCCATTTAATCTTTCTTTACTTTTCTGGGTGGTTTTGAGGGTGGGGAATGTCTGATACATCCCCTTTTATTTAATAATGATATTCCATAAAATTTCTAGCTCTATGTGTCACGAACTGCAGATACATGAGAGGACGGCTGACATGAGAGGACTGCAGATCCATAAAATTTCTAGCTCTATGTTCAAAGCTTAAAGAATTGCCTAGAGACATGAAAGAATTAGTCAATCTCAGGCATCTTGAGATAGATGGATGTGAACGGTTGACTTATATGCCACGTGGATTGGGGCTACTCACTAATCTCCAGACGTTATCAAACTTTGTGGTCCACAAGGATCCTCTCTCTCAGCATAGCAGTGGGTTAAAAGAACTAGAGGGACTAAATAACCTGAAAGGATACTTAAGTCTTGAAAATCTGAGACATGGAAAAGATGGTGCGGCAGAATGTAAGGAAGCAAATTTGAAAGAGAAACAACATCTTTATGGTTTGTTTTTATTGTGGAGTATTGAAAGAGGTGTCAATGCTTCAGGCGTTAATGTTGATGATGAGACGTTATTGGAAGTCCTCCAACCGCATCCACATCTAAAAGTGCTTGGGTTATCAAACAATTGGGTTTCAAGGCTTCCAAGTTGGCTTTTGTCACTAACAAATCTTGTTACATTTCAATTATATAGGTGTACGAAATGCCAATCCCTACCACCATTGAGTCAACTGCCTTCTCTCAAAGATCTTGAGCTTTACACAATGAATGCTATGGAGTACATATCAGACAGTGGTGACAGCAATGAGTTCTCTTCTTTTTTCCCATCTCTCAAGAGAATCGAACTCTCTTTTTGCCATAATCTCAAGGGGTGGTGGAGGAGGAGGGATTCTTCTGTGGAGGTCAATAGTGATAGTCATAATTCCATTGAAAATACAGAGCATCCTTTACTCCCTTCCTTTCCTTGTCTCTCAGAATTACGAATCATGTGTTGCCCTATGTTGTCTTCCATGCCAACGTTTCCACATCTTGAAGAGTTGAGCCTAGATGGTACTAGCTTGAAGCCCCTGCAACAGACAATGATGATGAATATGGGAGCACCGTAAAGCCCAACGTCAACTGTTGAGGATGAGATGCAATGGCAAGGTCTTAAGGGCCTCCTCTCTTTGAATTTTTCACTTCTTCCAAAATTGGTCTCTCCCGTTGGGCCTTCAACATGGGACCACTCTACAAAAGCTCCTGATTTCAGATTGTGAAAACTTGACGGCTATACCAGAGTGGATTCGCAACTGCACATCACTTCAAGTGCTTAAAATTGATGGATGCTCCAGTTTGACATCACTGCCCGAAGGAATGCCTAGCCTAACGTCTTTGCAAGGCTGGAAATTAAAAACTGTCCCATCTTATTGCAAAGATGCGAGAGAGAAGCGGGTGAGGATTTGAATTTAGGTATATACTCATCATTTTATCTTAATCCTTTGTGGAAATTTAAGTAACCACCTTCTTCTCCATCATTTTCTTCATTTTTCTCTCTCAGTATTTATTGGTTGTTAAATTCCAGGTACAGAAGAAACAGAGGATTTGGATTCAGGTATAGACTCATCATTTTATCTTAATCCTTCGTGGAAATTCAAGTACCCACCTTCACCATCATTTTCATCATTTCTTTCTCTCAGTATTCCTTGGTTGTCAAATTCCAGGTACAGAAGTAGCAGAACCAGCTAAAGAAAAGAAGAAACAGAGGATTTGGAGCATATTAAAAAAATCTAGGGCGCTCAATTCATGATTCTTCACATATCAGGAGAAACAATTAGCCTCTATTCTTGCTCTTCCCACCACTTCTCTGCTGTCATCTCAAACAGATGACAGTAAGTCAAATCGCTCATCAAGATCTTTGCTCACCCCTGCACCATGGTGTGCGAGTTGTACTGTGCAGGATGTGGGTACTTAAATATTAGAAGTTTGAAATTTTTCAGAAGAAAAAAATATGAGTTCAATCTTTCTTTTAAGAGTAGAACTGAACAAATGCGAAGATGTTTGGTTGAATTTGAAATTATATTCATTATGTTTAGGTGAAGGTTTTAAAAGCACAAAGCATATCATCAAAACATGCGGAGGCAATCAGGAACTAATTGATTAAGCATTTCTTTCTTCAAGTAGCTGTTTGGTATTCTTTAGATTGAGTAGCTGTGATCTAGGAATTCATGTTCCGGAGGATGAGTATTGGCAGTAATTCATGAGAGAATCTATAAACGACTATAAAAAGATGCGGTGGTAGTTTGGTAAGTGGATCTGGAAGTACTTGGGTACGTAGAAGGATTGTTTGAGTTCAATTTGAAATATAGAAAGTTGCTAGGGAAGCATTGAAGTCACCTCAGACAACTAAACTGGGTAGTATTATGGATTTAATGTTGAAGTCACCTCAGGCTGATTTAGCGTGCTGCTTGCAACATTTGCAGGTCTTATATTTGTTTTCCTCATTCTTTTTTTCTCTCCCATGGTCCCATACTATCATTCAAAGTACCAAATTCGAAATCTTAAAAGCATTTATACTTGCAGTTGTGATTTGAAACTTGTAAAAACAGAGCATTTGGAGGAAGAGTATTCGAAATCTTCTGGGTCTTATTTGCTGGTGGTTCAATTTAGGCTTTGGGTGGAATTGAATAGTGGTTCAGAGAAATTGTAAGAGTGAGGTATCGTGTCTTTTTCCAGATTATTCAGGTAGTTTCATTGATGTGATGTTTTAGGTGAAAATGGAATCGGATGTTGGTAGTAAACAGAAGAAGAACAAAGTTTGTACCATTTTTGTTTTCCTTTTTTCCCTGTAAGCATTAAGATGTCTAAATGGTGGGCTCTTTGGATGAAAAAATTACTGTTCAAATTAATGTAAGACATCAAAATGTCATCCACTATTTCAAATTCTAGTTTTCTGTTATATGAAAACAAAACAAAAATATGGATGGTAAAGCTTGATAAAACCATAACGGGATGGACATCATATGATAAAATTCAAGTTATTGCTCTATTTTGTAATAGCTTTTATGTTCCACCAATGGTTTTTGTTACAATACTAACACTTTCATTATCTTTTTCTTAATTTCTTGTTGGATTCAGTTTGATATATAGGATTCGCTGTTCCTTATAGAACAGCATTGTTGTGTGCAACATGATCTGTGTCTCTCTTTCATCTTGTGTTATTCGGGATGTACTTGAGTCAATATGCCAATCTTCAATAACTGTGGGCCTACTTGCTGGGATATGTCAAGTTTGGTTTCCGTGGTTCATGTGATTGGTTACCTTGAATCTAATGTCTACTGTAAATACGATTTGGGATCAGAAACCGGTAGTTGGATTTCTATCACAATCATGATGCTGTAATAATTCATTTTAGCATTGACAATCTCCTTTAGTGTTTAATGTTTTCTGTTTTATTTGAGACAGAACTATCAAAAAAAAAGTTAGAATTTGTGGTAGATTGGAAGTGAAATCTAAAATCTTCAGATTCTTGTCTTAAATTATGGGCTTAATTGATCCTCTAAATCCATTGTAGAGTTAAACCATAGCTTAAATTTTTCCCGCAATTCAAGGGGATCAAAATTAATTTCTGCATAGTAACAATAGAAATTGTTCTCACATGCATTTTTGCTATATTTATTTGTAGGTCAACGATGGCTTTTCTGTTATGAAAAATTTATCACCCTGTAAACGATTAGCTGGTGGCTCCAAAAGAGTTCAGGTTCCTTATTTTCTCAGTGCACAGATAAAGCTGAAAAAACATGTTTTACTGCAACAGTGTTTAGAAATTGGCAGGATCGAGTGACGGCAGTGTAATGTTCTTGTGAGCTGATCACACATGTTCTTTGGACTTCTGTACATGGTTCAATTTCGTGTGTTAATGTTATGTTAGTTTCCCATGTATTCAAATAGTTTGTAATTTTGTTCAAAATTATGCAAGGGATTGGTGCCTTGTAGAATTGCCTTCCCCATAAAAAGAGACAAATCCAATTGTTTTTGTTTCGAACTTGAAGTCATTATTATGCAAGGGATTTATCAGTTCCTCATCTATGAAATAAAGTTGTATCATTGGCATTGCTGCCACTTGAACTTTATGAACTGATGATATATATATTTTTTTTAATTGAATTAGGAAAAGGATTACAAGGGAAGATCCTTCCCACTTTTGATCTAAAAGAAATAAGAAGTGAATAATCTTATAAACGAAAAATGGGTGGCTTCCCCAATAATAGACCCAAACAAAATTAAAATAGTGTTGAAATAATTACAAAGGTAGGAAATTGGTCAAACAAGTTATCTGGTCTTCTCAATGGGCCACACAAGGCAATTACAGAAGTTAAAGAGGTACAGAGTAAGGCAAGCTTATTTGTACCCTCACTTGGGAATAGCGACAACCACCTGAGGATGGTTGAAGCGGTAGAAGCACTATTAGAGTTCAAATTTGGAACTGCAGAAAAGAGGGGATCCAATACTAATCCAAGTACAAGAGTCTCCTAAAGGGATACTATAACCTAAGCAACGTAAAATAACATAAAGCAAATAAACATTAAAATAAAAAATAAATAAATAAATAAAAATGCAAAAAAAAAAAAAAAAAAAAAACAACTTCAATGTCTGGCGGAGCAAAGGGTAGCAAGAGACCCGATGCCAACTTGTGGAAGGTGGACGGATGCACGGCAAGTGGCGTCGGGGAGCTGAAACGCCAGTGAGTGCAATGAAGTGGCGCATGAGAGACAGTGACCATCGAAGGAACGTAAATCTAGCTTTTTAAAAAATTAGATCTAAGAACTTTGATAAAACCGGTCATCGATGTGAGTGAGAAGACGGCAAACATGGTGGATAAAGCCACCGGGAACCGATGACTTGGAATTTGTGGAGAAATACTACATTAAATCTAAAGAGAATTTTTTTGTTGTTGCGAAATTTGGATAACTCGATGGAATGACTAATGTCCGGTTCCCTTTTGATCCTTCTGCTGTATATAATGGGTATCTCAATGAAATCTTAAGAGATACAATTCTTCATGATTTCTACTATAGTGGCTTCGAACTACTATGAGAATAAAGAAACTATAAAGAAAAAAAAATAATAATAAATGGAATACACATAGATTTAGAGTGTTTTTTGTGGGGTATTTTTGAAAAATGACTAGTTAAACTAGAAAAGTTGAGTTTTCTAGCAAAATTAGCCAAAGAATAACTAGTTCACGAATGCTCTTATAAGCTTCTGTTTTGTCAAATTGATTCTAGAACTATTTCTTCTTATTTTGTAAAATAATCATTCTTTCTATTAGAGATTATTCTTTTATTTGGAATGGATTTGCTTATGAATGGAAATTCCATTTTCTCAACTAAGATAATGGTTTGTTGATGAATGGAATGTCAGTGACTCTTCCCTCAATCTTGAGTGTTGAACATTCTTAGCCCTCGATGATCTTTCAAATTAGCAGCTCACTTGCTAAAAAGTAAATGCAATAGAAAGGTTATATCAGTAGATAATTTTCCTTATATCAGTAAAAGTAAATGGAATGCAACTATACAAAATTGTGGAAACAACTTCTACATTACCTCGTAATTAAGAAATAAACTTACCATTAAATATATGAAAAAAAAAATACACCATTGTACTTGGAAGTAATATCCACTGGGAGAAGTGTAAACCACAAATTTCATGTTCTTAAAATATAAAGAGCAGTAAAGACATAATTTGCTGTTGCTAATTTGTATAGAGAGAATAGCTTCACCAAAGAAAGGCTTTCACTAATATGCCGTCTATGTTGGTTGTAACAGTAATCACTTGTATTTGGAGATGTATGACAGATTGGGCTGTAGGAGCTTCTAAAATGCTGAAAGTAAACCACCTGAAAAATAAGAAAATCTTGAACATCAACTTATGGTCTTAAACTAAGGCAACCTAGCCTATAATAACTGATATAGAACTATAGAAGTCAAAAGATCAAATATATTCTACTATAAACTTTAGGCACAATTTCCATTTAACTGAAAATTCTATTTGAATTAATGAGCAAAAGTCCAGTCAAACTGGAGCAGAAAGTGAAATAATGCATCCCAAAAATCGTGCACATCTAATCTCTAAAGGGTGAACCAATTTAATATCTCATTGTGTTTTTATTTCAATCCAAGCTAATTAAACAACATTAGGAATTGATATTTAGAGTGGAATCATTCAACTGCCAGATCTTCTAATTGATTATTTGAAGACAAAATGATAGATTGGAAGCTTTTGTGTAACAGAGAATTCAACCAAATGAATACCAATAATTACAATGATTTGAGCCTCCCCACAATATTTAATCCAATATCACTTAGTGCCAGTTTTTTCTCTGCTTACACAATGAAAAATGAAACACCCAGGTACATCATTTCATCGACTCTGTTTATTATTAGAAATGAAGAAAAATAAAAAATAAAATAATTCACTTACTGTTTCTCCTAATTTTTGAAGAATCGTGTATACAGTAAATTTTTTATGAATATGAGAGACGAAAGCAAGAAAATATATAATTAAGGAAGTGAGATGATTTAGCCAAGCATGTAGAGAACGACTCATAGAAGGAGAACATATGCTTTAATTTGCCACAACACAGCTTACATTGTGTCGTGTTCGTATCAGATTTACGGGTCGTTGCAAAAAGGCGGAGGGAGGGGGGTCGAGAGGAGTCAAATGCCCCCCCTCACCTCCTAAAAAATAATTTTACACCTGGTAAAAAAAAAAAAAAATTCCTGGTCCCTAAAATGCCCTCCTCAGCATTTTATCAATGGACGAAGTTGCTCATCACTTGCCGAGTTGCCGTGAGATTTTTTTTTTTTCCATAACTGAGATAACTCAACTATGTAGCTCTTTACAGAATACAGAAATGGCGGAACTGCAGTCTGCGGTAGGGACGAAATGACGAAGGTTGAAGACAATGAGCAACTTTTTTATGTTTTCTAAAAAAACGCACCTTTTAATTAATTTAAAAGTTAAAAAATTCAAGAGTCATGATAAGCCTAGTACTCGAGACTTGAGACTACACGTCTACACAGACTACACCTGCTTTCAGATGACATTAGCTTCTTTTCAATTTTTTTTTTTTATTTTTTTTATTTTAAAAAAAAAGCAAATCAGTTCACATCTACAACTACAAGAGTCACAAGACTACTAGTCTACTACCGTAAAGGCTAAAGCAATCCAATAAAAAGCCTACAACACTAGGTGACTTGTCAGTTGTCACAATAAAAAGTCTCATTATTATTTATTTATTTATTTTTTTAAAAAAATAATCACTAATTAGTGTGTGTCAGTGTGAGTCATTAGGAGTACTTGTGGGTTGTTAGTCGTGACTTCATGTGACCATGTGCGCAGCAGCGTTTGGCTTTAGAACTCAGAGGAAATCAAAAAATTTAGGACGGTTCAGATTTTTTTTAACGGATAAGATCACTTGGGACAATAAAAAAAAAAAAAAAAAAAAAAAAAAAAAAAAAAAAACCTATTCTTATTTAGGGCTGTATAGCCGTCAGCCATGGTGTTATTTTTTGTGCTGGGTTAAACTTGAAGCAGGTCTTATTTTCTATTTTTCTATACTCCTCTCGTTCAAAATTCAACCATTCAAAGTAATTTCTGAACAAAATCCAACATTTCAGTTTCAGGTATGTAATAAATTTTCTTATTGATTAAGATTTAAGTTTTTATATTTAAATTGTTTAGGAATATATATATATAATTTTGTTTCATATATTAATTATATAAAATATATAATTGTAGTTGTCTGAGATTATGGAGAACAATGATTCAATTGAGCTACAATTAAATTCTAAACAAGCTCGTATTGAGATAGATTTAGCAAATCTGACAGTCGATCCTTGCTTGAGGAAAAAAATTTCTGATTACCATCCTAGTGATAGAGACAAAATTCGAAGAGCATATCTACAAAAAAAAACCTTGTCAACCATTTGAGCATAATTTTCCACAAACGCAATTTGGAAAAACATGGCGTCGTTTTAATCCAGCATGGTTCAAAGAATATTCTGACTGGTTGGAATACAACATTTTAAAAGATGCTGCGTATTGCTTGTTTTGTTATCTCTTCGGACCAGACACTGGAAATCAAGCAGGAGGAGACTCATTTGTTACTGAAGGGTTTAAAAATTGGAAAAAGAAAGATAAGTTACAGAGTCATGTGAGGGCTCACAATAGTGCACATAATCAAGCTCGACGAAGATGTGAAGCTTTGTTAAATCAGAAACAATCCATCATAACATTTTTTGACAAGCAATCAGATCAACAGAAAAGGGACTATAGAATTCGTTTGAATACATTAGTTGATTGTATTCGCTTTTTACAACAACAAGGATTAGCATTCCGTGGCCATGATGAATCTGAAAGCTCAAGTAATCAAGGAGATTTTCGTGAATTGTTGCAGTTTCTTGCGAATCATAGCGAAGAAATTGACAAAGTAGTCTTGGAAAATGCTCCAGAAAATCATCAAATGACTGCACCGGACATTCAAAAAGATATAGCAAATGCTGCAGCAAGTGAAACTCTAGATGTTATTCTTAAAGCTCATCATTTGCAATCCTAGTTGATGAATCTCGTAATATATCTGTTAAAGAACAATTGGCAATTGTTTTGCGATATGTAGATAAGCGGGGCCATGTGATTGAACGTTTTTTAGGCATTACACATGTTAGCAACACCACATCTGCAGTATTGAAGAAGACAATTGAGTCAGTACTTAACAAGCATCATTTAAGTATTAGCAGATTGTGAGGACAAGGATACGATGGAGCTAGCAATATGCGAGGTGAGTTGAATGGACTTAAAACACTTATTTTGAATGAAAACTCATCTGCCTATTATGTTCATTGCTTTGCACACCAGCTTCAACTGACTTTAGTTGCTATTGCTAAAAATCACATCCAAATTGCAACTTTTTTTTAGCTTGGTTAATAGTGTTTTTAATGTTGTTGGAGCATCATGCAAACGTCGTGACACACTTCGTGAAAAACGAATTGCTGAGGTTGTGGAAGCACTACAAAATAATGAAATTCCTATTGGTCGTGGCTTGAATCAAGAAATGAATCTAAAGAGACCTGGAGATACACGTTGGAGTTCTCATTATGGTGCAATTATTAATCTTATTCTCATGTTTTCTTCTATCATCGAGGCTGTTGAAGATATTGTGGAGGATGGTTTATATTCTGAACAGAGAGCAGAAGCAAATATATTGATTCAGTCGCTACATACTTTTGAATTTGCTTTCAATTTACATTTAATGAAAAGTGTTTTGGGGATTACAAATGAGTTATCTTAAGCATTACAACGAAAATATCAAAATATTCTGAATGCAATGAAGTTCGTTGAAGTTTCAAAGCAACATTTACAGGCTATGAGAGAAGAAGGGTGGAACTCTTTATTTGAAGAAGTTCCTGTGTTTTGTGCCAAAAAAAATATTGTTGTGCCCAATATGGATGATATGTATCAACCTCGATCACAGAGAAAAGCTCAAAGCATGACAAATTTGCATCATTACCGTGTGGAGCTTTATTATACTATTATAGACATGCAACTCCAAGAACTTAACAGACGTTTTACTGAGGCAAATTCTGAATTATTACTTTGTGTTGCATGCCTGAGTCCAGATGACTTGTTTGATGCTTTTAATAAAGATAATATACTTCGTCTTGCTCGGTTTTATCCAAATGATTTTTCAGCAGTTCAACTTATGACCTTGGACAACCAACTTGAAACATATATCATTGACATGCGTTCTAGTGAAGAATTTGCAACACTTAAAGGGATTGGGCAACTTGCTGAGAAGATGGTGGAGATGAAAAAAGATATCACATATCCATTGGTTTATTCATTGGTGACATTGTCATTGATTCTACCAGTTGCGACAGCAACTGTTGAAAGAGCATTTCAGCAATGAATATTGTTAAAAATCGTTTACGTAACAGAATGGGAGATCAGTGGATGAATGATTGTTTGGTCACGTACATTGAGAAGGATATATTCAAGACTATCAGCAATGAAAAAATCATGCAACGATTTCAAGGAATGAAGACTCGTCGATGACAACTTAATTAAATTGTAAGTTACATTTATATGTTTTAAAAATTAGTTTAATTTTGATCAATTATTTATTTATTGCGTTACTTAAATTTTTTTCAACTTTAGTTTTTTTTATTCATTGAAAAAAAAAATTATTGACCCCCCTCACCCCAAATCCTGGCTCCGCCACTGGCTCAGATATATATTTAAAAGAACAATTTAAATATAAAAGTTTAATTATGTAAATTTAAACTTGTTAAGATAAAAATAGGAAGAAATTGATTTGAATTGTAGAAAGAATTGTTGGCGTTTACTTATTAAAAAAAAAAAAAAAATTGTTGGCATAGATTCTAATTTTTTAGGTAATTACATTTTTTTTTCCCATGAACTACCACCCTCTTCTAATATGCTCCTATGAATTGACAATGAAAATGAAAGTAAAATATGAACAAAAACTTGTAAAACGGCATGTGACGGTCACGTAAGGCATTGACCGTCAGAATTAACCCCTCTGACTGACGGAAGGGGGAAAAACTTGTAACATTGATAGTTGAGTGTTCTATTTGGTCAAGTTGATAATTCATGAGAGATTTTGACAAAAATTGCTAGTTGATGGAAAAAAAAAGAGTAATTACTACTAAATTTCAACATTTTTGTCGTGGCAATTGCATATACGCCAGTAACTCATGGGCAACATGTCTTCCTATACAAATTAAAACACGCGTGGTTTTATTTTTTCTTTTCTTAAAAAAATAAAAATGAAAAATGGAAAAGGTGCCGCGGGAACAGAAAACATATAATAATCCCCTCCCCTCCTCCTTCCCTTTATTTTTACTTTTTTCAAAAAAAATCAACTCAAAATATTCTTAATCTTTTTTATTTTTTATATCACATCAATCACCTTTTACTCTCACTCAAAATATATATATATACATATATATTCTCCCATACGGGAAGGGGAGGGGAGGGGAGGGAAGGCGGATTACTAAACCGGGCCATAATCCCGCTGTATCTCAATGTTTCTCTTTGAGTTGCAGATCTCCTCCCACAACTTTCACCACTCCCCCTACACCGCCTCTCACTCTCAATTTTTCTCTTTTTATAATCATCTGTTTCGATCTCTTTGAGTTGCAGGTCTGAGGATAGTCTGATCTCTCTCTCTAGCTCTTGTTCTGTTTCTCGATCTCTGGCGCCACGAAATCCTCTAGTAAGCCGCACCGTACCACTGCCATCCTCTACATACGCAGCAAGCTCTCCCCAACTCGCCTCCATCGAACCCCCGCAGGTGGGGTTTTCTTCCCTCTCGATCTCTCATCATCGACATTGTATTCATGTTTTATCTTTGATTGATGTTGTAGGATTTCGATTTAGGATTCAATTTGTTGGAGGTAGCTAGGTTTCGAGTTAGGTTTAAATCGATTTAGGTTTCGATTTTCTCCCTATCTAAAAGGGGGAGTTCAGTTTCCTTCTTCTATGGATATGGATTTGGTTTATTGTTCGAGAAGATAATGCATCCTTCAAATAGAACATTTAAAGGCGAAACTCTATCGACTATCATCTAGCAGAACTCAACAAAGGAGATGCCCCTCAACACAAATAACAGTCAAATTAACTGAGAGCAATCCATTTTACTTATCATAGCTGGCTACTGTAACGTGAAGCATATTATAATGCAACGATGGCAAGGTTGTCAATGGGTTTTACAATTTGGGAACTTTAAAATCTGTTACTCGTCTCAATGTGTAAAATTCCAAACCAGATATCCTAAACAATAGAATCACATACCAAATAACATGATAATCATTTGAGGAATTATTGAATTGTTTGGAGACTAAGTAAGCTAACATATATATATATATATATATATGTATGTGAAAGGGATATGTTATACTTACTACAACTCTACACTCATTTTACACTCATGCCTACGTGGCTTGAGTTTTTTTTTTTTTTTTTTCAAATCTTAAACGCGTTGGACGGAGGGGAATTTTTCATTTCCCCTCCAACACTTTCAGCCCCCCTCTCTCTCTCTCTCTTTCTCTCTCCGGCCAGCCGGCTGGCCGGCACGGACCTGGTTTGCCGTTGCAGTCTCCACCGACCCAGATCTAGTTCGCCTCTCTCTCTCTCTCTCTCCGGCCGGCTGACATGCTTCGCCGGCGCCGTTGAAGACATGCTTCGCCGACCTACACTGGCGTTCCGCGTGTGTGTTTCTCTCTCTCTCTCTCAGACGGTGGGCAGGCCGGCAAGTCAAACCGCCGAAGGTGCTCTCTCTCTCTTTGCGACGGCATTGCTCTGTCTCTGAAGGGAAGCCATTTTCGGAGGTAATATGGTTTTAGAGTTCCCATTGGTTTTGATTCCACTTGTGCTTGGGTTATTTTGGTTCCCCTTTTCTAGGATATTTTGTTTTGGTTTTGGTGTATATATTTTGGTAGATCTGTTCTATTTGCTGGGCTGCTATATTTTGGTGTATATTCTTGATTATTTATGTAGTTTGATTTTTTTTTTTAGTTTTTGGTTGATTTATGCGGGATTTTTATGTTTATATAGCCGATTGGGGTACGGTGTTTTTTGTTTGTTGATTATTTATGTTTAATTTTCTGGTTATCATCTAGTGATTCAAATCAGAGTTATCAAGAACTATATATCTAGAGTGATTGTTTGGGTTTATCTTTCTTTGTTTGAAGCTTGCATTCTTGAGCTGGAGTTGGCTGGCCTGAATCCATATGGACCATATCTGTGTTTTTCTTATCCCTGTCACTTTCTGTAGTAACATTTGGGAACCAATTTTGGTATTTTGTTGTAAATGAGAAGCAAAATTTTCCTTTAAACTCAGCCAAACCCTCATTTAAAGCCAAACTTTTCTCCAAATAGCAGCAACCCACCGACATGACCGATGAGATCATGTGCCATTTTTTCTTGCAATAACCTTCTTTTTTGTTTAATCTTTTCAATACTTCTTACAATTACAAAAAGTTAACGGTGGTCAATACTCCTGGCCTCCCCTGCTGGCTTGAACCACGCTAAGCTTGTCATAAGTACACACACGTCCATAAGCAAACTTATAGAAAGCACCAGTAATACGAGTCTTAGAAATGAAATTTTCTGGATTTCTTGTGGTTGTCAATGATTACTGTTATCTCATGTCTACTAACTAATTATGAAATGAAATTAGAAATGCATGGTTTCCAAGTGTCATTTTCCAAACAGATACGAATCTTAACTTACCTGTTTTAGTAATTTGATGACAATTATTCAGTTGACTTTTGTTTTCACAATGTGGTTTTGAAGGCAATTTTTGTTCTTAAATTTTGTGTCGCTCTTTTTTGTAGCTTGTATTGGAAAATCAAGTATGTTAGCCGCCTGCAATACCTTTGGGACAACATAAAGAAAGGGAGAGGTCGAGATTCCTGAATTTGTGAAGAACCATGATGATGTTTTGGAGCACAGACCACTGACAGACTAACATTGAACCAAACCCTTATATTTGTAATCCACATTAACCTTTATCATCGTGTGTAGTACCTCATTTTTTTCCTCATCAATCAACTCTTCGTCCGAATTTAACGTCATTGTGCCCTTCTCTTCTTCAATTTGTTCACACACATCTATCCAAAAAATGATACAAAGTTTAAACTAATAATAATAATAATCACGATAATATTAATAGTAATAATAATAAAGATAGAGAGCCATCTTGGTGGGTTAAAACAAAATTATAACCCAAACAAAGTGAAAAGTCTAACCATTTTGATGGCCATCTTGGTGAGTTAAAGCATCGTCATTTTGAATATGCGTATATAGAAATTCCACTTCACCCTCGTTATCCAAGTGTGATCTTGAAGAGTCCATTTAGGCTACTAAGATGAATAAAAAAAAATATATTCAACAGGCTACTAAGATCCCAACCATATAATGGCCCAAAGAAATCCAATTTAAAAATGTTCAAATGCCACTCAAAGAGTTTAATTCCAACCAGGGGGAACACATGAGCATATTGCTTATATAGACACAAAACAATCTTATGAAAGCCCCAACTATAAATATCACATGACTATCAGAGAAAATACAAGCAAAGTTTTTTTATTTTTTGGTTTTATCAATTTCATTCTAAAGCCTTTCTTCTCAAATGATAGATGAAGCTCTTGTCCCTATTTTCAGATAGTTACTCAAAATCTTACTCAATTGATAGCTCACTGCAATAGATCTCGTACAAAAAAATTACGAGAATATATTGTCGATAATAATTTAGGCGTTGACATACAAGTTTAACAAGTTCAATGGGAAAAATTAATCTTTGATTATCAAATAGAAAAGATAAAATCCAGTCAAAACTTGTAAATTTATTTTTGAGCTCCCATGCTTAAAAGTTTGATGGTATAATTTCTGATGTACTAGAGCCACATATATCTGCATTATGTAACTAACTCGGTATCATCTCATAGGAGCACCCCTTTCACATTCCTTTTACTACTTTTCACTCCCGAAAGAAAATATAAAATCTAAAGTTGATTTTAATATGTTCTTTTCAGAAGCTGAACCTAGCGGTGCCTAAATTATTATTGACAGATATACTCAAAATAAAGGTGGTTCGCTTAATGCTTGAACATAGGAAACAAGAAAACAGAGCATGTTCAAACAGGAAAATGGACAAGAAACAGGTCATGTTCGTATATCTTGAAGTATTTTAGATAAAGAAGACTTTCGATCTTCTAAAAATTAATAAACAAGAAAAAATAGCACGTTTAAACAGGAAAATGGACAAGAATTATTCATTCAAAAAAAAAAAAAAAATGGACAAGAAACAGAGTATGTTCATATGTCTTGAAGTATTTTAGATAAAAAAGACTTGATCTTCTCAAGTTCTTTTAGGCCATTGAGAAAAACTATCTACAACCATCCATTCTACTTCAGGAATACATAATAAAACCAAGTTCAATCATTTGCCCATATAAAACACCATCTCTACACATTAAACATTAACCCTTATAATTATGAAAAATAAAAGAGAGTAGAAATGAAAAGAGGAGCATGGTCTGAATCGGCAAAACTAACCAGAGAGTGAGAAACGGCTCAGGTGAAGGTCTTGAAGAAGGCGCCGGCGAAGCAGGTCGGCCGGAGATAGGAAGAGAGAGAGAGAGAGAGAGGGGCGAACCAAATCTGGGTCGGTGGAGATGGTGCTGGAGAAGCAGGTCAGCCGGCCGGCCTGAGAGAGGGAGAGAGAGGGGCAAGTCTGAAACTGGTAAACGTGTTGGAGGGGAAATGAATTTCCCTCCAACGCGTTTAACATTAAAAAAAAAAAAAAAAAAAAAAAAACAAAAAAAACTCAAGCCACGTAGGCATGAGTGTAAAGTGAGTGTAAGGTTGTAGTAAGTATAACATATCCCTAGACCCTATGTGAAACAAATGCATGTGAGACAACATCATTCATATGCTGATAATTTTCTTTTTATAAGTAAGAGATCAATTTTATTAAAAGGCGTAAGGCTCCAATTTTCTTTAAACAATCAAATGAGAATCTTTGATTTTGCTGATGGATGTAGAATCACACAATATTTTGAATTTTGACTGATTAATTCAGTTTCTCTCCTTCTCATATAGTTAGCGTGTATTGAATTGAAGTATAAATAGAGTTTACAAGATTGTGTGAACAACAAATGTTTTAGTTTATCAAGAATCTATGATGTTTAATTTGTTTATCATTAATGGTTATTGGGAATGATGTTTCATTTTTGTTTATCAGGATTTGTTTAAGAATTTAATTTCTTAGGATATGTTATGGTGGATAATGTTTAGTTTGTTTATAAGAACATTTTTAGTTATTGTGGATGATGTTTTTTTTTTTCTTTCATTTTTATAGATTGTGGATGATGTTTAGTTTGTTTATGAATTTATTTATTAGAACATGTTTAAGTAATCAGTTTTACAAATTATAATCCAAAAGAAATAGGGAGCAAAGATCTGTTGGACGGCAGCTCAAACAAAGAAGGGGCCGGGGAAGGGATAAATTTACATGTATCCTCATTGATACAATTTTCACATGCATTTCAAACTTCTGTGAGAAAGGCCTAAAGTCCTACTATTTGGGGAAATATTAAAACTTGAATGAATCAGAAGGAAATACAAAGAGAACGCTAATTAATCAGAAGGAAATGGAACTTGCTTTTGCAAATCTATGGAATGAAGCTGCCACGATTGTGTTAGAGTCTGAAATCTCACCAAACTCCCAATTACCAGTATAAATATTCAATTTCGAAAAACAGGTCTCGAGAGAGAGTCGTAAAAATAGAAATAATAATAATTAATAATAAAAAGCAAAGAAAAGAAAGATAGTCAGTCAAGCACCGAGCTCTTCCAAATTCATATCAAAAGAGATAAAAATTACATTTATACAAAGCGAATCACTTTCTTTTACTTGTGGCAGTTGAAGAAGAACTTAAGTCTATCTTTAATAGCTTCAAACTTTTTGAGTATAGCTCTTCAGGAAGGCTAGTACTCTCCATCTGTCCAACCATAATCAAGTAAGTGAAACCGAAAGTAGCAAAGCACAACATATCAATAAATAGAACACTTCATAATAACATGAGGATTCCAATCAATGAATTATCCTAACAATATGTTAATAATTCTAAAAGAAATAAACTTCAAGCGCAATGTGCTTGCATAAATGCAATCACCCACTTCTAAACTACCAATTTTCAAATTCAACAATTTATTTTGTCATAAGTAAAATTACATTAGAAAATATGAATGGGCATGAGAGAGATGCCAAAACTTAAACTCAAGACTACACATCCCAATAAAAAAGAAAGATCCGGCTTCGGTGCTGTAGTTATAACTACAGCACAATCTATTGAAAAAAAAAATTAAAGGCCTAGATTTTTACTTAAGTCAAACTATGTCGTTTGAGTCCCAAACATATGAAGCAAACGTCTGACGCCATGCAAGGGTATAGGGGGAAGTAAATCCATAAAAGAAAAGAAAAAGCACTCTTTCACTCTCTTCCTTTCTCTCACTCACACTTTCTCTCTCTAACCTGAACCTGATATGATGATCTCTGAAGCCCTCCTCTATCTCTCTCTCCAATCTGATTTCAACACGAAGGACTCAGAATCACAAAAGAGTATTTCAAGTAAGGTTAAGAAACATGAAGGAATATTTTGAACAAGAGACCAAAATCACATAGATATACTGCAGATATTACAGAAAACAACCAAAAATATTCTACAGAAACCAAAACCACCGCAATTAAATCAACAGCTCGTCAGCAATAGCACAAATAAATATGTAGAGAATTTTCTTTTATTTGGAATTGATTGATTTGTTCATGAATGGAAAGGTCATTTTCCAAAACAGTGTACTCGATTGTTGATGAATGGAATGACTGTTCATTCTGGCCCTCCATAATCTCTCAAATTAGCAAGTAAAGGTCCTCGAATGAGCCTTTCAGGTTTAATTCTATCCAATTGAAAGAAGAAATGCAAATATAAATGGAGCTTTTTGTTTAATTCTAAGGCTCTTACAACCACAGTGTATACTTAACATCTTACAAATTGGTGTACACAAACACGTGTAATGTTCTGAGCCATTTTTTTATCTTTTCAAAATTAATGTGATTTTTAAAATCACAATTAGATTAAAATTCAATAGTAATTCATTCCAAATTCAATAATAATTTTAAGAGGTATATCAATTTGAGATGATAAAAAGATGATTTTTAACATTACTCCACAAACATAATTGCCATGTTTACAAAAGACAAACTGAAGGAAGTTCCTCCCATCAGTTTGCGGGGGGTGTTAGAGGATAAAATATATTCAGGTAAATGATCCTCAAATCATGCAGAAAATCCTCCAATATTTCCCTGATTCTCTCCAGATTTTAGGCCATGTTATGTGGATGTGCTCTCCTTTATTAGCCTATATATTGATGTATTTTGTAACCAAAATAATGTAATGAAATCAGACAAGATGTAGTCATTTGATTTGCTTTGTGTTCTCCTCTTCTTCTTCCCTTCTCTGTTTTCTCTTCATCTTTATTTCTTACAGTTAAAAATTATATTTCATATTACATTAGTGAATTAATTTTCTTATAATAATATTTTTCATTTAGGTTTGATTGTAATCGAATCTAAATACCATTTCATATTTTCTTTTATTTTATTTCCTTGTATGATTTATTCCTGTTATGTTAGAATATTCATATTTTCTAAATTAAGTTTATTGATATTTACTTTATTTAGTCTATATGTGGTTTATTGTTCACTACTCATTGTCTTTTTATAAATAAAGAGTTGTGTAATATTGTTTAATATAATGAATAGACAAGATGTAACCCATACGTACGTGTATAAATTAATTTTAATTCGACTCATTTAATAAGTTGGGTCAAAATTTTTAATTTTAACTTACTAATTTCGTGTTCCATTCATATCGAATTCAGCGGTCCTGTAAAATATTTTCAACCAAAGATACATGAGATCCATCATTTGACAAGTTAAATTGTAGAAAATGACAGTTACAGTAGAGTACTCTACTATAATCGCTAAATGTTAACTCGTTTGGGTGTGCGATTTTTTGAAAAATTGCGAATACTGAAAAAATTTGTTTGTTGAAATTATGTTTGGATGGTTTAGAAAACTATAAACAAAATGAGAAAAAAGTTGGATAAAATTTGAGTAGAATTTGATGTTTGAAAAACAGTATACAAAAAGTTTATTACCATAGACATGTCAGTAAATGCTAATTCTATCTTTTGTAGTGCCTCCTTCGGACTACTGCTGAAACTCAAATTATTAGTTTATATTTTTTTTTTTTTTCTATTAATATTTTTATGTTATAAATAAAAATTAATTTTTATAGGTAAATATGACTAAATGAAAAAAGAAAAAAAATTGTGATTTTCCATACTGCATCCCTGAACCTCAAAGTTGAAAATGTTCCAAAAGTTGATGAATGTAGTTCACTTGCTTCGGATAATCCAAATTCGATAAAATCTCTTCTTGTTTGACCAATTTTGACGACTTTATGATGATACTCGAATGGAAGTCATTCATGTTTGACAAAATCTCCCTTGCAAATTGCAATTTTAGGAGCTGTAATTCCTTAAATCCCACCCATCAATTGTAACTGAACGGCTGAAATTATATCACCGCGTTATCAATCTTAGCATAAATAAATAAATAATATTTCTAGTTCTCTTAACTATCATTACATTTTATTTATGCCTCTAAATTTTAAAAGTGACATTGGGCCTGTACGACCACATCGTGTGACACTTGTGTGTGTGTGTGTTTTTTTTTTTTTTTTTTTTTTTTTTTTTTTTTTTTTATCTCCAAAATCTCTTAAGAAAAAAAAAATAAAAAAATAGATAAGGGGCTAATTAATATGAAAAGAGCCACCAAATTTTTTGTTTTGTTTTGTTTTTTTTTTTTTTTGTTTAATTCTCTTTAATAATTTTAATTTTATTCAAATGGTTATTTTTGATAACTTTAAAGGTATTTTCGAGATAAAAACATAAAAGTGTCTAATTTGACACGCGATGATAATATGAGGTCTTCGATGTTACTTTTTAAACTTTAGATGCGTAAATGAAAATATGAAAATAGTCCGGGAAGCTAAAATATATTTTCTCCAATAAAAAATAAAATCGGAAAAGTGCACTTTAGCCCCCAAAGTATCGCCACATTTTTATTTTCACTTCCAAACTTTAAAAAGTGGCATTTAAGCCTCCTAAATTATCATTGCATATCAAATTAGACACTTTTACATTTTTATACCAAAAATAGCCTTGACGTAATTAAAAAATAAGGAAAATATATATATAAAAAATCCCCGACAACTAACAACCAATTTTAAAATAGCCAATGAATTTTCAAGTGTGCTAAAGGGACCCGTTAAACTATCACCGGTTCCCAAAATGCCTCTTTTTTATTATATTTTTATAAAACTCTTATTCTCCTAAAAACTAAAATAAAAAAACTAAACTAAATTGTTTTTTTTTTTTTGTAAAAAAAAAAAAAAAAAAAGATAAATGCAAAATCAGTCAACGTAGTTGGCTTAAATTACAAATCGCTTATTGTGTAACGACCTACCTCTAACGACACAAAATTATCCACTTTTGGACCACCTGAACCAGACTTCACAGGAGGTCACCCATCCTGCTACTACTATCACAGAAGCATGCTTAATTGCGGAGTTATAATAGATTCATAGTCATTACAACTTTAAAACGCGTTTTGTCAACAAAGGTGTGAATATATATATATAAGGACATCCTCATTTCCATACCAAGGCAATATGGGACGTAACAATCACTCCATTTTCAGAACAAACGTCCTCGCTAGCGACCTTCATTGGATCACTCCATTCTTAGCATCCTAGCAAGTGCCCACTGATGACCCTTATGGGTTTGCGTACGCTCCTCCGTCTCACTCTAGGCAATAGCTCTGATACCATTTGTAACGACTCACCCTCAACGACACAATATTATCCGCTTTTGACTCTTCCGAACCAGACTTTCCAACAGGTCACCTATCCTGGTAGTACTCTCACAAAAGCATACTTAATTGCAGAGTTATAATAGGTTCATGACCATCACAACTTTAAAATGTGTTGTGTCAAGAGAGGTGCGAATATACATATAAGAATATCCTCATTCCTATACCCAGACAATGTGCGACGTCACACCCTGAGGAATAAAAAAGTAATTCAAAACACTTGAAGGATTTTGTTAGTTTCAACGTTAATACCAATAAAATGATGGCATGTGTCACTTTTATTAAAAAAAAATATATTAAATACTAAAAAAATATATACATTTATAAAACTTAAAAAAAAAATAAAAAGAAAAAAAGGCAGGGGGTGCCTCGCCACCACCGTGGACCATCCCCTGATCTGGCTGGGGGTTGCCCGCCCAACCCAGATCAGAGGTTGGCTCACTGGCCAACCCTATCGGAGTTTTTTTTTTTTTTCGAAAAAAAAAATATTTCTTTTAGTTTGATAAATGTATATTTTTAATATATATATATATATATATATATATTTTATTAAGAGTGGCATGTGTCATTATTTTATTAGCATTGATATGTCCCCTAATAGAATTTTCAATAGGGACTAAATTGTTTTTTTGCCATACCCGAGGGACATCTGAATTCACTTTGATACGACACACAGTGATTTGAAATTATGCGAACTACATAGATTGATTTTAAATTTATATATAATTTTAATGTATTTATATTTGTTTCATTAAGACTGATACATGTTATCATTTTATTGGTGTTGGTGTGGACACAAACAGAATCCGTCAAGTATTTTGAGGAATTTGACTGCATGAATGAAATTGTTATTTTGCGCTATCATAAGAACCTCTGAATTATTTTTTATACCGCAATGAATGATTTGGAAGAGGTAAATTTAATCATACAATACTTTAACATGTGAAATATTTAATTAAAATAGAAAATAAATAAAGGAAACATAGTTTGGACTTAAGACCTCTACTCTGATACCATGTTAAATCACTACTTATCTCAAAAGTTTAAACTAATAGAAATAAATAAATTTAATTATTTAATCAATAATTTAACAGTGTACACATAACACTGAAAAAAACATGTTTAACTGCAACCAGTATTTGGAATCTGGCATGAGATTGGTTTTAGGAAGTTCACACATCATTTTTTAAATTTTTTTATTTTTATTTTTATTTTTTATGAATGAGTAACTTTTATTATCAACAACGTATCTATTTACAAGGAAACTTTAGCAGAGATAAAGCAAAGAAACACCTATACCAACCCATCAAGAGAAACCAACAAGAAAGCACAAAAGGAATAATTACATAACAAAATCAAATTAAAATCCCATCTAAGCCGCTAGTCTTACAAATGATAACATTTTTTTTAATGGCCTTAAACTTATATTTAGAAAGTAACCTGGTTATAACTTTTCAAACAATCTATTTGAGCATTTGCTCTTCACACATCACGCTGGCCTGGCCATAGAAAGAACAAAGATAGTCTTTATTTATATATGTGAAGACTGTTTTGCTGGATTTTGGTATCTCACTGATCGATGATCTTGTGCTCTTCCTACAATCATATAATGATGATAAGATGCAAAGGAGGGTCGGGAGAGGACGTTCTAATGTTCTAGTGGACTGATCACACATGTTCTTTGTGTTATGAAATTTATCTTATTTTTTCAAGACATGTGAAATGCGAAAAATAAGAAGACAATAAAATTAAATCAATCACATACGACACTAAGATTTAAGTGGTTTTCTTAATATGAAGTACATTCACTGGCGGAGGCAATCCCAACCCAAAGAAAATTCACTATGAAAAGATGAGCACAAGAGAGTAACAGAGCCAGAAAACCAGTCAAACCCAAAGCCCCAATACACCCAATTCTCACTTTTACCTAAAAAGAGAATAAAAACAAAAAAGAAAAAACTCTCTTTCTTTTGGTGCTCTCACCTTCTTCTTTCTCTCAATTGTTACACACTGAAGTCTTCATGCAGCACTCATTTTATAAGGAACAAGGTCGGTTGGTAACAGAGGTGGACTTATATGGGCCTTGGCCCCTAACTCCCAAAATTTTTCAAAATAAAGAAAAAAAATTAAATTTTAAGCTTAATTTTATTTATTTTTTTAGTTTTACCCTACAATTTTTTTTTTTCTTTCAATTTAGCCCCATATTTACGAGGCTGAGTTCGCATCTATAAGCCTCGGCTGGATGTTCGTCGACAGGAGCTTTTCTTTAGTGGTCGCCGGCCTCCTCTGGTTTCGGTAGTCACTCGGCGAAGCTGTGTGGTTCTTTCTTGCGCGGCGGTGTGTGGCCAGCACGCGCCGGGGAGTGTCCTCCTTGGGTTAGCGCGTGAGGGTCACAGTTTGCATATCCGGCTTTGTTTAGTGTCGATCTGGGCTTCTGGAGGTCGTTCGATGCTGGAAGGGTTCTCGAAGTAGGCGCGTGTTCTACACGCCCCAAGCTCCAATGGCGATTCTCCTGGTGCTGGTTTTTTGGTTTTTTTCTGTTTGCATTTGTACATTCTTGTATCTTTGTTCACAGTCTACTTTTTGGTAGCTGCTTTAAGCTAGGTTTTTCCTGACTTAGTGGATGGAGTTTCTTCAGCTTTATTCACTACAATGGCCTACGGGCACTAATGTAGCCCTCGGGTAGTGTTCTCAGCTTCTTTCCTCCTATATTTGTTTTGTGGCTTCGGCCTTGATGTAATACCCTTTGGGATTCATTCCAGCAATGAAGGTTCTGGAGTTTGTTCAAAAAATATATTAGCATTATCTTATTACTTTTTATGCCCAAAAGAGTATAAGTCATTTTGTTCCAACATACCCGAATAGTATTACATCCTAAATTGTAAAGATAGTGAATATTTTAATTTAAAATAGAAGGTGAATGATAGGAATAAAGTTCGAATTCGGGACCTTTGCCTTATTCGAATTCGGAACCTTTGCTTTGATACCATGTTAAATCATTACTTATTCCAAAAAGCTTAAGCTTAAGCTGATATAAAATAATGAATTTAATCATTTAATTTATATTTTAATAGTGGGATCACTTCATCTAGGGATTCATGCAAAAAGACGAGAACGCATAAAAACATAATATAAAAATAATAAATTATCTTTGTATTTTTAGGAGTATTTTGTGTTGAAGTTGTTTGTTAATATTTTTGTTTTAAGAAAGAAAACTAAAGGCAGAAAACACAAATTTTAACAAATATGTTTGGAAGGCATTCCATGCACAAAATCAAAGATTCAACGTACATACACCAGTTGTAAAGTCTAACTAAGATACTTCATTTCAACAAACTGCTGGTACTTTTAGATCATGTACGTGGGTGATATTTTCTATGCCTTTGCCAAAAAAACTGTTGGTGCTGGATATTTCTGTGGGTGATGCCTCAGCCACATTACTTTTGGTTGAAGTGACTGTCTTTTTCTCCTCTGCTAGAGTTCTGTTAAATGAGTTGCTCTTTATAGTTGTTATGGAAGCATTCTTACTTCTCTTTCTTTCTTATCGTTTGATAGAATCAAGAGTGGGAAAGGCCCTCCTTAATCCTTTTCCTTGTTTCCCTACTTATTAAAAATTAAACTTTGAGATAAATGTAGCTAGCCTTAATGAAACGTATATTCCTAATATTTTTAGCCGATTAAGATGCAACTGTTTTAGCTCTAAAAGCTAAATTTTGGTAAAATATTACAACTTGCAAGGTCAATGTGTCTTTGTTTCTAATTAAAGTAATTCACTTTAGCTTTCGAGATATGTGGTGATTTAACATGATATTAGATCAAATATTTTGAATACAAACATTGTCTTCGTTATTCACTCCCAATTCAATTAAATATTCGATGTGTTGGGCATCACTTGTTCACTTGTTGAGGAATAGTTTGAGTCCACACGATTGGTAGTACGTTTTTTAAAAATTGAGATTTTAAAAGCCAAACGTTTAACCTTAATCTACTATTTTTGTTGGGTTCGTCTTGCACGTGTTCGTGAGTCATGTCAAATTGACACTTCTAAATATCACGTGTCGGATTAAGGTCTTGTCCAAAAATAGTAGTAAGACTATATATGTTAACTTTAATTCGAAATATTTAATTAAATGAGTGAGACCCCCTCAATTATAACTCACTAATTTCGTATTAGATTCGTGTCGGATAAAAAATTATTAGCACTCCTTGTTACAATAACTTCAATGCAACAAATACAAAGTTTTTTTCCAAACTAAATTGAAGAATATTTTTCAAGTTCAACGCACTATTCTCATATTCATTTTGCGCACATGTTATTTGGAGGAAAACTTTCTTTATCACTAGCTGTTTACCACCAAACCTATAAAATTGTTGAATGTATATCCAAACCAAACCAACTGTACGTGCGCAATTGTTCATAACTTCCGAAACCTTAAAAGTAGTTCAATGTTTGAGCAATCCTTACAAGTAGCAGTGATCGGAGCCGGCATGGCTGGCCTGCTCACCACCCGTGAGCTCAAAAGAGAAGGCCACCGGGTCATAGTCTTCGAGAAAAGCAATTATCTTGGCAGCACCTGGGTTTATGACCCACGCGTCGAAAACGACCTGTTGGGTTTAGACCAAGGTCACGAGATTGTCCATAGCAGCATGTACCGCTCGCTCAAGGTCAACCTTTCGAGGCGGCTCATGGGCTTCTTCGATTACCCATTTTCGCAGAAAGAGGGTGGGGATCCGAGAGAGTTTCCAGGTCACGAGGAGGTTCTCCGGTACCTTGAAGATTTTGCCCGAGATTTCGGGTTGGTTTAGTTGATACGGTTCCGGCACGAAGTGATCCGGGTTGAACGAGTCAATGAAGTGAGTCATGAGTGGGTCATTGAGTCGAGGACTCGGGAAAGTGAGTCAGAGGTGGAGGAGGAGGTGTTTGAGGCCGTGGTTGTCTGTAATGGTCACCACACCGACCCAAGAATTGCCGAGTTTCCAGGCATATTTATTTCTACTTTTATTTGCTGTTTTAATATTAATAGCTCATCTTTTCATTAGAATTTAAAAACAAACAAAAACTACAATCTTGAACATTTTCTTTTTCTAGATGAAGTAATTTTTAGGTATAACTTTGTAAAATGATATGAACTATACATTTATACGCCTTTTTGAGATAAGGGTACTGAACTAGCAAACGTTTCAAACTGTGATATTTACGTTTCAAATTTCAAACGTTTCATTTAAAAGTACTCCGTTAGAATTTGCTGTTAAATCTTACAAAAATTCTCAAAATACCCATGAGGTTTTTTTTTTTTTTTTTTTTTTTTAAAAAAAAAAAATTCATAAAATTTTTCAAAGATTCAGGCATTGGTATTTTTACAAATTTCGTTAAATTTTGACCAAGACCTAAATTCTAACAAGTTTTTTCTAAAAAAAATAAGGGTATTTTGGTATTCCGTTAAGTTTCACTTATTGATGGGTTTGGTTGAATCTCTATATCTAGCCTTTTTTACAATGGATTTTTTCTAAAGAAGAATTTCTTGGGTCCTTGTGTTAGTTTCGGTTATGTTGATTTTTTATTTTTTATTTTTTAGGGAATTTTAGTTAGAACAATTGTATTTGATGATTTTTTTTTTTTAGATACCCACTTCCTCGTTTAACAGGGTTATGGACAAAAGTTTATAAAACCAAAACTGGGATGGATTACTCAATCCGATTAGATTCCTTTGACGCCATTTAACCATTCATCATGAAATTAAAGGCTTAAAATGAACCTTCATCATTTTATTCCCTAATAATTAAAAGTTAGGGTTAAATATACTCTCGTCTCCTCAACAAACAATCATTTTTTTTTATAAAATTTCAACGAATTGATAAGTGTAACACTTAGACGCATCAAACTATCATTTTGTTGCAATTAAGTCATTTTTTTTTACATTTTTTTTCCCTAAAAAGACCCCTATTTTTTAAAAGAACTAAAATCAAACCTTACTCTATGTATTTTAGTATTTAATCAATTTTTTTTTTTATTTTATATAAATTTAATTTTTTTAAAAAATAAAATATAGGTATTTTTAGAATAATAACATAAAATTGTGCAACAAATTAATAGTTTGATGGATCTAAATATTACACATGTCAATTCATAGAGCCTTATAAAAAATAACTGTTAATTGATGGGACTAAAATATATTTAACCCATAAATGAAATCCACTAGTTGAAATCATTACAATGATTATCAATAAATTTTCCCTTCTCCAAGGATCATATATAAATGCTACATGTCCCAATAAGATATACATATTCGGTTTGACCAAAATGATAAAGAAAAATGTCTCATGCACAACAGTTGTGTAACTGTTGTGTATGAGATAAGAGACATGAGATGCGTCTCACGTGAGACCCATGTAGTAGGACTTATGATGTGGGACCTACTCATGTCTCTTGATTCTTACACAAGAGTTGCACAACTGTTGTGCAAGAATCATATCCCCAAACTAATACTACCCTAATTTAGAGAATAAATTATATATTGTTATTAGTTGGCTCTCGATCATCACTTTCATTATTATCATATAATTAATGCATAAAATAAAATAACCTCTTGCTGAAATTCGATCTTATCAATGGCGGACCTATATGGGGGCCAAGGGGCCCTCGCCCCCCAATTCCAAAAATTTTTTCAAAAAATAAATTTAAAAAAAAAAAAAAAATTGCCCTTAATTTTGTTTACTTTTTTAGTTTTGTCCCCTCAAAATTTTTTCTTTCAATTTGGTCCTCCCATATTTGGGAGGCTGGTCCGCCACCGGATCTTATCCTTTGTTTATGTATCGTTCATCATGAAGTCCCTAAGACTAATTGGGCTTGTTTGATAGAATACAAACAGAACAGCATAGTGCTGTTACTGTTCACACTTTTTTTTTTCTTTTTTTTTTTATACTTTCCACCACCAATCAACATTAAAACATTCTCATTTTTTTCACTTTTTATATCACATCAATAATTTTTTATTACTATTTAAATAAAAAAAAATCACTACAATACAAAATTTTTTCACTTTTTTATATAAATTCTTTATATTTTATATCACATCATCATTTTTTACTAATTTCAAAACTAACAACCCACTACCCTGTTCAGTTATGTACATGTCTTTGCCAAACAAGCCCATTATTACGGTTACCCTTCTCTGTTATACTCGAAGGCTTAAAACTAACTTAATCAAACTTCACACTTAATACGTACATACAATAACTATTTTTATTTTTTTTTAAAAAAAATAGTTATTACGAAGATCGAATATAATAACTATTCATATTTTTCAGTTTGATGACCGTACATGAGAGTATAAAATAAAATAAATTTATTATTATTATCATTATTTTAAAAAAAAATGTGAATGAAAACTTAGTCATTTCCATGTGGTCCGGAATTGACTGATTTATAATTCCATGTGGAATTAACTGATTTATTGGAAAAAAAAAACTCAAACTTAATTCCTTCGAGCAATGAAGAATTTTCTGGGAAAGTGTATTCCACATTCACAGAACTTATTACAATCAAAAACATGTTTGAAGAAATTGATTGACTGGAAAAATTGAACAAGAATGGGTCCCATGACACAATGAGTCAAGGTATATATTACGAGTAATGCTACATGTCATACCTATGTCCCTCTTGTATCCCTCTAAAAATGAAGTGGCTTTTAAAATTACCATTGAGCTTATGATTGATCAAAATTAAATTTTGATCACATGATGATTTTAAAAGGCACATCATTTTTAGAGAAACACAAGAGGAACATGCGTATGACATTTAGAATTACTCATATATTACGGCCCAAATTAACTCCAAATTAACAAGCATGGTAGCAACAAGCCAACAATGTCTCTAATATTCCAAAAAACTTTTACATTAATGCATGCTAGAGCAACTAATAATCAAAATTAATTGTAATTGAAAATAACCAATTCGTTTCAACATTCACCTTCATAGATAAAACCATAATAAATTAATTATCTTGTTACATATCCACTTCAAATAACCAATACCATAAAAGAAAGTTCTCCAAACAAATAAATATTTGAATTAAGTAGCTCATAAGGATGTAATCGAGCCGAGCCAGGCCGGGCCGAGCTTTGAATTTCCAGGACTGACTCGTTTATGAAGGTTCCTAATCGAGCCGAGCTCGAGCTCGAGCCAGGCTAAGAAATGCTTGTCCGAGCTCGGCTCACTAGGAGTTTAGCCTAACTTGAACTCGAGCTTGAGCTCGTTTGAAAACAATTAGTCGAGTTGAGCCGGGTACTCGACAGGCTCGACTCGACTCGAGCTTGAAGCATTCCACAGCGTGTAGCCTCGAGACTGAAGCCAACAATGTTCTGGATAGGGTGCGCATACTAGACACGCAACGCCAGCTCCAAACGGCCGGACCTCCTCCTTGGCTTCACCCTCTTCTTTTTCCTCGCCACCAGGAGCTCTCATTTTCTAGGTCTGCATATCTCTCCCTCTCTCTCAGTTTGCATCTCTCTTAGTGTGGAGAAGAAGGTAAAGGTCACCTGGGGATGGCAGGTATATGGCGTGAAGAAGAAAGAAAATAGAAGATAGAAGACGTTTGTAGAAGAGAGAACAGAGAACAGGTGGAAGAAGAAAAGTAGTAGCGTGAAAATACAGAGACGCGTGAATCGAAGCAGTATGTGGAGTGGAGCTCGAGAAGTCAGAGAAGTGACAAGGTGAATCAAAGACGCGTGAAGCAATATGTGGACTAATTGTCTGTTTCCAGGGGCGGAGCCAGCCCCCAAGTTGGGGGGCCAAATTGAAAAAAAAAAATTGGGGGGGCCAAAATTTGAAAAAATAATAAATTTTGGGGTAAAATTTTAATTTTTTTTAAATTTTTTTTAAATTTTTTTTTTTTTTTTGGGGGAGAACCTTGAGGCTTGGGGGGGCCCAGGCCCCCCAAGCCTCAACGTGGCTCCGCCCCTGTCTGTTTCGAATATATTGTCCTTGTGGTAAAACCTGGTAAGTAGGCCATAGGATAAATAGATATGTTGAACACCATGGGCTGAACCTTACCAATGAAATCCTACCATCGATGTGTAAAACAAAAAGGGAAATGCTACACTTACACCCAATTCTTACACCCAACCCTTTACACCCTGATGTGGCAGAGAGATGTGGCATAAAAATAAAATAAAAAATTGCTTTAGATCTCAAACCTCCCACCCGTCCATTTCCACTCTCACCCATCCCTCCCACCCGTTCATTTCCACCTCCCACCCGTCAGTGACGGAGGCGACGTCCCGGTATGGATTCCCGACAGTGAAGGAGACGCCGGTGATGGTGACGAACGGACGGAAGAGGCGGCACGGAGGGTCGACAAACGGACGTCTAGGCCGCGCGAGGTCGCGGCTGGCAGGGATCCGATTTCCCCGGCCAGAACGGCTGGATCGACCGGATCCCCAGGCGGCGCAGGGTCGCGGCTGGCAGGGATCTGATTTCTCCTGCTAGAACGGCCGGATCGACCGGATCCCGGTCGGCTAGCCGGGATCTAGCCCTTCCCCGGCCAGAACGACCGGATCTGGCCGGGATCTGGCACTTTCGCAGCCAGAACGACCGGATTACAGGGTGGGTGGTGCAGGATGGTTCGGGGTGGGCGGGAGTTGGTGCCGGCGTGTTCCGGGCTGGGTGGTGCTGGGTGGTTCGGCGTGTTCCGGGCTGTTCCGGTTTTGTCCGATCTTCCTTTGCCTTTAAGGAAGAAAATGATAAAAATGACAAAATAAAAATAAAAAATCTACGTGGTATTACCACGTCAGGGTGTAAGGGTTGGATGTGGGGAGTTGGGTGTAAGTGTAGCATTTCCCAAACAAAAAATGTACACTTGAGAGTAGGTGAAAAATAAGCTCTACTAGTCCCACGTGAATGAGTCAGATTTTTCCTAAAACAAGATGGGAGGTGTATTGGGTGTGTGACGTTTTCAAATATGAAAGTAAAACATCTGAATCCAACGGTTGAAAATAAAGTGAAAAACTGGAAAAAAAAAAAATTGAAATGTTGGACGGTTAGGATTTGCTTATATTAATCCAACAGTTAAGATTCATCATATTAAAAACTAAAAATACTATATGCAATTATTGCAATATATATATAATCTAAATAGACTAGTATATTAATATGTCAACAATTAATCCATTTTAATTAAAATAATCAACAATTAATCAACTAATCAATAAGTTAGTAATTATAATACATAATGTAAATATAATGTTGCTTAGAAGAAGAAAAAAAAATCTAATTGACATTAATATGTTAATATACACTAACACCTTAATTCTTAGCATATAATTATATAATTAAACATGTTATGGCTTGTTATTAATATTAGCTATTTAGTTATATAGAAAGTATTTACTATTTAGTAACTATTCAATATAGCTATATAGTTATATATATTTAATTAGTTAACAACTTAAGTACTTAACCATTTGTCATAATGTTTCATATAAACCAATATTTGTGTAACTTGTGTTAATTAACTTACCTTTTTTAAAAAAACAAAAAATAGTTAACTTACTTTGTAATACTAAATTAGTATATATTAATTAACTAGCTAGTTTGTATATTAATACTAATATATGCACACATACATACATATATTCATATATATAATATACATAAAAATGTGTTAAGTAACCTATGACTTTTTTTTTTAAATCAAATTAACATGTAGTTAATTATGCTTAGTTAGTAACTTAATATATATTTTATTAACATAGTATTAACCTTCCATAGTAATACTAAGTTAGTATATATTAACTAACTAGTTAGTATGTTAATACTAACACACACACATATATAATATACATAAAAATATTGAGTAACCTATAGTTAATTATGTTGATTTAGTATATGTTAATTAACTAGATAATATGTTAGTTTATGAACTAACTAGTTAGTAAGTTAGATAATACACGCATATTTCTCAATTACTAATATACATACTTAAATGTATATAACTCATTTTGATTAACATATTCTCATATATTAAATGAGCTAGCTAGGCTCGCGAGCCCATAGACGAGTCGGGCGAGCGGGTTAAGTCGAGCTTTAAACGAGCTAGACTCGCGAGCCCCTATCGAGTTTTATCGAGCGAGTCGGGTATGTATCACTTACTAATCGAGCGGGTTTCAACAGTAACGAGCGGGTTTGTACAGTACCGAGCTTGAGTTCGGATCGAATTTAACCGGGCGGGTATCGAGCGAGTTGTCGGACGGACTGGCTTATTTACCTCCCTAGTAACTCATGTAACTCCATTGAAAAACTTGACATTTGACGAAAATATAAAACCTTGGGAAAAATAAAAATAAACTGCAAACTTAAGATGCGTCATGAGTAGTGTTTTGTTGAGCACAATGAAGCTAATGAACGTTCGTTCGAAAAGAATAAAAAATATGAACGAAAGCGAGGGATATCTGGGTTTCTGCACATTTCTTGATCGACTGAGACATAGGCTTGATCGATCAAGTTTGAAAGGCCTAGATTTAGGTGGGAAAAAGATCAATGATTCAGATCAAAAGGTGAAAATCTCGATCAATCAACCGAGCAAAGGGCATTTCCATGTGTTGAATTTTCAAGGGAAGAGATAGGTGAGACGTGACAAGCATTTATTGGGGCCGAAGAAAAAAAAGCATGCTCGATCAACCAAGCCACGTCATGATCAAACGTTTGGATAATTTGGAATCTTTCAGTCCCCTGAGGGAATTAATTTCTTTTTTTTTTTTTTTTTTTTGAACAAATCGAATCATTCTTCATAAATCATCAAATAGCTAGTGATCCAATAATTAGGATCTAGGGACAATCTGTTCCCTAAGAACAACATCAGAAATACAACTGGGAGTCTCTTCCAACCACACACGATCTAAACAAAAGCCAGAAGCCTCCTTTGCGAGGCCGTGTGCTGCATAATTTAATTCTCTAGGAGCATAAACAAAACGGATAGATTGGAAAAAGTGAAGCTCCCTCTTAATAGCCTCTACAAAATGCCCAAGTCGAGAAAGATAAGGAGGGTTAGAGTTTATTTCTTTGACGACGTTCAAAGCATCCCCTTCCATAATGACATCCCGAAACCCAGCTTCTTTGCAGAACACAACTGCCTCCAGTGCTGCACACATCTCAGCAGTATCCGGCGTAAAAGATTGCCTCCTATATAAACATTTGGCCCCCACAACTTTCCCTGCATAGTCCCGAGCCATAACTCCAATACCAATACAACCCAATGAATTATTGATAGATGCATCCCAATTAATTTTAATAGAACCAGGAAAAGGAGGTTGCCAACCTTTGGGAGAATCCTTTACCTCTACTTCTGTTTCCCTAGACAGTAACGATGAAATACTAGCTTGAAAATCATCAAGGCCAGCCTTAGCTTGTTGCACCACAGTAGAGGGATGTATCCATTTCGTATCAAAAACAATTTTGTTTCTTCTGAACCAAATTCTCTGACACAAGAAAGCCATCAGCACCAAGTCTTCATTGCACAGCCTATCAGAGAATATCTGAACAGTTGCTGAAAGGATGTTCCAATGAAACTGCTCTTCTGGAAAATCCGTTGACCGCACCCCCAAATATCTTGTGCAGCTGGGCAACTCCAAAGGGCGTGGAGAACGTCTTCGTCTTCTATTAGGCAGCAGGGGCATGTTTTTGAGTCAACAACTCTTTTTAGGAATAAATTAGACTTTGTGGGAAGAATATTTCTGCTAGCCCTCCACAAAAACATCTTCACAGAATTTGGAGCTTTTAGTGACCAAATATCCTGCCAATAGCCATCTCTTTTCACTGGATTTGAACACTCACCTTTGCTTTTTTGATGCAGCTCCATGCAGAGGTGATAAGCGCTTTGGACTGAAAAAAGCCCTGATTTAGTGCCCAGCCAGATAAGACGATCAATAAGAAAAACCGGACTTAAGGGAATATTTAAGACCTTTGTCGCCTCCTCCTCACTAAGCACTTCCCTCACGAGATCCGAATTCCACTCCTTCCTGTTAAAATCAATAAGAGTAGCAACTCTTGTCTCCGCTGGCAGACTGCTAATTTGAGATTGAATAGCATAGGAAGATGGACTATGCACCCATCTGTCACCCCAAATCTTAATCTTCTTTCCATCTCCCACCCGCCAAAGAGACCCCTGTATAATAAGCTCTTTTGCATATAACAAGCTTCTCCAAGCAAAGGAAGGCCGGTTCCCCAACGATGCCTCCAAAAAAGAGGAGTTCTCATAGTATTTGGCTTCGAAAATTTTTGCCGTGAGAGAAACTGGATTTTGAAGAAGCCGCCATCCTTGCTTAGCTAACAGTGCCTTGTTAAACAAGACCAGATCTCTGAATCCCAAACCCCCTTCTAATTTTGCACATCCCATTTTCTCCCAACTCAGCCAAGCTATTTTCGAGTTCTTTGAAATATGACCCCACCAGAAACGTTGCATCATGCTGTTTATCTCTCTGCACAGGGTGATAGGAAGTTGGAACACACTCATGCTGTACGTAGGAATGGCTTGGATCACTGCCTTAAGTAGAATTTCTTTCCCCGCCTGTGACAGAAACTTGACCTTCCAATCCTGTAGCTTCTTCCAAATTCTGTCTTTTATATTATTGAAAGCTTGGACCCGAGATTTCCCAACAAGGCATGGCAAGCCAAGATAGGTATCTATACGGTTAGCCTCTGTAAGCCCAGATAAAGATAAGATTTCCTCCCTCTTTTCCGCACTAGTATTCCGGCTGAAAAAAATAGCTGTTTTTTGTATATTGAGCTTCTGTCCCGACCCTGCCTCATAAATGCCCAGAATTCTAAATAAACGTCTCCATTCAACAGAATTAGCCTTACAGAAAACCATGCTGTCATCTGCAAAGAACAGATGGCTAAGCCTCGGCCCTCTCTTTGATGTGGGAACCCCTGTGAGCACCCCTGTATTAACTGCTTGTTGAATGAGGGAACTTAAAGATTCAGCACAAATCAAGAAAAGATAGGGGGAGATGGGGTCCCCCTGTCTGATACCACGGGTTAGTTTAATATGACCCACCGGCTTCCCATTTACGACCACAGAGTAGGAAACAGATCGAACACAAACCATTACCAACCGAATCCACCTAGCATCAAAACCCAACTTGCTCATCATAGCTTCAAGAAAATTCCATTCCACCCTGTCATAGGCTTTGCTCATGTCCAATTTTAGGCCCATATATCCCACTTTACTCCACATCCGGGTTTGCATAGTATGCATTGTTTTATAAGCCGCCAAAATGTTATCTGTTATTAGTCTGCCTGGAATAAAAGCGCTCTGGGAGCTAGAAATGATAACTGGCAATACACCTTTGAGTCTATTAGCCAAGACCTTAGAAATAATCTTGTATAAAACATTACAAAGGCTAATAGAGCGGAAATCAGTAACACAAACAGGGTTGGGAACTTTTGGGATCAAGGCGATATTAGTCGCATTGATCTTTTCATCTAAAATACCTATCTGAAAGAAATGGAGGACTGCATCACACACCTCATTTTGTATTGTTTCCCAATTTTGTTGGAAAAAACAGGCTGGAAAACCATCCGGACCGGGCGCTTTCATAGGAGCCATTTGTTGAAGGGCATCAAAGATCTCTGAAAATCATCTCCCAAAAATCATCCTCTCAATCTGATTAGATTCATTTAGCACTATTTAATCTTTCATCATGAAATTGAAAGCCTAAAATGAAACCCTTCATCATTTATTTGGACCAATCTCATAATCCCTAAAAATTAAAAATTAAGGCCTATAAATGAAATCTACTAGTCGAAATCATTACAATGATTATCAAAATATTTCATCTTCTCCAAGGATCATAAATTCTACATGTCCCAGGACAATATACATATACAGTCTTACCAAAATAATTCCTTAACGGCGTATGTTATTTCGAACACAAAACCTATTGTTATTTGTGTTATTTCAAATGCTAAAAGCCTTGTTTTATCTATCATGGAATATTTGAGTTATATTTTAGGTGATACTAATTTTATATATAAAGATGCCGCTCAATTTATTGGACAACTTGTTATATTTCATTTTGTTAAAGTGTTCTACATCGTTAAGATTTCTTTCACCTAGACACTTTATAAGTCATGTTATCCCCTCTTCTCTCAAGGCGTCTTTTGAGAGTAAATTGGGCCCATGAACTTTAACGTGGTATCAGAGCTACAAGTTTCTTGTGATGATAGGTCTGTCCCTCTTGTTGTTGTTCACGTGTTTGGCCATTAGTTGCCACACGTGTGACGCGTGTTAAAGTGTCCTACATCGCTAAAATTTCCTTCAATGAGCATTTTATAAGTTATGGTGTCCTCTCCTCTCTTAATGTGTCTTTGAGACCGATTGTGTCCATGAACTTTAACACATTTTTACTTGAATTTATATCTCTCTCTCTCTCCACTTCAAGAGATAATATATAATTATATATATCGTCAGATGCACCCTCATTAGTGATGACTGCATCTATTTAAATGTTACTTTTTTTGATGAGTAAGTAACAGTGTGGATAGCTTTTGCTACTGGTTAACAAATCCTGAAATAATGGATCTTTTTAAATTATTTATTAAAATTTGAAAAAATTAGGACAGGTGATTATAAGATACTACTTATAAGATTCATCTGACTGGATAAAAGGACAACCTAATTTTTATTTGGTCAAATGGATTCTATAAATTTTTTCTCAAATTCAGATAGATAATTTGAGAAGATTTTATTCGAAATAATCTTATTTTGCATTGTGTGTAGTATATATATATATATATATAATTAGAAAAAATACCTTTAATGTTGATGTGTAGATCAAAATCCAACCAGTCATTCATTTATTTAGCAATACACTATTAAACAGAGACATAAAACTCTTCAACTACTTTCATATATATTAATTGTCAATATAAGCTACATAAATTTGAGCAAAACAATAAAAAAACACAATTAAACAGAGAAATAAAACATAAAATAAATCTGTCCAAACATTTGCTCAATACATCATGTAATCTAAATATCCAGGAGAATGGTCCACTAAAGCAGCCAAAATATGTCGAAATAGCCCTTCAACAGCCATCGTCCTCATCCTCATCTGGATTGTTACTTGCCCAATCAAAATGTATTCAATACATTTTGTATGATATCTTATAAAAAATTAAAAAAGTAATAAATAAATAAGGGGATTTAAGTTGGGATTGCCAGCCCATGAGATCAAAATGGGGTGGGCGCCCATCAGTTGGTAGCCCAACCGTTGGCGTCTGTGTATGAGTGGAAGTTTGTTGACTTTTGAATTATATATATATATATATATATATATATATATATAGAGAAATGATCCATATACTCATTTCTCACAACAGTCTCACAACAAGCTGACGTGGCTGGTAATATTTTATTATTTTTTTACAAAGAGAAATGATCCCTACACTCATTTCTCACAACAGCTCCACAACAAGCTGACGTGGCTGGTAGTATTTTATTATTTTTTTACAAAAAGAAAACAAAACAAAACAAAAAAAGTAAAAAATATTACCAGCCACATCAGCTTGTTGTGGGGCTGTTGTGAGAAATGAGTGTATGGATCATTTCTCTTTTACAAAAAGAAAACAAACAAAACAAAAAAAATAATAAAATATTACCAGCCACGTCAGCTTGTTGTGAGGCTGTTGTGAAAAATGAGTGTATGAATCATTTCTCATATATATATATATATATATTTACGTGTTAGATGACGTGGCAATTCATTAGTTTTGGACAAAAAAATAAAAAGATGTACTATTTTCGTCTTTTTTCGAAACATAGATACCTCATATGAAAAAAAATAAAAAAAATAAAAAAATAAAAAAATAAAAAAACTTAAGAGATAAAAAATAAAGTTGTGAAATTAAGTATTTAATTCAAATTGAAAAAAAAAAAAAAAAAAGGGGAAAAAACGTCCAAACCCACACGCACACTGACTGAGCAAAGGCGTCAAGTCTCTGTTCAAAGGGGGAAAAACGTCCAAACCCACACGCACACTGACTGAGCAAACAAACCAGGCGTCAAGTCTCTGTTTCAAGGGGGAAAAACGTCCAAACCCACACGCACACTGACTGAGCAAACAAACCAGGCGTCAAGTCTCTGTTTCTTTATGTAGAACACCTCTGTTCACGCCTTCCCCAGAAAGAGGCTAACTTTTATTGCTCACTTTGCCGCCCATTTGTTGCTGACTTGCTGTCAATGACATCGGAGACTTGCTCACTACATTATCCTATGTCCTCCGAAAGCGCAACCATATATATATTGGACAATAATCCTGTACGTCCAGTAACTCGTTCACTTTTATGAATACGAGAAGTGGAGAAGACCTTTCAGAAGTTCTTGGATATTGCTTAAAAGGACGGCACGTCCATCTTGCTCTCACGCTAACACTCGTCACTCATGTACTCAGGTGCCGAGTTTCTCCTCAAACCCGTTTTCCCACGTGAGATTTCTGGTTCATTACACCTGGTTTTGTTATTTTTCTTGTTTATCTCATGGGTGTGCAAGAAATTCAAGCTGGGTCGTGGTGAAGGTCCAGAGGGAAGGTTTAAAAGCACCAGGTTTTTTTACCATAAACAGACTCTAATTTGTAGTTTATGTGTTTCTGTGTTTAGTCTTGTCTTATGTTTGTTGAATTACTTTTTTTGGTATAGAAATAGTTGGTCTGATGAAGGGTTAGTGACCCTTTTTGATTTGGCGCTAAGAACACTCGCTTGGGGGGCACTTTGTGTCTACTTCCGTACCCAATTGTTTGATTCGGGTGAACCAAAATACCCGTTTTTATTGAGAGTTTGGTGGGGTTTCTACCTCTCCATTTCTTGTTACTGCCTTGTTATAGACATTGTCCTTTATAGAAAGCATGTTAAATTAGTATCCGTTCAGTATTTTGTTTCCGATGTCTTCTCTGTTGTCACGGGTTTGTTTTTCTGTTACGTGGGGTTTTCCGGTAAGAATGAGGGTACTGAAGATACCCTTCTCGAGGAACCTCTTTTGAATGGTGATTCTAGTGAAAGTAATGAAGCTGAGTCAAGTAAGTGTAAAGGGAGTGAAACTGTAACCCCTTATTCGAATGCTGGAATTTTCAGCATTCTCACTTTCTCTTGGGTGGGTCCTTTGATTGCTATTGGCAATAAGAAGACGTTAGACCTTGAGGATGTTCCTCAACTCGCCCCCGGTGATAGGGTAGATGGGATCTTTCCAACTTTTCGAAATAAGCTTGAGGCAGAGTGCGGTAAAATTAATGCAGTGACCACACGGAAGCTGGTGAAGGTATTGATCTCCTCGGTATGGAAAGAGATTCTTTTGACAGGCCTTCTTGAGATTATGTCCGCATTGGCTTCCTCTGTCGGTCCATATCTTATTAACACATTTGTTCAATACCTCAACGGGCGGAGAGAGTTCAAGAATGAGGGCTATGTTCTGGTTTCAGTGTTTTTTGCAGCAAAAATTGTGCAGTGCCTGTCGCAGATACAGTTATCCTTTAGGCTGCAACAGATTGAATTAAGAGTCCGATCAGTATTGGTCACCATGATCTATGATAAAACTCTGACCCTTTCATGGCAGTCGAAACAGTGCCACACCACTGGCGAGATGATCAATTTCATGGCCATTGATGCAGAGAAGGTAGGTGACTTCAGTTGGTATGTGAATAATGCATGGATGGTCCTTGTGCAAGTTCCCATTGTACTGTTAATTTTGTATAGAAATCTTGGACTTGCTTCAATCGTGGCTTTTATTGCAACTGTACTTTTTATGTCGGCAAATATTCCCTTGACAAAATTAGAAGAGAAGTTTCAGGACAAGATAATGGAGTCAAAAGATAGAAGAATGAAGGCAATGTCGGAGATTTTAAGGAACATGAGAATTCTTAAGCTTCAAGGATGGGAGATGAAGTTTTTATCTAAAATTATGGGTCTCAGGGAGATAGAGACGGGGTGGTTGAAAAAGTTTGTCTATACTTCGGCGTTGACCACATTTGTCTTCTGCAGTGCCTCCACATTTGTGTCTGTGGCTACTTTTGGTGCCTGTATGGTGATGGAGATCCCACTTGAGTCGGGAAAGATCTTATCCGCACTTGCAACCTTTGAAATTCTTCAGGAGGCCATATTTAATCTTCCTCAAACAATCTCAATGATTGTTCAAACTAAAGTGTCCCTCAATCGAATTGCATCGTTCCTTTGTCTTGATGACTTGCAGTCTGATGTTATAGAGAAGCTTCCAAGAGGTAGTTCTAATACAGCAATAGAGATTATTGATGGGAATTTCTCTTGGGAATTATCTTCCCCTAATCCAACATTAAAAGATATAAATTTCAAAGTGCAACATGGCATGAGGGTTGCTGTTTGTGGGACTGTTGGCTCAGGCAAGTCAAGTTTGCTCTCCTGTATCCTGGGAGAAGTACCCAAGATATCTGGAACCATTAAGTTGTGTGGGACAAAGACCTATGTTCCTCAGTCCCCATGGTTACAAAGTGGCAAGATAGAAGAGAACATATTGTTTGGCAAGGAGATGGAAATAGAAAGGTATAATGGGGTCCTTGAAGCGTGTTCCTTGAAGAAGGACCTGGAAATTCTCTCGTTTGGGGATCAGACAATCATTGGTGAGAGGGGAATCAATTTGAGTGGTGGGCAAAAGCAAAGAATCCAAATTGCTCGTGCTTTATACCAAGATGCTGATATTTATCTGTTTGATGATCCTTTTAGTGCTGTTGATACTCATACAGGATCCCACCTTTTTAAGGTAATTTATTTCCTATATATTCTAATACCCTTATGTTCAGCGTACTTGAACATAGTTTTTTGTCATAATAAATTAAGCAAGCAAGTAGAGAAAAAAAAAATGAAATAAATAAACTACGCATGTTAGGACACAATATTTACTTGATTTAGCACAATGTTGTATGTTTACAGGCTGAGATAATTAGGAAAAGATTTTACTAACAAAAGATGCGAGTTTAAGAATGTATAAGACACTCAAAATTTTAGGTCCTAATGCACCTTAAGATACAAGGCTATTCCTCACACGAGGCACTCCTTTTTCTTGGAGGAGTAAGGTTTCTTTGAGAGTGACGTTCTTTACTTGGTCGGCTTTTTTAGGAAAGATCCTCACAATGGATAACCAAAAGAAGTGGTATGTCATTGCGATTGATTAGTGTTGTATGTGTAAGAAGAGTGAGGAGTCAGTGAATCACATTTTACTCCATTGTGAGATTGCTAATGATTTATGGAATACTATGCTCAGTCGTGTAAGGCGAACTTGGGTTATGCTTAAACGAGTGGTAGACCTATTCGCTTGCTAGAGAGGCAACTTGGTAGGCTTTAGAATGCTGCAGTGTGGAGGATGGTTTTCTTTGGAAGGGAAAGAAATGGTTAGAGTTTCAAAGACCGTAAGCGGACGGTGGTAAAATTAAAAGCTTTTTTTTTTTTTTCAAGACACTTTATTACTGAACAACTGCCTTTGATTTTAAAGTTTCCAGCTTTCATGTTTTTCTTCCTTTTTTCTTCTTCTAGTTAAGTGTATCTCTTTACTTGGATTGCAGCTTTGTGCTTTGTTTTAATAAATTTGTGATTACCTATTAAAAACAAGCCCCCACCTTGCTCAAAAACTGAATGGGATTGAAGTCTCCAATTAGACCAAAACTCCAAATGGACTAAAGCACCCAAATGGGTTGAAGCTCCTATTTTGACCAAAGCCTGTATTTGGATTGAAGTCACCAAACCCTTGATACTAATGTACATAACTGAAAATTAAGGACATATTCAACACATTTTGTTGAGTTTTGTTTTCTGTGGTTGTTGGATAACATGTTTTGAAGTATATCTTCTTGTATATGGCAGGAATGTATGCTGGGCCTTTTGAGTTCAAAGACAGTGATTTATGTTACTCATCAAGTAGAGTTCTTACCTGCTGCTGACCTTATCTTGGTAGGCCATTTAAATGTAGTTTCTTTCCGGCTTTTAATTGATGAACTCAACTTATGGATAGATTCTTCCCCAGCTCTTTATCTGTGAACTCAACTTATCAATTGCTGTCAGGTAATGAAAGATGGAAGGATTACTCAAGCTGGAAAGTACTATGATATTCTTAATTTAGGAACAGATATTATGGAACTTGTGGGAGCGCACGAGAAAGCTTTATCGACTCTTGAAAGTACAAGTATGGGCAAGGAAGATGGGAATATGGCCATTGCTAATGGGGTTGTTCTCAAACAAGAAAATAAAGATGTTCAAGATGGTAAAACAGATGACATAGTTGGGTCAAAAGGACAGATTATCCAAGAAGAAGAGAGAAATAAAGGTAAAGTTGGGTTTTGGGTCTATTGGAAATATATCACCATGGCCTACGGAGGAGCTCTTGTGCCCTTTATATTACTGGCACATATTCTCATTCAACTCGAAATTGGAAGCAGCTACTGGATGGCCTGGGCAAGCCCTGTCTCTCAAAACGAGAAACCTGTGGTTGGTACCTCTACCCTAATAATTGTCTATGTAGCTTTGGCCATTGGAGGTTCTTTTTGTGTCCTCGTGAAAACCGCGCTTCTTGTAACGGCTGGGTACAAGACAGCCACTTTATTCTTCAATAAAATGCATTTATGCATTTTCTGTGCTCCCATGTCATTTTTTGATTCCACTCCAAGTGCCCGAATCCTAGACAGAGTAAGTGGAGAAATGGTGCTCCTTTATTGGGTGCTTAACCATTCCAAATGCCCTCTTCTTTAGATTAAGCAATTCCTTTCCCTCTCTCTCTCTCTCTCTCTCTCACACACACACACACACACACACACACACTCATCCTTTCAGATAAAAATAATTGGTGACAAAAAATATTACAAAACTAACTGTATGTTTCCTTGCAGGCTTCCTGTGACCAAAGTGCAGTGGAGGAGAGCATTCCATACCAACTTGACTCATTTGCCTTCTCGATGATCTATCTCCTTGGAATTATTGCAGTAATGTCTAAAGTTGCAACATGGCAGGTTCTCATCATTTTTGTCCCAGTGATTGGAACATGTATCTGGTATCAGGTATACACTCTTACTTGGTTAGAATTTTGTCTTATATATTACGTTGAAATATGGCTTATGACATTTCAGACAAATTAAATGATATCACCATATGTTCATTATATTGGATTCTTTCCGCTTCATACTTTCAACATGCTAAGAACTCTTTATAGTTTAAATTGATCAAAAAAATTAATTTAATCGCTTTATTAATATTTTAACACACTTTTTCATGCGGATCCAAACTCCCTGTCAATGTTGAGTGGGCCTAACATGATGATGCAGTTGATCGCACGACCAACCTCAAACCACAAATACCTGCAAAAGAGGTAGAGAATGGGATCAAGGGCTTGTTGGGGGTGTTGGCAGGGGATACCTTCAATGCTCAAGTTAGCAGAGGGTCTCTGAATTTCTCTGAGCGAGAGGTAGCTAGGAGAAAAGGAGAACGAAAGAGTAATGGAGTATAGTAGTGTGTGCACTTGGAATGGTTGCCTTCTTTTTTTCTTTTTTTTTTTTTTTTTTTTTTGTGGGGGGTGTTTTTTCCCCATACGGACTTAGCCAAGTGTAGTCCTTTGATAGGGTGCAGCCCTAGCTAGGCATGGCATTTAATTCGCATCCTCTATTGAGGTATGTTCTTTGCCGGGGGTCATTCGTAGGTGAGGTACAGTCCTGGCAAAGTAGTGAGCATCGAATTCCTTACCTCTTGGCAGGTTACTACGACTATTATCAGACCTCATGTAGTGCTACTTCCCTAATTTCTTATCGGGAATAATGGGATAGTAATGATGAGGTGGCAGAAGCTATCCTTTGTGCCACGTCTCTCATTATTATCTGAGGAGCTAGCTAGTTCGTTCGCTTGGCCCACCGAAGTTTGTGGTTTTTGGGCCTGACTGCCTAACCCAGGTCTGCATTCTCGACTCGGGATTGATTGGGTGTAGAATTGGGAAATCGGTTGCCCCCTATTCCCATTTCAGACTTATTCATCTAGTTGGGCAACAGGAATTCCTCTTGCCCACCCGACCTCTTTGAATTGTGGTGGTTTTACCTTCGGAGTTGTAGGGGCATTTAAAGTGATGTCTGATAGCTATTGCTTCACCTTCAGGAATCAGAACCATGTGGACGAATTTGGATTGATGGTTGGAATTTCAAAAGTCGGACCTTTAGGATTTCAAGGATGCAAAAAGGACAGGACGCGAGCCTAGCTAGGCGTGGCATTTCATTCACATCCTCTAGTGAGGTACGTCTTTTGCCACGTTTTGCTCGTTGGTAACATACAATCTTAGTAGAGTAGTGGCGCCAAATTCTTTGGAGGCTGCAGTTGTTATCAGACGGCATGTAGTGATTGGTAAGTAAAGGGCATTGCTTGATTCCTTGCCAGGAATAACATGACAGTTGTAATGAGGCGGCTAAGCAGCTATCCTCTATGCCACGTCGTTCATTGTTATCTAAGCAGCTAGCTAGTTGGTTCGCTTGACCCATCGGGGTCCGTGGTTTGGGCCCAACTTCCCTGCCTAGATATGCATTCTCTGCTTGGGATTGGTCAAGTGGATACTTGGTATATCAAAACACATTGAATTTCAATGTTGAATGGATGGTGAAGTGGTGGATTCCAAACTCATGACTATCTACTTTGACGCTACGTAGAAACAAACACAACAGAATATGTTGACTAAGCAACATATATTTAAAAACTCAACCCATGTTAGAAACAAAATCTCTTTACAATCTCCCCTCTCCACCAATCGTATGAAGAGTTTAAAACACATCCATCAGACCTAATTTCAATTGTAATATGATAATGTATTATAAGGTTTTCATGTAGAGAGATGTGTTCTCACAAAGCTTATAATCATGCAGCAATATTATATTCCTTCAGTCCGAGAACTAACAAGATTAGTTCGAGTGTGCAAAGCTCCAGGAATACAACATTTTTCTGAAACAATTTCAGGCTCAACAACCATAAGGAGTTTTGATGAAGAATCAAGATTTAGTGACACAAATATGAAACTCATAGATGCGTATTCTCGGCCAAGGTTCCATACTGCCGGTGCAATGCAATGGCTGAGTTTTCGCTTGGATATGTTATCTTCTATCACATTCCTTTTCTCCTTGGTTTTCTTGATCTCTGTTCCAGAGGGGGTCATTGATCCAAGTAAGTAATTCCCATCTGGTGTCTTACAAACGATTTTTCTTGCTCTTTATTTAGTTTCATAAAGGAGCATATATAATACATTTGACTTATCTTTTTGATTATTTTTTTTTTTGGGGGGGGGTGTTTCCTTTTTCCCTAAAGGCATTGCGGGCTTAGGTGTGACATATGGACTTCATTTGAACATGTTACAAGCCTGGGTAATATGGAATCTTTGCCAAATGGAGAACACAATGATATCAGTAGAGAGAATACTTCAATACACTTGTATTCCAAGTGAGTCTCCGCTTTTGATAGAAGAAAACCAGCCAGATTGTTCTTGGCCGTCACATGGAGAAGTTGATATTCGTGATTTGCAAGTACTTTCAGTTCTTAGTTTTTTATATTTGTGATGTTGGGTTATGAATTTTATGCAATGTATATTAAAAAATGATAATGTGTCGAATGTAGGTACGGTATGCACCACACATGCCCCTTGTATTGCAAGGTCTAACATGCACTTTCCTCGGAGGAAGGAAAACTGGCATTGTAGGGAGAACAGGCAGTGGTAAATCAACTCTAGTACAAGCACTTTTTCGAATTGTTGAACCTGCGGCTGGACAGATAATTATAGATGGCATTAACATCTCCTTCATTGGACTGCATGATTTGCGGTCTAGACTAAGCATTATCCCTCAGGATCCAACCATGTTTGAAGGGACTGTACGAACCAACCTGGATCCACTTGAAGAGTATACAGACAAACTAATTTGGGAGGTGGGTTGGTTTCTTTCTTTGGTAGTTGAAGAATGTTTGGATTGTGCTTTTGTTTTCTGTTCTCTAACACAAATACATTACCAAAGAACACAAAACAATTCTAAAAACACAAAAAACAATTTTTGTCTTTATATCACATCAAATTACTTTTTCATACAAAAAAACATATATTCCTCATAATCAGACATGCACAGCTTTTAGGATTTGTAATCATTTGTTGTACCTGCTTATTCTATTTATTATCTGTTGGGTTTTATTTGTTACCCCTAATTGCTTAGGCTTTGGATAAGTGTCAACTTGGAGATGAAGTTAGGAAGAAAGAAGGAAAACTTGATTCCGCAGGTTCATCTTTTCAGCTTCTCTAGTGTAGAGGTTATGTAGAATATCTCAAAAAATTGTGGAAATTTATTGCTTATATTTATATGGGTGCTGCAGTTAGTGAGAATGGAGAGAATTGGAGTGTGGGTCAAAGACAGATGGTCTGCCTTGGCCGTGTGCTACTCAAGAAAAGTAAGATATTGGTGCTTGATGAAGCCACTGCATCCGTCGATACAGCTACGGATAATCTGATTCAGCAAACGCTGAGGCAATATTTTTCCAACTGTACAGTCATCACCATTGCACATCGGATAACGTCTGTTCTTGATAGTGATACAGTTATACTTCTAAGTAATGGTTAGTATGACCATCTGATTTCATCATAATCTTGTTGTTTCTGTTCCCGATAGTATTTTCATGCATAGAATGATTTCATCATAATCCTTTAGTTTAGCAGATTTCTTTCAATTCTTGTTGCAGGGCTTATCGAGGAATGTGATTCTCCAAAAAGATTGCTAGATAACAAGTCATCTGCTTTTGCTCAACTTGTGGCAGAGTATACTGTGAGGTCAAATTTCAGTGTCGAAGACTTAAGTAGATGACCTTAGTTAGGTACCATTCAATTGTCCCACATTTCTTGACAACGAAGAAAATCCAGCGGCTTTATGATCGATCTTGTTTGATTGAACCATGCTGAAACATAATTATTGAGATTTTGGTATCTAGTTAGTGGTTGCTGCTGCTGTGTTATGGCATATTCTACCAACAGATGATGTGCTCTTGGTATTTTTCAGTTAATGATAGATGTTGTCTCATGTTTAATCAGTATGCTATCGAATGGTAGGTTATATGTAACAGTTGAGCACCCTGATTCTCTCTCTTATCACTAAAACTCTCTGTTTTTTCCTGTCCTAAACCTAAGTCTTTTGTTCCTACATCAAACCACCCACCTGCTTGGACACATGCAATCTTACTGCCCCATCAATCCTAAAAAAATATCATTATTTTTTATTTGTCACAATAGTGTGTTTGTCACAATAAAAAAAAAAAAAAAAAAAATCTTTTAAAATTAATTAAAAAAATTACAAAAATAATAAAACTTAAAAAAAAAAAATGTAAAAAAGAAAAAGAAGAAGGTGGCTGAGCCACCCCCTTGGCCACCATGAGGGTGGTCGGCCAACCCCATGGTGGCCAAGGGCCACCCCTATGACAGAAGAGAAAAATAAATAAAAAAAAAAAAATTCAGGGGTTTTGGCCCTTAGGTGTGGTTCGGCCACCCCATAGGTAAACTCTTTAATTTTTTTTTAGAGGGTTTTGACCTTTAGATGTGGCCGAACCATCCCCAAGGGCCAAAACCCATGATTTTTTTTTTTTTTTTTTTTTTTTTTTTTTTTTTTATCAATTTTTAAAGATTTTTTATTTTTTTATACTACAACACGTGTCAACCCTCAAGGGTTGACACGTGGCGGGCCGTTAGTTTTTGGACAGAGAACTTAACCGAGATAGTAATTCGGTCATTTCTCAAAATTGAGGTATCATCTATAATGCGAACTAAAACTCAGGGACTAAAAAAAATAAAGTTTTCAAAACTCAATGACCAAAAAGGTGTTTAACCCTAAATTTTTACAAAATGACACCAATATATACGAAATTAAACGAGCACCGATTAATATTGTTAGGACGTTGTTCTACCATATTTTTACATTTCTCTATATAAAGAAATTGATAACCATACGTTTAAGTCGGTTCAATTCGATTAACCAATAAAATAAAAACTATACCAATTAACCGAACTGAGCCAACGTTGGTGTAAATTTTTTATTTCGAATATCGACAGCCGAAAGTTGGTAGAGGCAGTACAAAGTCAGTGACAGTTTAGTGATGATCTGTAGGTGGTGATCGGTAGGTGGTAAACGAATATTTTGCCCACCGTGGCCCTAGTAGCTGCTCGACGTGAAACACAAGAAGAAAGAAACAACTTCGTTTATTTTCTTACATTTTGTTTCTTTCTAGTGTTAAAACAGTGGTCTACTTATGTCCACCAATATATATAGGAAAAGCTTTGATAAGGTTGTCGCTTTTTTGCTTTTGTTTTCTCTATCTGCTTTATCGTTGGCTAAAACAAGAGCAATACATTCTCTGGCAACGGGGTATACAACTCAGAAAATGGATCCTCTCCATTTTATTTTTTCTAGACCATTTTACTCTTCTCGAAATCACTAACCGGCTGAAATGGAGAGGATCCTTCTTCGTACAGCTCATGCAATACAGAATCTTATAATTTAATGCTCCGATTGTTTTTATATAAAATGTTTTCGTCGTGTTTTCAGAAAAAAATGATTTTCTTGAAATGATTTTTCGGCGTTTGGCTCGTACGAAAAAATTACCAACGGCGAAAAGCCATCGGTGATGAAATTCCAACGATTGTGGTCGAAATCCGGCAGCACTAGTTAGATTCCGTCTCCGACTGGCAAAATTCTGGCCATTTGTGCCGGAATCTAGCATCTTGCAGCCAGAATCTAGATGTATCGGCCAGATTTGTCCGTCTACTATTGCCAGATTCCGACAACAAGGCCAGAATCCGGTGCAGTTGGCTAGATTTCAGCACCGGCAGGCCCAGATTCCAGTAGATTCGATGATATTGACCGGAATCCGACAAAATTCTGGCGAGAGTGGCCGGAATTCGACAGCCATTGACACCGAATTCTGGTGCCTTGATCCCAAAATTCGGAAACTTTTGGTGCAAATTCGAGCCGCCAACAAACTCCAATGTCCGGCAGTGGCAAATTTCTACGAACGTTTGTGCAAGAATGAAGAGTTTAAATTAAAATCGTAAATCGTTTTTCAAAAATTAAAGAGGCTTTTTCGGTCAAACTAAAAATGATTTCTGTAAACCATTATTTTTTGTTGCACCAAAGACCGAAAAATATTGAAAATATATTTCAAAAAATATTTACACACAAACAAACGGAGCATAAAAAGATAAAGGGAAAGAGATAAAGATTGAGGTAGTTCAGCATAAGGCCTACATGTGTACATTAAGCCTTATAGACTACGGGTCCGTTTGAGTTTGTGATTTCAAAAAGTGCGATTTTAAAATGTGCGATTTGAAAAAGTGATTTTTAAAAACGTAGTTAAACGTTTGGCAAAATCGTAGTTTGGCCTTTAAAATCGCAGGTTAGCCTTTTAAAATATTGCGTTTTTTTTTTTTTTTTTTTAAAAAAAACATCATATTGCCTGTGATTTGAATAAGCAGTTTTCTACGTTTTCAAATCGCAATTTTTTAAAAACGCAGTTTCCAAACGGTTTATTTTTTGCGATTTGGTTTAAAATCGTAATCTCAAATGCACCCAACACTTTTTCTTAGAAGCGCCCTCCAAGTTTTAAATAAAACTTTCATACTTTAATTACATTCGGCTTTTCTTTCGCTTGAATTGAGCTCTCCCAAGTGGAACGAAGTGCGAATAATGTCTTCAAAAACTTGTTGATTGGCCCATCCATGTTTTGAACCTGCAAATATATATTAAATTTAAATTTGAGGATCCTACGCCAGAAGAGTTCAAACAAATTAAAAACAAGGGTTAAATACTTTATTGGTACATGAGTTTTATGTGTTTTTAAATTTAGTACCTTAATTTTGTTTTGTATTATATAGGTGGTACCTAAATTAGGGGTAAAAACCTATTTGGTACCTATGTTAGATTTCTTGTGTTCAAATTTTAACGTCTTGCCACGTGTCAACCATTGATGTTGACATGTGGCACTATATAAAAAAAAATGAAAATCTTTAAAAAAATAATTAAAAATAATAAATTGAAAAAAAGAAAAAAGAAAAAAAGAAGAGGGCCACCATGGGGTGGTCGGCCACCCCCATTTTGGCCAAGGAGGGTGGCTCAGCCACCCCTCTTCTTTTTTCTTTTTTTCTTTTCCTCTTTTTTTTTTTTTCAATTTTTTTTGTTTAATTTTATTATTTTTAATTAATTTTTAAAGATTTTCATTTTAATTTTTTTATATAGTGCCACATGTTAACATCAGTGGTTGACACGTGGCTAGGCGATAAAATTTGAACAAAAAATATGGAGAAAAAATACTAATGTAAATGCCGCCTAATACCGTCTCGGTGTGAAGCTTTGTCCAAATCTCAAGAAGAAGATGAATTACAATGCAACCTATGAAGAGTGGGATCATCACAAAAAGCAAAAATTTGATTGAATAATATGCTCTACTTAACTAACTTGAAATGACAAAAGGTAAATTTTGTTTTCAACACATTAATAACATTTGACATTTCCAACTATGCATTGCTTAGCTTAGGCAATCTAATATAAATTATTTAATGATCAAATTGATCATTTGCACTAGCAATTTATCATTTTGTGTGAAGAAACTTACTTTATGTGCTCTATACAAAATACATAACATTATCTTTTAGACTTCTACATTTTCCACGTAAAAAAAATTATTTCCATAATTCTATTGTCTATAATTAGATATATTTATTTACACAATTTTATTGATTTTCATAGGAACAAAACTTAAACAACCAAACAAGAAAAAATTTACTACAATTCTGCAACTTTAAAAGTCAAAATTAGGCACTTATGGACAATAATATATATATAAACTTACTTTTCGCTTCCTCAGTTCCTCTCTCTAGTCTCTTGATTGAGTTGGTTATACAAAGTAACAAAGAGTCAAAGATTTAAGACTATCTCTTCAGACTCTTCTCCATTAGTTCGTTTCATTTTCCCAAGCATGGAGCACTTCTCAAGGCTTATTTGGTAAGGGAAAGAGAATTCTCATTCCCCCATCTTCACTTATCTAAAAAACAATCAACTTCAAAACATTACAATTTTATATCACATCAATAATTTTTTTTATTTAAATAAAAAAATTCACTACAATACAAATTTTTTTCACTTTTCTATACAAATATTTTTTACTTTATATCACATCTATCATTTTTAACTCCCACCACTAATTCTCCCCCTTACCAAATAAAGCCTCAATCTTCTTTCCTTCCACCACACTATTGACGATTGAGTTTTTAAGAAGTCTGATTTTTTTTTTCTTCATTTCCCATGTAATGATGTCATGAATCATGATGTGAAGTTCCTGAGTCCCTGACACTTGATAAGTTGAAAGTAACTAGTTACAGTAGTAGGCTAAGGGGGCTGAGGGGCTGAGCATATAGAAGTATGCATGGTATGGAGAAATTTATTTACTTTTTCAAGTTTTAACGTAAGTTGAGTCGTCTGATTGACTTCATGACTTAAGTGGTGGGTCCAAGACTGCAAGACATTAGAAAAATCTGGAAAAAAAAAAAAATTATTAATTTTTTTTTTTTTTTTTTTTTTTTTTTTTTTTTTTTTTTCAGTGCTGGCCTCTTAATAAATCTGCCATTAAACTCTTAGACAAATATTATCTCCCACTTATACAATAAGTTTTGAAAAAGGAAATACAACAATTTTGTCTTCAGGATACAATACTGTCCGAATATAGTGTGCAAATTGCAAATTCTAAACACTACTTTGAATAAAAAAAATGTAACAGCAGAAAAAATAAGAGAAGGAAAAAAAATTAATAAAATATGCAGGAAAAACTATATTTTATAAATTACATAAGCAGTTTATTAAGGGAATTGAACCCCGGTCTTGTTCGTGTCATGCTCAATGCTCATGCTCAAATACTATACATTTAATTTCATGGACATGCCTTTAACACGTGCTTATTCATAAAACATAAACAGTTCAACATGTTATTTTCTCAAACAATTTGCATAACATAATTTTCAACCGCAGTAGACTATAAAACACTTCAAATCATATCTCAATACGTCAAACATATTTCATACTCATATCTTAAATCATCTTAAATAATATAAACATTATTGTCATATTTCAACATAATTAAAACTACTCAAAACATCCAAAAGATATAATTAATCCGTAATCAGTTCTCCCATGTGGACGAGATGATTGAAGTTGACATACACTAGGCCACAATCTTCCATTATGAATCCCCTATTTATCATGGGGTCCGCCCAATTGCACTTAAATAGGACGTACATAGTCCTGTCATAGTACTCGACCTCAACTATATCAGTTTAGTGCCCGTAGTACGTCTCGCCTTTAACGGTTGGCACACATACGCCTTTGTTCTGAGTCCTCCTTCCCACATCATGGGCAAGCGTGCGAAACAGTTTGCCATTGACCACATACCTGTTATACTTGATTGCTGTCTCCTTCAGCACTCTACATTGCATAACCAATTTGTGACCCAATTCATCCTTAAGCTGATCATACAGCCCATCGACCTATGTGTGTATTACAAATATTAAAGACCACATTGGTTAACTACGACATGTAAATCATAATTTAAATTACACTAAACACGCAGTATATACACTTTAAAATGCAATATCACTATTTCCTTACATATGGACGGTATCATTTGCAGAACTATTCATGATGTTGGGCTTCAATAAGAGCGTCGGTAATGCGACCCTAGTGTATGATCGCCTAAGTGCGTCCTTGTGCATCCTAGATTAAACGGAAATAATTATGTACTAATTACTATTAATAATTGTACTTGAATCCTGTTAGATATGTAAACATTACTCACATCCGCAAATGAAGGAACTCGCCAAAGTTGAACACAATATAACGGTGAATCTGGTTCATTGTCAAACGGTTCAGGCTAACTCGCGTTCCCGACCCCTTTGAACCATCAGGATTTCTCTGAGGTCTGTTGTGAAAGGTTGGTGCGTTGTCTATATACCTCGAACAGAACGTCACCAGTTCGGTCACTATATAACCCTTTGTAATGCACCCTTCAGGGGCCGCTTTAGTTCGCACATTACACTAAAACGCCCAAAAGCTCCTGGTGTACACACATGCACATCAACACATTTTTCAGTTTGTCCAACCAAATACATCCAAATAATTAAAATAAATATATATTAACATTTTACCTCTCTGCCGGGTACATCCACCTATAATGCACGGGTCCGCCGAGTCTACACTCGCGCACAAGATGCACGACCAAATGGATCATGCTGGTAAAAAACCATTGAGGAAATACTTGTTCCAACTTGCACAAAGTGATACAGACGTCACCCTGCAATCGGTCCATCTCATCCTGTGTTAGCTTGGTCGAGCATATGTCTCTAAAAAATACAGACATATCCACAAGAAGTCTAACCACCTTATCTGGCAGTGACTGGCGCAATGCAATTGGGAGAAGCTGCTGCATCAGTACGTGGCTATCATGACTCTTCAACCTCGAGATCGTACATTCCTTGAGTCAAACACATCGTGAAATGTTTGAGGCATATCTGTTCGGGACCCTCACATTTCGAAGAACCTTCAAAAAGTTTTCTTTGTCCTCCCTCGATATCGAGTGCAAGCTGCGGACATATATGTTTTACCATTTGCAGCTGTAAGCGGATGCAATTTAGGTCTCAACCCCATCTCCTGCAAGTCCAGCCGAGCTGCCAGGTTGTTTTTTCGTTTTCCCTTTGATGTCCAAAATAGTGCTAAGTATATTGTTCATGACATTTTTTTCTCTGTGAATGACATCAAGATTGTGCTGAAGCAAATTGTCTTTCTAGTACGGCAGTCTGAAGAAAATACTCTTCTTCTTCCACACAACATCATCAGAATTTCCTGCACCCGTCTTCCGCTTCTTCCATTTCTTCTTACCTGTGTTCTCATCCCCAAATGCAATTCCGTCCAACTGTTGGAGGATCTTGTCCTCGTATGGCACATTAGGAGCACATTTTAATTCTTCTGTACCGTCAAATGTTCTTCTGTTTAGCTGCCATAGATGCTCAGTTGGCAAGTACCTCATGTGCCCCATATAGCAAAATTTCTTGTCATTCTTCAAATATTTAGACCTTGTCAAATGCATACAGTAAGGACATGCCTTCACACCCCTGTTAGGCTAACTGGATAAATCTGCATACGCCGGAAAGTCGTTTATTGTCCACATCAACTGAGCTCGCATACTAAAATTTTCCATCTTTGAAACATCAAGTGTCTGTACCCCTACATTCCATAGTTCCAGTAACTCATCAATCAGTGGCTGAAGGTAGACATTAATATCCATAGCAGGTGAGCTCGGTCTAGAGATAACCAGTGATAGGATGAACAGCGTCTGTTTCATGCACATCCAAGGAGGCAAATTGTACGGTACAATCAATACGAACCATGTGTTGTGGGACGTGCTCATGTTCCCAAAAGAATTAAATCCATCATATGTCAAACCAAGTCGCATGTTTCTACTGTCTGCCATAAAATCCAGATGCATACTGTCGAATGATCTCGTTGCTTCACCGTCGGTCGGATGCCTCAATACGCCATCCCTGTTGCGGCCTTCTGCATGCCACCTCATATAGGACGCAATATGCTCCGACATGAAAAGCCTCTGTAGCCTTGGGATGAGTGGAAACCAGCTCAACACCTTCACTGGACGTTTTTTCCTCGATGATATGGGCTCACCATCCTCTTCTACATGTGTATCAGCCTTCCACTTAGATTCTCCACATACAATACATGAATCTAAGCCCTTGTTGTCTTTCTAGAATAACAGACAGTCATTGCGGCACACCGGAATCTTCTCATACCCAAGACCCATGGCACTGAGGAACTTCTTCGCCTCGTATGTATTAACTGACAAGGTCTCATCACAAGGAGGCAACAACTGATTAATAAGCTCGAGAAAATATGAGAAAATTTTGTTACTAATACCTCCAACGCATTTCAAATTGTATATGTGTACAATAGCGCTTAATTTACTACGCTTGGTACGAAGGTGAAGTGGCTTATCGGCAGTCTTTAGCAACTCATAGTACTTCAATGTGTCCCCTCCAAGGGGTCCTTCATCAACCATTTGCGTCTGGCTACTGACGGCTTTCCTAACATCGTGCATGCCGAAGGCGTCACGCAACATGGTGTGCATGTCGCTACCCTGTTCTTCGCCTCCGTCGTGTTCTGTGCCTCCACCCTGTTCTGTGCTACCGACGGCCGGATCTATGGCCATCTGACTCGAACACTTGCCAGGAACAGATCTGCTTATCTTGGTCTCACCGTGCATATACCACAAATTGTATCCCGGGGTCATGCCCCTACCCCTAATGGACACCCGCGGTCCATCAATTATGACCGACGCGACGAGCTTCAGTCATAACATCCCATGTACACTACTACCAAACTATCAACTATACCAAAGTACCTGTAGCCAAAGGAACATTATCTATACGGTTGTGGGGGTTTGCCATCTCAAACAAAAGACAATAAGTCAAATCGCTCATCAAGATATTTGCTCCACCCTGTACCATGGTGTACAAGTTGTACTATAGAGGATGTGAGTAATTAAATTTCATAAGTTTGATATTTTTTAGAAGAAAAAAAAAATATGTACAATCTTTCTTTTAAGAGTAGAACTGAACAAATGTCAAGATGTTTGGTTGAATTTGAAATTATATTCATTATGTTTAGGTAGGGGTGTAAACGAGCCGATCCTGAGCGGGTATTGCCTGTTCGGGCTCGGCTCGTTTAACAAACAGTAAAGCTCGAGCTCGAGCTCGAGCTCGACACGAGCTGAAAAATCTTGTGCGAGCTCAGCTCGCGTAACAAAAACTATTGTCCGAGCTCGAGCTCGAGCTCGGCCATTTTGGTCGATCCCGAGCTTGAGTACTCGGCTCGAGCTCGGCTCGTATCATAATTTAAATTATTGACTTTAGCAAAAAAAAAAAATTAAAAATTAAACCACAAATTTTCAAAATAATGTGCACTTGCACGTATTAGAATTTTGCAATAAAAGCAAACAATAAGGCAATTGCCAATGAGTCTAGAATCTGAATTACAATTATCTATGAATCTATACTAAGTAATTAAATATGGTCAAATTGATCATTATGAATTTATGAGTCATAAATCATAATTTATAACTACCTACTAATAATACTAATATTATATGATCATACGATCTAAGTATTATCATATGATAGCATATTTAATGTATTAACATGATTTAACAACTCGTATGATCTTAAATCTTAGATCTTAGGTCACGTGATGTAATGATTATTAAGTATTTAATGATAAACTCATAACATATAATAAAGTGATTGCATATTTTATATTTACATGTCATATGGCACAATGTTATATTATTATATGATCATACACTACCAAAAAATCACATTTTCTTGACGGTTTTTTTCTAGATGGTTTTGAAAACCGTCTAGAATTATAGTTTTATAGACAGTTTTATAAAACCGTCTGTAAATTTACAGACGGTTTTATCAAAACCGTCTGAAAATTAATTTCCAGACGGTTTTTTTAAAAACCGTCTATAAATTTACAGACGGTTTTAATATAACCGTCTGAAAATTAAAATATACAGACGGTTTTATTAAAACCGTCTGTAAATTTACAGACGGTTTTATAAAACCGTCTAGAAATTAATATTCAAACTAATTTCCAGACAGTTTTTAAAAAACCGTCTGCAAATTTAGAGACGGTTTTATTAAAACCGTCCTTAAGTCAACAGTTTACAGACGGTTTCAAAAGAAACCGTCTGTAACATTTTTCTTTTTTCTTTTTCTGTTTTCTTTTTTTTTTTTTCTTTTCTTTTCCTGTTTTTTTCTTTTTAAAACCCATCGTTCTTTCTTTTCCTGTACTGTTTCTTTCTTCCTCTTCATGACCGAAACCCATCTCTCTCAGAGCCTCTTCGCTCTTCTTCCTCTCTCTGGCCATCGATTGAAGACGGACGTCGATGACATCTGGACGGTCGGCAGGAACGGGACGCGCGGCGGGATCTGGACGGTCGGCTGGAACGGGACGCACGACGGGTTCTCTCGACGGATTTCGGCCGGATCTGGTCGGATCTGTTGAACGTACGCCGGTGTACGTGCGTGGGTTTGACAGATCTAGCCGGATCCGGCCGAAACCCACGCTCGGCCAGATCTATGGCCGGAATACAAAGAGAGATCCGGCCCTTCCTCTCTCTTTCTCTCCCCCCTCCGGCCCTCCTCGTCACCACTATCTCCCAAACCACCGGACGGATCTAACCGTGCTCATAACAATCTTTGGGTTTTTTTTGGGTTTGGATTGTGTTTGTTTATTTTGTATTTGTTTTTGGTTTGGAGTTAATGTTTGATGGGTAGTGCGAGAGGTGCAATGGAGAAGAAGCTGATGGAGATGGAGAACGTGCGCATACGTGCGACTGTGACGAACTTTCGGTGGTTCCTTCAGCCGGCGAGATGGTGGAGATATTGAAATGGACAACCTTCCGGTGGTCCTTCAGCCGGATGGACAAAAATAATTATAATTATAAATATATTAGAAAATAATAATGATTATAATTTTAAAAAAAAAAAACCAAATTGTGGACGGTTTTGGACAAAACCGTCCAGAATTTTCTGGACGATTTTGGGCAAAACCGTCCATAATTTTCTGGACGGTTTTTCTCAAACCGTCCAGAATCAGTTATGGACGGTTTGGTCCAAACCGTCTGGAATTGCGGACGGTTTGTCCCAAACCGTCCATAACCCGGATTAGCGACACAAATTCATGGACGGTTTGAAACCGTCCAGAAAAAACCGTCTGGACCTTTTTCCAGACGGTTTTTTGCAATTTCTAGACGGTTTGAAACCGTCTAGAATTGCCAAATTTTTAGTAGTGATATAGCCATATAATCTTATTATATAACATGAATAATATGATTAAGTATACAAATTGTCATTATATCATATGACTAATAATTAATTATTGATATTATTCACTTTTATTATTTTATATACCTATAACCAATTAATATATACTAACTAATAACTATTGTTATTTATTACTTAATTTATGCTTACATATAGTATATTATTTATTAATATACTATATTATAAAACTAGTTATATATATATATATATACGAGTCGAGCCTTAATAAACGAGTCGATCCTTATACGAGCGGGTTCACGAGCTTTAGTCGAGTCGAGTCGAGTTTATACGAGTTTGCATCGTTTAATAATCGAGTTTGATTTTCGTGTTCACGTGTAGCTCATTTAATAATCGATTCGAGCACGAGTCGAGTTTATTCGAGCCGATCTCGAGTAAGCTCACGAGTAGCTCAGCTCGTTTACACCCCTATGTTTAGGTGAAGTTTTTAAAAGCACAAAGTGTATCATCAAAACATGCGGAGGCATTCAGGAACTAATTGATTAAGCATTTCTTTCTTTAAGTAGCTGTTTGGTATTCTTTAGATTGAGTAGCTGTGATGTAGGAATTCATGTACTAGAGGAAGAATATTGGCAGTAATTCATGAGAGAATCTATAAACGACTATAAAAAGATGTGGTGATAGTTTGGTAAGTGGATCTGGAAGTACTTGGATAGAAGGATTCTTTGAGTTCAGTTTGGTTAGAGTGAAATATAGAAAGTTGCTAGGGAAGCATTGAAGTCACCTCAGAAACCTAAACTGGATAGTATTATGGATTTAATGTTGAAGTCACCTCAGGCTGATTTAGTGTGCTGCTTGCAACATTTGCATGTCTTATATTTGTTTTCCTCATTCTTTCTTTCTCTCCCATGGTCCTATGCTATCATTCAAAGTACCAAATTCGAAATCTTAAAAGCATTTATACTTGCAGTTGTGATTTGAAACTTCTACAAAATGTGTCATCTTTGCTGAAATTGGGGGATCATTTTCTTTGGTATTATTCCGGACTTATGATGGGATCACATGAAAGATGCATTCTTATGATGTGGAGGGAGTTAAGTTTAGGCCAGCGGGTCTTCTCTGGGTCTTATTTGCTGGTGGTTCGGTTTAGGGTTTGGGTGGAATTGAATAGTGGTTCAGAGAAAGTGTAAGAGTGAGGTATCGTGTCTTTTTCCAGAGTTAGTTTCACTGATGTGGAAGCACGCTCATGACTAAATAACTGCTTCCGTGGTGTTTTAGGTGAAAATGGAATCAGATGTTGGTAGTAAACAGAAGAAGAACAAAGTTTGTACCATTTTTGTTTTCCTTTTTCCTCTGTAAGCATTAAGATGTCTAAATGGTGGGCTCTTTTGATGAAAAAAATACTGTTGTTCAAATTTATGTAAGACGGCAAAATATCATCCACTGTTTCAAATTCTAGTTTTCTGCTATATCAAAACAAAACAAAATATGGATGGTAAAGCTTGATAAAACCATAACAGGATGGACATCATGATAAAATTCAAGTTACTGCTCTCTTTTGAAGTAGCTACCAATGGTTTTTGTTACAATAGTAACACTTCCCTTTTCTTTTTCTTAATTTCTTGTTGGATGCAGTTTGATGTATAGGATTCGCTGTTCCTTATAGAACAACATTGTACATATTCATCCAAAAAAAAAAAAAAAAAAACATTGTGTGCAACATGATCGCTGTCTCCCTTTCATCTTGTGTTATTCTGGATGTACTTGAGTCAATATGCCAATCTTCAATAACTGTGGGCCTACTTGCTGGGATATGTCAAATTTGGTTTCCGTGGTTCATGTGATTGGTTTCCTTGAAATCTAATATCTACTGTAATACGAATTGGGATCAGAAACGGGTAGTTGGAGATGGGACCATGTTCAATTTTTATTTGGAAAATGATAAGTTGTATTTTTGGTTCCAACATGAGTTGTATTATTGGTTCCTAGCTAAGTTGGTAGGCCACTATAGTTGAAATAGGCTGATAGCAAGCATTTTCTCTTGCACATAATTGAAGTACAAAACATGCAAAATTGCAGTTTCAAGTTAACACAGTAAGTTCTGTAATTCTGCAGAATGAATGATGGTTCTTTTTTTGGGAGACATGCTCGTTTTCATGCTGAATTCCTCTTATGTTATAAATTCTGAATCTCTAATTCTCAAGGACAGAGTTCCATCACAATCATGATGCGGAAAACAATTCATTTTAGCATTGACAATCTCCTTTAATGTTATCTGTTATATTTTAGACAGAACTATCAAAAAAGTTAGAATTTGTGGTAGATTGGAAGTAAAATCTAAAATCTTCAGATTTTTCTCTTAAATTATGTTCTTAATTAATCTTCTAAATCCCACTGTAGAGTTAAACCATAGCTTATATTTTTACCCGCAATTCAAGGGGACCAAAATTAATTTTTGCATAGTAACAATAGAAATTGTTCTCACATGCATTTTTGCTATATTTGTTTGCAGGTCAACGATGGCTTTTCTGTTATGGAAAATTTATTACCCTGTAAACGTTTAGCTAATGGCTCCAAAAGAGTTAAGGTTCCTCATTTTCTCAGTGCACAGGTAAAGCTGAAAAAATATGTTTAACTGCAACCAATGTTTAGGAATTAGCAAGGTCGAGAGGCGGCAGTGTAATGTTCTTGTGAACTGATCACACATGTTTTTGGACTTCTATACATGGTTCAATCTCGTCTGTTGTTATGTTAGTTTCCCATGTATTCAAATAGTTTGTAATTTTGTTCAAAATTATGCAAGGGTGCCTTGTAGAATTGCCTTCCCCTTAAAAAGAGAAACCCAATTGTTTTTGTTTCGAACTTGAAGTCATTATTATGCAAGGGATTTATCAGTTCCTTATCTATGAAGTAAAGTTGTACCTTTGGCATTGCTGCCACCTGAACTTTATGAACCGATTATTTTTTTTTATTTTTTTTAATTGAATAAAGAAAAGGGTTACAATGGAAAGATCATTCCCACTTTTTATCCAAAAAGAATAAAAAGTCAAAAGTGGATGATCTTATAAACGAAAAAGAGGTGAGCTTCCCAACAATAGACCCAAACCAAACTAAAACAGTGCTGAAATAATTATAAAGGGTAGAAAATGGGTCAAACAAGTTACCTGGTCTTTTCAATGGCCTCACAAGGCATTACAGAAGTTAAAAGAGGCACATAGTAAGTCGAGTCCATATGTACCCCCACTTCGGAACAACGACAACTATAATTTACTACATGAATTTCGAGGCAAAATAAAGTTGAAAAAAATATTTGGATGATTTGACTTTCTGAGACAAAATTAGAAAGAGTTGAATAAAATCTTATTTGTTTTTTAAAATTTCGAATAGCAATAGAATTTGTTTTGAAAAAAAATGCACCCAAACATCCCAGAGTGTTTATTATGGGGTATTTTTGAAAAATGACTAGTTAAACTAGAAAAGTTTTGTTTTCTTGACAAATTTTAGCCGAAGAATAACTAGTTCACTAAGAATAGCTTCATAATTTGCTGTTGCTAATTTGTATGGAGAGAATAACTTCACCAAAGAAAGGCTCTCACTAATATGCCGTCTATATTGGATGTAACAGTAATCACTTGTATCTGGAGATGTATTACAGATTGGGGCTGCAGGCACAATTTCCATTTAATTGAAAATTCTGTTTGAATTAATGAGCAAAAGTCTAAAGGGTGAACCAATCAAATATCTCATTGTGTTTTTATTTCAATCTAAGCTAGTTAAACAACATTAGGAATTGATATTTAGAGTGGAATCATTCAACTGCCAGATCTTTTAATTGATTATTTGAAGACAAAATGACATATTGGAAACTTTTGTGTAACAGAGCATTGAACCAAATGAATACCAATAATTACAATGATTTGAGCCTACCCATAATATTTAATCCAATATCACTTGATGCCAGTTTTTTTCTGTGGAAAATGAAACACCCAGGTACATCATTTCATCAACTCTGTTTATGCAAAACCGTGTATTATTAGAAATGAAGGAAAAATAAAAGTAATTCACTTATTGTTCTCCTAAGGAGGCTGTATGTTTCCTAGATCCTTAATTTTGAGGATGAATTTGTTTTTTGGTTATTGATCAATGAAGATGCAGGGCAATTTCTTTCGACAAAAAAAAAGGAAGTTATTTAATGATGACAAAGCAAATTTTAAAAATTGGAAAAATATATTTTAGCTCTATGAACTAACACTATATTTTCATTTGCCTCTGAACTTTAAAAAGTTACATTTAGGGCCTCATGAACTACTTTTGCTTGTCAAATTCTACACTTTTGTATTTATCTTTACAAAATAATATTTTTTTTTTTTTAAAAAAAAAAAAAAGAAAGAAAGAAAGAAGGAAAAACTAAAAATTCCAAAAAAGTGTAGCCCTTTTCATATCAGCCTCACTATTTTTTTTTTTTAAATGGTTGTTTCTTATTTTTTTATTTTTTAATAACTTCAAGGCTATTTTGAGGAGAAAAATGCAAACATGTCTAATTTGACACGCAGTAACAGTTCAAGAGGCCTCATTGTCACTTTTAATAATTTGGAAGCAAAAATAAAAATGTGGTGATAGCTCAGGGGGTTAAAATATATTTTCTCCTTTAAAAATGCAAGTAAAAAGAGTAAACAAACGATTGATCTTAGTAACCACCTAGGCTTCCTAATAATTCCAAGATTGATTTCATTTTGCAAAATTTCCAAAATTTATGGGATCAAAACAATGTTGATAGTAAACTATATACTTAGGTCATTCATGATGGATTAAGATTTCTTACAATTAGGGTGTCAAAATTTTATTGATATTCGGGCAATTTACAAATGATGGCATCCTAGACTATTCAGAGCAGGTGGACTTCGCACCTTAAACTATATTGTCGCGACATAGTTTAGTAGTTTTTTTTTTTTTTTTTTTGGGTAATCTTACATACAATACTTTCATTCCACTTCCATCTTTTTGAGTTGATGTGACAGTTTCTATTAACTATTGAGAAAAGTTCATCCAATCAATGTAAAGGAGAGTTTAGACTCCTGTGAGCTCATGAAAATAAACCAAAATTTCTAAGTTTAGATAATTATTCCTAAGCTCAAGTTTGGGTATTACACTTTTCCTAACAAATTTTGACTTAAATCAAATTATTTTGAACATTGAATTAGCCAACATAAACCTTAAAACATTCAATGGTTCTAACATAACAATAACATAATATAAATGAAAGAAAAAAAAATGAGGAATTAATTTTGGTCAAGAACGAGTGGATGGCCTTCCCTTCATCGATCTACTTGGAAGATCAGTACCTTTGGTTGTCCAGCAACTTCTTTAATATTTAACAATCCAATAAATATATATGGGTAAATTTTATCATTTAGTATCGTTTAAAGCTCCAAACGACACTACAATTTTTATTTAGTATTATTTAAACAGTAAACGACACTTAAAAATTTGAATTTAGTCTCGTTTGAAAAGTAAAAAAAATTTATTGTTCAAACGACACTAATTCAAATTTTTTTAATGTCGTTTACTATTCAAACGGCGCCAAATAGCGTTGTTTTGTACAAATGACACTAAACAATTTTTTTTTTTTTTTTTTTGTAGTTATATTAACTTAATAAGTAATTTTTATCAAAAGTCATCTAAACCAGTTTATTGTATAAACATATGAAGAGTTTAGAATCAAAATTCACAATGTATTAAATGGAAACCCCCCATTTGAGGGGATGAAAGGACCAACTCCTTTTGGTGTCTTTACGTAATATATCATGACTAGGTATCATTCCCTTCAATTGTCCATTTGAAATTAATTAAGTTCTTACCAGTACACGTGTTTTGCTCAAAACTATAAGTCAAAAAAAAAAAAAAAAAAAAAAAAAAAAAAATCGAATCTTGAGATCCTAGCAAAAAGATATTACTTAACCCGCACTTAACTGAAAAACGCTCTTCAAAAAAAAAATAAAAAATAAAATGGAAAACGATCATATTTCTAGAAGTCAAAACTATTAAATGACACTTATTTGAACCAAATTACCTTAAGAATAAATCATTTCGTTCAATATATAAGGGCTCAACCTTAATCATCCTTTTTATTATACATCAAAATATATAAAAAGTTTCTAAAGCAGAAGAAACCCCACTTTAGAAATCACTCGACTAAACCATTAGTTATAAAGTAAGCCATCACCACTAGCATAAGTTTTCCAATACTACTTATAGCACTGAATCTCAATCTTGAGAGGAACGTGAACTCAAATCTATGGCTTGCAAATGTATTGAAAAACTTGCAAATGTATTGAAAAACTTATGGTAGTGATGATGGAATTACTTATCCATATTCTTCTAAAAGTGCAAGTTAATGACCTTTCCCATATCTCTTTACGTTCCCTCTTCACCTCCCATCATGCATCCTCATTTCTCTATTCAAACTAATTAATGATCTTGACCCAATGTCCTTTTGTCTCTCCTCAGTGCTCTTCTTTGTATCCTCATTCGTATAAACTTTATGAAGTTAAAAAAAAAAAAAAACAATACATATATGCCTTAGAGCATCTCCAATAAGGTTAGGTAAACATATGCTTCCATAGATTTTGATTGTGGTTTACACTCATAGCTTTCATACCCGTTTATTTTGGATTGTCTCCCATATAATAAGAAAAAGTTAAAGAAAATGTAGCAATTCAAATCAAGATTTACTAAGTACCCTATTTATGTTAAATTACGTTGAATCACAAAAATAGAGGTGAAAAGTGAAAAATGATCAATTTTGTCTCAAAGTGTTTGTCTTTTTTTAGTCAGATCCCCAAATTTTTTGTAATACCCCAAAATAATAATATAAATAACAAATAATTAACTGATAAAATACATTTTTACAAATATATGTTCGTAGTACTAGGTTTATTCAACTAAGTGCCCTCAAAATTATTTTCCTAAAAATAAAACGTACAATTTTAACCATTGGTCAAACATTTGAAGCATCTTTGGAATGTTCGAAGTGGCTAGATACATTTATTTGTTAAAAACACTACACTAAATATTCGAAGTAATACACTGAACGTTCTACCATGCTCGAAAAGCAATTTAAACCTATTATCCACTTGATTTAGTCTTATATATCGCCTTCAACCCATGCCCATAAAAGTCACATCACACCCTTCATCCCAAATCATTCCTCCTACTTCATTTGTTTAAATAATGACACAATAGATGATCAGATTGTTTTAATATGATTATGTTGGGGATTGCTGGGATTTTGGATGACATTTACACATATGCCAATGCATCAACCAAGTGTGTGAAATAAGGTGTAGTGATGAGTGTAATTTATGTCCCATTTTAACTTTAGTTGTAAGGCTTGAACATACTTCTTGTATTCATATTTTTAATTGAATTTAAATCATATTTTGCTCAAAGAGAGTGTGGAATACATGTATGATATAGGAGTATAAGGACAAATTTGGCATTGGCAATTATATAAATAAATCCTAAAATTTAATTATAACTCATGTTGGGGAGTTTATGTGAGGTTTATATAGCTTGGAATGTAAACAAACAAAGTTACCTGTGAGCTCGCCCTGGCTTGGCTCGATAAAGCTCGGCCCAAGCGCAACTCACTTATTAAAAGATTTGTTCATGGACACGAAACTATATTCGGAAAAAAAAAAAAAAAAAAAAAAAAAAAGAAGAAGAAAAGAACTTGAAATTTTTAACTGGGATTGGGAAGTGTAGACATATGACCAAAGTGTGGAACTGTGTATGAGCATGTTCGATAAGAGATTTACCAGCTTTTAGAGTATATATGATTGTGCTCTTTTAGATAGATAGATGTTTTGTGTTATTCGCTACTGGTATTGTTGCGCATCAGGTCTTGTTGTGAAGTAGGTGTTGTAGATGGCTAGATGGTTTGGTTGGTTGTGTTGCTTTTCTCATGTAATATCTTGAAATGTAAACAAACAAAGTTACCTGTGAGCTCGCCCAGGCTTGGCTCGATAAAGCTCGGCTCAAGCGCAATTCACTTATTAAAAGATTTGTTCGTGGACACAAAACTATATTCGAAAAAAAAAAAAAAAATTGAAATTTTTAACTGGGATTAATTGGGAAGTGTAGACATATGACCAAAGTGTGGAACTGTGTATGAGCATGTTCGATAAAAGATTTACCAGCTTTTAGAGTATATATGATTGTGCTCTTTTAGATAGATAGATGTTTTGTGTTATTCGCTGCTGGTATTGTTGTGCATCAGGTCTTGTTGTGAAGTAGGTGTTGTAGATGGCTAGATGGTTTGGTTGGTTGTGTTGATTTTCTCATGAAAAAAAAAAAAAAAAAAAAAAAAAAGAGGACAGAAGTAACGTGCAATCAATAGATTTTCAAAACATTAAGTCTTAAAAAAATTAAAACAAACTAAAACACTAAAAACCGACCCAAATTATTTTTAAAATCATTTAAAATATGCTCTAATAGTGACCCAAAAGATTAAAATAGACCTAATACCTACTATGCAAATAGTAGATAATAACTGTATTTAATAATAATAATAATAATAATAACCGCATAGATGCGATTAGTAAAACCGTGATGCGAATATTTAAAGTCGTACCTATGTCTCATGTTTCAAGTCGTACATATGTTTCACGTGGCGCAAGTTTCATGTTTCTCTCTTCTTCTTTTTTTAGATTGTGTCTAGTTTGTATCAAAGTGGTCACACCGTGAGACTAGAGATACAATCTATGAATATATACGAGATAAGCTAACAATCGAGTTGAGTCTTATTTAACCTTGTTCACAAACGTTAATCGAGTTTTATTTGAGTATAAATTGTTTAATAATTAAGTCTAATTTTGTGTTCACAAAAAGTCTATTTAATAATCAAGTGGAGTTGTCGTACATCAATTGAGACAATGCTCCACATTCGAAGTACTCACCGCATGCCTCTGGAGTTGTCGTACCATAGCGCTCCAACCCGATCATGATGAGGAGGTGCACATAATATACGCCGTCAATGCACATGTCAAATTCAACCCTCCTGTTACCCACCGATTATTACGATAACGTTGTGGCATTCCCCTCGGTGGTAACAATTGTTAGAAAGCTATGTGATAATCCGTTAGGTTACGCTTTGAAATTGGTAAAGAAGCCCAAGAACACTGTAATAGAGGAGTACACGGCATCGTTAGCTGATTTGTTGGTGATCAGAGGTCGACCCCACTTTACCGTAGTGGGATCATACTTAGTGTCGGATTTGAAACGTGCCAGGATCGGAAACATGGACTTTGAGTGGGGCAAGGCTACATATGGAGGAGCAGCAAAAAGTGGGGCAAGGGCAATCCCTAGAGCGGCAAGTTTTTATGTACCTTTTAACAACAAGGGAGAGCACTACAAAAATTACTTCAATTTGCCACGTGCAGTTTGACACGTGTACAGTGTCGTACACGTGTCAAACAGTTGGACACGTTCATTTTGACACGCGTGAGACGCGTGTCAAATGTGCATGTCACTAACTGCACAATTTGACACGTGTATTCTAATACTCGTGTCAAAATGTTTTGACACGTGTATTATTATACACGTATCAAATTTGACACGTGTATTCCAATACACGTGTCAAATTGATCCAAATTCAGTTTTTTATTTAAATAAAATTTAAATTTAATTATTTAATTGTATTTATACACGTGTCAAATTGATCCAAATTCAGTTTTTTATTTAAATAAAATTTAAATTTAATTATTTAATTGTATTTTTAATTAAATTAAAAATACAATTAAAAAATTAAATAAAAATTTTAATTAAATAAAAAACTGAATTTGGATTTTTTTTTTAAAAAAATAATTTTGTTATTGTTTTTTAAAATTTATTTGGGTTAATTAAATTTTTTTTTGAATTTTTCAAGTTTTGTAATTTCCGACCACAAATAACGCAATATTTATTTTACCCAAAAACAGCACGAAATCATATTACACAAACCAATAGTTAATAACATATTCGTTAACAAGCAAATATTTACGAACAAAAAATAATTACACAAAATATCTCCAAATCTGAAGGGCGTCCCTGCGAATCACGAGGTACCGTCACAGGCGTGTTCTCGCCAACCGGCGATTGCTGCGCAATGAATGGTGTAGCGGGCGAAAGTGTAGCGACAGTGAAGTGCTGGCTCAGCTGTCGTCCAACAGGCGACAACGTACCAACCGTTGTCGAATTACCTGCAAATAATATAGACAATTAAAGTATATAATATTACTTGCAAAATTAAAGGGGTAATGAAAACAAATTGAAATTAATTTTGTCCTATACACAATATAAATCATACCTGCAGATGCACTACTAACGGACGATGTACTACCTACGTGTGCAGGTGAAGACTGATTACCAAGACATGGTGCTGATACTCCCATGGAGGACATGAAGACCTCAAACTGTCGCATGCGCTGCTCTATGCCTTCGAACTGTTGCACGCGCTGCTCCAACCGGTCATTCCTCGCTCGCTCAGCCTGTAGCTCCGCTTGGATCTCTTCCATCTTCCGAGACTGTTCGGCCCAATCCCGAGACGTGCCCTGAGATGGTCCCCCCTGTGACCGAGGCCTATATGAGAAACATGTCCCTCGAACAGGTGTGACGTTCGGCCCAACCTGCCGAACCCTCCCTGCATACTCAGACCTCCCAACCGCCTGTTCGTAAGCGTCGTTCGGTGCCCAACGCACCGTGTCTGCGGAGACGCTTTGCGTGGTGGCTGGATCACTGGATAAACTCTGCGTCATCCTCTCCTGTACGTCGTCAACATGAAAAATTCATATATTGAATAATGACATATCACACATAATTTAAAAATATTAGTAAATTAAATCAGTAGCATACGCATAGGACCCGTGTACGTTCGTTCACGTAAGTGCCGTCCTTCCTTGTGTGGGTCTTCACGAACGACGCGGCGCGAGTGTGGGGCGTGCCAGATGTACATGTCTGTCGTCATGCAGTTGACATATATAACAAACAGATAGCGATAAAAATAGTATAAAGAAAAAGAAAAACAATTACCAACAAATATTAAAAACATAAACATATATATTTTCATACCTCCTCGTGATTAAATCTGGCATAACTTTTAGATCCCGCACAATGGGGAAGGTCATTCCGCTCCCGCAGCCTCTTCATCTGTTCAGAGGTTGCCTACGCATTGAACATGAAAATAAAAATGTAAGCATTGACACACTTAAATTAAAACTAAAATTAAATGAACTGTTATTAAAAAATAGTTGACATTTTTTTGGCCTACATACGATTTTATGCTCTCTGCACCAATCTCTCAGAAGGAACTCTACATCTGCTGCATCATACTCCTCAAAAAAATTGTCCGGCATTCTCGCACGGATACTCTCGGGCGTGTCACCGTCTCCAATACATAGTTGGGTTTTGAACCTCGACTTCCACGAGCGGTGCTTACGACCAATATCATTCCACGCCTCCTGTTGTGCCCTGTGCGCGTCTACTGATACAGGTAGATAGAACTCCTCCTGCACATTCAATCAAAGCATTATAGGTTTAAAAACTTCAAGAAAAACATTAATCTCAAGTTTAATTCAAATAAATAATTAAATTATATTCATAAACATACCATCAGCGCGTCCCACATTGCCTGCTTAATCTGCTTATTTACCTTCGTCCATTCGTCTCGCATGTGTATGTAGGACCCACTCCTGATCAGCTTGCCCTCAGCCCGCCGAAAACGATTGCAGGCTCGTCCTACAGGTTGTATAGCAGCATTGTACTGCAATACAACCTTCTTCCCTCTCGGGAGCACCCAGTTTCTCGCTGGGTCGTCAATCACCTCATAATAAATGGTCCCGTCTGGGTTGTACCCTAATGAAAAAAATATTCAACATTTATATATATATATATATATATATATATATATATAAACAAATTGTAATCAAATAGTTATTTTTTTCCAAACAAAAAAAAATATTTTGGTAACATAATATGAGTTTTAAGGATGTCTAAATATGTACTTACCCATCAACCGAATCTGCTCAATCCCTATGTGCTGGGTCGCCTGCAACCTCCTTGCCAACCCCTCCGGCTGGTGGAGGCTGCTGATCATCATCTGAATCCATATCCTGGGGGCTACCGGGGGCCAACTGATCGGTACCAAACATCGCAACGTCCTCCTCATGGGTACTCTGGCTCCCCCCCACATCTGGTATCTGACTCTCACCGGAAAGTGGCACCTGGCTCTCACCAGATAAAGGCATCTGGCTCTCTACATGCCCCGGGCCCTGACTCCCCCCCAAAATCTAGCCCTGCATCGCCGCCTGTGCCGGTATCTGTCCCAACCCCACAGTCGGCATCTGCATGTCTCCGGTCTGTGATAGTGGAAATCTACAATCCTGCGTCTCACTATCAAGGTTACACGTCATAGGTACACTATACGGATACGGAAAGTAGGGCGCATAACCCTGTGGCCCCATCCCCTCTCGCACCCACCATCGAGCCACGTTACCCAGTTGGGTGAACCCTATCTGAGACAATGTCGGGAGCTCCGACAATGGAGAACTGCAAGGTCCGGCTGTGCTGGTCTACCCGTGATCTGACGTGGGCACGGCCACCGTACCCGGCAACAATGGTCTATAAGCCCCGTCTGGGTGATGTGGCCACGCCGCAGTATATAACGCCATCGAATCAGTGGGCGTGGTCATGGGGGGCACGGGTGGGCGAGGTGCCCGATATGCATAAGGAGGGGGGTCTCTGGTCCATGAATACCTGCGAACAAATTTAGACAGATTAATTAGAATATGTTTAAATAATATATTTTTAATGAATATGCAAATTATACAACGAAATTTATGCAAAAAATAAAAATTTGTATTGAGTTCAAGCGAATTGTACAAACAATATATATATCAGTCAAGTGTATTGAGTTCAAGCTAATTATACTCACACCAAATACATCAATCATTGTATAACGGGAGCTTCAATCGGATCAATGTCGGGCCTGTCGTACTCGAATTCATCATTTGTACCGGGTAGGTCATCAGTGGCTAGTACGAGCGGTACGCACTCATGGTAGGTTGTACCATCCTCATTACTCCCATCCCCCTGGCCAACGTCGTACACGTTGCGCGGTTTGGTCCTAACCGCACAAACCCAATTTGGGTTCCTTCCATCTTCTACGTAGAATACTTGATCCACCTGAGATGTAAGCACGTACGGCTCGTCCTGAATCAGTTCTCCCTTGTGGACGAGGTGATTGAAGTTGACAAACACTAGGCCATACTCGTCTATTGTGAATCCTCTGTCCATCGTGGGGCCTGCCCAATTGCACTTAAATAGGATGTACGTAGTCCTGTCATAGTACTCGACCTCAACTATATCGGTTAACTGCCCGTAGTACGTTTCGCCTTCAACGATAGGAACACATACGCCGCTGTTCTGAGTCCTCCTTCCCACATCATGGGCAAGCGTGCGAAACAATTTCTCATTTACCACGTACCTGTTGTACTTGACCGCTGTCTCCTTCAGCCCTCTACAACGCATTATCAAGTGGTGGCCCAATTCCTCCCTACGTTGATCGTCCAGGCCATCGACCTATGTTATAATTACAAATATTAAACATCACATTGGGTAATTATATTGAACCCGCATAAATTTATCCAATTTCAAAATTACAACTATTTCCTTACATATGCACGGTACCATTCGCAGAACTGCTCATGATGTTGTGCTTCAATAAGAGCCTCCGTAATACGACCTCTAGTGCATGATCGCCTAGAAAGTGTAAGTGTTTTTTTTTTTTTTTTTTTTTTTTAAAGGGTTTAGGGTTACGGTTTGTTAGGGTTTAGGGTTTAGGGTTAGGGTTTTATTTTTTTGAAAGTGTAGGATTATTTTATTTTTTGTTTTTAAGGGTTTATGGTTAGGGTTTGTAAGGGTTTAGGGTTTAGGGTTTAGGGTTTTTTTTTGTTTTGAAAGTGTAGGATTATTTTATTTAGGGTTTTAGTTTTTTCTTAGAAAGTGTAAGTGTTTATGGCTTAGGGTTTGTTAGGGTTTAGGGTTTGGGTATTTTTTTTAGAAAGTGTAGGATATTTTTTGTTTTTTTTTGGGTTAGGGTATTTTTTTTTTAGAAAGTGTAGGATATATTTTTTTAGGGTTTAAGGTTTAGGGTTAGGGTTTTTTTTTTAGAAAGTGTAGGAATTTTTTTTTAGGGTTTAGGGTTTAGGATTTAGGGTTTAAGGTTTAGGGTTAGGGTTTTTTCTTTAGAAAGTGTAGGATTTTTTTTTTTAGGGTTTAGGGTTAGGGTATTTTTTTTAGAAAGTGTAGGTTTTTTTTTTTTTTTTTTTTTTTTTGGGTTAGGGTATTTTTTTTTTTAGAAAGTGTAGGATATATTTTTTTAGGGTTTAGGGTTTAGGGTTAGGGTTTTTTTTTGTAGAAAGTGTAGGAATTTTTTTTTTTAGGGTTTAGGGTTTAGGATTTAGTGTTTAAGGTTTAGGGTTAGGGTTTTTTTTTTAGAAAGTGTAGGAATTTTTTTTTTAGGGTTTAGGGTTTAGGATTTAGGGTTTAAGGTTTAGGGTTTAAGGTTTAGGGTTAGGGTTTTTTTTTTTAGAAAGTGTATGATTTTTTTTTTTTTGGAAAAAGGGTTTAGGATTAGGGTTTAGGGTTTTTTTTTTTTTTTTTGGAAGTATAGGAATTTTTTGTTTTTTAAGGGTTTAGGGTTTAGGGTTAGGGTTTTAGTTTTTCTTAAGGGTTTAGAGGGTTTTAATTTTTTTTTTTTTTTGGGTTAGGGTTTTTGTTTTGTTTTAAGAGTTGAATGTTCTTTTTTTAAAAAACAAAAACAAATATGGGTTTAGGGTGTTTCTTTTTTTATAAAAAGGGTTTATTGTTCCGTGTTTAGGGTTAGGGTGTTAGGGTATTTTTTTTAAAAAAATGGTTTAGGGTTAGGGTTAGAGTTTTTGTTTTGTTATAGGGTTTGGGCTTTAGGGTTAGGGTTTTGCTTTTGTAAAGGGTTTAGGATTTAGGGTTTATGGTTAGGGTGTTTGTTTTTTTTTAATGGTGTAGGGTTAATGAGCTTGGTTTTTTGGTTTTTTTAAGGGTTTTGGTCATAAATTAAATATTTTGGGTCATTTTATGTTTCTCAAACTGTTTTTTTTTTAAGAAAATACCAAAAAGGAATAGTACGATATACTTTTTTCAATTTTCGTTTAAACAATTCCATAATTTTATTTTTAAAAAGTGATTTTCTATATGAGGATCATTTTGTTGAGTCATTTTGCCAGATTTCGGTTTTATAGAATTCCTAAAAACTAAAATATGATAATTGTCGAAAATGGTAATAACAACACAAATTTGTAAATGGTAAAATATATCACCAAAAAACATACAACTGTACGCATGCATATTTTCCATGCATAATAACCAACCACAGAAAAATCAAAAAAATGATACAACAATATATAGTAATACTGCAATGATAAACAATTAAGAAAAATATATAAATAAATACAGTGAAATATTTGAAATTTATTATAGCCAAAAAATGTAGGAAACAAATTCTGAAAATTACTCACACTCCTGTACTCTGTGATGTAATATACTACTGATTGTTGTATTTTTTGTACCTGCATTTTTTGGGAGGAACAAATTAATACTATCAGCAAAAATAAAAAACACAAAATTACAAAAAACTAACTTCATATTATTACACAGAGAGAGAGACTGAGACGTAGAGATACAGAGAGAGAGGGAGGCCGAGAGAGATAGAGGCAGAGAGAGATCGGGAGAGAGAGAGAGACATAGAGATACAGAGAGGGAGAAGAGAGAGATAGGGAGAGAGCGAGAGAGGGAGAGAGAGAGTATACTGAGGGAGAGGCAAAGAGAGATAGGGAGAGATACACAGAGAGAGAAAGATAGAGAGAGAGAGAGAGAGAGAGAGAGAGAGAGGTAGAGAGAGAGAGAGAAAGAGATAGAGAGGAAGAGGAAGATAGAGAGAGAGAGAGGTAGACAGAGAGAGAAAGAGATAGAGAGAAAGAGAGAGATAGAGAGAGAAAGGTAGAGAGAGAGGGAGAGACGGAGCGAGATATTAGAGAGAGAGAGAGAGACCGAGAACCGAGCAGAGGAGAGGTGGAGAGAGGGCGTCTCACCGGCGGGAAGGACGGATCGCGGTGGCCGGGAGCTGTCCGGTGCGGCTGTATGTGTCAACGGAGGCTGTATTTTCCGATATATATATATATATTTAATATATTATTATTTGAATTTTAAAATTTATATATATATACATATAGACGTACGCATGTTTTGGCCAGGTGGCGCGCGGGAGAACTCCCGTGCAGCTGTCCTGGCCAAAGGATTGGGCACGTGTACTGAGTACACGTGTCCAATCCGGGACGTGTATTTAAATACACGTCCCCAAATGTATTTTTTTTTAAAAAAAATTATATATATATGTATTTATATAATTTAACCACATAAAAAAAAAAATACAAACCCATGCAGCCCTAAATGTATATACCGTACATATAGCTAAACCTTACGCGCTAAAACTAAACCGTAAACTATAATTTAAAACTAAACCCTAACCCTAAAATTAAACTCTAACACTAAGTATATATACTATATTAAACCCTAAATAAAAAATAAAAACTAAAACCTAACCATAAAATTAAACTCTAACCCTAAGTGCATAGACTATATATAGCTATAAACTATAATCCTAAGGGTACGTACTGTATATAGTCATAAACCCTAACCCTAATCCTCTGTCCAAAAGTATATACTATATATATATATAGTTATAAACCATAACCCTAAGTACATGTACTATATATATATAGCTATAAATCATAATCCTAAGTATATGTACTATATATATCGGAACAATCTAATTTTGAACTGCTCATGATTTAATATATATATATATTTAAAAGTGTACAATAATAACACATGAAAAATATATTGACATTATTATTCATAAAATGTAAAATCAATTAAATTATAACCCATAGCTTTAAGTGTATATATTATATAAACCTATAAACCCTAACCCTAAGTGTATATACTATATATAGCAATAAACTCTAACCCTAAATACATGTACTATATACATAGCTATAAATCATAATCCTAAGTATATGTACTATATATATCGGAACAATCTAATTTTGAACTGCTCGTGATTTAATATATATATTTAAAAGTGTACAATAATAACACATGAAAATATATTGACATTATTATTCATAAAATGTAAAATCAATTAAATTATAACCCATAGCTTTAAGTGTATATATTATATATACCTATACACCATAAAACCCTAACCCTAAGTGTATATACAATATATAGCGATAAACCTTAACCCTAAGTATATATACTATATATAGCTATAAACCCTAACCCTAAGTGTATATACTATATATAGCGATAAACCCTAACCCTAAGTATGTATACTATATATAGCTATAAATCCTAAGTTTAAGTGTATATACTATATATATCGGAACAATCTAATTTTGAACTGCTCATGATTTAATATATATATATATATTTAAAAGTGTACAATAATGACACGTGAAAAATATATTGACATTATTATTCATTAAATGTAAAATCAATTAAATTATAACCCATAGCCCTAAGTGTATATATTATATATACCTATAAACCCTAAAACCCAAACCCTAAGTTTATATACTATATATATCGTTAAACCATAATCCTAAGTATATATACTATATATAAGTATAAACCCTAGCCCTAAGTGTATATACTATATATACTATATATAGCTATAAACCCTAACCCTAAGTGTATGTACTATATATAGCCATAAACCCTAAATGTATGTACTATATGAGGGACTAAACTATAAGTATTTAATTCATTATGTAGCGCAGAACTCTTAAAATAATTGCATTTACTATATATAGCCATAAATAGCAAGGTTACTGTATATAGTTTCTAAACCGTTTACATGCATGCATATCTATATATATAGTATTAATTATAGGTTTTTTTAACTTTGTTATGTTTAAATTTTTTTTTTTGGTTTCTAAACGTAGATGGTGTACAAAACTAAACCCTAATTTGAACTATTTGGTTTAATTATATATATAGCACCAAATTTGTTTAATTATGCATATAGTACAATATGTAAATTAAGTTAGGGTTTACGTACTTATTAGTATACTATATATATATATATAAATAAGGAACCTAAAAAGTATAAATTCCAACCAACAAATTTACATATAGCATATAGCTTTCAAAAACCTAATTTTATGTGTATAAGTTTTGTACACCGTATTCTTGGATTAGATTTGTATGATTAATAAGATAAGGAGTTTTTTTTTTTTTTTTTTTTTTAAAAAAAAAAATTAATACAACACAGATTTTTTTTTTTAATATATATTTGGCAAAATAATAACTGTTTGACACGTGTATTATTACACGTGTCCATTTGGACACGCGTATTTAATACACTTGTCCAATTGGACATGCGTATTAAATACTCGTGTCCAAATGGACACATGTAATAATACACGTGTCCATTTGGACACGCGTATGAAATACTCGTGTCCAAATGGACACGTGTATTATTACACGTGTCCAATTGGACACGCGTATGAAATACGCGCGTCCAATTGGACGCGTGTATTTAGACACGCGTCCAAAATGGACACGAGTATTTCATACGCGTGTCCAAATGGACACGTGTATTTCATACGCGTGTCCAATTGGACACGTGTATTAAATACGCGTGTTCAAATGGACACGTGTATTAAATACACGTGTTCATTTTGGACGGCTGTACAATTTGACACGTGTCTCCAAAGACATGTGTCAAATTGGACGCGTGTCTACAGTAACGGGTACTGTAGACACGCGTCAAACTGCTTGTATTTTTGTAGTGGAGGATCAGATTGTGGTCCCAATTTCCTTGCCTTTTTCGGCAATGGAAAGATTCTTCATGGAGTTGGATTGCTTCTTGACTAACAAGCCAGTTAGTGGCCTTGAAAAATCCAAACTTTAAAGCTAATTTGCTGATGGCTGTTTGTTAGAATATATATTTCATATTATGTTAGTGAATTAATTTTCTTATAATAATATTTCTCATTTATTAATCGAATCTAAATACCATTTCATATTTTCCTTTATTATATTTCTTTGTATGATTTATTCTTGTTATGTTAGAATATTTATATTTTCTAAATTAGGTTTATTGATATTTACTTTATTTAATCTATGGTTTATTGTTCACTACTTATTATCTCCTTCTAAATAGAGATTTGTGTAATATTGTTTAATATAATGAATTGAAAAGATGTAACCCATACGACAAGTGTAAATAAATTTTAATTCCATTTATTTAATAAGTTTGGTCAAAATTTTTAATTTTAACTAACTAATTTTGTATTGCATTCATATCGAATTCAGTGATCCTGTAAATATTTTCAACCGTAGATACATGAGATCCATCATTTGACAAGTTAAATTGTAGAAAATGACAGTTGCAGTAGAGTACTCTATTGTAACCGCTAAATGTGAACTCATTTGGGTGTGCGATTTTTTAAAAAATTGCGAATACTGAGAGAATTTGTTTTTTGAAATTATATTTGGATGGTTTAGAAAAGTAGAAACAAAATTAGAAAAATTTAGGGAATATTTGAGTAGAATGTGATATTTGAAAAACAGTAGTGACGTGACAAAAAGTTGATTACTGTAGGCATGTCATTAAATGCTAATTCTTTTGTAATGCCTCCTCCAGACTACTGCCGAAATTCAAATTATTAATTTATATTTTTTTAATTATTTTATATTAATATTTTTATGTTGTAAATAAAAATTAATTTTTATAGGTAAATATGACTAAATGAAAGTATATAAAAAATAAATAAATAAATAATTGTGATTTTCCATACTGCATCCCTGAACCTCAAAGTTGAAAATGTTCCAAAATTTGATGAATGTAGTTCACTTGCTTCGGATAATCCAAATTCGATAAAATCTCTTCTTGTTTGACCAATTTTGACTTTATAATGATACTCGCATGGAAGTCTTTAACAAAATCTCCCATGCAATTTTAGGAGCTTTAATTCCTTAAATCCCACAAATTAATTGTAACTGAACGGCTGAAATTATATCACCACGTTATCAATCTTAGCATAAATAAATAAATAAATATTTCTAGTTCTCTTACCTATCATTTCATTTTATTTATGCCTCTAAATTTTAAAAGTGGCATTGGGCCTGTACAACCACATCGTGTCTAATATGAACCTTGCGTTTTGTTATAAACTTTAAAGGTATTTTGGGAAGAAGAATGAGAAAGTGTTTAATTTGACACGCAATGGTAGTTCAGGGGATTATAATGTCACTTTTTAAAGTTTGAAGGTCTAAAAGAAAATGTGATCATAATTTAGGGAGGAAAATGCTACACATTCCAAAAATTTTCTCTAAAATTTGGTTTCCGAATGATGCGTCACAATCTCACATGATCAGGGCCGGCTTAACTATAAGGCGAGTTAGGCGGTCGCCTCAGCCCCCAAGTGAAATAAGGCCTCCAAAGATAGGTTTATTTGAAAAAAGAAAAAAGAAAAAAAAAAGTCTAATCATAATCTGAAATTGGTTTTTCCAGTGGAATAAGGCCCCAAAAAGACAAGTTTTTTTGAAAAAAGAAAAAGAAAAAAAGCATGATCTTTGAAGACTCTTTAACTTCAATAGAAAAATAAATAGTTAAGAGGCCCAAGAACACAACAATTAATACCAACAAAAAAAAAAAATACATTTTCTCTCTTATCAAGAAACTCAACTAAAAGGATGTGAACTACAAGGAAGCCAATGAAGAGAGTAGGGCTCACGGAAAAAGACTTATTGAAATACAAGTCATAACTATATAAAAACAACCATTATTGAGAGTGGGCCCATGAAAAAATGTCTCGTTTAAAATTTTCACCTTAGGCCCCAAAATATATCGAGCCGACTCTGCACGTGGTCTATCATTTTAGAAAATGTGTCACAATCTCATGGAATAGTGACATATCATTTGAGAACAAATTTTGAAATAAAGTTTTGGAAAGTTTACCATTTCTCATTTAGGGAACCAAAGTATATTTTTCTCAAATAAAAAACTTCAACCAAATTATTTTAGGGAGGTTAGATTATTTCTCTTAACTGTTTAAGGTAGTCTACCACCCATAGAATCTTAGGAGTGGCCTAGCCACTAAAATAACTAATGCATGGGAGTAGTCGTGCCAAACATAAAACAATTGAAAGGGTGCTCTAACTCTGAAGGGCAGAGTTCTATCACAATCAAAATGCGAAAAACAACTCATTTTTGCACTGACAATCTCCTTTAATGTTTTTTTTTTTTTTGTTCTATTTGAGATGGAACTTAAAAAGAAAAAGAAAAAGAAAAAAAAAAGGGAGGTTAGAATTTGTGGTAGATTGGAAGTAAAACCTTCAATTTCTTGTCTTAAATTATGGTCTTAATTAATCTTCTAAATCTCGTTGTAGAGTTAAATCATAACTTAAATTTTTACCCGCGATTCAAGGGGATCAAAATTGATTTATGCATAGTAACAATAGAAATTGTTCTTACATGAATTTTTACTATATTTGTTCGTAGGTCATCGATGACTTTTCTGCTATGAAAATTTTATTACCCTGTTTTAGTTGATGGCTCCAAAAAGAGAGCGGTTCTTCAATATGTCAAATTATAACTTATTCCAAAAGTTTAAGTTAAAAAGAAGAGGTAATTTTAATCATACAATACTTTAACACGTGAAATATTTAATTAAAATAAGAAATAAATGAAGGAAATATGGTTTCGACTTAGGACCTTTACTCTAATATTATGTTAAATAACTACTTATCTCAAAAGTTTAAGCTATTAGAAATTGATAAATTTAATCATTTAATCAATAGTTTAACAGTGCACACATAATACTAAAAAACATGTTTAATTGCAACCAGTGTTTGGAAACTGGCATGAGATTAGTTTTAGGAAGTTAACACATCATTTATTTATTTTTATTTTTATTTATTTTTTAAATTTTGCATGAATGAGTAACTTTCATTATGAATAACGTATTTATTTACAAAAACACCTTATCAAAGCTAAAGCAAAGAAACACTTTTACCAACCCAACGAGAGAAACCAACAAGAAAGCACAGAGGGAATAATTACGTAACAAAATCAAATTAAAACCCCATCTAAGCCACAAGTCTTACAAATGATAACATTTTTTTTAGTAGCCTTAAACTTATATTTAGAAAGTAATCTAGTTCTAACTTTCCAAACAATCTGTTTGAGCATTTGCTCTTCACACATCACGCTTGCCTGGCCATAGAAAGAACAAAGATAGTCTTTATTTATATATGTGAAGACTGTTTTGCTGGATTTTGGTATCTCATTGATCGATGATCTTGTATTCTTCCTACAATCATATGATGATGATAAGATGCAAATTAAGGAGGGTCGAGAGACGATAGTGTAATGTTCTAGACTTCAAGTGGACTGATGACACACGCTCTTTGTGTTATGAAATTTATCATATTTTTTAAAGACCTGTGAAATGTGAAAAATAAGAAGACAATCAAATTAAATCAATTGCACATGACACTAAGATTTAAGCGGTTCTCTCAATATGAAGTACATTCACTGGTGCAGGCAATCCTGACTTGGAGAAAATATACTATCAAAAGATGAGTACAATAGAGTAATAGAACCAAAAAACAGTCAAACCCAAAGCTCCAATACATCTAATATCACTTTTATCCAAAAGAAGAATAATAACAAAAAAAGAAAAAACATAATCGAAAAGTACTGCATCCTAAATTGTAAAGATAGTGAATATTTTAATTTAAAATAAAAGGTGAATGTAAGAAATAATGTTTAAACTCGAGATCTTTGCTTTAATAACATGTTAGTTAAACTATTATTTATTCTAAAAATTTTAAGCTTAAACTGATATAAAATATTAAATTTCATCATTTAATTTATATTTTAATAGTGAGATCACTTCATCTAGGGATTCATGCAAAAAGATGAGAGCGCATAAAAACATAATATAAAAATGATAAATTATCTTTGTATTTGTAGGAGTATTTTGTGTTGAAGTTGTTTGTTAATATTTTTATTTTAAGAAGAGAAAACAATACAATTTTTAACAAATAGAGCCAGATGCATATATTTGGAAGGCATTCCGAGCACAAAATCAAAGATTCAACATACACCAGTTGTAAAGTCTAACCAAGATACTTCATTTCAACAAACTGCTGGTACTTTTAGATCATGTGGGTGATATTTTTTATGCCCTTGCCTAAAAAACTGCTGGTGCTGGATATTTCTGCGGGTGATGCCTCAGCCGCATTACTTTTGATTGAAGTGACTATCTTTTTCTTCTCTGCTAGAGTTCTGTTGTTACGTCCATCCTATTCATCCAAAAAAAAAACAACGCCATTCTAGCTTTGGGCTGATTGGTCTTTGGCTCCTACTTTAATTTAGACGACAATGTTTCCCATCTTTCTTCTTTTTGTTCTTGGTCTTTGACCAAGGTTACAAGGAGAGCTAATCTCAGGGTACGCTCTAGTATTAAATGAGTCACTTATCATAGTTGTTATGGAAGCATTCTCACTTCTCTTTCTTTCTTATCGTATGATAGAATTAAGAGTGAATTAAGAGTGAGAAAGACCCTCATTGTTTCCTTAATAAAAATTAAACTTTGAGATAAATATAGCTAGCCTTAATGAAACGTATATTCCTAATATTTTTAGCTGATTAAGATGTAACTATTTTAGCTCTAAAAGCTAAACTTTGGTAAATTACAACTTGCAAGGTCAATGTATATCTGTTTCTAACAGTTACAATATTAATTTAACTCACTTAAACTTTTGGGATATATAGTGATTTAACATGGTATCATGTCAAGATTTTGAATGCAAACATTGTCTCGGTCATTCACTCCTAATTTAATTAAATATTCAATATATTGGGCCTCACTTGTTCACTTTTTGAGGAATAGCTTGAACCCACACGATTGGGTGTACATTTTTTTAAAATTGAGATCTTAAAGGCCAAGCGTTTAAATGTAATTTTAAAATCACTATTTTTAAATTGTAAACCCAAATGGATGCTGAAGTCTATAATTTACTTTTAACTTAAACTTTTTTGATGTGTGATGATTTAACACTAATATTATAACGTATCTAATTAGTTGAGCTCTAGATATAAATGTCAACAACTCTATCTAATTGAAAGAAAAAGTGCTAGGCGATAAAAAAAAAATAAAGTTAGTTAATTTGCCATTTATATTAAAAGTTTATGACGATAAGAAAGGATAAATTTATTTTTTAATTTATATTTTAACACTTCCACTCTTATACACATGAAATGTTTAAATTGAAAATAATAATAAATTGTAAAGTAAAATTAGAAATAAAAACTTATTTTCTGAATCTTGATACTATAGGTAGCATATTTCTAACACTATAAGAAAAGATATATTGTATAGATTAACTCTAACCCGACTCATTTAATTAAATGGAACAGATTAGAATTCTAAACCTTAATTTACTATTTTTTGTTGAGTTCGTCTTGTGTTCGTGAATCATGTCAAATTGACACCTCAAAATATCACGTGTCGGATTAAGATCTTGTCCACAAATAGTTGTAAGACTATATATGTTAACCTTAATCTGAAATATTTAATTAAACGAGTGAGACCACCTTCAATTTTAACTCACTAATTTTATATTAGATTCGTGTCAAATTGACAAGTCGGATAAAAATTTACTAGCCCTCCTTGTTACAATAACTTCAATGCAAAAAGTGCATTTAGTTTTTTTCCAAACCAAATTGAAGAATTTTTTTCAAGTTCATCCCACTATTCTCATACCCATTTTGCGCACATGTTTTTGTAGGAAAACTTTCTTTATAGCTGTCTGCCTCTAAACCAATAAAATGGTTCAATGTATATCCAAACCAGACCAACTGTAATTGTTCATAACTTCCGAAACCTTAAAAGTAGTCCAATGTTTGGGCAATCCTTACAAGTAGCAGTGATCGGACCCGGCATGGCTGGCCTGCTCACCGCCCGTGAGCTCAAAAGAGAAGGCCACCGGGTCATAGTCTTCGAGAAAAGCAATAGGCTTGGTGGCACCTGGGTCTATGACCCACGCGTCGAAACCGACCCATTGGGTTTAGACCAAGGTCGTGAGATTGTCCATAGCAGCATGTACTGCTCGCTCAGGGTCGACCTTCCGAGGCGGCTCATGGGCTTCTTGGATTACCCATTTTCGCAGAAAGAGGGTGGGGATCTGAGAGAGTTTCCGGGTCATGAGGAAGTTCTCCGGTGCCTTGAAGATTTTGCCCGGGATTTCGAGTTGGTTGAGTTGATACGGTTCGGGCACGAAGTAGTCCTGGTTGAACGAGTCAATGAAGTGAGTCAAGAGTGAGTCATTGAATCGAGGACTCGGGAAAGTGAGTCAGAGGTAGAGGAGGAGGTGTTTGAGGCCGTGGTGGTGTGTAATGGTCACCACACCGAGCCAAGAATTGCCGACTTTCCAGGTATATTTATTTCTATATACTTTTATTTGTTGTTTTAATATTAATAGCTCATCCTTTGATTAGAATTTAAAAACAAACAAAAACTACAATCTTGAACATTTTTTTTCTAGATGTAGTAGTTTTTAGGTATAACTTCTTAAAATGATATCGAATTACACGTCTTTTTGAGATAAGGGTACTAAACTAGCAGACGTTTCAAATTGGAATATCCACGTTTTCAATTCCAAACGTTTCATTTAAGAGTATTCCGTTAGGATTTGTTGTTAAATTCTGTCAAAATTCTCAAAATACCCATGAGTTTGAGTTTTTTATTTTTTTTAAAATTATAAATTTTTTCAAAGATTCAGGCATGGGTATTTCTACAAATTTTGTTAAATTTTGAACAATATTTAAATCCTAGTATTTTTTTTTCTTTTTTTAAAAAATAAAGGTATTTTGAGTACTCCGATATGATTTAACAGCAAATCTAACAGAATATCCTTAAGTGAGACGTTTGGAAACATGAATACTTCAATTTGAGACGTTTGCTAATTCAGTATTTTTATCTCAAAACGGAGTATAATTCAATACCCTTTCGTGAAGTTATCCCAATTTTTAATCTCTAATTATCTTGGTATTTTGTAAGCTCAACAATGTTGAGTATGTGAAGGTCATAAATCGATCTCAGGGTAGATGGTGAATGAAATATTGAAATTACGAGAAATTATTGAAAAATCTTGCAACTTTGTAAAAGAGTTGCACCATGTGTATTTGAACTTTAAATATTTTCCCCGAGAATTGAGAAATATTTTGTGGCATGGATTAACACGTGTCTCAAAAACTCTCTCCATCCCTCAACACATTTCAGCCATGCAAAACTTGCGAAGGAAAGAGCCACCATCGTCCCCTGCTGTCATTCTCTCATAAGCCTAACACTCCTCTTCTTTCCTTTACAAATGGAGTTTCTGTAAAAGATTTTTCCCTACTCTTTTCTCTCATCTGCTCTCTCTCCTCATTTCTTCTCTCTCTTGGAATATTAGCTGGATTTTCGTGGGTTTATTGATGGGTTTGGTTGAATCTCCATATCTAGCCTTTTTTACGATGGATTGTAAAGAAGAATTTCTTGGGTCCTTGTGTTAGTTTCAGTGATGTTGATTTTTTTTTTTTTTTAGGTAATTTTATTTAGAACAATTGTATTTGATGATTTTTTTGAGATATCCACTTCCTGGTTTAACAGGATTATGGACAAAAGTTTAGAAAATCAAAACTAGGACGGATTACTTGATCAGAAATGTTATGCTGAGTTTTGATAGACCCATTTAGTAATACCCATGGGATTTGTGGTTAGATTAATAGACCCATTTAATGTTTTCCCTCTCTCTGTTCTGAGTTTTGATTTTTGTTGTAAAGATGATTATATGGATGAATGTGGCTATATATGGAATGGGACTTAATATGAGAGTTCCTGAGTTTGTTGAAGGGAAATTTGTGGGTATTCTTATGTATTTGACTTTTATCTTTGAGATTTGCTAATCCACCCTTATATGTGTATTGATGTATTGATTTTGACAAGAACATAAAATATGTATACTTGTGGTATAAATCAGTGGGACATGATGATTTATTAACATGTGTTGAACCTCCTGTAGTTAGAACCTTTCACTGCATGTCTCTAATATTAGGTAGAATGTTGATGGGCTAAATTGCTTTGAAATATTAGTATGGGCCATGACTTAGTGTTTGAGTAAGATCATGTGATTGTATCCATTTGTTAGTACCAGCTAGAATTATTGGTAACTATTTCTAAAAATTAATTTGTTTGAGCTTTTATACTTCAAATGCTATCAGCAAAGCATTGAACAGTTCACCTGGAAAGACCACCTTAATGACATCTTATAGGGTAATCTGGAACTTGGCCCATGTTGTGCAGAGAATAAACTAGGGATCATAACTACTCTCTCTAGTCTTTTTAAGTTAAAAGACACCATAAATAAAATTCTTATAAACAATAATTTTGCACTACAAGTGACTCAAACGTTTTATCCCGTTTAAATGATTTATACTACTATTGTTGTGTTGTGTTTACTTTCTAAGTTGTCAAACTCACCCATTTTTTATTTTTTATTTTTTTTTTATAAACTTTTTATATGGCTCTGTTCATTGTCATCCTCCTAACTAGAATACCCAATGTGGTCGCAACATTTAACGACCTAGAGTTTTGTCCTATTAATGAGGACAAATGGGCATATGTATGCTTTGAATAATAGTATTTAAATAGTCATGAGTCTTTTGATTTTGTATAGTATATAGTAAACATTGTGTGACCAGATTACAGAAGTTTGATACCACCACTCTCATGCTCCCCTTTTGAGAAATAAGGGAAACGTGAACTTGAACTTATAAAGATCAAAGTAAAAAAAAAATAAAACATCCACACAAATCCATGAAATAACATAGTAGAAATTTAAAATCTCTAATATATATTCTTTTTAATAAAATTCTTGTAGTTAGTACAATCAAATGCCAAGGGTTAACAAAACAAAACACTGTACAATAATATAACAACAGTTGGTCCGATTTATGAAGATTTATTGTGTTGTGGAGGTCATCGCCATCCCACTTCTATAATTCGGCCACACAGTGTTTACTATAAACTATACAAAATCAAAAGATCCCTGGCTATTTAAATACTATTATTCAAAGTAGACATATATCTATTTGTCCTCATTAATGGGTCAAAATTTTGGGTCCTCAAACATTGCAACCCCAATGGGTATTCTGGCCAGCCAGGAGGACGACAATGAACGGAGCCATTTGAAAAGTTTATAGGGAAAAAAAAAAGGGGGGGTGGGTTTGACAACTTAGAAAGTAAACACAACATAACACAACAATAGTTGTACAAATTATTTAAATTGGATAAAACTTTTGAGTCACTTGTAGTGCAGAGCTTATGTGGTTCATACCTTTGAGGGCAACAATAAACACTACAAATAAAAAAAAGAGGTTATTAGAAATCATATAAAGAAAAATATAAAACTTCCTCCAATTATTATTCCTTTATAAACTTATCATGAATGTTTTACTTCTTGACCCAACTCCGCTTTATTGTAAACCATGAGCGGCGCATGTTGGCTTGTCCCAAATGACCCATATGAGCTCATCCTATCGTCAAGGGAAAGCTTACAGGGATGGAGACTTTCCTAAGTGAAGGCCATCTGGGTGATAAATACCTTTGGACACCCCACCCCCAAGTAGGGGTCTTTGTATTTTTATTTTTCTTTTTCTTTTTTTATTAGGTGTCAAGCTGAGGTGGCATTTTGTACATGTGGCAACATGTTTTTGGTCTTGGATTGATTTTTGTACACAGGCAAAAATTTCGTTAAGTTTTTAAACCATAGATGAATGAAAATATCAAATTGGTAAACTTGGAAAGTATAGGTATAGGTTTTGTCATTTATAAAAAAAAAAAAAAAAAGTATCAGTTTTGTCCCTTTTTAAAGCCTAAGTACCTTTTTGATAAAGAGCAAAACCACCTGTATCAATTATGCATTTAACCCAAAACAAAATGCAATGCTCACTCAGCCTCAAAGATCTCCCTTTGTCCAAAGCTAATATCTCTATTTGAGATTCTCAAGGTATATAAATACCTTGTGGTAAAATTACTTTGTTCACTTTACATAGAGAGAGGCATAAGCAATATCTCCATGGTAAAATTACTTTGCTCACTTTTCAGTTGCATATGCCTTTTTTGTATTATATATGTTACAGGCATGGATATTTGGCCAGGAGTGCAAGTACACAGTCACAACTATCGAACTCTTGAATCATTTTAGAATCAAGTATGTAAATGTTAGTGCTTTGTTTTTTTTTTTTTTCATCATCACAAATTACCTTTCTTCTAAAACACGAATTAGCTTACTTATGTATTATTCTATGCCAGCGTGTTAACTTTTTTGTCTAGAAACACAGTCTGTACTATTACAGCAATGTTTAAATTCTAGTGATAATGCAATGGATGCCATTAAGCCAAAAAATAAAGGCGTTTGGAAGAATGATTTACAAACTATTGTACAGAACAGGGTTGATGTATAGTTTTGGACCTGTTCATCATTTTTAAAGACATCTGTGTGTGTCAGCTGATGCATGCTACGGCGTCTCAATAAATTGTGCTGCAAATATGTCAATAGCCATATTTTCAGGAGAGCTTATCTGTAGAAATAGTGTCTGGAGTAGATGAAAGACTTGTTTCTGCCACGTGGTATTGCGGATTTTGACAAGGCAAGAGAAAGGATATGACAAAGTCTTCACTAAATTTTTTCAAAACTACTCTTACACTGTGTTCCATGCTTGCATACAATTGGAAAGGATGTACCTATTGAATTTCTAAAAACTCTATCCTATTGAACTTTTAGTAATCTAGGAACAGTTCTTTATAATGGGACTTTCATATAGATCTTGCATATACCCATGTCCTGACATGTCTAGACATTGGAGCCTATTACATTCTGAAGTGGCCATTTAAAATAGCTTTTAACATTTGCTTCAGTTCTTCCATACCACTATATCAGTAGGTACTGCTCTAGGAATTGGCCTTGCAGTTTCATGGCTTCACTATAATACCAACTTTACCTAAAATGCTGATTTAAGAATTGTTAAAATATTAATTAATTGGTTAAGTTTATTGTTTCTCATGAGCTTAAGCTTTTGAGACAAGTATTGATTTAATATGGTATCTGAGTAAAGATCTTGACTCGAACTTCTAACTCCGCAGTTTACTTCCTTTCAGTTAAATATTCCACGTGTTTGGCCTCATTTGTGAGGGAGAGTATTAAAATATTGATTAAGTAATTGAATTCATCATTTTCTATCCGCTTAACCTTTTAAAATAATTGGTGATTTAAAATGAATCGTTAGATGTTTTGAAACAATTAAAAAAAAGGGAAAAAAGAAAAAAGCATAAGATGTAACCTTATTTCTGAAGTAGGTGAAATTCATTTTGTCTGCTTGTTGATGATGGTTGCATATTGCAAAATCACATGAATGGCTCCTTGCTTCTTAATTTAATTTCATTCCTGTAATGGCAACACTTGTTTCATTAAGTCTCTTAAGAGTTGCTATGCAATCATGTTTGACAGATTGTGGTGATAGTTGGAAATGGACCTAGTGCACACGACATCTTGAGAGAGATCTCCTCTGTTGCAAAAGAAGTTCATCAAGACCTGCGTGCCTCAGATGTGCATTTTAAAAAGTTGGAAAATCACAATAATATCTGGCAGCATTCAGTGGTTTTGTGTTCTTTCTACTAGAAAATGCTATTTCCTTTGATGTCATAAACTTTAAAATTGATAAGCTGTACTTCTAATGGGTAGTAACTTCTGCAGATAAAATGTGCTGATGAAGATGGTAAAGCAGTATTTCAAGATGGATCATTTGTGTATGCAGATGTCATCATCCATTGTACCGAGTATTGCCATGAATGTGATTTCATAGTCTCTGCTTTATTTTTTTTTTATCTTATTTGATCAATTAACAACTTTTGTTTTCACATCCCTGAGCTATTATTTCTAAAGTTTGGAACCTCGCTTTTTTTTTTGAATATTATTCTCCTCCTGCAGATTCAAGTATCATTTCCCCTTTTTAAAAACAAATGGAATAGTGAGCGTGGATGACAACTGTGTTGGACCTCTGTATAAACATGTTTTTCCACCATGCTTAGCTCCTTGGCTTTCTTTTGTAGGACTACCTTACAGGGTATGCTATTATATATATATTACGAAGTTGATGAATTCTAGAAAAAACATAAATGGTTCTTTAAGCAATGTGTTGTTTGGAAGATTTACTAAACACATGGATTTCCCTTCTTTTAACTAAGAGAAATATTATTTAGTTAACTGATATATTACTACCATATGACTGAAATGATGTAACAATAAAAATCAGCCCTTGATTTTTCTTTTTTACAAACTCTTGTTGATTTAAAGGTTGATTTTTACTATCATGTCATCTCAGTTGTATAACAGTTGTAGAATAGTCTACTGAATAGCATTATTCGTTAATTAATTGCTCTTTTTTTTTTTATCAAACTTTTTCTTGTAAAGAAGTGGTTTATATAGTATCCGTTTGATCGCATAGAAACGATGAGATGAATGTCAATGTTTTCTTCTGGCACTCCAAGTTATCTATTCTTGCAACTTCATAGCCATCAAAGAAATGATTTCTTTTATCTTCTTTAGATGATGATATCCAATTTTAATTGTGCATGCTCTTATAGTATACCTTACAACTCTCTTTTGGTATCTCCAATACTTCTTACTAATTTACTTGTTTGGTTGATTACAATAATTCATTTGTAATTAGGGTGCTACCAGTTTAATAATTGAGTTACAGTCCTATTGGTTAGCAAAAGTTTTGTCTGGCAAGGTGGCACTGCCAAGTGAAGAAGAGATGGCATCATCTGGTGAAGAACTCTACTAGCATATGAAGGAGAGTGGATTGCCTAAGCACCACACTCATCAGCTTCAGCAGAACAAGGTTTTAAGGTCTCATATTCAATAATCTTTCTTTCATTTCAGACGTTGCTTATTGACTTTATCTCTTTGGTCTCAGTTTGAATACGAAAATTGGCTAGTCACTCAATTGGGATTACCACCCCTAGAGCAGTGGAGAGAAGAGATGTATTTCTATGCGTTGCAGAAGATTACTTCACATGATGATGATGATGAATATCGGGACACCTGGGATATCATAAGTGGATAGGGGTGTATAAGCGGGACGGTTATTAATCGCTAATAATCGCCAACAACCACTAACCAGATAATCGGGAAACCAGAAATAACCGCAATTGGATAACCGGGAGCCTCGGTTGCGGTTAACGGTTATAGGGATTTAGGAAACCGGTTGATAACCGAGTAACCGGTAACTGGTTTATATATATATTCCAGCCAAGGCCTAAATTGAATTTCCACTTGAACCTCTAATAAATTATGCCTACTGCTATTGTTTATAATATTACTGGGTTTATTCCGATGTATTAGATTGTTACTACATAATGTGTTGAAGGCAATGGTAATGTGTAGGAAATTCAATTATTACAATAATAATGTGCCTAAACAACCTCTCTTAGCACATTGGAATTCAATTCAGAATTCTTACAATAATACAGCCTAGAAGCCCATTTAAATAGGCTTCAAAAATCCTAATTCTACCCAAATTTGGATTTCTCTAGGCAGCGTTCGGACCTGGCTTTTGGCATCTGGACTCTACATCTGCGTCTTCATAAAATACTGAAGCGCGTCCGGACTAGCAACCCTAGTGTCCAGACGGTTGCATAAAATAGCTCCTCTATCCGTAGTCATCTAATGAGTGTCCGGGCTCTCTGCAAATGGGATGCTTTTTGTTGTTTGTGTCCGCTGACCCGTTCCGACTTCTTTCGGACTCTAGGTTTTTGAGCTAGGCGTCCAGACTCTAGCATCTGGGCGTCAGGACGGGTTGTAGGGAAAATCGACTTTTTGAGTTGTAAAGTCTCCAGATATATTTCCTTCAATAGGAACTTGCCTTCTTGGGGATATTCTGTGCAGATTCATGCGTTAATCGGTCCTTTCCATAGTGGAATTAATATTTTGCAATAATCTTCAAGAAGTCCTCTACAAATATGGTGTCCCTGTTATGGAAGTCCCGGTTATGGAAGTCCCTGTTATGGACGCGTTTTTGTCAAACATAATGTAGCCAATTAAAATAAACCAACAAGAGATGAATTACAGCATCGTGTTTCTATACAATATGTATCTAGCAATTGCATGAGAACTATAACTCTATAACATTACACGTATAGAATTCTAAGATAAACATTATCTTAGACTTATAGTTGGATCAGTATTATCACGTAAATGAGTTTGAGGACTTCAATTGATAAGTTTATCTTTATCTTCATCTTTATCTCTAACAGACCCCCTCATGCTAAGGGAAGGGGGAATCACTGAAAGCTTGTCACGTAACATACCAAAAATGGCTGATGTTCGACCTTTTGTAAAGGCATCGGCGAGTTGATCATGTGTGGAGAGAAACTTGACAAGAATATTTGAGTTCACTACTTTTTCACAAATAAACTAATAATCAACATCGATACTTAGTACGAGCATGATAAACTAGATTCGAAGCAAGAGCTAGAGCGCCAATATTGTCACACCATTACGTAGGAGGAGATAGTAGTGGAATTCGAAGCTCTTTGAGCAACATACGAAGCCAATAAACCTCAGTAGTGGCAATGGCTCGATACTTAGCCTCCATACTTGAACGAGCAACAACTGATTGCTTCTTGGCACACCACGACACAAGAAATGGACCAAGAAAAATACCAAAACCCGTAGTAGACCAACGAGTATCTAGATCGCCGGCCCAATTTGAATCACAAAATGCCTCTAAGGAAAGAGAGCCCTTGCGGTAGAGTAAGCCATGATCAATACTCCCTTTTAGATATCGTAAAACTCGCTTAGTCGCCATCCAATGAACATTTGTTGGTGAGTGCATAAACTGGCAAAGTTGATTAACCGAGTAAGAGATGTCTGGTCGAGTGAGGGTGCAATATTGCAAGGCACCATAACTTGACAATAAATGGCCGTGTCAGACTTGAAGAGGGGATCACCATCTAAGACTGAGAGTTTCAAACCAAACACCGTAGGAGCAGAATATGGTTTGGCACCTATCATAGTCGAATTGTGTAGTAAGTCCATGATGTACTTGGGCTGTCGAATATGTAACGCAGTGGAGTCCCAAAGTGCTTGCATCCCCAAAAAGAACCCAAGATCATCGAGATCCTTCATTGCAAAAACTGCTTGCAATTGTTTAATAACTACAAAGATAGCCTCCTTGTTGGTCCCTGTAATCAAAATGTCATCAACATATACTAAGACATACAAGGTTGCATTAGTAGTATGGTAGATAAAAAGGGATATGTCCACCTTAGAGGACTGAAAACTAATTTCAAACAGTGCTTGAGAAAGATGGTTAAACCAGGCATGAGGTTCTTGTTTAAGGCCATAGATAGCCTTATGTAAATGGCAGACATAATCAGGATGTGAAGCATCCACAAAGCCTTTGGGTTGTTCTATAAAAACAGCTTCAGCTAGGTGTCCATGTAGAAATGCATTTGAAACATCTGACTGACGAATACACCAATCAAAGTGAACAACCAATGTGAGTACCACGCGAATTGTTGATTGTTTGGTGACAAGACTAAATGTCTCATGAAAATCAACCCCACTTTTCTGATCAAATCCCTTAGCCACAAGTCTTGCTTTAAAACGCTCTATCGAACCATCTTGTTGACGCTTGATCTTATACACCCACTTATTGCGAACAATATGTTGATGAAGAGGTTGTGGGCATAAAGACAATGTATCATTGGCGAGGAGGGCACCAAACTCAAGCCCCATTGCAGCACGCCATTCTGGTTTTGGTGTAGTAGCTCGATTCAACAGATTGGAGAATACTGGTCAAGGCTATAAGAGGGTGTTTGGTGGGGTATAAAGCCGTGTAGTCAGGAAAGGACTTTGGTTTGAGACTCTCGAATTTTAGCTCTAGTGACTATTAGATGTGAGTTAAGAGAACTTATGGGTATCAAGGTAGGACTAGCTGGATTTGACTGGGCAGGAAGTGTATCATGCATGTTAGGTAAGCACTCGACAGGAAGAGAGGAACACGAGGCATGACTAGGATGGGCAGGGGTGTCAGGTGTAGTTGGATTGGCAAGTGCAGTGGGAAAGAGAAGGGGATCAATGGTATTGTCATCGACTGACCTAGTTGACACTAAAGGGATGGTACAAATGCAGGGATGACCGTGGGTGAGACATGTGATGAAGGAAAATTTTCAATAAAAGGAACAATAGGAGAAATACCTGTTGCACTTACTAGAATGGGCGAAGAGGCAGTGACCTCCACCTTGGCTGGAAAGCTCGTTTCATTAAACACGACATGCCGAGTAATAAAGATTTTTCTAGTGAATGGATCAAAGCATCGGTAGCCCTTGTAGTGGGAGCCATATCCTAAGAAAATACATCGCTTGCTTTTAAACATAAGTTTATGAGAGTTTTAAGGCCTTAATAAAGGATAACAAGCGCACCCAAAAATTCTAAGATTAGCATAGTCAAGTGGTTGTTTAAATAAAATAGAGAAAGACGAACCATTTTGAACCAAAGGAGTAGAGAGCCTATTAATTAAAAGTATGGCAGTGAGAAAAGATTCAACCCAAAATTCTTTGGACAAGTCAGATTGGGCTAGCATGGCAAGACCCATCTCCACAACATGGCGATGTTTCCTTTCAACTAGGCCATTTTGTTGAGCCGTGTAAGGACAACTAATACGATGGGTAATGCCATTTGATTCAAGAAGAGTTTTAAATTGGTTAGAGAGAAATTCATCACCACTATCAGATTGCAATTATTTAATGGTGGATGAAAATAGATTTTCCATTAATGCTTTAAATTTCATAAACGAGATAAATACATCAGCTTTGGTTTTGAATGGATACAACCAAGAAAATCTAGAATAGTCGTCTATAAAAATGATATAATACTTGTAACCTTCTAAGGATGGAACAGGGGAACTCCAAACATCAGTATGGATTAACCAAAGTGGAGTCGACGAGATCCTTGAAGATAAAGGACATGGAAGTTGTTTGCTCTTACTAAGTTGGCAAGGGTCACAAAATTCCTTATTATGTAAGGAGCCTAAAACAGGAAGAGAATGCTGACTAAGGACTGCATGGACAATTGTAGAGGAGATAGGGTAGAGGCCACCATCACTCTTGCCTTCCAGCAGGGTTAGACCCGTTTGTTTGTTCTTGATGAAATAATGAGAGTTGGTTAAGATAAAAGATTAAAAAAAAAATTAAAAAAAAAAAGCAGTTATTATCTTTACAAAACTGATTGATGGATAAAAGTTTAGCAATGGCAACTGGACAATGCAAAACTTGAGATAAATGTAATGTAGCTGTGGGGGTTTGAAGGGAAAGAGAGCCAATGTTGTCAATTTGCAAACCTGAGCCATCACCCACAGTAATGGTGTCAGACCCATCATATGGTTCAGCAAGCTAGAGTTGCTCAAAATCTGGAGTCACATGGTGATTTGCTGCATTGTCAGCAAACTATGGAGCATCTTTAGGCTAAGTTGTGGATTGGGCAACCATTGCCGCCAATTGTGCTGAGGGGTGACGCCCTTGGTAGGCGTAGTCCATGTAATGGAAGCAATCTAGTGCTTAGTGACTAGGCTTTCCACATATTTGGCAGGGAGGTCGAGACAGAGGGCTAGTAAAATGTGTTGATTGTGAGTTACCTCGTGGCAGGGGTGGCACAACTGAGATGGGCTTCTTTAAGTAGGAGTTGCGGAATAGGGGGCGCTGTTTCTTGTTGGCAGTTGGAGCCCTAGATCTGTCCGTAGGTCTGGATGAGAAGAAGGCTACTGACTGGTCAGGCAGAATCTGTTGTTGTTGAGTGGTCTACAAGTGCTCAAAAGACAACAATTCTGCATGGAATTCAGCAAACGCAAGAGCAGTGGTCCGTGATGCACATGAAAAGTTGAGCACAAAAGGATTGTAGGATGGATGGAGTCCATTCAGTATGTAGGTGATGAACTCCTCGTCATCCACAAGTTTCCTAACTCCTGCAAGTTCATTGATAAGACACTGAGCTAAATCAACAAATGCAGTACAAGTTTAATTCCCTTGTTGGAGCGTCTGCAGTTGACGTTTGATTTGGGCAAAGCGAGTCCTCAAAAGAGAGGCAAACCAGATTGCAAGAAATCTCCATACTTCATGAGAAGTACAAAGGCCATAGATGGTGGATAGCACAGTCTCAGTGAGTGTGGCATTAATACAACCTAGAATGGACTGATCCTTCTTAACCCAAAGGGAATAAGTTGGATTTGGAACTTGCTCATCCTTGTCGGCTGAGGCAGGGACTTGAATTGGTGGGCACGGTTCTGTACCATCAATGATACCCAACAATCATTGGCCTTAAGAACATGCTCAATTTGCATTAATCACCTGATGTAGTTGCCATTGTCTAGTTTGATAGAAACTATATGAGAAACATTTGGGAATGTGTAGGAAGCAGCAAACATGTTTGAGGAAGAAGCCATAGGATTGATTAAGCGTGAGCTTTTAGTATGCTCTGATACCATGAAAGATTATGTAAGTGCTTTAGGCTTGAATACGTAATTAGCATGTATGATATTCAATATATAGAGATGAATTACAGCATTGTATTTCTATACAATATGTATCTAGCAATTGCATGAGAACTATAACTCTATAACATTACATGTATAGAACTCTTAGACGATAAACATTATCTTAGACTTATAGTTTGATCAGTATTATCACGTAAAAGAGTTGATGAGGACTTTAGTTGATAAGTTTATCTTTATCTTCCTTTTTATCTCTAACAGTACATACTATAACAAAAGTTGCTTCTTTTGTTGCAAACTTTTTGGAGAGGGATTTTGAAAATTCACTTTTTCATCTCGCATGTTGTGATCATTCTTCAGAAAGTCTCTTCCTTTATCAAATCAGACAGGAAGAGAAGAGAGATCAGAGATAGAGAGAGAGAGAGAGAGAGAGAGAGAGATAGCTCTTTTTACAATTTTTTTTCGAATGCTGAGAGATAGCTCTTTTTGCTATTTTTTTCAAATGTTGGATAGAACCATTTGCTTAGCATGATTCTTTTCTACCTTGCTAAACTATACTCCGAAAGAAGACATAGATCACTGGTGAAATGGGTTTTTGGAAAATGGCTTTGACTCTGCCGTTGGAGTTGAAGTTGGCCCCCCTTCATCGAAAATTTTAGCTCCGCCCTTGGCCATGACAACCTCAACTCAAGGTCATTATAAATTATGACTTATTTTTTTAAAAAAAATTAAATAAATAAAAATAAGTAAATATAAACAATTAAATATTTAATTATTTAATCGTGATGGGACCCAACAAGGCAACAAAACATGAAAACCTTGAAAATTTGTGATTGACTATTCTATGTGATAAAGTGGAAGTCCTTGATATTTTGATACTACTTTTGTAGACACCATTTGCCAACCAATGATAATTTGATGAAAAATTATTGGCGTACAATTTTTGTACTATTTTCGTACAATTTTTGTACAACTCTAATAAAATTGTGCAAGGAACATTATTATAATTTGATACAACTTTTGTGATGAATAACGTTTGTGGTGTGTGTTGATTGATCAATTGTTCAATAGACACCATTCTTGACTGAACTTTTTTTCTCCACTTAGAATTTTTAACAGACACCATTATTGATTACGTGTTGTAATCACCGATTAAAAAATAATTCCAAACGTCCGTAGAGCATCGATGAATTTACTGCAATAAATTATTCGTCAGAAATTGTGCAACAATTTAGACAGTTGGATGCTTGACTTGGATTTGTGCAGATTTTTTTTTTTTTTCTTTATTATAAAAAACCAAAAAGAAAAAAGAAAAAGAAAGGGTGGAGATCAAAATGATTAGGAAACGGTGCCGTTGTTGTTGGCCAAAAGAGGGAGAAGTTTGTTTGAATTAATTGCAATTTGGGGTTGAAGTCAGGTGGTGGTTGGCAATTTTCTAAACTTAATTGGCCATTTCCAAGTTGGAGAAAAGTCGGATATTATTGTGGAAAAGGAATTTCAAAACGTACATTAATAAATAAAGAATGTGTTATGGCTCTTGCATATTACCAAAAGGTGATCGAGAGATGGATTGATGGTTAAGATTTTCATGAAATATAACCAAAAATTCACTTTCCGTGTGCGGATCGAATTAATTACTAAATTAAATAATTAAAAGTAATACTAACTTTAAATAGATAATTAAAAACTTGTTGCTAATTAATCAGATGGTGTTGCCCAGCTGCTTCACCTTCACGTGGTTGTTGTTGAACGAAAGACTCGAAAGAGGGAGAAGTTTGTTTGAATTAATTGCAATTTGGGGTTCAAGTGATTTAGGCCAACTCTTGTTTTCAATAATTAAAGGCATTATTCATCTAAAATATAATTCATAGCAGTCAAATTAGTCAATGGAGAGATTAAAAAAAATCTCTTTTATGTGTACAAGTCTCTTTGATATGTTTTTTTTTTTTCCTTAAAATTACTATCGGTTCAGATCGTCACCGGAGATTAAAAGCTCTTTTAAAATTGCCATCTACTTGAAATTCTCTTATCTTGATGTGGAATTAAGAGAATTTACTATTGCTTCAGATTGCCAAAAACTCTTTAAAATTACTATTGCTTCAGATTGCCAACTACCAAAAATTCTCTTCAAATTGCTAATTGTTTCTAGTTCTCATATCTTTGTTTTTTTTTTTTTTTTTTTTTTATTTTATTTTAATTATTAGTTTTTTATTATAGTAAGAAATAATCAAATGTCACTGTAAACAACTAGCTGGCACACATTGTACGAGTCATCAATTATGCGTAATGGGCCAGTGTGCTATCATATCAAGTGAGGTACCGTGTAACGCCCCCAAACCGCTAAGGGTTAGGTTCGTCCATTTTCAAACACCAAACTGCAAAGATTCATAAGGTCTACTAGGTAACCTAGCTAATATGTTGAATTAAGTAAATTACTAGAAAATAATTTTTAAAACTCAGAGCTTCAATAAATGCGGAAACGATTATTTCGAAAAGAGTAATAATGATTAATACAATAATTTAAATGCAAAGGAACTAGATTTATTGTGCAAGTGCACTTATTAAGGTAACAGAAAAATAATATCCTACTGCTAGCCTAGATCCCATCCCAGCCGCCTAGGTCTCTCTTTTCATAACCTGAAAACAAAACAAAATAAGGGGTGAGCGAGAAATGCTCAGTAAGATAACCCTCAACCATAAAACGGTTGAGTTAACTTCATTTTCTTTAAAACAATTATTGAAATACACTTGAAATCTAAATTTCTAGAATACAAATAAAAATTCGGCATTTTACTTAACACATAAAATTACTGGTTGATAAATAAATTTCTCATATGTAGGGCCCATGTACACTATTACGCCCTGTGTACTAGGGTTGCGCGGTCTACTGCGACCTCAGGCAGGTAAACTGTGGCCACAGGCCCTGCCCCGTCAGCTAATTAATTGAAGTGCACTTAGCATGACATAGGGATGGATCCGCTCTCTCTAAGTCTCTGAGCGGTTGCGCTTCCATCCAAGCAACGGTACCGAGCTTAATCTCTGCGAATCTCTGTGAATATATCTGGGGCCAAAATAATAATCTCCTCCACACACACGTGCCTCATTTTCAAAAATTATTCTTATTCCTTTGATAACTCTGGAGGCAACGTGCGGGGAGGGTTTTTGCTCTCCTTTTCTCATTAATTTCAAAAGAAACTGTAATTTCCCGTCTCGGGAACCAACTACACAATTTACGAATAACAAGAAAATCCATTATAACCAAAGCTTCTTTTAAAACAGTGATTTCAAGATTAACATTTATACCGACAATTTTCATCTCAAAACTATTTTTAAAACAGTCCTTCATACATCAATATAATTTGAAATATAGAACAAGAACAATTAATTGCAAATATGACTTTTAAAAAAAAAAAGAAGTAATATGACATAAAACAATTTGAAAAGGGGTAGAGGATCCCTTACCTCGATACTGCTACTAAAAAGACTGCTCTGAAATAACAACTACCTGAATTGATAAAACTTAACTATGTCAGCCTTAGGCTAGAATACACATCCTAAATAGAATGGACCTAACACATCCCGCCTTTCCGACCTCTACCTATATCATGATTATAAGTGTTTTATTATTATTAGAAAATTATTAAACGATACTTGAGTGTGTGTGTGTGTGTGTTTTAGTTTTCATGAAAATTCTTATATTGTATTCATAAAACGTGATATTTGTTCGCTATGAAAAAATGTTCTTAGAAATATTATTAGGTCAAATTAAAATCAATAAAAGAGATATTAAAATTAATATACTTTAAAGTAGCTTCATAAAATACAAAATAGAACTTATCAATTACATAAAAAATCAAAGGACAAGGGACTTCTATACCTGGCGTTGATACAAAATAGAATATAAAAAAAAATAATAAGAATAATAATAATAAGCAAGGGACAAAGGACGGTACTTTGGTTTAGAAAGAAAAGAAAAGAAAAGAAAAGAAAAGGACAAAAACTACTATCCCTTTGATTCCTGTGACTTGCTATCATAAAAGAAAAGACAAAATAAAGAGGAGAAATAGGCAGGACATTGTGCGATAATCAGAGAAAAGAACAGAAGGGAAATCCCACTCAGCTGTATCAATCAAAAGAAAAACAAAAGAAATCGGTAAGGCCATGCTGATACGTACACGGCTTAGAAGAGGAGAGAAAATAAAATAAACAAAAAGAAGCAAATCAGGTATGGAGACTATGCTGTCCAAAAAGAAATAACCAAAAGAAAAGAAGAAAGTAATAAGGCTAATCATGCTGTGATTAAACCGAAAAGAAGACAAACGAAAGTAATAAAAGTAGAAATAAGAAATACGACGGGAAGAGACAATCAACCAAAATAAAAAAGTAAATTATCGGCTGTAACAAGTAGAAAAGAGGAAGAAAAAGACAAGGTAATATACCTGCAGTCTATCGATCTTCACACGCACAGTGATAGGGAGAGGAGGCTTGTGGAAAATTTCTGCGGTGAGGGGAAAAGAATGACGGCTAATGGGTATATATATATAGGTTAGGGTTTTACCTCATTCTCCCTTCTTTTATTTTTAGGTTTTTGATGGAACGATGGGTATTTTTAATATACTAAATATAATATAATAATAATAATGGGTAAAATTTCGTAATTGCCCGAAAATATCTTTTTAAAGCAATTATTGTATCTTTATAGATTTGGGAAAAATATTAAATTGTGAGACCGTGATTAAAATTTCGTAAATGCTGCTTCTAGAATTTCCTTTGTCATTTAATTATGCAAAGATCAATATTGTGAGAAATTAAGGAAATTTAAAATTTTGTTCTCTTCAAAAATAGTAATTGTCCATGACTGCTAAAATTACATAAATCTCCCTAAAAAATTCCGGGATCGTTACATACCGTGTCACGTGTTGCCATAATTTTGCAGTTTCTTTTTAAAAAAAAAAAATTAAGAAAAAAGAGGAGAAAAGTCTAGAAAAAAGTCTTAGGAATTTATTAGGAAGACGAGGAGCATCAATCATGTTGATTCCAACACCCAGCTAACAAATAAAAGATTGTCTGATATGTCTCATTCAAGTGTTAATTGTAGAAATAAAGTGAAAAACTTTATCCCAAAATTACTGAATCCTTAAAAGGACTAAAAAAATATTATATTTAAGATTTTTTAAAATAGATTAAAAAAATCACATCAAAAAAAATAATAATAATAAAAAAAATTAACGAACAACTCCAAAAACAAAATTTTTTAGAATTGTTATTAATTTTTTATATTAAATCAGAACATTCCTTCAAACTAAAAACCAAAAACATGTTAAAAAAAAAACACCCTCAATTTTTCAGTACCATTTATATAAAAACTCAAAAGTCATAATTAAATAAATAAAAATGATAAATGTCAAAGTAAACGCATGATTTTAAATTCACTTCTTCACTTTTTAATTTTGAAAATTAGATGTTTAAGTTTTCGATTATTCTCAATAAATCACTCTATGAATTTACTGTCCAAATTTACTGTAAACCATTAGTGCCATGTCAATATTTTTACTTAAAATAATTTTTTGTTATTTTATTAAAAATTAAAATATAAGAAATAATTTTATATAAAAACTCAAAAGTCATAGATTAAATTGAGAAAAAAAAAATCTTATTTCTCTCTCACTCTCTCTCTCTCTCTCTCTCTCTATATATATATATATATTCTCAAAACATATTTGTTTATCGTCATTCTCTACGATTTCTACCGTTCAACTAGTGCTTCAAAAGAAAGAGCGCTTGACTTTTGAGAAAAATTCTTATCTGTCATTTTTTAACTTACCACCCCATTAGAAAATTGCCTTTATTATGCTCTTCATCTTCTCAACTCCCTTTACCGCCCATTAGTAGTTGGATTGCCACCAAAATTCACAACATTATTGAAACTGCCAACTCGATTGAATCTTTCTCAATAATTTGTTTCCATTATTGTAATTTTTTTCTAAAAAATCTCAAGCTTAAAAATGAGAATTTCTATAAATAAAAGCTCGATTTCAATTCCAAACATCTCATTAAATTTTTAACTTCGAGTCATTGCTTGCTTAGTTTGCCAAATTTGGCAATTGGCATTGCAGACCTAATTTTGTAAATAAAAATTAAGAAAAAAAAAAACATAATTATAAACAACTACCATCGGCCATCATTATCATATTTCCTTACACATAAGTGAAAATTTGTGTTTAGACTAGATAATAAAAAGTAACACATCCCCAATAACCATATAATAAAAAGTGAAAAAGAATCTCGATCCCTTCCTCTTCAATATTAACTATAATATAGGAATAAAATATGTCAAAAAGTCTTAAGATTAGAAATCAGTTGAGGAAATGGATTACATCATGTAGCACTAATGTATATATAGAGGCTCAGGCAAATTATTATTATTATTTTTTTTTTTCTAAAAAAAAAAAAATGGGTGGCACTAATGGAGACCTACCTCCAACAAACTAAACAATGGTAAAAGCATAAATGAAAGGCTAATGAAAATTGTAACAGAAGTGAGTTTGAAACCTCCTTGTCCATCTTTCCCATACACTTCATTTTTACGTTTGACTATTCGATCTATGTGACAGATAACGTGAAAAACACGAAAACCTTGGAAATTTGTGCTTGACTATTCCATGTGATGGGTTGATATTTTGATACTAGTTGTGTGACAACTAAGATAACGTTTGTGTGGTCAGCGTTAGATTTGTTCAACTGTTCAACAGACATCATTTTTTATTGGACTTTTTTAGATATGGACGTATTGGAATTTTTCTTTGAGTGAAATTTTCAAAGGATGGCTGGTGACCCAAAATAATCACTTTTAAAATAGTAAAAGAGATTATGATTAAATTGGCAATTCAGATAAAAGATTTTGTTTTATTGTTTCTTTAAATTATGATTGGAATTTTAGGTGTTCAAAGCTCATAATTAGGTCTAAAAAATCTTTACTCACTACATATTGAATATTATTATTATTTTTATTCTCTCAATTATATTTTAAATAATAAAGAGGTGAAAAATAAATTTTTATTTAAAAATGTATTTAATATTACTTAATTATCTTATTTAATATTATCAATTTTTTAAAACTTATTTCAAGCAATGTTAAAAAATTAAATGATATCAATACATTTTTCTAATGGAAGTGGCCACGACAACTTCTGCTCGTGGTCATTATTAAATTATGACTTATTTTTTAAAAATTAAATAAATAAAAAAATAGGTAAAATTAAACAATTTAATTTAATTATTTAATCTTGAAAATTTGTTGAAGTGGAAGTACTTGATATTTTGATACTACTTTTTGTACACACCATTCGCCAACCAAAGATAATTTGATACTACTTTTGTGACAGATAACGTTTGTGGTCCGCGTTTATTCAACAGACACCATTTTTGTTATTTTATTAAAAATTAAAATATAAATAAATAACTTTATATAAAAACTCAAAAGCCATAGTTAAATTGAGAAAAAAATAAAATCTGATTTCTCTCGTTCTATCTTTTCAAAACATATTTGTTTATCTTTATTCTCTACGATTTCTACCGTTCAACTAGTGCTTCAAAAGAAAGAGCACTTGACTTTTGAGAAAAATTCTTACCTGTCATTCTTTAACGACTTACCGCCCCATTAGAAAATTGCCTTTAATTATTATACTCTTCATCTTCTCAACTCCTTTACCGCCAATTAGTAGTTAAATTCACAACATTATTGAAACTACCAACTCGATTGACGCTTTCTTTAATAATTTGTATCCGTTATTACTGCTATACTGCTGTACGTACGTGTCTTTTTACCCTCAATGTAAAATTCAATGCACTTGTTTCTTTTTTTTTTTTATTATTGGTAATTAGGAATCCAGCTGTTTCTATTTCTGATATATCTGGTTTTTTTTTTTGTTTTTGTTTTTACTGATAAATCATCAACGCCATATAAAATATCTTTACGAGTCTCTCTCTCTTTTACCAAAAAGACATTCCCATAAATAAATATGTCTATTTTTGATACCTCTGCTTCTTTTTTCTTTTTAGTGATAAATCATCAACTCTATGTAAAATAATATTTCCGTCATTCTTCTTTGTCATACACTTATTTTTTCACACATCATTTCTGTCATTCTTCTTTGTCTTGTGGTTTGTCACTGATTGGTGCTTGAATAATAATAATAAAAAAAAATAGTTTTTTTTCTTATATTTAAAGAAAATAATTGGATAACTATTGAGAATGCTCTCCCAAGTGGTGCGGCAGCTGTTTAATTGGCCATCGACTGCAATCGTTTGTTTGGATCCCACGATTTATGCATGCCACTTGATGCTTGTCGGCACTCCCTTTCAGCCTTTTCTTCACTTTGCTCTTTTGTTGACACATCATTTCTGTCATTGTTCTTCATAATCGAAGGGGATGCCAGTGAATAAGGCCGAGTTTTGATTTTGATTTTTGTGACACTTATTTTCAATAATTAATGGCATTATCCATCTAAAAGATAATTCAATAGAAATTAAAAATTTCTTTTATGTACCACTTGGAACACTCTTAATAGCTTATAAATCTCTCCATTTAAGCTAAAATAGTTAAGTAAATCGAGAAAAAACCCTCCATCCCACTATGTAAATTAAATCTATTTTACATTTTTCTTCCATTTGTGTACAGTATCACGCCACATGACGTGTACACCAATACTTTATTTCTTTAATTATTTCACTATTTCTCTCTCTCTTTCTTTAAAGTTTTTCTCCTTTGCTTGAAAGAATTTTTTTTTTTTTTCTTTTCTCTATGCTCTCTCTCTCTTGCGGGGCAAAAGGTTGTAGAAGCATATATGATATTCCATACAACTCAAACACCCCACGAAAACACTCAAAAATCTCCAAAACTGTACAAACCCTCACTCTTGTGCTTTATTGGTTTGCCTGAGAAAATTGGGGAGAGAAAAAAGTGACCGAAAAATGAGGAGTTCGCGTCTGATGGTATTTTTGTTGTGGGAAATGAAAATTCAAGTCGACTAAAGCATAGTTTTTTACTAAATTTTTGGGTTTCGTTGGGTCCTAATAAGAATATTGTTTGGTTACAAAAAAGGGAAATGAATATTTTATTTTTTTATTTTTAAAGTGATAAATCATCAATTCTCAATGTAAACAACTAGTGTCAAAGTCAGTGTATTGTCATATTAAGGGTTAGTAGGGTTTATGCTTTTTTAAAAGAGCTACTGTGTCACGTGTTGTCATAATTTTGTACTTTTGAAAGTATTCAAAACGATAAGCTTTGTGTTTCTCTTTTGTTAAATTATCATCGTCACGTTTGCCCCGACTCCATTTCCACAAATAATTGTTTATCTTCTTTCTCTACGATTTGAGGTTTCTACTCTTCAACTAGTGCTTCAAAAGAAAGAGCTAGCGCTTTACTTGCCGCCCGTTAGAAATTTTTTCCTTATTATATTCTTCATCCGTCATTCTCTAACTTACTGCCCATTAGAAAATTGCCTTTAGAAAATTCATTATTAATTTCCAATACACGCACACAATTTAAGATTTTTTGTTCTTCTAAATTCCATTCATTCACAGAACTTGTCAAAAACAAGGTACCCATGCACAAGAGTAAAAGCATGGTTACATCGGTTCATTCGACCGATTTAAGCCTTTTGCACCATCCCATTCTTAAATAAATGAGAACAAAGAGTGATCTTCCCCAAATTAGCCCTTCACATTATTATTAGCCAATGATTCACTTCCGAAGGAACCTTCCTCTCAACAATCTCCAATGAATTCAAATTAACACTAACAACATTATTGACACTGCCAACTCGATTGAAGCTTTCTCAATAATTTGTATCCATTGCTACGTGCTATACACTGCTGTACGTGTCTCTTTTTTTTTTTTTTTTGGTCAGGAATGAACATATAAAATATCTTCTTTTTTTTTTTTTTTGTTTTTTTTGTTTTTGTTTTTACTGATGAATCATCCATCAACGCCATATAAAATATCTTGTAAACAAACAGTTGAGTCAGTATTTACACGTATGGTCATATTTTTGCGAGTCTCTCTCTCTTTTACTAAAAAGCCATTCCCATAAATAGATCAATAATTGCTACAAACGTTTTTGTCATGTGTTGTCATATCAGTGTTAAAGTAGCTGGTAACAATATTTCTCGGTTACTCAAAAACGCTTCTTCATTCTATCCTTCAATCAGAGACAAGAGCCCTTGAGTACTTTTGAGCATTCCTTCACTCACCATCAGGATCAGGATCTATGGCCGAACAACTTCTCCTCGTCCCTGCCCAGCAAATCATTGAGACTTTGGGCTCACTGGCTGCCAATGAGATCGCATTGCTCTGGGGTCTCGAACATGAGCTTCAAAGCCTGACTGACACCGTTTCAACAATCAAAGACTTGCTTCTGGATGCGGAGGAGAAAAATGCTGCAGGAGACCCAGCAGTTAGACGTTGGCTCGGAAGGCTAGAAGATGCCATGTATGATGCGGATGACTTGCTGGATGCTGTTTCCACTGAAGCTCTACGGAGGGAAATGCTGACCCGTGATGAGAAGGCCGAACAGGTACGCATTTTCTTTTCCAAATCAAACCAGCTTCTCTATCGTCTTAAAATGGCCCCTAAGATTAAGGCCATGAGAGAGAGGTTACATTCCATCGACGCCGATAGGGAGAGATTCCACTTGAAGGTACGCCCTGTGGAGACACGTGTCGGGGGAAACAGGGGTAACACTCATTCTTTTGTACGTGCGGAAGCAGTTATTGGTCGAGACGATGATAAGAAGGCTGTTATCTGCCGTCTGCTGGACTCCAACGTTGAAGACAATGTTTCAATCCTTCCAATTGTTGCCATCGGTGGATTGGGAAAGACTACACTCGCTCAACTCATCTTCAACGATGACCAAATCAAAAACCATTTTCAGCTGAAAATGTGGGTGTGTGTCTCTGATCCCTTCCACGTTAAAAATATTGTTGAAAATATCTTAGAAGCTGCAACAAAGAAGAAACCAAAACCCGCTCAAATGAATACGTTGGTAAGTAAACTTAAAGAAGAAATCGATGGAAAGAAATATTTGCTCGTGCTAGATGACGTGTGGAATGAGGATCATGGGAAATGGTTTGAATTGAAAGAACTGCTGATGGGTAGTGCAAGTGGCAGCAGAATATTAGTGACTACACGCAGTGAAAAGGTTGCAAGGATTAGCGGGACAGTTCCATTACATTCCTTAAAGGGTTTAAAGGAAGACGATTCATGGTCTTTATTGAAGCAACTGGCATTTGAGAAAGGAAAAGAGCCGGAGGAGACTTCGAGCATGGCAGCAGTTGGGAGGGAGATACTAAAAAAGTGTTCTGGCGTCCCGCTGGCCATAAGGACAATTGGAAGTTTACTACGCTTCAAAAATTCAGAAGCAGAGTGGTCGTCTTTTAAGGATAATGAACTCTCAAAAATACCTCAGAATGCAACTGACATCATACCAACTCTGAAGCTGAGTTATGATCATCTTCCTTCACATTTGAAGCACTGCTTTGCTTATTGCAGTTTGTTTCCAAAAGATTACTGGTTTTATAAACCAACACTGATTCAACTTTGGATGGCACAAGGGTTTGTCAAGTCATGTGATGATCAAAACCGATGCTTAGAAGAGGTTGGTAATGAGTATTTTATGGATTTACTATGGAGATCTTTCTTTCAAGAAGCTAGAACGAATGAATTTGGTGACATAGATGGATGCAAAATGCATGATCTGATGCATGATCTTGCCATATCAGTGGCAGGATCGTTGATCACCACATTAGATGATATGAAGAGAAACCTTCATGAGAAAACTCGTCATATATCTGTTGTTGATTACTACAGTTTCGATGCTTCATCAATTACAACATCATTGTGTAAAGCAAGAAGCATACGAACATTTCTTTGTAATCCCACTTCCTTTTTCACGCATCTTTCCCCTTCCACTATCGTCAACTTTTCAGATTGTGAAGCAATTATTTCAAGTTCCAAGTTCTTGCGCGTGCTGGACCTCCACAAGAGAAATCATGAACTTTTGCCAAACTCTATTGGGAAGTTGAAGCACTTAAGATATCTTGATCTTTCTGATAACGAAAATCTCAAGAAGCTACCCAATTGTATAACTAGGTTGCAAAATTTACAGACACTAAAACTCCAATTTTGTAAAAATCTTGAAGAATTGCCAAGTTCTATTGGTGAGTTGAAGCATTTAAGATATCTTAATCTTTCTTATAACAATAATCTCAAGAAGCTACCCAATTGTATAACCAGGTTGCAGAATTTGCAGACACTAAAACTCCAAGATTGTAAAAATCTTGAAGAATTGCCAAACTCTATTAGTGAGTTAAAGCATTTAAGATATCTTGATCTTATTTTCAACAATAATCTCAAGAAACTACCCAATTCTATGTCCCGATTGCAGAATTTGCAGATACTAGAACTCTCATATTGTGAAAACCTTGAAGAATTACCGAGAGACATGAAAGAATTAGTCAATCTCAGGCATCTTAAGATAGAGGGATGTGCTCGGTTGACTTATATGCCACGTGGATTGGGGCTACTCACTAATCTCCAGACGTTATCAAAGTTTGTGGTCCACAAGGATCGTCTCTCTCAGCATAGCAGTGGGTTAAAGGAGCTAGAGGGACTAAATAACCTGAGAGGACACTTAAGGATTGAAAATCTGAGACATGGAAAAGATGGCGCGTCAGAATGTAAGGAAGCAAATTTAAAAGAGAAACAACATCTTCATGGTTTGTCTTTACGGTGGAGTACTGAAGGAGGTGTCAATGCTTCAGACGTTAATGTTGATGATGAGATGTTGTTGGAAGTCCTCCAACCGCACCCAAATTTGAAAGAGCTTTGTCTTGAAGGAAATTGGGGTTCAAGGCTTCCAAGTTGGCTTTTGTCGCACACAAATCTCAAATCTCTTGTTCTTTCCCGAATGGATGCTATGGAGTACATATTAGACAGTGGTTACAGCAATGAGTTTTCTTCTTTTATCCCATCTCTCAGGCTCGATAATTGCCCTAATCTCAAGGGGTGGTGGAGGAGGGATTCTTCTGTGGAGGTCAATAGTGATAGTCATGATTCCATTGAAAATACAGAGCATCCTTTACTCCCTTCCTTTCCTTGTCTCTCAGAATTACGAATCTCAGATTGCCCTATGTTGACTTCCATGCCAACGTTTCCACATCTTAAATACTTGAAACTAGATAATACTAGCTTGAAGCCACTGCAACAGACAATGATGATGAATATGGGAGCACCGCAAAGCCCAACGTCAACAGCAAAAGCCTCCTCTTCATCCACTCCTCTCTCAAAATTGAAGTTTCTACGACTCGATTCCTTGGAGGATCTAGAAACTCTACCAAAGGAGTGGTTGAAGAACTTCACTTCCCTCAATCGTTTAATGATACGTAGCTGCAATAGATTAAGTTCTCTCTTCCCAGGTATACAACATCTCGCTGCCCTTCAACGCCTGGATCTTCATGATTGTCCTGAGCTTGAGCTAGCCAATGTTGAGGATGAGATGCAATGGCAAGGTCTTAAGAGCCTCCTCTCTTTGAAGTTTTCATGTCTTCCGAAATTGGTGTCTCTCCCATTGGGGCTTCAACATGCGACCACTCTACAAAAGCTCAGGATTTCAGATTGTGAAAACTTGACGGCTATACCAGAATGGATCCGCAACTGCACATCACTTCAAGTCCTTGAAATTGATGGATGCTCCAGTTTAACATCATTGCCCGAAGGAATGCGTAGCCTAACCTCTTTGCAGAGGCTGGAAATTAAAAACTCTCCCAACTTATTGCAAAGATGCGAGAGAGAAGCGGGTGAGGATTGGCTCAAGATTGCTCACATCCCAGAGTTGGAATTACAGTATACGGATTCAGGTATATATAGACTCATCATTTTATGCTAATCCTTCATGGAAATTTAAGTAACCACCTTCTTCTCCATCATTTTCTTCATGTTTCTCGCTCAGTATTTATTGGTTGTTAAATTCCAGGTATAGAAGTAGCAGAACCAGCTCAAGCAAAGAAGAAACAGAGGATTTGGAGCATATTCAAAAAATCCAGGGCGCTGAATTCATGATTCTTCACATATCAGGAGAAACAATTAGCTTCTATTCTTGCTCTTCCCACCACCTCTCTACTGTCATCTCAAACAAAAGATAGTAAGTCAAATCGCTCATTAAGATCTTTGCTCACCCCTGCACCATGGTGTGTGAGTTGTACTGTGCAAGATGTGGGTACTTAAATATTAGAAGTTTGATATTTTTTGGAAGAAAAAAAATAAAAGTACAATCTTTCTTTTAAGAGTAGAATTGAACAAATGCGAAGATGTTTGGTTGAATTTGAAATTATATTCATTATGTTTAGGTGAAGGTTTTAAAAGCACAAAGCGTATCATCAAAACATGTGGAGGCAATCAGGAACTAATTGATTAAGCATTTCTTTCTTTAAGTAGCTGTTTGGTATTCTTTAGATTGAGTAGCTGTGATGTAGGAATTCATGTACTGGAGGAAGAGTATTGGCAGTAATTCATGAGAGAATCTATAAACGACTATAAAAAGATGTGGTAGTTTGGTAAGTGGATCTGGAAGTACTTGGATAGAAGGATTCTTTGAGTTCAGTTTGGTTAGAGAGAAATCTAGAAAGTTGCTAGGGAATTATTGAAGTCACCTCAGACAGCTAAACTGGGTAGTATTATCGATTTAATGTTGAAGTCACCTCAGGCTGATTTAGTGTGCTGCTTGCAACATTTGCAGGTCTTATATTTGTTTTCCTTATTCTTTCTTTCTCTCCCATGGTCCCATCCTATCATTCAAAGTACCAAATTCGAAATCTTAAAAGCATTTATACTTGCAGTTGTGATTTGAAACTTCTACAAAATGTGTCATCTTTGCTGAAATTGGGGGATCAATTTCTTTGGTGTTATTCCGGACTTATGATGGGATCGCAGGAAAGATTCATTCTTATGATGTGGAGGGAGTCCAGTTTAGGCCAGCGGGTCTTCGCTGGGTCTTATTTGCTGGTGTTTCAGTTTAGGCTTTGGGTGGAATTGAATAGTGGTTCAGAGAAAGTGTAAGAGTGAGGTATCATTGATGTGTGGAAGCACGCTCATGACTAAATAACTACTTCCGTGGTGTTGTAGGTGAAAATGGAATCAGATGTTGGTTGTAAACAGAAGAAGAACAAAGATTGTACCATTTTTGTTTTCCTTTTTCCCCTGTATGCATTAAGATGTCTAAATGGTGGGCTCTTTGGATGAAAAAATTACTGATGTTCAAATTTATATAAGACGTCAAAATGTCATCCACTGTTTCAAATTCTAGTTTTCTGTCATATGAAAACAAAACAAAATATGGATGGTAAAGCTTGATAAAACCATAATAGGATGGACATCATGATAAAATTCAAGTTATTTCTCTATTTTGTAATAGCTTTTATGTTCCACCAATGGTTTTGTTACAATAGCAACACTTCGAGTTTTTTTTTCTTAATTTCTTGTTGGAACAGCATTGTGTGCAACATGATCTCTGTGTCAATATGGCAATCTTCAATAACCGTGGGCCTACTTGCTGGGATATATCAAATTTGGTTTCCGTGGTTCATGTGATTGGTTTCCTTGAAAATCTAATGTCTACTGTAATACGAATTGGGATCAGAAACAGGTAGTTGGGGAAGATATTTCAGATAATAGAACAATGGCTTGCTTTGAGGGTTGGCATTTTTACTATAACTTAAGAGTAACCCAATCACCCAGATGTGAGAAGTTGGCTAGATAATTTCGTTCAGTAGCACTCATATGAAGGTAGTCAACTTCCAGGATTTAAGGGGCATGCTCAGGTGTTAATGATGTCGTTGCTTTTTTTTTTCCCCGGTATCAAATGATGCTCAGAATTCAGAATTTCATAGCACCTAAAAAATGAATGTTATTAAGGAATTGATGTTGTAATTTATGAATGGGCTTATAAGATGCATAGCTTGCATAAATATGTATTTGAAATGTTTATCCTTTTTCTTGGAAGAGAATTTCCTTGAACAATAACAGCTACAAATTGTAATGTTATGGGGTAATTGCAAGAACACGAATACACAATAGCAGCACTCTTAACATATTAAAGGAACTTTAACTTGGTTGTTCACTGGAAATGTGATGTCTGATGTAAAAACTCAGAATGTTGATGTAATTAAAAAAACTTTTTGATTCTTCACCATCAAATTTGGGGTTGTCTATGGTTATGGTGGTTTAGATGAATTCTTTTGATTTATGCATTAAATAGTGACTCCCTTGCTTATATACTACTATTGCTCCACCAGCATCATCATGATAATACAAAATAAATCTCTTCCACTGAACCTTAAGAAAAGGGTCGATGTATCAAATGAAAGAAAAAAAAAACAATAAATAGAAGGTCTTTTGGCAGTTTTTGTTAAAGGTATATGTAGCTGCATTGTACCTTTAATTTTGTTTTGTTATCAATTCCAGGAGAAAAAGGGCCGTGGCTCTCCACCACTGTGGTATATAACTGCCAATGAGCTGGATTCTCTGTCATCGTAAGTACATATTTCCGTATGTAATTGTTCAACATTGATATGAGTGCGAGTTTCAGCTACACCTCCTGCTTATGTATTGTAACAGATTACTTAAAACCGTTTGCTGCCATCATATGGTTTGTTACGGCTGTCTAATACCACACCTATAAATTTGGACACTGGACTGCAACTGTATCTGGGAATACATGTGTATGCCATTTCTATGTTTGAAACCACCAATATTGAGCTATGTGCTTATGTATGTTTTAAGTTAGTGCATATGCTGAAAAACCTTGGAGGCTGAAACACTGCTGACAATCATAATCATACTTTCCTCAGTTATATGTGCACATATTTTAAGAAATAGAGGTGAACTCTTTGAATTTGTCTACAACTATTGGGCATGGTTGTCAAGTTGGGCGTCAGACATGCCAATTGTCAATTAATAAACGGGAATCTGATAATACAGCTTTAGCCTCTACATATGCAATATAAAATTCCTGTCCCTACTCTCCTTTTAATCTTTCTTTTTCTATTTCTTTTTCTTTTCTGGGTGGTTTGAGGGTGGGGAATGTCTGATATATCCCCTTCCATAAACTGCAGATACATGAGAGGAAGGCTGACATTGGAGAAGGTCAATGCAGCTATTAATGACATGGCAACTTATGCTGAAGCAAATGCTCATCTTATTACTGCTCCAAAGAAGAAGGTTCTTATTTCACTTTGTTTCTGATACTCAGACATATGTGTATAATCTTAAATCTGTCCTAATTATGGTTTTCTTTCTTCATGAAGCTGGCAGAAAATCTCTGGGACAAAGCCCTGGTATGTGAACTAAACCTCAATTAACAGTTCTATCTCTGAATGAATGCTTCCCTGCACCCGCTTTACCTAGCTAAGGATAACTTATGTTTAAAATAGCACTGGCTGATTGTCTCTAGGTGGTTGAAGTAGAGATCTGGGATCAAATCCCACATCTAGGTTGGGGGGGTCTATGTTATGGAGATGGGGTACCACCATATTATGCAAGCTATTGCTGAATTCTATCCTAAAAGAAAAATAGGAGCAGTAGCCTCCCGTCCTGGCATCCAACACCTTGACCTTTCCCTGCAGTGTGTAGGAAGGAGGTGCTGATATAACATAATCTCAAGACTATAATCCAAGATGGGAACCTGTATTCCTTTCTGGGGCAACTGGCTTATATTTGTTAGTGCAGATTATCTATTAATGTTTTGAGCATGAATTATTCTTTGATTTATGCTACTGATTTTCAGAATTGCTGAAGCATGCAGGAGCTAAGGGATATTGCAATGACAGAAGCCGTAAAGGGAAAACACTTTTTTCTTGAAAATGACATAAAAGGACCTGCACTGAAGCTTGACAATACTGGAAAAGCAATACTAACCGTGAGTGTTCCCCTTCTACAGGCATTTAGAATAGCAAAACCATGCATTGTCAAGGAAGTAAAATGGCCTGTGGGATAAACTGAATACCCACCCTCATCTACACATGCTTCATGCTCTACCCTGGGGTTGGGTAAATGTTTTTAATATAGACTTTTACTGCATTTCATGGCCAAAGGATCCTAAAGATGGTTGTCAAAAACTGTTAGGCATCTTTGCATCTCCAAGAATCACATTCCTTATGAAAATTTGAAGTACAAATAATGCAAAATGATGAAAGTTGGATTCCTTTTGTTTTGTAAACTACTTTCTGGTTATGCAAATGCTGTAATAATTTGTATGATGACACTAGACATCATGATAAACACCTTATTTGATTGTACTGAGATCCTCTTGTTAATTTATTTTTTCTGTAGACAAAATTTGATTACAATATCAATTTTCTACAATTTCATTCTGTACACTGGCATGTTGATGTTTGACTTGAACTATATAAATAGATGCCTTTCATCTTTCATACCCGTTTGTGCAAAGAGAATCTCATCCCTCTGTATCATGGTGTGTTGCAGGTCCTTCGTAATCTTGGCCGCTTAAGTGAGACTCGGACTGGGCATCACCGTGTGATTCATTTACGACGGAGGGCTGGATTGGTGTGGGTATCAATGCTGAGGATTGCATGTGATGTTTTTTAGGAGCTTGAAGTCTTGCTTACCCCATACGGGTGGACGCCAAAACTGCGGAAACTATGGTTGCTTTGGGAGCTGTCCAGTTCATCAAGGAGGTGGGATTCTTTGATGCCATATTTGAAGGAGATGTAACCCAAATTATTTTAGAGATTAATTCAGGCCTGCCTCATCTCTCTAGACTTTGTCATTTTTTGGAAAGCATTTATATGGAGAAACAATTTCTTCGTTCATGCACTTTTTCTTTTATGTCTAGAGATGCAAATTCTGCGGTCCATTGTTTAGCAAAAGAGGTTTCTTGTAATAAGACTGATATGTGTTGGCTAGATGATATTCTTCTAAGTATTTCCAGTATTGTTCTTAAGGAGGCTGTATGTTTCCTAGATCCTTAATTTTGAGGATGAATTTGTTTTTTGGTTATTGATCAATGAAGATGCGGAGCAATTTCTTTCGGAAAAAAAAAAAAAAAAAGTTATTTAATGATGACAAAGCAAATTTTAAAAATTGGAAAAATATATTTTAGCTCCATGAACTAACACTATATTTTCATTTGCCTCCAAACTTTAAAAAGTTACATTGAAGGCCTCATGAACTACTTTTGCTTGTCAAATTCTACACTTTTGCTAAAGTGTAGCCCTTTTCATATCAACCTCACTATTTTTTTTTAAATGGTTGTTTTTTATTATTTTTTTTTAATAACTTCAAGGCTATTTTGAAGAAAAAAATGTAAAAATGTCTAATTTGACACGCAATAATAGTTCAGGAGGCCTCAATGTCACTTTTAAAAATTTGGAAGCAAAAATAAAAATGTGGTGTTAGTTCAAGGGGCTAAATTATATTTTCTCCTTTAAAAATACAAGTAAAAAGAGTAAAGAAACGATTGATCTTAGTAACCACCTAGGCTTCCTAATAATTCCGAGATTGATTTCATTTTGCAAAATTTCCAAAATTTATGGGATCAAAACAATGTTGATAGTAACCTATATACTTAGGTCATTCATGATGGATTAAGATTTCCTACAATTAGGGTGTCAAAATTTTATTGAAATTCGGGCAATTTACAGATGACGGTATCCTAGACTATTCGGGGCAGGTGGACTTTGCACCTTAAACTATATTGTCGCGACATAGTTTAGTAGTTATTATAATTATTTTTTTTTGGATAATCTTACATACTATACCTTCATTCTACTTCCATTTTTTTGAGTTGATGTGACAGTTTCTATTAACTATTGACAAAAGTTCATCCAATCAATGTAAATGAGAGTTTAGACTCCTGTGAGCTCATGAAAATAAACCAAAATTTCTAAGAGTTTAGATAATTATTCCTAAGCTCAAGTTTGGATATTGCACTTTGCCTAACAAATTTTGACTTAAATCAAATTATTTTGAACATTGAATTAGCCAACATAAATCATAAAACATTCAATGGCCTTCTCTTCGTCGATCTACTTGGAAGATCAGTACCTTTGGTTGTCCAGCAGCTTCTTTAATATTTAACAACCCAATAAATATATATGGGTAAATTTTATCATTTAGTATCGTTTAAAGCTCCAAACGACACTACAACTTTTATTTAGTGTTGTTTGAACAGTAATGACACTAACAAATTTGAATTTAGTCTCGTTTGAAAAGTAAAACTTTTTTACTGTTCAAACGACACTAATTCAAATTTTTTTAATGTCGTTTACTATTCAAACGGCGCTAAATAGCGTTGTTTTGTACAAGCGACACTAGACATTTTTTTTTTTTTTTGTAGTTATATTAACTTAATAAGTAATTTTTATCAAAAGTCATCTAAACTAGTTTATTGTATAAACATATGAAAAGTTTAGAATCAAAATTCAGAATGTATTAAATGGAAACCCCCCATTTGAGGGATGAAAGGACCAACTCCTTTTGGTGTCTTGACGTAATATATCATGACTAGTCATCATTCCCTTCAAATGTCCATTTGAAATTAATTAAGTTCTTACCAGTATACGTGTTTTGCTCAAAACTATAAGTCAACATTAAAAAATAAATAAATAAATAAATAAATGAAAAAGATCATATTTCCAGAAGTCAAAACTATTAAATGACACTTATTTGAACCAAATTACCTTAAGAATAAATCATTTCGTTCAATATATAAGGGCTCAACCTTAATCATCCTTTTTATTATACATCAAAATATATAAAAAGTTTCTAATGCAGAAGAAACCCCACTTTAGAAGTCACTCGTCTAAACCATAAGTTATAAAGTAAGCCATCACCACTAGCATAAGTTTTCCAATACTACTTATAGCACTGAATCTCAATCTTGAGAGGACCGTGAACTCAAATCTATGGCTTGCAAATGTATTGAAAAACTTATAGTAGTGATGATGGAATTACTTATCCATATTCTTCTAAAAGTGCAAGTTAATGACCTTTCCCATATCTCTTTACATTCCCTCTTCACCTCCCATCATGCCTCCTCATTTCTCTATTCAAACTAATTAATGATCTTGACCCCACGTCTTTTTGTCTCTCCCCAATGCTCTTCTTTGTATCCTCATTCGTATAAACTTTATGAAGTTAAAAAAAAAAAAACAATACATATATGCCTTAGAGCATCTCCAATAAGGTTAGGTAAACATATGCTTCCATAGATTTTGATTGTGGTTTACACTATAGCTTTCATACCCATTTATTTTGGATTGTCTCCCATATAATAAGAAAAAGTTAAAGAAAATGTAGCAATTCAAATCAAGATTTATTGAGTACCCTATTTATGTTAAACTACGTTGAATCACAAAAATAGAGGTGAAAAGTGAAAAATGATCAATTTTGTCTCAAAGTGCTTGTCTTTTTTTAGTCAGATCCCCAAATTTTTTGTAATACCCCAAAATAATAATATAAATAACAAATAATTAACTGGTAAAATACATTTTTACAAGTATATGTTCGTAGTACTAGATTTATTCAACTAAGTGCCCTCAAAATTATTTTCCTAAAAATAAAACAATTTTAACCATTGGTCGAACATTTGAAACATCTCTGGAATGTTCGAAGTAGCTAGATACATTTCTTTGTTAAAAACAATACACTAAATATTCGAAGTAATACACTGAACGTTCTACCATGCTCGAAAAGCAATTTAAACCTATTATCCACATGATTTAGTCTTATATATCCCCTTCAACCCACGCCCATAAAAGTCACACCACACATTTCATCCCAAATCATTCCTCCTACTTCATTTGTTTAAATAATGACACAATAGATGATCAGATTGTTTTAATATGATTATGTTGGGGATCGTTCGGATTTTGGATGACATTTGCACATATGCCAATGCATCAACCAAGTGTGAAATAAGGTGTAGTGATGAGTGTAATTTATGTCCCATTTTAACTTTAGTTGTAAGGCTTGAACATACTTCTTGTATTCATATTTTTAATTGAATTTAAATCATATTTTGCTCAAAGAGAGTGTGGAATACATGTATGATATAGGAGTATAAGGACAAATTTGGCATTGGCAATTATATAAATAAATCCTAAAATTTAATTATAACTCATGTTGGGGAGTTTATGTGTTTATATAGCTTGGAATGTAAACAAACAAAGTTACTTATGAGCTCGCCCAGGCTTGGCTCGATAAAGCTCGGCTCAAGCGCAACTTACTTATTAAAAGATTTGTTCATGGACACGAAACTATATTCGAAAAAAAAAAAAAAAAAAAAAAAGCTGGAAATTTTTAGCTGGGATTGGGAAGTGTAGACATATGACCAAAGTGTGGAACTGTGTATGAGCATGTTCGATAAGAGATTTACCAGCTTTTAGAGTATATATGATTGTGCTCTTTTAGATAGATAGATGTTTTGTGTTATTCGCTACTGGTATTGTTGTGCATCAGGTCTTGTTGTGAAGTAGGTGTTGTAGATGGCTAGATGGTTTGGTTGGTTGTGTTGCTTTTCTCATGTTATATTTGGAAAAAAAAAAAAAAAAAATAGAAGTAACGTGCAATCAATAGACTTTCAAAACATTAAGTCTTAAAAAAATTAAAACAAACTAAAACACTAAAAACCGACCCAAATTATTTTTAAAATCATTTAAAATATGCTCTAATAGGGACCCAAAAGATTAAAACAGACCTAATACCTAATATGCAAATAGTAGATAATAACTGTATTTAATAATAATAATAATAACCGCAGAAATGCGATTAGTAAAATCGTGATGCGAATATTTAAAGTCGTACCTATGTTTCATGTTTCAAGTTGTACATATGTTTCACGTGGCGCAAGTTTCATATTTCTCTTTTTCTTTCTTTTTTTCTATTAGATTGTGTCTAGTTTGTATCAAAGTGGTCACACTGTGAGACTAGAGATACAATCTATGAATATATACGAGATAAGCTAACAATCGAGTTGAGTCTTATTTAACCTTGTTCACAAACGTTAATCGAGTTTTATTTGGGTATAAATTGTTTAAAAATTAAGTCTAATTTTGTGTTCACAAAAAATCTATTTAATAATCAAGCGGAGCTCAAGTCAAATTTGAGCGAATTCATGAGTACTTTTATTCATTTAGAGTCGTAATTACAAACCTATATGTATAATAAGATTGGTTAATGTCATTTCGTCTTCACACTATGCTATAATTGTACTTGGAAAATATAAATTCAAATGAAGAATTGAATGCTACCTTCAAGCGATGAGAAGTTGTTGATTGATCTAATTAGGATCATTTACAATTATCCACTCGAAGTGTAGACAATTTGAGCAAGTGATTCAACTGGCTAAATAAAAACTGAATTATCCAACCATTTAAATTCTTAATCAAGTCCCCAATACAAATTATTTTTTATTTTTTATGAGCAATCAATAGGTTAAGGGGAAGCCCCCAATACCAAGTTATCAACTTACTTCACCTATGTACTTTGTCCATGATCACCGTGTGCAAGTGAGACAATTTTGTTCAAAAAGTTATCATATCATACACATTTCATTTGTGTCAATGTCAATCAACCAAAACAAATATATAAGCTTTGTTCAAATTTTTTTTTTCAAAACAAAAACTTCCAAAGACACAAAACAGTCAAACGTGCTTTCAGGTTGCCTTCTGCTTCAACTACAGAATGAGTGATGCCAGTAGCTATAGTCCAATTCATGACGGCTATAAAGCGAGATGGCGTGTGGTGCGCATGCCCCATCCATCTCGCCCATGTGGTAAAGACACCTACTCAACGCAAGGGATCCACCGTGCATGAATTTCACACACTACGAGTACAAAGAAGTGGTTGACACTAAGGGCACAACTATCCCACTCGATGACATGGTCCACCGTACCTTATTCTTTGGCCCTACTAAGGTGTCCACCCTTCGTAGATTGTCCCACATCAATTGAGACAATGCTCCACATTCGAGGTACTCACAGCATGCCTAGCTATGGAGTTGTCGTACCATAGCGCTCCAACCCAAACATGATGAGGAGGTGCACATACTATGTGCCGTCAATGCACATGTCAAATTCAACCCTCCTGTTACCCACCTATTATTACGATAATGTTGTGGCATTCCCCTCGGTGGTAACAATTGTTAGAAAGCCATGTGATAATCCGTTAGGTTATGCTTCAAAATTGGTAAAGAAGCCCAAGAACAATGTAACAGAGGAGTACACAGCATCGTTAGCTGATTTGTTGGTGATCAGAAGTCGACCCCACTTTACCGTAGTGCGATCATACTTAGTGTCGGATTTGAAACGTGCCAGGATCGGAAACATGGACTTTGGGTGGGGCAAGGCTACATATGGAGGAGCAGCAAAAAGTGGGGCAAGGGCCATCCCTGGAGCGGCAAGTTTTTATGTACCTTTTAACAAGGGAGAGGATCAGATTGTGGTCTCAATTTCCTTGCCTTCTTCGGCAATGGAAAGATTCTTCATGGAGTTGGATTGCTTCTTGACTAACAAGCCAGATAGTGGCCCTGAAAAATCCAAACTTTAAAGCTAATTTGCTGATGACTGTTTGTTAGAATATATATTTCATATTATGTTAGTGGATTAATTTTCTTATAATAATATTTCTCATTTATGTTTGATTGTAATCGAATCTAAGTACCATTTCATATTTGCCTTTATTATATTTTCTTGTATGATTTATTCTTGTTATGTTAGAATATTTATATTTTCTAAATTAGGTTTATTGATATTTACTTTATTTAGTCTATGGTTTATTGTTCACTACTTATTATCTCCTTATAAATAGAGATTTGTGTAATATTGTTTAATATAATGAATAGAACAGATGTAACCCATACCGACAAGTATAAATAAATTTTAATTCCATCATTTAATAAGTTGGATCAAAATTTTTAATTTTAACTTACTAATTTTGTGTTGCATTCATATCGAATTCACTGATCTTGTAAATATTTTCAACCGTAGATACATGAGGTCCATCATTTGACAAGTTAACTTGTAGAAAATGACAGTTGCAGTAGAGTACTCTATTGTAACCACTAAATGTGAACTCATTTAGGTGTGCGATTTTTTAAAAAATTACGAATACTGAGAGAATTTGTTTTTTGAAATTATATTTGGATGGTTTAGAAAAGTAGAAACAAAATTAGAAAAATTTAGGAAATATCTGAGTAGAATATGATATTTGAAAAACAGTAGTGACGTGACAAAAAGTTGATTACTGTAGGCACGTCAGTAAATGCTAATTCTTTTGTAATGCCTCCTCGAGATTATTGCCGAAACTGAAATTATTAGTTTATATTTTTTTAATTATTTTATATTAATATTTTTATGTTGTAAATAAAAATTAATTTTTATAGGTAAATATGACTAAATGAAAGTATATAAAATAAAAAAAATAAAAAAAATAAAAAAATTGTGATTTTCCATACTGCATCCCTCAACCTCAAAGTTGAAAATGTTCCAAAATTTGATGAATGTAGTTCACTTGGTTCGGATAATCCAAATTCGATAAAAATCTCTTCTTGTTTGACCAATTTTGACTTTATGATGATACTCGCATGGAAGTCATTCATGTTTAACAAAATCTACCTTGCAATTTTAGGAGCTTTAATTCCTTAAATCCCACCCATTAATTGTAACTGAACGGCTGAAATTACATCACCGCGTTATCAATCTTAGCAAAAATAAATAAATATTTCTAGTAATCTTAACTATCATTACATTTTATTTATGCCTCTAAATTTTTAAAAGTGGCATTGGGCCTGTACGACCACATCGTGTCTAATATGAACCTTGCGTTTTTTTTTTTTTTTATAAACTTTAAAGGTATTTTGGGAAGAAAAATGAAAAAGTGTTAAATTTGACACGCAATGGTAGTTTAGGGAATCACAATGTCACTTTTTAAAGTTTGAAGGTTTAAAAGAAAATGTGGTCATAATTTAGGGAGGAAAATGTTACATATTTCAAAAAATTTATCTAAAATTTGGTTTTCAAATGATGCGTCACAATCTCACGTGATCAGGGCCGGCTCAACTATAAGGCAAATTAGGCGGTTGCCTAAGGCCTCTAAGTGAAATAAGGCATCCAAAGACAGGTTTATTTGAAACAAGAAAAAAGGCTAATCATAATCTGAAAATGATTTTTCCAGTGTAATAAGGCCCCAAAAAGACAAGTTTGTTTGAAAAAAAAAAAAAAAAGAAACAAAAAAAAAAAGAAGAAAAAAGAAGAAAGCATGATCTCTTCTTTGAAAACTCTTTAACTCCAATAGAAAAATAAATAGTTAGAGGCCCAAGAACACAACAATTAATATCAACAAAAAAAAAAAATACATTTTCTCTCTTATCAAGAGACTCAACTAAAAGAATGTGAACTACAAGGAAGCCAATGAAGAGAGTGGGGCTCACGGAAAAAGACTTATTGAAATATAAGTCATTACTCTATAAAAACAACTATCATTGAGAGTGGAGCCCACGGAAAAATGTCTCGTTTAAAATTTTTATCTTAGGCTCTAAAATATATCGAGTCGACGCTGCACGTGATCTATTATTTTGAAAAATGTGTTACAATCTCATAGAATAATGACATATCATTTGAGAACAAATTTTGGAAAAGTTTACCATTTCTCATTTAGGGAACCAAAGTATATTTTTCTCAAATAAAAAACTTCAACTAAATTATTTTAGGGAGATTAGGTCATTTCTCTTAGCTGTTTAAGGTAGTTAACCACCCATAGAATCTTAGGAGTGGCCTAGCCACTTAAATAACCATTGCATGGGAGTAGTCACTCCACACATAAAACAATTGATAGGGTGCTCTGATTCTGAAGGGCAGAGTTCTATCATAATCAAAATGCGAAAAACAACTCATTTTTGCATTGACAATCTCTTAAAAAAAAAAAAAAAAAAAAAAAAAAAAAATTGTGGTAGATTGGAAGTAAAACCTTCAATTTCTTGTCTTAAATTATGGTCTTAATTAATGTTCTAAATCTCGTTGTAGAGTTAAATCAAAGCTTAAATTTTTACCCGCGATTCAAGGGGATCAAAATTGATTTCTGCATAGTAACAATCGAAATTGTTCTTACATGGATTTTCACTATATTTGTTTGTAGGTCATCGATGACTTTTCTGCTATAGAAATTTTATTACCCTGTTTTAGCTTATGGTTTCAAAAAGAGATTGGTTCTTTAATATTTCAAATCACAACTTATTCCAAAAGCTTATGTTAAAAGGAAGAGGTAATTTTAATCATACAATACTTTAACACGTAAAATATTTAATTAAAATAGAAAATAAATGAAAGAAATATGGTTTGGACTTAGGACTTTTACTCCGATATTATATTAAATAACTACTTATCTTAAAAGTTTAAACTAATAGAAATCGGTAAATTTAATCATTTAATCAATAGTTTAACAATGCACACGTAATACTGAAAAACATGTTTAATTGCAACCAGTGTTTGAAAACTGGCATGAGATTGGTTTTAGGAAGTTCATACATCATTTATTTATTTATTTATTTTTATTTTTATTTTTAAATTTTGTATAAATGAGTAACTTTCATTATCAATAACGTATATATTTACAAGAAAACCTCATCAGAGCTAAAGCAAAGAAACACCTTTACCAACCCAATGAGAAAAACCAACAAGAAAGCACAAAGGGAATAATTACGTAACAAAATCAAATTAAAACCCCATCTAAGCCGCAAGTCTTACAAATGATAACATTTTTTTTAGTGGCCTTAAACTTATATTTAGAAAGTAATCTAGTTCTAACTTTCCAAACAATCTATTTGAGCATTTGCTCTTCACACATCACGCTTGCCTGGCCATAAAAAGAACAAAGATAGTCTTTATTTATATATGTGAAGACTGTTTTGCTGGATTTTGGTATCTCACTGATCCATGATCTTGTGTTCTTCCTACAATCATATAATGATGATAAGATGCAAATTAAGGAGGGTCGAGAGACGACAGTGTAATGTTCTAGTGGACTGATCACACATGCTCTTTGTGTTATGAAATTTATCATATTTTTTAAAGACATGTGAAATGCAAAAAATAAGAAGACAACAAAATTAAATTAATCACACACGACACCAAAATTTAAGTGGTTCTTTCAATATGACGTATATTTACTGGCGGAGGCAATCCTGACCCAGAGAAAATACACTATCAAAAGATGAGTACGTAGAAGAGAGTAATAGAGCCAAAAAAACCAGTCAAATTCAAAGCTCCAATACACCTAATTATCACTTTTATTCAAAAGAAAAATAGTAACAAAAAAAAAAAACTCTTTCTTGTGCTCTCACCTTCTTCTTTCTCTCAATTGTTACACACTCTGAAGTCTTCATGCTGCACTCATTTTACAAGGAGCAAGGTCGGTTGGTAATCACCTACTACAACAGTAATAAATCCAACTACTAGTCTATGAGACGGAGCCCAAAACAAGAGCAATTGGGAAAGCACGTGAGCCAAAAAAAAGACTCCAAGTCTGCTACGGATTCCAAAACCAATTTGAAAAGCAAACAAAAGGCTGGCCCCACCACCTTTACTTTTTTTACTCTTTTCTTTTTTCCTTTTTTTTTTTTTTAACAACTAGTATGTGCTACCATATATTGCTTCAAAAGCTCGAAGACTTACATCATGAGAAAAATGTACAAGACCTTTAAACTATCTAAGCCAGAAGGATCTGACTTAAAAACAGCTGCCTAAACAGTACACAAATCTTACAGAAATTATATTTGAGCTTCTCTTTACATTGAACGCTCACTCTCAAAATAAAAGAGAGCCGATCTAGCATTTAGCCAATACAAATTCCAGTAAAATTTAAGCAATACAAAAACAAACTATACGGGAGAGACATGGGGAATACACAAACACAGGCAAAAGAACCCAAAACAAGTCGCCGGCTGTGAAGCAAAGAGGCTGACTTCGCCGGAATGGCGGCGCATGTATGACACACGCCGTCACCGGAGGCACCCAGCAGGGGATTTGACGCCGTGGAACCCAGGCGCTGCAAAGCATGGCTTGAAAAGGCGAAGCTTGGCCTTCACGCGCAGACAGAGGGTGAAGACTCCCTGGCGCATGAGAGCCACGAGCCAAGTTTCGGCGACCAGCACGATCGATGCATCCGGCAGCAGGGGCAGAGGACGACGGGGAACGCAGCTGGGTGGCACGTGTCTGGTAGAAGTCGACAAACGTGCATAGATCTAGCTTCAAAATCCGAGAAAAAAAGGAAGAAAATCCGGCCAATGCACACCGTCGAAGACACAAAAAGCCGGCCACTCCCCACACTGGAACACTTGAGATGAATCTTTTGACCAGAACCAAAAGAAAGAAAACAAAACAAGAAAAAAACACAAACCAAACCACCATAGCCTAAAAAAGTTAGCGGAAAACAACTACCACCGGTTCAACCGGGGGGAACAAAACTTCCACTTGTTAAAAACTAAGGAAGGGACAAAAAATACAACTGGGATGAGGGAGGCATGAAGCCTCCCTCACCGGCAGGAAACAAGCTCTCTAGAGGCTTTCTCTCTCTTTTTTCTCTAGAGCCTCAGAGAGACAAAGGAAGTGAATTGTCATACACGAAACTTAGGACTTCTATACATGGTTCAATGTACTAGTATTATCTTATTAGAGATAATATGAGTCATTTTGTTACAACATAATCGAAAAGTACTGCATCTTAAATTGTAAAGATAGTGAATATTTTAATTTAAAATAAAATATGAATGGTAGAAATAAGGTTTGAACTCGATATCTTTGCTTTGATAGCATGTTAAACTACTACTTATTCTAAAAATCTTAAGCTGATATAAAACAATAAATTTCATCATTTAATTTATATTTTAATAGTGAGATCACTTCATCTAGGGATTCGTGCAAAAAGATGAGAGCCCATAAAAACATAATATAAAAATGATAAATTATATTTGTATTTTTAGGAGTATTTTGTGTTGAAGTTGTTTGTTAATATTTTTGTTTTAAGAAGAGAAAACCAAAGGCAGAAAACACAAATTTTAACAAATAGAGTAAGATGCATATATTTGGAAGGCATTCCATGCACAAAATCAAAGATTCAACATACACCAGTTGTAAAGTCTAACTAAGATACTTCATTTCAACAAACTGCTGGTAGTTTTAGATCATGTGGGTGATATTTTTTATGCCCTTGCCTAAAAAACTGCTGGTGCTGGATATTTCTGCGGGTGATGCCTCAGCCGCATTACTTTTGATTGAAGTGACTATCTTTTTCTTCTCTGCTAGAGTTCTGTTGTTACGTCCATCCTATTCATCCAAAAAAAAAAAAAAAAAACAACCCCATCCTAGCTCTGTGCTGATTGGTCTTTGGCTCCTACTTCAGACGACAATGTTTCCCATCTTTCTTCTTTTTGTTCTTGGTCTTTGACCAAGGTTTTAAGAAGAGCTAATCTGATCAGGGTACGCTCTATTGTTAAATGGGTCGTTTATCATAGTTGTTATGGAAGCAGGAGCGGAGGCACATATGTTCTTGGGGGCCATGGCCCCCCCCCAAAAATTTCAAAGCCCTCAAATTTTTTTCTTTTTGGGCTAAGCATTGGCCCCTGCAAAAACAGAATCAGCCCCCCCCTAAAAAAACTCTACTCTAACTACAAATATAATTTTTTTCCTTGTTTTTTTTAAATATATATATATAACCCTGCAAATCCACAGCAAACACAACAGATTTAAAAGGGAAAAAAAAAAAACAGCAATAGCAAAATAGCAAATCCTCCTCAACACGGCAACCCAACCTGGCAATATCAATCAAAAAATTAAAAAATACACTGCACAAGGAAAAAAAAAAAGAGGCAAAATTAACTTTTCAATAACTCAAATTTCGCTCAACCTCGTTCTCACATTCAACCCTAAGTGAAAAGAAAAGAAAAACACAGCTTCAAAATACCGAAGGCTCAAGAGAACTCAGAGAACTGAGATTGAGATTTGAGAAGAACAGCTTTGGAGGAAACACCGTCGGCCGTCCAAGGTCCACGCACCACCGGTCCACCAGCAGGTCCAGCCGCCCAGCACTGTCGACTGTCGTCTACTCGTCTGGGTCGGTTTGTCACACTGTGAGTTATTTGCTAGATCTCACTTCCGTAGGCTATTTTAGTATTTTGCAATTTTTGCTTTAAAATTTGGGGCTTTTCTATGAACAAAAAGAAGAAGAAGAAGAGAGTGTAGAGAAAACTAGAGAAGTGAGGAAGTAAAAGGAGACAAGGAGACGAGGAGACGGACTGACGGAGGATGGGAGGAGTGAACTGTGAAACTGAAACTGAAGGTTGTGAACTTGTGATCGTGATTCTGTGAATTTTGATTTGCTTGAAGGCTTGAAGCATTTGTGCGGTTGTGCCTTTTTGTGTTGAGTGGTTGACACTGCGTTGGGGAGAGCAAAATTATTATAGGCAGAAAGTGAGAAGCCAAGAAGGCAGAAGGTCCTAGAAACTAAGAAATTGGAAGTGAATACCGTGGGTCTGGGTCATGAGTGAATCAATGAGTAATGGGAGCACTTGTAGTGAACTCACCAAAGTTTAGTCAGATTTTGGCTAAAAAATGCACTTTAGTTATTTTAGCTACCCACTTTTCAAAGACATCAAATAACAAACTCTCTAAATATTCTCTATTTCAAATAAATACTATTTTTTTATTGGTTTTAAAACAACCACTTCCAACCACTTTTAACTACCATGAAACCAAAATTTATTAAAATTTCAATGTCCATACAGCTCCTACGTCCAACGCCCATACATGCTCCAACGTCATTTTGTGAATTAATGACAATTGATGAGTATAGCTCCAACGCTCATATAAGCTTCAACGCTCATTTTACTCTTAAAGACAATTGATGATCCGTACAAAAACCAACACCATTTTATGCTAAGAATTAATGGAAGTAGTTGGATGTTTGGCTCTTAATGACAATTTAATGAGCTGAAAAATGAAAAACCAAAGCCCATACACGCATAGGAGTAATGGAAGCCCCTGGATGCTTTAATACCAACGTTCATACATGATAAGAAGTAATGAAAGTGGTTGGATGTTTGGCTCTTAATGACCATTAATATTTAAAAATGAAAAACCAAAGCCCATTCATGCAAAGAAGTAATGGAAGTCCCTGGATGCTTTAATACCAACGTCCATACATGATAAGAAGTAATGGAAGTCCTGGATGCTTCAATACCAACGCCTATAAGAATTAGTCCTGGATCCTAAGGGACAAAATTTGGATTTCTGTAGCAGACCTCAAAGGAATTGGAATTTTAAAACTGAAGCAGTACTATAAATCTACAATTGCAGATGGTTCGCTGCCAAGTCTCACTCTTGGAATTTGGATATGGGGCTTCTCCATTCTCAAGATACCCACAACTAAGTTGAAAGGTTCTGTTATGGAAAAGAAAATTTTAATGTTATGCACCACCTAGTACTCCGCAATTTCCACCTACTTTCATTTGATAGCACCTTGGTTGGATGATATTGCTAGATAGACGGATTTTAATCATATTGCTAGATAGAAATCCCATCATTGCTTAAATCGTGAATGATTAAGTGCTCTACCCAGAACCAAAAAATGAAAACACAAAGCACAAGGATCAATCCTCTGTCAATCATATTATAGCTCTGTACAAGAAAGACCAATATGGCAGGAATATCTATACTGGAAAAGGATTCTCTGCAACCAACTGCAATGCAATTCCATCCAGAACATAATTATAAAAGGAATTGCAACACCACCAATAACTGAAATGGAAGAAAAACTCAGTATTTTCAATATGCATTCCAAACTTAACCTGAGAAACAACCTAACTAGAGCTTTCTTTGAACAACCACAACCTGAGGTAAGGTTGGGTTATGAGACATTTGCTCTTTAATTTAAGCTCAAATAAAGCAAATGAAAAAGAGATATTGAGTTTTCAAATATAGTACAGCCTGCAGGATGAGGAAAGTTATTAAAATTGTGTCTATTTCCTTTTCAAAGTGAAAGAAACTTTGGAATAGCTCAAAATAGAATAGTAGACAAACAATACAAAACAAAGGCAGTATTTCTTTTCCAAAGCAAGAAAGCTCAAGTCGGATCAAAACTCTGAGAAATGTGAAGGGACCTGCACATGTATATAAAAGAGCCTCAATATGCAAGAAAGCAGAGATAGAGTGAAGCCAGGCCACCAGCCCTACCTCAATAAATAGCTGCAATCCCAACCAAGATTTGAAAACTATGCTACCTTGGCCTCTCTTATAGTCAATAAAAGAACCCATATAAGTAGCTCACTTTATTCCTTAGATCCATATTTGCTTACTTATACAGGGGAACTAGACAGCAATTCAAATTATTCTAGAATGCAAAATCAGTAAATGATGCAGGTTTCATAATTCGTATCATCTCGGACAGTTGATTCACACCAAAAACTGTTTTAGGCAGAATCGATATCATATTTAACAAGTACTTTAAGCAGGACTAGTATCACAGTATTAAGGGTTGGTGTAAGAGAACACCAAGTTAAGACAATATTTTCATTATCAAGACTTTGCTCTCTGTAAACACAAAAACACAATAAACATGTTTTTAAGCACACCACATTCACCAAATTGGCAAAGACAGAGAGAGTAGCAACACCAACGAAGACACCATTGATTTTCGTCTATTTGCACCCATTCTCGCCCTATACCTTTGTTCCCCAACCGCAACATTCCAATGAAACAAATATATCCAAGAAACCCATAACCAAAACCCAGTAAATCATTTGTAACCCCTTCAACCACAAAGTTTCTGTTGGCGGGTTTACAATTAACTAAAAATTATCACGCAACTCAGCCACAGACAAGAGGAAGAGAGATTCAAAACCCACACACTAAAATCAAAATATGAGATTCAAAATCAAAACCCATAAACCAAATCATACCAAACCCATAAAAGCAAAACAAACCTGGGATTCAAAAGCTTGCAGAGGTGATTTGTGAGAAAAGGTGCGAAGGAGCTCCAATTTTCGCTTCAGGAGATCGAGAGCGCGGGAAGGGTAATAAACAAATGAAAAGTAAGAAGAGACGAGAGGAAATTGGCTCAGCAGAGCAGACGAGCCAAATCGGCACTCACCAAATTTCCTGTAGCAGAGACGAGTTCGTTGCAGACAGGAAATGGATGAAGCTCGTCTGATTTTCACGATTTCGTCTCTTTGGTGAGTTCACTACAAGTGCTCTTATTGGGCTTAAAAAACCACTTTTTGATAAATTGTCTTTGTGATTTTGTCCTTTTGTTGAATCACTTGGATAGTTGGATGAGTGTATACTGTGCATTGAGTGGTGTTGTTCGTGGGACCATCAACCATTGGTGGGAGGAAATTAATTGAAGATTAAATGTATATTGGGAAGGGAATTAATCAATGACCTTTTCTTAAAAAAATAAATAAATTAGGAATCAAATTATTTAAAATTTCAAATGTGATTATGTTATTAATATGATAAATAATCAATTAATCAAATATGTTTTGTTAGTATTTGTTTTTCATTGATAAAATTTTTTATATGTTTTTATTATTTAATTTGTTTTTTTTTTCAGTATTTAGTCTAGATTGAATTCTTAAGAAACTTACAAAATAAATACACAAAAAAAAGGAACTAACTACGCCTTCTTTTTTTTTTTTCTTTTTTAATTGTGTTCCATCACTTATTCTTCTAATTTATTATTATTTTTTTATTGGTTTGCAGCGTTCAGTTAGCACACTATTATCTTTAATTTGTTTTCAAGAAATCCTTCAAACTCAAGATTACGTTGATTCACTGAAAGGTACTCTTTTTTTTTATACTCTATTAACTGTGCTTAATTTATTTGTCAATTAGTTTATATTTTTTCTTGTTTGCTATTTTGATGGGTTATTTGATTTGGTTAATTATTCATTGCTTTTTGCCTTTTTCAATTGTTAATGCTAATAAGAATTATTATAATTAAAAAATTCTAACAAAGATCTTATATTTCTAGGGGTACTTTTCGGTTAATTTATTAATCTATAAATTTTTTTACAGCTTAAAAGAATATGAGCAGACCAAAAACAATTGATTCATTCTTTAAGGAAAAAAAATGCGAGCCATTCAGAGGTTGATAGTGATACACTTTTAAATAGACCGTTAGCAACGGATCTTAATGAGCGGCCTTCTAAATGTCCAAGAGTCCTACCTGAAGAAATTGATGCCACCACTTTGCAACGTGATCTAGGGAAACGTCCGCAAATATGGGAATATCCTGTAAACTTACAAGATGAAATGCGGCGTGCTTATCTTAGAGCTGGCCCATGTCAACCTATTTTTTTACCTACAGAATATCCACCTTCAGGACCGGAGAATCATTATCGTCGATTTCAAGCTTCTTGGTTTCAGACATACTCAAGTTGGTTGGAGAATTCGGAATAAAAGGATGCCATCTTCTGTCATCCATGTTACATTTTTGCTAAGAAATCAACAGGCCGTCCAGGATCAGATGCATTTACAGTGAAAGGTTTTAGGAATTGGAAAAAGGTGAACGATGGAATGAATTGTCCTTTAATGGGACATGTGAGGACAGATCCAAATTCACCACATAAAATTGCTGTGAAATGTTGTGAAGATCTGAAGAATTATTCACGGCATATTGGGAAGTTGATTGAAAAGCAGTCACCACAAGAAATAGAGAATAATCGATTGCGGCTCAAAACCTCAATAGATAGTGTTAGATGGCTAGCATTCCAAGCATGTGCATTTAGAGGTCATGATGAAAGCTCTGACTCAAAAAATCAAGGTAACTTCATTGAATTGATAAAGTTATTAGCAACTTTTAATGATAAAGTTGATGGAGTTGTGTTGACAAATGCTCCACGGAATGCCAAATATACATCACCCCAAATTCAAAAAGAAATTTTGCATATCTTTGCAACTAAAGTGCGAGATGTGATTCGCAAAGAAATTGGGGATGCTAAATTTTGCATTCTTGTTGATGAAGCTCGGGATGAGTCAAAAAGGGAGCAAATGGCAATCATTTTGAGATTTGTTGATAAAGATGGTTTTATTCGAGAGAGATTCTTTCATATTGTCCATGTCAAAGATACTACTGCATTAACTTTAAAAAAGAAGATATGTGATGTCATTTCTTGTAACGACCTCAAAATTCAGAATATTCGAGGTCAGGGATATGATGGAGGTAGTAATATGCGTGGTGAATGGAATGGGCTACAAGCTTTATTTCTTAGAGAATGTCCATATGCATATTATGTGCATTGCTTTGTTCATAAGTTACAATTAGCTTTGGTTGCAGCATCTAGAGAAACAAAATCTGTTCATCAGTTCTTTGAGAATTTGAATTTTATTATCAACATCGTTGTTGGTTCTTCAAAACGCAATGATGAATTGCAATCTGCTCAAGTTGCTGAGATTGAAAGTATGATTGCTTCTAATGAAATCGAGACTGGAAGGGAGGCAAATCAAATTGGTACTTTGCAACGACCTGGAGATACTCGATGGTCTTCTCATTTTAATTCTATTTTTAGCATGATAAGAATGTTTCGTGCAACTTGTTCAGTTCTTGACACTATCTCAAAGGAAGGAACCAACTATTCTCAACGCGGTGATGCTGAAGCGGCTTATATGGTATTAACATCATTTGAATTTGTTTTGATATTGCATTTGATGAAAGAGATTATGGGATATATGCATTGTCTTTGTCAAGCTTTGCAACAAAATTCTCAAGACATTTTAAATGCCATGAAAGTGGTTTCTACTACAAAATCACTTCTTCATAATTTGAGAAATGAAGAGTGGGAGCCTTTCCTTTATACTGTTAAATCATTTTGTGAAAAAAATGAAATAGATGTTCCTGATATGAATGCTCGTTATACTAGAGCTCGAGGTAGATCATGTCGCCAAAATGAAGAATCTTCTATGACAATGGAGCATCATTTTAGAATTGATGTGTTTATTGCTGCAATAGACTTCCAATTACAAGAACTGGATAATATATTTAGTGAGCATGCAGTGGAACTTCTTTGTCTTAGTGCCGCTTTAAGCCCTTTAGATGCATACAAATCATTTAAGATTGATGATATATGTAGCTTAGTTAAGAAGTTCTGTCCTCAAGATTTTACTGAGCAAGAGAAAATGATTTTGAGATTTCAATTGGATCATTATAAGCTTGATGTGCCAAAACATTCAGATTTTCAGAATATGTCTGCAACGCCCAGTAATTTCAACTCTTAAAGAATCATTGATATTGTTGAGGAAACAATATCCACATGTTTTTACAAGCAAATCTAAAGTTGTTTTGAAAACTTAAAGATCAAACTCTCAAAACCTTTGAAAACTCAAAAGTTACATTTAAGCTTTAAACTTTGATTAAACCGAAAACCAGTCAAACGAACTCAGATTTAGATAAATCAAAGACCGTTGTACTTACAAAAGAAAGATCTATCATATGGCAAAAGTTAGTAAAAAAGTCCACCAGTTGACTTTTTGACCTGAGCCTAAATAACCCAACTGTCGATATTAAACAAAAAACTGTCAAGAATAATATCTCCATGCTTCTAGAAAAACATTTATGTATAAAAAACAAGAGTAATGATGAAAGGATAGAATATCTCAAAAGTAATCATGAAAAGGAGGAAAAATCAATAAAGCAAGTGTGAACGCAGAAAGTGGATAAAAGATATTTTAGCTTTATAGACAGAAACTTTGACTTGACTGAAACTACGTCAAAACGAACTCAAAATGAGACGAACCAAAAAGAGAAAATGTTTGTCATGAAGTCTTCTATCTACCCTCAAAATTTTACGTCAATCGGAGTAGGTTTGACCATCGAAATAATTCTCGGAGTAGGCTGCCCTCTAGTTGGACGAAAATTCTAAATTCCAAATTTACAAGACATTATCCAATAAGCTAATTCTCTTATTACATTTTGGACTTAAATACCCCTACCTTTCTCCTATAAATAAGCATGCAAGGCTCCTTGTTTTCCACACAAATCCTAGACAACTTTCTTAAAAGCTTTGTGCTTTGGTTTTCTCTCCCTTTTTCTCTCCTTCTACCACACAACCACTTTGGTGTTCTTGAAGTTATTTTTCTCTCCAAATCAAATTGGTAAGTAAATCTTGACACTTCCTTCTTATTATTTGATTTCATTACTTGTTTACTTGTTTCGTTACTACGGCGTTGGTTTAACAACCCCCGTATTTATTTACTTGTTTTGTTACTACGGCGTTGGTTTAACAACCCCCGTATTTATTTACTTGTTTATTTCGTTACTACGGCATTGGTTTAACAACCCCCGTATTTATTTACTTGTTTATTTATTTCGTTACTACGGCGTTGGTTTAACAACCCCGGTATTTATTTACTTTAAAATGCAATCCTACAAAGTGGCTGTGCCGCTAATTTCCCTATCCCTTTACATAAAAATATTATCTTGTTAGGATTCATGTTGAAGTAATTACCTTTTAATTGATAACTAAAAACGATGAGTAAAGTGATGTAAAAATATACACATTTTTAATATTGGAAAAAGGATTGATGTAGATATCATCTTCTTTGTATATATTTGTTACAGAAAAGGAGCTAAGAAACTACACCAAGGAGAGTAAGTATGGATGTACTTACTGAGGAATGATTCTATGTTTCATTAGGACTGTGTGGTGTGTGTTTATTGCATGTGGTTGTTCATGCATTGCATGTTGTGTCCAATTAATATAACGGCTGATGAGATAGCCATCAACAAGCTGATGTAGTAGCAAGTGGAAGAAAGGCTAGTCAGTGGATCCAGGGGGTTCAGAGTGACCCAGGGGTGTCCGAAGTCCTAATATATAACTAATGCTGGGACCAGAAGGATTCCAGTAAAAACAAGTAAGACTTTAAGTGTGAGGCAAAGGACATGAACGGGTTCGGATACCTAAGAACGAGAGGCCTGAAGTAAGATGATCATAAAACACCAAACTAAATGGTTACTACGATGCATATTCATACAACTCTTGCATTTATATTATTTATGAACTGTTATTATTCTGATGGTAACTTAGTTATGAAAATGGATGACTTACTTGTTTGTCTATGTAAATATGATAACGTCATATTTGCATAGTTACTGATGCAGATCTGGAGAATGAAGGTATGAACCCATATGCCAGTTTTGATGGTTTTTGAAACCATCAACGAACTATCATGTGCTAGCTTAGAAATTACTAGTTGCGCTTATATGTATTTTGTTTTATGGCATGTAAATATTTATAACAATGTCATGTTCGACATGTTTTATGTTATATGCTTATATGCCGCCTGTGGCACTAATTTTGATGCACCTAGTGTGCATATAGGATGTAAAGATAAACCTAAGTAACTTTTAATAAACGTATCGAGGTATTTCAGTCAGCTCTAAATGTGTTATGCTATCAATTCCTAAGGCTTTAGAAGAAAAAATATATTCCGCTGCGAGAGTTTATCTCTAATGTAGTAATGTCACGTGGAAACCGGAGGTTTCTGCTTATGAATTTGCAGGCTCAAATTCGGGGCGTTACAATGTCCACTTTATCTGAGTTGTGCAGAGGATTAGCAATTTCAGGAAAATGGAAGATTTATAATTTGATTGACAGGTTGATTCGTCTAGTGTTGACTCTCCCTGTTTCTACCGCTACTACTGAACGAGCCTTTTCTGCCATGAAACTTGTAAAAACTAGATTACGTAGTAGAATGGAAGATGAGTTTCTAGCAGATAATTTGGTAGTTTATATCGAGAAAGAAATTGCTAAGGATTTCACGACAGAGATGATAATGGATGAATTTTATTCCATGAAAAATCGTCGACGTTGAACACAATTCGAAGGAGATATGAAGTTCCTTTTTGGATTTTTTTTGTTTTGTACATGTCTATAGCAAACTAGAACGCTTTTGTATTTAAAAGTAAAGTTATTTTTAAGACTTGTATACAGTTATAACTTATGTTTTAGTATGAAGTTAAATTTAACTGTTTAAGACTTGTTTTGTTTTATGTTACAAGCGGGCGCACATATAAAAGGACTATATATACATATTTATTTATTTAGGTTCGGCCCCCCCACCAATTAATTCCTGGCTCCGCCCCTGTATGGAAGCATTCTCACTTCTCTTTCTTTCTTATCGTTTGATAGAATTAAGAGTGAGAAAGACCTTCCTTATTTCCTTATTTATTGAAAATTAAACTTTGAGATAAATGTAGCTAGCCTTAATGAAATGTATATTATTAATATTTTTAGCTGATTAAGATGTAACTATTTTAGCTCTAAAAGCTAAACTTTGGTAAATTACAACTTGCAGGGTCAATGTATCTCTGTTTCTAACTGTTACAATATTAATTTAAATAATTCATTTAAACTTTTGGGATATGTAGTGATTTAACATGGTATCATGTTAAGATTTTGAATGCAATCATTGTTTAGGTCATTCACTCCTAATTTAATTAAATATTCAATATATTGGGCCTAACTTGTTCACTTTTTGAGGAATAGTTTGAACCCACACGATTGGGTGTACATTTTTTTAAAATTGAGATCTTAAAGACCAAGTGTTTAAATGTAATTTTAAAATTACTATTTTTAAATTGTAAACCCAAACGGATGCTGAAGTCTATAATTTCCTTTTAACTTAAACTTTTTTGATGTGTGATGATTTAACACTAATATTATAACGTATCTAATTAGTTGGGCTCTAGATATAAATGTCAACAACTCTATCTAATTGAAAGAAAAAGTGCTTGGCGATAAAAAAATAAAGTTAGTTAATTTGCCCATTATATTAAAAGTTTATGACGATAAGAAAGGATAAATTTATTTTTTAATTTATATTTTAACACTTCCACTCTTATACACATGAAATGTTTAAATTGAAAATAATAATAAATTGTAGAGTAAAATTAGAAATAAAAACTTATTTTCTGAATCTTGATGCTATAGGTAGCATATTTCTAACACTGGTCTTACCAAAAAAGTAAATTATCAATCTTTAACGTATAAGAAAAGATATATTGTATAGATTAACTCTAACCCGACTAATTTAATTAAACGGAACAGATTAGAATTCTAAACCTTAATTTACTATTTTTTTTGTTGAGTTTGTCTTGTGTTCGTGAGCCATGTCAAATTGATACCTCAAAATATCACGTGTCGGATTAAGGTCTTGTCCACAAATAGTTGTAAGACTATATATGTTAACCTTAATCTGAAATATTTAATTAAACGAGTGAGACCACCCTCAATTTTAACTCACTAATTTCATATTAGATTCGTGTCAAATTGACAAGTCAGATAAAAATTTACTAGCCCTCCTTGTTACAATAACTTCAATGCAACAAATACATTTAGTTTTTTTCCAAACTAAATTGATGAATTTTTTTCAAGTTCAACCCACTATTCTCATATCCATTTTGCTCACATGTTATTTGTAGGAAAACTTTCTTTATAGCTGTCTGCCTCTAAACCAATAAAATGGTTCAATGTATATCCAAACCAAACCAATTGTAATTGGTCATAACTTCCAAAACCTTAAAAGTAGTCCAATGTTTGAGCAATCCTTACAAGTAGCAGTGATCGGAGCCGGCATGGCTGGCCTGCTCACCGCCCGTGAGCTCAAAAGAGAAGGCCACCGGGTCATAGTCTTCGAGAAAAGCAATAGGCTTGGTGGCACCTGGGTCTATGACCCACGCGTCGAAACCGACCCATTGGGTTTAGACCAAGGTCGCGAGATTGTCCATAGCAGCATGTACCGCTCGCTCAGGGTCAACCTTCCGAGCCGGCTCATGGGCTTCTTGGATTACCCATTTTCGCAGAAAGAGGGTGGGGATCCGAGAGAGTTTCCGGGTCATGAAGAGGTTCTCCGGTACCTTGAAGATTTTGCCCTGGATTTCGAGTTGGTTGAGTTTATACGGTTCGGGCACGAAGTAGTCCGGGTTGAAGGAGTCAGTGAAGTGAGTCATGAGTGGGTCATTGAATCGAGGACTCGGGAAAGTAAGTCAAAGGTGGAGGAGGAGGTGTTTGAGGCCGTGGTGGTGTGTAATGGTCACCACACTGAGCCAAGAATTGCCGACTTTCCAGGTATATTTATTTATACTTTTATTTGCTGTTTTAATATTAATAGCTCATCCTTTTATTAGAATTTAAAAACAAACAAAAATTACAATCTTGAACAGATGTAGTTTTTAGGTATAACTTCTTAAAATGATATCGAATTACATGTCTTTTTGAGATAAGGGTACTAAATTAGCAAACGTTTCAAATTGTGATATCCACGTTTTCAATTCCAAACGTTTTACTTAAGAATATTCCGTTAGGATTTGTTGTTAAATTCTGCCAAAATTCTCAAAATACGCATGAGTTTGAGTTTTTTTATTTTTTATTTTTTAAATTATAAATTTTTTTAAAGATTTAGGCATGGGTGTTTCTACAAATTTCGTTAAATTTTGAACAATATTTAAATCCTAGTATTTTCTTTTTCTTTTTTTTTTCTTTTATTATTATTTTTTTAAAAAAAAAATAAGGGTATTTTGAGTACTCCGATATGATTTAACAGCAAATCTAACGGAATATCCTTAAGTGAGACGGTTGGAAACATGGATACTCCAATTTGAGACGTTTGCTAATTCAGTATTTTTATCTCAAAACGGAATATAATTCAATATCCTTTTGTGAAGTTATCCCAATTTTTAATCTCTAATTATCTTGGTATTTTGTAAGCTCAACAGTGTTGAGTATGTGAAGGTCATAAATCGATCTCAGGGTAGATGGTGAATGAAATATTGATATTACGAGAAATTATTGAAAAATCTTGCAACTTTGTAAAGAGTTGCACCATGTGTATTTGAACCTCAAATATTTTCCTCGAGAATTGAGAAATATTTTGTGGCATGGATTAACACGTGTCTCAAAAACTCTCTCCATCCCTCAACACATTTCAGCAATGCAAAACTTGTGAAGGAAAGAGCCACCATCGTCCCCTGCTGTCATTCTCTCATAAGCCTAACACTCCTCTTCTTTCCTTTACAAATGGAGTTTCTGTAAAAGATTTTTCCCTACTCTTTTCTCTCATTTGCTCTCTCTCCCCATTTCTTCTCTCTCGTGGAATATTAGCTGGATTTTCGTGGGTTTCATTTATTGATGGGTTTGGTTGAACCTCTATATCTAGCCTTTTTTACGATGGATTTTAAAGAAGAATTTCTTGGGTCCTTGTGTTAGTTTCAGTTATGTTGATTTTTTATTTTTTTTTAGGTAATTTTAGTTAGAGCAATTGTATTTGATGATTTTTTTTGAGATACCCACTTCCTGGTTTAACAGGATTATGGACAAAAGTTTAGAAAATCAAAACTGGGACGGATTACTTGGTCAGAAATGTTATGCTGAGTTTTGATAGACCCATTTAGTAATACCCATGGAATTTATGGTTAGATTAATAGACCCATTTAATGTTTTCCCTCTCTCTGTTCTGAGTTTTGATTTTTGTTGTAAAGATGATTGGATGAATGTGGCTATATATGGAATGGGACTTAATATGAGAGTTCCTGAGTTTGTTGAAGGGAAATTTATGGGTATTCTTATGTGTTTGACTTTTATCTTTGAGATTTGCTAATCCACCCTTATATGTGTATAGATGTATTGATTTTGAAAAGAATATAAAATATGTATACTTGTGGTATAAATCAGTGGGACATGATGATTTATTAACATGTGTTGAACCTCTTGGAGTTAGAATTCACTGCATGCCTCTAATATTAGGTAGAATGTTGATGGGCTGAATTGCTTTGAAATATTAGTATGGGCCATGACTTGGTGTTTTGAGTAAGATCATGTGATTGTATCCATTTGTTAGTACCAGCTAGAATTATTGGTAACTATTTCTAAAAATTAATTTGTTTGAGCTTTTATACTTCAAATGCTATCAGCATAGCATTGAACAGTTCACCTGGAAAGACCACCTTAATGACATCTTATAAGGTAATCTGTAACTTGGCCCATGTTGTGCAGAGAATAAACTAGGGATCATAACTACTCTCTCTAATCTTTTTAAGTTAAAAGACACCATAAATAAAATTCTTATAAACAATAATTTTGCACTACAAGTGACTCAAAAGTTTTATCCCGTTTAAATGATTTGTACTACTATTGTTATGTTGTGTTTACTTTCTGAGTTGTCAAACTCACCAATTTTTTTTTTTTTTTTATAAACTTTTTAAATGGCTCTATTCATTGTCGTCCTCCTAACTAGAATACCCAATGTGGTCGCAACGTTTAACGACCCAGAGTTTTGTCCTATTAATGAGGACAAATGGGCATATGTATGCTTTGAATAATAGTATTTAAATAGTCAAGAGTCTTTTGATTTTATATAGTATATAATAAACATTGTGTGAGCAGATTATAGAAGTTTGATACCACCATTGTCACGCTCCCCTTTTGAGAAATAAGGGAAACGTGAACTTGAACTTATAAAGATCAAAGTTAAAAAAATAAAACATCCACACAAATCCATAAAATAACACAGAGTAGAAATTTAAAATCTCTAATATATATTCTTTTTAATAAAATTATTGTAGTTAGTACAATCAAATGCCAAGGGTTAACAAAATGAAACACTGTACGATAATATAACAAAAGTTGGTCCAATTTATGAAGATTTATTGTGTTGGGGAGGTCATCGCCATCCCACTTCTATAATTCGGCCACACAGTGTTTACTATAAACTATACAAAATCAAAAGATCCCTGGCTATTTAAATACTATTATTCATGTAGACATATGTCTATTTGTCCTCATTAATGGGTCAAAATTTTGGGTCGTCAAACATTGCAACCCCAATGGGTATTCCAGCCAGCCAAGAGAACGACAATGAACAGAGCCATTTGAAAAGTTTATAGGGAAAAAAAAAGGGGGGTGGGTTTGACGACTCAAAAAGTAAACACAACACAATACAACAATAGTAGTACAAATTATTTAAATTGGATAAAACTTTTGAGTCAACTGTAGTGCAGAGCTTATGTGGTTCATATCTTTGAGGGCAACAATAAACACTGCAAATAAAAAAAGAGGATATTAGAAATCATATAAAGAAAAATATAAAACTTCCTCCAATTATTATTCCTTTATAAACTTATCATGAATGTTTTACTTCTTGGCCCAACTCCGCTTTATTATAAACCATGAGCGGCGCATGTTGGCTTGTCCCAAAGGACCCATATGGGCTCATCCTATCGTCAAGGGAAAGCTTACAGGGATGGAGACTTTCTTAGGTGAAGGCCACCTGGGTGATAAATCCCTTTGGACCCCCCACTCCCAAGTAAGGGTCTTTGTATTTTTATTTTTCTTTTTCTTTTTTTTATTAGGTGTCAAGCTTAGGTGGCATTTTGTACATGTGGCAACATGTTTTTGGTCTTGGATTGATTTTTGTACACAGGCAAAAATTTCGTTAAGTTTTTAAACCATAGATGAATGAAGATATCAAATTGGTAAACTTGGAAAGTATAGGTATCAGTTTTGTCATTTATAAAAAAAAAAAATGTATCAGTTTTGTCCCTTTTTAAAGCCCAAGTACCTTTTTGATAAAGAGCAAAACCACCGGTATCAATTATGCATTTAACCCAAAAGAAAATGCAATGCTCACTCAGCCTCAAAGATCTCCCTTTGTCCAAAGCTAATATCTCTATTTGAGATTCTCAAGGTATATAAATACCTTGTGGTAAAATTACTTTGTTCACTTTACATAGAGAGAGGCATAATAAAAAAAAAAAAAAGACATCTGTGTGTGTCAGCTGATGCTGCTACGGTGTCTCAATAAATTGTGCTGCAATTATGTCAATAGCCATATTTTCTGGAGAGCTTATCTATAGAAATAGTGTCTGGAGTAGATGAAAGACTTGTTTCTGCCATGTGGTATTGCAGATTTTGACAAGGCAAGAGAGAGGATATGACACAGTCTTCACTAAATTTCTTCAAAACTACTCTTACACTGTTCCATGCTTGCATAAAATTGGAAATGATGTACCTATTGAATTTTTAAACACTCTATCCTATTGAACTTTTAGTAATCTAGGAACAGTTCTTTATACCGGGACTCTCATATAGATCTTGCATATACCCATGTCCTGACATGTCTAGACATTGGAGCCTATTATATTTTGAAGTGACCATTTAAAATAGCTTTGCATGATATGTTCTTAACATTTGCTTCAGTTCTTCCATACCACTATACCAGTAGGTACTGCTCTAGGAATTAACCTTGCAGTTTCATGGTTTCACTATAATACCAAATTTACCTAAAATGCTGATTTAAGAATTGTTAAAATATTAATTAAATAGTTAGGTTTATCGTTTCTCATGAGCTTAAGCTTTTGGAATAAGTATTGATTTAATATAATATTTGAGTAAAGATCCTGATTCGAACTTCTAACTCTGTAGTTCACCACATTTCAGTTAAATATTCTACGTGTTTGACTTTATTTGTGAGGGAGAGTGTAAAAATATTAATTAAGTAACTGAATTCATCATTTTCTAGTTGCTTAACCTTTTAAAATAATTGGTGATTTAAAATGAATTGATAGATGTTTTGAAACAAAAAAAAAAAAAAAAAAAAAAAGGAAAAAAGAAAAAAGAAAAAAGCGTAAGATGTAACATTATTTCTGAAGTAAGTGAAATTCATTTTTTCTGCTTGTTGATGATGGTTGCATATTGCAAAATCACATGAATGGCTCCTTGCTTCTTAATTTAATTTCATTCATGTAATGGCAACACTTGTTTCTTTAAGTCTCTTAAGAGTTGCTATGCAATCATGTTTGACAGATTGTGGTCATAGTTGGAAATGGACCTAGTGCACACGACATCTTGAGAGAGATCTCCTCTGTTGCAAAAGAAGTTCATCAAGCCCTGCGTGCCTCAGATGTGCATTTTAAAAAGTTGGAAAATCACAATAATATCTGGCAGCATTCAGTGGTTTTGTGTTCTTTCTACTAGAAAATGCTATTTCCTTTGATATCAGAAGCTTTAAAATTGATAAGCTGCACTTCTAATGGGTAGTAACTTCTACTGATAAAATGTGCTGATGAAGATGGTAAAGTAGTATTTCAAGATGTATCATTTGTGTATGCAGATGTCATCATCCATTGTACGGGGTATTGCCATGAATGTGATTTCATAGTCTCTGCTTTATTTTCTTTATCTTATTTGATCAATTAACAACTTCTCTTTTTTTTTGGTTGAATATTATTGTCCTCCTGCATATTCAAGTATCATTTCTCCTTTTTAAGAACAAATGGAATAGTGAGCGTGGATGACAGCTGTGTTGGACCTCTGTATAAACATGTTTTTCCACCATCCTTAGCTCCTTGGCTTTCTTTTGTAGGACTACCTTACGGGGTATGCTATATATATATATATATATTACGAAGTTGATGAATTCTAGAGAAAAACATAAATGGTTCTTGAGGCAATGTGTTGTTTAGAAGATTTATTAAACACATGGATTTCCCTTCTTTTAACTAAGAGAAATGTTATTTAGTTGACTGATATATTACTGTCATATGACTAAAATAACGTGACAGTAAAAATCAGCCATTGATTTTTTATTTTTTTTTTATTTTTTTTACAAACTCTTGTTAATTTAAAGGCTGATTTTCACTATCATGCCATATCAGTTGTACGACATTTGTAGAATAGTCTACTAAATAGCATTAATTGTTAATTAATTGTTAATTAATCGCCCATTTTTTTATAGTACTTTTTCTTGTAAAGAAGTGCTTCTGATAGTATCCGTTTGATCGCATAGAAACAATGAGATGAATGTCGATGTTCGAAGTTTTCTTTTGGCACTCCAAGTTATCTATTCATCAATTGGGATTACCACCCGTAGAGCAGTGGAGAGAAGAGATGTATTTCTATGCGTTGCAAAAGATTACTTCACATGATGATGATGAATATCGGGACACCTGGGATGTCATAGGTGGATAGGGGTGTACAAGCGGGACGGTTATTAACCGCTAATAACTGGTAACTGCTAATAATTGCCAACAACCACTAACTGGATAACCAGGAAATCAGAAATAACTGCAACCAGATAACCGGGTGCCCCGGTTGCGGTTACCAGTTATAGGGCTTTAGAAAACCGATTAATAAACGGATAACCATTTTATATATATATTCCAGCCAAGGCCTAAACTAAATTTCCACTTAAACCTCTAATAAAATTACGTCCACTGCTACTGTTTATAATAATACTGAGTGCATTCCAAATTTCCAATGTATTAGATTGTTACTATATAATGTGTTGAAGGCAATGGTACTGCGTAGGAAATTCAAATATTACAATAATATTACTATATAATCTGGAAAGTTCTTTGACTTCAAAAATATATCAGTTTATAAGGTGGCATTTGCTCCTTGTAGGTAAATAGTAAGATCTTCGAATTACATTTAAATTAATTTGGGGTTCACATTATTTACAATAATCAATAGCATTGCCAATAAAGGTAGCACAATTTGGTGGGAAAGACAATTCTCTATACAAATAATTATATTTATTGTAGATGGCCTAAAACTCAATCTTTAAAATCAAGGAATGAATCATCTTAAATTTTTTAATACGAAAGTTTTGTATTTTTTTTGAACTGTCATCATATTTAAATTACAATACAATTGTCATTATATTTTATAATATTTGTTTATTTGATTTTTTTTTTTTTTTTTTTTTTACAATCATTTTATTTATTCTATGGACTTGATTGTGAGCTCGTTAAGATGAATGAATGGTAAATGGTAAATACAATTATGCACATTCAGTAGTATTTACTATTTAGTATTGAATATTGAATGGTTGGATATTGGATTCAAAAAAAGAAAATTGAAAAAAATCAACAATGTATGAAAACCGGTTACCTGGTTAATAACCGCAACTGGTCTGCGGTTATTTAAATGAGAATAACTGGATACCCTGATTGTGGTTGTGGTTATGAGGAAATAATCGTAACTACAACCGGTTATATACCCCTAAGTAGATGTAATGCTAAAGGCCAATTGTTTGTATAGGCAATAGAGATTAACATGAAGTATATTATTCAATGGATGGGCCAAGTTACTAGAAATTTTATTCTCCTCTTCTAGTTCTTCTTGGACTGCTTACACAGCCTATCCACAACCTCATCAATGTTTAAAAAGGAACAAATCTAAGGGCTGACGGTATAAATTTAGGATTTAGAGTTAGGGAAAAAATATATACTTCCTTCAAACTACCACATAGTCAATACTCTCTCAAAACTATCACTCCAATAACAAAAATATCCTCTATAATTTTTTTTTTAAAAAAAAAAAAAATTAAAAACTAAAAGGAGAAATATATATTTTAAATAAAAAAAAAAAGTCTTCCAATGATGGCCAAGCCGCCCCTTGGCCAAAGGGAAGTGGTCGAACCATCCCCAATGGCCATGAAGGTAAAGAATCGGTATTAAACTTTTAAGGAAAAGTATACATATTCTCCCTCAAGTTACCATATCTCAATGTTCTCTCCAAACAATTTTTTTTTTTTTTTTTTGAATTCCATGCTGAAAAATACTTCTCAACTTTCTATCAGATTAAACTTGAGTCTGGAATTCTAAGGTCGGCATGTTGTTTGGACCTCTGGGCGTGGCCTGATTGGCATCTTGTTAACCCCCAAACAATACTCATTGTGTCTACAATGAATCCCTAAAATAAGAAAGGTTCAAAAAAGAAGAAAAGAAAGAGAGAAAGAAACGGCAATTAATTAGTTTTTCACAGTTCGTTTGCTCCTGTCGATTTTGTTGCCTGTGATTCATCCCGGAAAAAAAGAGAAGAAAATTATTTATGGGACAAAATTTTTCTCTAAACAAAGTTGGAGCCTTGAGGAATTTCTTTCTATAATGCATGTGTATTTTTAATAGATGTTCTCTAACCCATCTTTTTAACGGGAAGGTCAACAGAGCTTCAATCTCAAGCCCAAATTTCAAGCAAAGACCGAACCCAATTCCAATATGCATGGGTTACGATTTTTAAGGTCGGCTATTTTGTGGGGACCTCTGGGCCTGGGCCTGGGCCTGATTGGCTTGTTGTCACCTGAACCACTAACCAAAAAAAAAGGGAATAAAACAATGTTAAATTAGTCCAATTGGTTTTACAAATTTGCAATTAGCTCTCAATGATACAAATTGGCTGACAATTTCCTTTGGTTAGAAAAAGAAAGAAATAGGTTCTTGCATTTAGGGTTGCAAATGGTGCATCTGTCACAAAACAATTGTTGGATCAAAAGCTAAATATAAAAGTAAATCTCTTTGACCATAGGGTCAAATTCGTATAATAGTAAGCACATAGCTGTAATACTACACATACTAATGTACCATATCATATGATGCAAATATTGTTCGTTTTTTTAAAATATATATATATATAGTAACACCCGGTTCCATATTGGGAATAGATGAATAGTTCACATAAAATGAGTGGTTTATAAAGATACTCATGGGTATTAAGTCTCACATTGCCTAGCTACTAGGTGAAACTGGACTTTATAAATAATTTTAGGAAAGCTCCAAATTGACTAGTCCTTTTGAGGTGATAGCGCAGATGTGGCTAGTGTTTTTCCCTGCATCATTATATATAGAATAATGATTCAATGCCACCCAAATATACAACTTTTCACCACCTTGCCTATGTGGCAAGGTGGTTCCCCACTACTTTTTGAGTTTTTTTTATTTTTTAAAAATAAATTAAGGTGGGGGACCACCTTGCTACATAGACAAGGTGGTGAAAAGTTGTATATTTAGGTGGTAGTGAATCATTACTCTTATATATATATGTGTGTGTGCGCACGCGTGCTCGCATTTATCTACTTGAAGCAATCTAAACATGTTATAAAATCAGTAAGCTGATGACATATCATTGTGAAAAATAAAGTATGCTCAGTCCGTTGACATATCACACAAGGACCAAACGTTCGAGGGGAACTAGAATGCATGAAAAACTCTAAACTTCTACCCAGACAGTTTTCTATCCTGACCAAATCTCATAATAGCTTTATAAAAACATGTTGAACCATATCAACGTGAAGGTCTATGAAAAATGAGGGTATGCCCCCAACTGTTAGAAAATTATTCTCTTTTAAGAGAGATAAATTATGAACTTTTCATGACATGCATGTTTAAGACTCATAAAAAGTATGGTAAATTACATGAATAGAACATGAACAAATGGGTTGGTGTACTAGGATGCATGGAGATCGAATTTGTGTAGTCCGAAGGGCGTGGGGGTGGCTTTTATAAGTATGGTTTGAAGTGGATATAGCTGAATAATAAGAATAGTAGGTTAAATTTGCTTTTCAAGCAGGGTCGAACGTTCAATGTATTACTTCAAATGTTCGGTGTACTAATGGTCCAATAGTCTTGGGGTTTTTCTGAATAGTTAGGGGTCCACTTTGAACATTCCACACACAGATGCTTCGAACGTTCGGTCAGGGGTCAAAATTATTTATTTGCTTTGATTTTTTGGAAAAATTATTTTAAGGCACCTGTTGAATAATTTAGCAATACAAGTATATAATATTGAAAGTTACAATTAGTTACTTTCAATATTAGAATTGACTTGAGAAGAATGATCATCTAAAATTTTATTTTTTGTGAAATATTAACCAGGATTGCCCAAACCAAACATAAGTGTTGTTTTTATGAAAATACTAGAAATGGTGATCCATGGATACAATTTTTACTCTCTCTCTCTCTCTCTCTGTGTGTGGATCTTTTTTCTTTTTTCTTTTTTTGCTTTAACAATTATTAGTCTATTATCTTGATGAAATGTGACGCACAAAGGCATAAGGGAAGGAACTAGGATGTTTATCTAGAGGGGTCACATATACAACTAGTAAGATATATTTAGATAGATTATAAAAATTATTATTTTTGGTAAAATTATGAGATAGTAGAGAGAATAATTACAATTTCAAAAATGTATAGTTGTCAAAATTCTTCAAACATTTAATGATATCTAAGTTAAGAAATAGGTTAAATCACAAAATTAGTTTTATATATATATATATAAGTGTTAACTTGATAAGCCCCCACCCGGGCAATAGGATCTATTCTATTTCAAGTGAAATAGAAATGAGTTATTTTATATTTAAGATTTATTGTTGCTATAATTAACTTTGTAGATTATATCACATGATAAATATGTTGCTAAGCCATTCATAAAAATTTAAATAATGCGACAGTATTTACACCGTTAAATAAAACAAGATTGAATTTAATCACAAAATGGCTCATCTCTATTTCAAGTGAAATGAAGAGTATGCTCAAATATTTGAGTAGGAATTAAATGTTATTTTTTATAATTACTTGGCTTTCTTCTTGATTGAATAAGACTATTTAGTCTATTTACATGGGATTTGAGTATTTATATTGAAGACTGCTTACACAACCTATCCACAGTATCATAAGTGTTACTCCAGTATATCTAATATCAACTTTGAAGAATAAGAGCAATATTTTGGCAAATGTCACACGATAAAAAATGTATGACACGATAAAAAATGTATGACAGTTAAATTACACCCCTAGCAAGCTTGAATAAATAATTTAATTCAGTGACAAAGTTGAGCTCAGCTCATACTCAAAACAAAAATAAAGGAATCTAAGCTTAAACTTTCAATATTCTGCTTGATTCAGCTTGATTACAACCGTATGCAAACTCATAAGTATGTGCACTAGTTTTCAAGAATTTCCTTCTAACATATCCATATTTAAGTAGATCAATCTTCTTCTAATAATTAAGAATGAAAAATGATTGTTGTACAACTCTTAACACAATTCATGTACAACTCCAACAACTTTTTTTTAAACTAATTATTAAATCTGTTTTCCTGAATATGAGTCATATATATCCAATGGTTAATTTTAGAAAAATTGTTAAAATTTTATAAGAGTTATACAGAAGTCGTAAACGTATCATATTTCATAAAGAATAACCTATTTAACAGCCTGTTGCCTACGGATTCTCTATCCTCCATTTCATCGGAGGTTGACCAACAAACTCAACAAGAACACCTGAAAGAATAAGTATAATCATAATATTAAGCAAATAATTCATTTTTCTACAATCGAGTGAATACATTTGGGTTCATGATAACACCCCAATGGGGGGAGAGAGAAATGAAAAGAGCACATAGTGAAAAAGAGAGCCCGGCCTAGGAATAAATCTATTCTTCACATCCACTTCACACTGCCTGACATAGCATGGATTAAATGGCCACTTAAAAATACAAAACTTTCTACCTCCATTTAGCTCATGTGAGGTCCGGTATGAATTAGGTATGACAAAATGGGGTATGAAATGTAGCATTACTCCTCAACCTAGACCGGTTTTTGACTAAAGATGCACTTTACTATGGGAAAATATCAATTGGTACTCTATTTATATATGCATATTCCTATTGGCAATGGATTGTATTTAAATCCCCATTATTTTTATTCTTTCAGTAAACAAAGAAAAATATCAGTAAAAAGGGAAATCACGCTCTTAGGAGACTGAAAAAATAAAAAATAAAAATCTTTGATTAAAACCAAGCATCAACATGTATTAGGTTCACAATAAGCCGAGCCCTTCTAACCAACCTTTGAACCGAAAAAGTTCTTCTAATGACTGGACAAATCAATCATTCTGTGTCAAAATACAATAATGAGAGGCTATAATTTACACCCTAAAAGGAGAAAAGTCCTAAAAAAAAAAGTCTTAGGAAGATCAGGAGCATCAATAATGTTGATTCCAACACCCAGCTAACAACTAAAAGATTGCCTGACATGCAGTCTCTGCATTTACTTGACAAAGTAGCCCAAGAGGACGCCAAGGAGACCAACCAGCACCACAACCAATAAAGAGAAGCCACCAGCTCGACTTTTGCTAATTTCTTTTCTCACAAGATCCTGGCAAATAGAGTTATGACATTATGACGAGGTATAACAAGCAGGAATCACAAAATTTATTGAAAAGACAGAAAAGCAAATTTGTAGAACTGGTAAAAAAATCATTTGTACAAGAACGAATTTCTTTTCCATTTTACTTCTATATGAACTTTCAATCAAGAATGCAATTTTCATTGAGAGCCTCAGGCCCCAAAAGAAAGAAGGCATAATAAAGTGATCAAACAGTTATATAAAGTACAAACAAAACCGATACCAGTTCCTGATGTAGTTTCTGATTTTGTTGCAAAGCAGAAGCTTTCTCCTCAGTCAACTCAGAAATCATAGACCACGCCTGAAGGGAAAATATGCATTGAACGCAAAAATATAAAGTAATCAATCTATTGTAATAGAGGAGAATTGAGAAAAATGAAGCATAGAAACAGATAGGCATAAAACAAACTTCAACTAAAACAAAAGATAAGCATTTTCAACATTCACATGAAGATAATTAACGAAACGGCTATGGTTTTCCTATTCAGTACACACTCCTTAAAGGGGCCAGCTCCCTGTTTGAACCTTAGCAACAAATTTTTCAAGATAGATAGTACCCCATTATCCTATCCGTTAATCAACTTAAGTAAGCAATTGTACTTTTAATTATTGCTGTCTGTGGACCTAAGATCTTGCAACAGAAAGGATCTGTACGTAACAGGGATCCTCAAACAAAGACATAAAATTTCCACAGAATCAGTGAGCAACTGACACTATTTTGTCTTTGACCACATCTTACAAGCAACCTGAATTCCAGAACAAATTTTACATGAGTTTTGTCTGTATCTTATTGTCACTATATGAAGGTTGACATGTGGGTGTCTAACAAGTGTTGGCTAAGAATAGAAATGACCTATTATAGGCAATAGCTAAGAGCATGGGATCTGAAAGCTATTGTGATTTGTCTTTGATACAATAAAAGCTAAATCACCCAGGCACAAACTCTAACTTTCATTTCTTAAATTCTTTTATTTGAGTAATAATATCTCTTTTTCCTATGCTAAGAGGCCTATAAGCCTATTCCAAGGATGAAAACTTAATCTAAATAAACTACAATCATATTAGCCACCACAGAAGTATGAAAAAGCAATTATTGGTCTATATTATATGGATAAACTCCCAATAATCACCTGCACAACAACCTAGAAGCAACTCACACTTTGATTTCTCTGATGAACTAATTTGGAGGAGTCACTAAGACATCACTTCCTGGAGCACAAAATCAATAGCTTTTAAGGAGGACACCTTCAGAGACAGGCCAGGCTATTACTTGCAATCCTAGAGTAGGAGATGCCTTTCCCAGCACATTGAATTTTTTTAAAATTAAAAAAAAAAAAAAAAAAAACTGGATTGAACAACTATATTGTTTCCTAGCGTTGCCCGTGACTATAATAACCACAACAACTCTTTGAGTAGCATGTCATTTAACTGTATCAATGGTTCCAAGCCCCACATAGTAGGTCCATTAAATTCCACGACCTCCCAATTTTGAATTTTCCTTGCATGCAATATTAGATGACAGAGTCACCACCATCCCTCTTTACAATTTTTTACTTGATTCAAGTGTCACACCTAATCCCTCAAAATGAGTTATCATAATGTTAATTGCAGGCATAAAGTAAATATTTTTGAGAGGTTGTCAAAACTGGAACACAGAGACATGATTAAGAAAACCAACACTAAGAGCCTATGACTTAGTTGTTGAAGAATAGAAATTGTAAGACATCAATGCCTTATAAGGACATCTAGTACCACCATTACTATCTCCTCAATAGCAGCTTCTGCCACCTAGTCTCAACATTTAAGGTCATCATGTGTCAAATTCATACAGCAAACATGAAGAAAACATCAAACTCACTATGTTTGCCCTGAAAAAATGATAGCTATCACAAAAGGTTTTTCGCAATCATAATAAAGTGACAAGCAAACCTACAGAATATTATAAAAAATATCTTTCAACTATTAAAATGAAATGTGCACTGATAATTAAAAATAACAAACATTTATCATAAGGTGGGCAGAGAGACATTTACCTCTGAAGACTTCTCTTTAGGCTCCTCTAAAGATCTTGATACCTAAGATTACAACATTTAAAATAACATTCCAGACCATAACGAAACAAATTGTGCATCAGTATCTCGGTCAAAGGTTTTGAAATAGTTTTGGAAAGATGTATAGGGAAAAAAAAATGGGATAAATTTCAAGACAGCAGAAACAAAAAACTTACAGCATCAAACAATGAATGATTTTGATGCCCATTCTCAAGCACCGACGACCTGGGAGAAGAACCTTCTTCAGATTCTTCAGGGACAGGTGATGGGGGGTTAGCAGGAATGTAAGTGACCCTCATCTTGAACTCTTCCACGACCTTACCATCCTCTTTGTTAAACTAAAAAATAAAAAACACAATACACCAAATCTGAGTCCATGAAAGAAAAACAACCCAAAACACCACAACAGCCAAAAACACCCAAAAGAGCAGCAAAACCATCACACCATTTCCGGGGTTATGTCTTTCGTAGTCGCACCATCCGGAGCAACCACACTTTGAAGAAGAAATTTGTCCTTGCACTGCAAATCAGGGGGTACCTCTTTAGGAGCTTGCATTGTAACTGCCAGAATACATGCCAAGAAAGCACTAATCAAGAATAGATAGATATAGATACAAAGTGAAATGATAGAACTATTTGAACCTACCACTAAGCATTTCAAATCTAAAATTTGACCATTTTTTTCTGTAAATAGATACACGCACATATGCAGGAAACTACCTATAACATTTGGGAAAAAATTTGATGAAGAATAATATCAACAGCTAAATGCAGAACGAATATGACCTATCACCAAGCAATTCAAATCCTAAATTAGAACTTACAAAAAATAAATCCTAAATTAGAAGATGAAAATAGTATGATATTACAACCAAAAAGAAATCAACATGATGAACCACTTAGTATTAGTAAGTACTTACCTGTAACATTGCATGTGGTTCGAGGCAAAACAATGCCAGCATTAGGACGGACACAATATTTTTTGGGGTTTGTTGTTTTAACCTAATCAATTACAATGTTCAGTAAATTAAACAGAACATTAGCACAATGACTTGATGGAAGATCATAGATAAACCAAATAAACAAACACAGTGATGAAAATTCAAAAGGAAACTACCTTGAACGCCACATATTTATCCGTTTTATTGGTCAACTGCATAGAGGATGAACTCTGCCTCTTCAATTCAACTTTGCCATCACATGCAAAAATAACCCAAAATCAGAAACAAACACCTTGAAAAGGTCCGAAGAGGAAAATTAACATCACAAAAATTGGACCAAACAGGGAACAGAATTAAAAATTCATAACGCTTATAGATACTCAAAGGAACCTAAAACGACTATTTAGCTCAACTCAGATGGTTACAAATTTTCAAAAAAAAAAAAAAAAACATATTCTTTCATTTTTCTTTTCCTCAATTTTCTCGCAAAAGAAACCTCCCAAAAACACCACAAACCAAACAATTCATAATTTTCTCTTTGTCCTACATATTTAACGGCAACCAATCAGAAATAGGCAACTATTCGCTAAATCCGCTTCTGGGTATTCCTGTTAAACCGAAGGAGCATAAAACATGACACCCAAATTTCTCTCTCTTAGATTTTCCAAAATTTTCTAGGGAAACAAACAGAAAGTAGCATGACAAATAAGTTTAAGAAAAGACTTACATTGGACTTTGAGTTCTGTAGGCTGAATGTTTAGAAGATCCCCAGTACCCATCGCTATGAATCCAAAAGAAAATTTTTTTTTTCTTTTTTTGAAACAAAATGAAACTAGAAATTATATAAGAAATCGAAAATTAGGGGTTTTGGGAAAGCCAGAGTCCAGAGATGTGATCTGAAAAGAACTGGAAGTAGAAAATAATTCCGCGTGATTTCAAACACGGGAGGAGATAGCGTCACAGGCGTGTGATTTTCACGAGTGTTCTCCACCGTGCGTATGTAAAGGTTGGGGACTCTTCTGTGGGTTCTATGGTTCAAGTTCTAAAGTATGCAGATCCGACGGTGGTGGATTGGCCGTCGTGTCTGTGTTGTGAACGGCTGTAGGAAGAGGATCTGGTTTGCGCCTGGTGTGCTTTTTTTAGGTTTTGATTTTGATGTGGTTGGTCTGGCATTGTCGTGCGGGAATTTTTATTGACTCAAATGCCCTTGCCATTTTAGACTATTATAAGGTTTTATATTAAAAGAGTGTGCTGGAGAGTGTAGAAGGGCAGATATGGTATAAAGGAAAGTGGCAGAAGGTTCTTAATTGTGTCATTTTTTGGCAGATATGGTATAAAAAAAAAAAAAAATCAAGCAATTTTAGGGTGAAGATTAGATTTTATATATTTGACAATCAATTTTTATTTATTTAATGATGTATATGTTTTAAATATGTTGTCACATTATTTATAAGTTTTAATTAATATTATATTATATATATATTATTAAATACAACAAAATGAAATATTAAAATTAAAAAGTTTGTTGTCCAGAAAAACAAAAGCTAGTGTGGGTTGATGAAATTAAAACGTTAAGTAATGTTATAATTTACATTTTTATTTCACTTTTTTTTTATCAAAAAAAATATTTATGTTTGATGAGCTATGAAGTCGATTAACATTTTTTTTAATTAAAAAATTAGGAAAAGTAGATATACCCTTCTTAAACTACCACTCAATTATTAATGTGTCTTCCAAACTATTAATTGTGTCAATATACCCTTTTAAACTACCAAATAATATCAATGTCCCTCCAATGACAAAAGCACTTTTCATAAAATTATATAAAAAATAAAATAAAAAAAATCTAAGCAATGCATATGAGAATATTAGGGAGAAAGGTTTGCAATTTAAAAAATGTATAATTGTCTAAAAAAATTCTTCAAACATTAAATGATATCTAGGTTAAAGAAATAGATTGAATCACAAAATTAGTTTTAATAATAAAAAAAATATATATAAAATCTATGTCAAACCTTAAACTGCTTTGAGAAGAAAACTAAAGAAGGTAATGAATTAATATATATATATATATATTAAAAGTGAAAAATTAAATTGACTTCTAATATAAACAAGTGTGTGTGAACAAAGTGTCAACAAAATAGCATCAATGCGAAATTTAAAAGACACAAGAATTTTGTTAACGAAGTGGAAACTCAATATGAGAAAAACCACTCCGGAGCAGCCAAACCCAGGATATCCATTATTCAGAAGACAAGACTAGTTACAAAGTAGTAGCACTCATATACTCCTGATGCAGTGATCGTACATTGCACTCTAACGTGTCACCTAACACAAACGTCTCCCAACCAGATCTCCTATTTGAAGGGGTTTTCAATGGAATCATTTACTTTAGGGCCAACCCCTAAGATAGACTTCAAATCAGCGCAGCAACAGCACACACAGCAATGGCTTCAGAGAGACTAACTCAACTCAATAACCTTACAATATAACTCTCTAAGTACTAAGGAATTCAATACCGAATTCTTGTTGTTCTCAGCAGGTTCAAATGAGTGTCTGGCTTGAAAAACCTAGGCACCGTCCGGACGGTATTCATAGGGTGTCCGGACGGACAACTGTACGATCGGCTTTCCAAAAATTTCGCTGAAATTCTTTCCTGATTTGAGCCGCGTCCAAACGGTGTTGCCTTGGCGTCCGAACGTCTGGATTTTGAATGCGATACTTGCCTTATGGATGAGCGCGTCCGGATGGGAATCCACATCGTCCAAACGGTTGCAGTGATCTTCCAATATCTTTGTTTTGGATAGAAACCACATAGCTTATCGAACACTAAGTGTCGTCCGAACGTGCTGCTGAAACGTCCAGACGGATGCAAGCTGGAGCAGTTCGAAACTTCTTGACACAGAGAAAGGTCCAGACGGAAAGTTTTCGTCGTCTGGACGGATGATGCTTTGGACAGTTGGACGTCCAGACGGTATATCACGTCGTCCGGATGGTATATCACATCGTCCGAACGGCTGCAAGGGATTCAATTTTTCTGACTTATAGATTGTGCAGAATCTTCTGAAAGCACTCTGAATAGCAGAATCCCTGTTTAAAAGCATCATCAGAAAGAAGTGATTTTATCCAACAGAATGAAGCCAATTATAAACTAACAAAAAGGAATAAGAAACTAGCCATATTTTTTCCAGAAAGAAAAAAAGAATAAAGTGGTTATGATTTCATAGTTTATACTTTATAGAGAAATGAAAGGTATTAAAAAAATGATGAAAGTAGCCACAGCTACATGGTTTATAAGTAAATGTTTAAATCTCCATTAGGTTCGAGATAATATTCAACATAAATAATTTAATGTGATTCAAATGAAATAAAGAAAATTGGGAGACTTTTATTATACTGTCAATAATTGTATCTTTCCTTTTTTGCATGTCGGTAGAAAACTGCCAACAATACAATAAAAGTCTCCCAATTCTCATTTCAATGACAATTAGATTCCGTTTATTTTGGGTTAAAATATTTTTTATCATAAAATATTTTCAAACAAATCGTTTTTTAGGGAAAAAAAAAAAATTCCGCATAAAATATTTTCTGGCGTTAGGCGTGTACGGAAAATCACAAATATTTTTATTTTTTTACATTTTCATTCAATCATATTAACCTATAAAAATCAATTTTTATTCACAATTTAAAAATATTAATATAAAATCATTTTCGATGGTGGTCTGGGAGTGCCTCGGTGGTGGTCTAGTGGTGGTTCGGGGGTGGCTCAGTGATGGTCTGGCATAGCTCAGTAATGGTCAAGTAGGGTTCGGTGGTGGTCTAGAGGTGGCTCAATGATGGTCTAAGGTGGCTCAACGATGGTCCTGTGGTGGCTCAGTGGTGGTCCAAGTTGGCTCGACAATGGTTTGGGAGTAGCTCAAGGATGGTTTGGGGATGGATCGGCGGTGGTCCGAGAGTGGCTCGATGATAGTCCAGAGTGGCTCGATGGTTGCTCGATGATGGTCTAGGGGTAGCTTAATGGTGGTCCGGAGTGGCTCGGTGATAGTCCAGGGTGACTCGGTAGTTGTCTGATGGTGGCTCGACGATGGTTCGACAGTGGTCTGAAGGTGGCTCGATGATGGTCCAGGGTGGTTCGGTGATGGTCTGACAGTGTTCTAGCTGTAGCCTGGGGGTGGCTCAGTGATGGTCCAGGGTAGCTTGATGGTGACCAAGCAGTTGCCCAGGTCTATCTTAGTGATGGTCCAACGATGGTCCAACGATTTGAAAATGAGAAACTCAAACTCGGAAAATGATTTTTGAAATTTAAAAATGTTAATCATTTCCCGAAACTAAAGAAGCTTTTTTGATCAAACCGAGAAACTTTTTGATTTGACTATTATTTTCGATTGCACCAAACAGTAAAAAATATTTTTCAAAAAATATCTTACACCCAAACAAATGGAACATAAAGAAACAAAGTCTAAGAAAACATTGACATAACAAGCCTATACTTTCTTTTTTTAACCAAAAAAAAAAAACCTTCTTATAATTTTTTTTTTTTCAAAAACTTTAGGGGATTGGAAGAGGGGTGGTTTTTGTAAAATTTTACAGGTTCTTTTTTTTAAAAAAAAAAAATATATATATATATATAAGCAAGCTTTTTTTTGCAAAATAAAAAAAATAGGGGGCCAAATGCCCTAGCCTCCCCTAACTACTTGGCTGTGTCTCTAACACCGTACATATATTACATGTGATAAAAGACACACATGATGTAGACCTTCCCAAGAAGATTGGATCATGGAGACCATCCTTTAGAAGGATAAGGATCATTTTATTAACTTAATGATTTTAACAAGGGAAGAAAAATCACATCAGCAGGTGTAACACCCCACTCAAACACGTGACAAATATTTTACAAATCACTGGTTTAAGTCTGTGAAAACACTATATCCTGTGTTTGTTCTTTGAGAAAAGAAGGATCAGTATCTCCTAATTAAGCTGGTTCATTGCTTCTTTATCTCAGAAAATAATTACCACCATCTATTGCTTGAACACGTCCAGACAAGTTTGGAGTGCATTGGTATTCGGCTTCTCAGTATGCCTCTCTCCATCACGATCCCGGATCAACCACCTGAGGCGTCAACTTCAACTATTACGTCAAGGATCATAATCCTGCACTGATTTTGGTCACCAAGCCAAATCTCTTGGTGATGAATTGGCATTCTCAGGAAAGCCCGTTGATGATGAGGATGTTATCTCCTACATTTTGGGAGGACTAATCCACAATATAATTCTTTCATTACATCCTTCTCCTTTTCTACCAGGGATGCACCCATGTCTCTAGCAGAATTTTAAGGTGAACTCTTGAGTCATGAACAACTATTGGATCAACAAAGCTCGATCCTCTACAGACATGGGCTCCTTTGCTCTGTACTCGCAGAAGTTTCAGCCTCTAAGCAAAAATATTGGAGCAACCAGAAGCAGGTCCAGCCATCTTGGAGCAACCAGGGCCGGTGTGGCCAGTCATCATGGAACAACCAAGGGCGTGGCCAGCCAATGAATTCAGGAAATTTCAGCAACAATCAAACAAGGCTTTTCAACCCGGCAGGAGAATCCATCCTTGGTAAGGCACCTTTTGGACACACTTCAACATCAGATCTTCCCAAACTGACGTGCCAAATTTGTGGAAAAGCAACCACCAAGCCTTGGATTGTTATCATCGCATGGACTTCTCCTACCAAGGAAGACATGCATCCATCAAGTGAACTTGCAGCTCTGGTGTCTCAAGCCAATACACTGCATGAAGAAGGGGACTGGCTGGCTGATAGCGCTGCAAATCACCACATCAAAGCAACACTTGAAAAGTTGGCATTGCAGCAACCTTACAAAGGAGATGACACGGTTACTGTTGGGAATGGTAGTGGTCTAAAAATTGCAAACACAGGATCTTTTTCTTATCCTCTTTCCAATTCTATTATTCACTTGAAAAACATTCTACACTGCCTGGCTGCTTCAGCCAACCTTCTCTCTATAAATAAGTTTTGCAAAGATAACAATTGTTGGTTTAAATTACCTAACTCATATTTTTTTTGTTAAGGACAATGCAACTAGGGAGATCCTCCTGCAGGGGGCCAATGAAGGGGGCCTCTATCCTATGTGTTAGACAATGAAAAGCCGTTGCAGCATATCAATAATATCTCTTTGATTTCTTCTCCAATATCTTTCCTTATTTTTCTACCTTTAATATTTTCCACTTTAATATTTCCTGATTGTGTGTCATGATTAGTGGGATGTGCTCCCCTTTATTAGCCTATATATTTATATCTTTTGTAATCAAAAGCACTCAATGAAATAAGAAGCAATGTAGCGTTTTATCTCTTTTGTGTTCTCCTCTTCTTCCCTTCTATCTCTTCTATTTTATTTTACATGGTATCAGAGCTGAATAGGCCAACGCCAATCTTTCGATCCTTCACGTTGCAACCTTTGTCAAACATTAAACCATCTTCCAGATTCAAATTTTCTACCTTCATGTTGCACGTTTTCCTTCAGCCGAACCTCTCCAGAAAACTAAACCACCCCTTCCGTACTGCACCAGTCCTCCCTACCACACAATTTGGCCAATCTGCAAAAGACCCAACACCAACAGACACAGTCGATACCCAGAGACCACAGCCCAAACCTCTCACCTCTGTTTCCCTTTCTCTTTGCTCTCTCTCAGAACTTTTATCAAACACCTCACCTTCACATGACATCCACAGAACCAGTTCTCCCAAAAAAAATCTCTCTTCTCTTCAACGAGATGCCCTGCTCCTAAACCACAACATTACTCAGACTCTGCCATTAGTGCACATACCCAGCAACCTCTCCATTCACCTTCCTCTCCATCACTCAGAAACTCTTTTTTCTTGCTTACCAGCAAAAGACCTGCATAAGCTCCTCTGCACTTTTGCTATGCCCAGTGTCTTCAAAATCTTCATTTGTGCCTCTCTATTTTGCACGCCCTTATCACTGGCACACTCTGCACCGCGTTACGACCATCTTCATTTCATACCTCAGTTTCCACCTCCAGTGACCCTTCAATCATCATAATATCTCCTTGGTGAACCAAACTCGACCCAGATGCTTTCTGCAACCCCCTTTCCTTCATCATCCTTCTCACATACTCTACATTAGCCCAATATCCCTTCTCTTCCACTTAAAAAAAAAAAATGCAGATCAACAGTCCCTTGCTGCAAAGTTTATGTACTCCACTGCAGCACCACCTCCGGTGTCTTTTCCGGCATCCTTCCCCGATAACTTCTCCACCGGCCAAGTCTCCCACCTCTGGCACCGTCTCCAGCTGCAAATCCTCCAATTTTCGTGCCTTCTCCATCCACCGTGAACTCTCCTCATAAGGTTGTCCACAAGTTGCAGTTTTTTTTTTTGGTTTTGTTTCCTGTCTACCGTTGTTTTTAGTCGATTTTTCCTTTATTTGTTTTCTAATGTGCTGTACTATGAAGAATATGTTGTAAAACAAGAAAAAGAAAAAAAGAAGATGGAAAAATCTCTCTTTGGCCAATTGTTGGCCCAATTTCAAGCTTGAGGTAAATGTTCAAAGGCCCAAGCTCATTTAAGCCCATAGTTGGCCCTCTTTTCTTTGGCCCATTATTAGCCCGATTTCTTGTTTGTGCTAATGTTTCAAAACCCAAGCCTGTCTTTAATTTCTTTTGGCCCATAGTTGGCTTTTATTTTTTGGCATTTGAGGTACAGTTTGCAAACCCAGGCCAACACACACACACACACACACACACACACAAAAAAAAAAGGTTTCATGATGATCTTCCGACGCAGAAAACAAACTAAAGGAAGTTCCTCCCATCAGTTTGTGGGGGAGTGTTAGAGAATAAAGAGGCGTTGCAGCATATCAAGAATATCTTCTTGATTTCCTTTCCAATATCTTTCCTTATTTTCCTACCCTCAATATTTTCCACTTTAATATTTCATTGTGTGCCATGACTAGTGGGATGTGCTCCCATTTATTAGCCTATATATTTATATCTTTTGTAATCAAAAGCAGTCAATAAAATAAGAAGCAATGTAGCGTTTTCTCTTTTTGTGTTCTCATCTTCTTCCCTTCGATCTATCTCTTCTATTTTGTTTTACACTATGCAGTTGCAGCCTCATCTGAAGAATAAGCCACATCCTTATCTGGCATTGATTGGAGTCAAATCCTCTCCTACATTGCATAGGCGGCTAGGACATCCACATCCACCTATTCTGCAGCATATCCTAAATAATAAACAGCTTCCAATGTCTAGAATAAGAGCACATCAACCTCTATGTGTTCCATGCCAACTAGCAAAAAGTAGACAATTACCTTTCCCTGTTTCGAGTCATGTAACCAGTACTGCTCCCTTGGAGCTTCTTCACAGTGATGTTTGGATTTCACCCATCACTTCAATAAGTGGATACAAAGTTTATGTTGTTTTTATATAGATGATTATTCAAGATATTCATGGATGTTTCCTCTTAAAAACAAGTTAGATGTGCTTTCTACTTTTGTAAACTTCAAATGTCTCATTGAAAACTTGCTGGTGAGTACATGTATCACAATTTTATATCCTTGTTGGCTGAACATGGAATTTTTCAGAGTTTCTTGTCCTCATACTTCCCAACAAAATGGGATCTCCGAGAGAAAACATAGACATCTAGTGGAAACTGGACTTTGTTTGCTAGCACAGCCTTATTCCTTCTCAATTTTAATCCAGCAATGATTCATTATTACCTCCCAGAAATCTTGAAAGTTCTCATCTTGCATCTGGACAACTCTCATCTACACCTACGTACACCTAGCTCATCTATCTCTGCAGAATCAAGCTATGGGGCAGCCCCTGTTTCTGCAGGTGTAACTGCTCCCACCAGCTTAGATTCAAGCTCTCAGGAAGAACTTAACTCTGTAGGTTTTCCTGCCCCTTCCAGATCAGATGCTTCCTCTACTGAGTTAATCACTACTTTGTAACATTCCTCCAGCGACACATCTCTTCCTCAAGCCATGTGATTACTCGGTCAATGACAGGGAGTCTCAAGCCCAAACCTTTTCCTGATTTTCAATTATACCACTCTTAAATCTACCAACATCCTTGCAAGGTCATGTGTCTTGCATCTTTTCCAAAGGAACCCTCTACCTTCTCTCAGGCTGTGTCGGATCCAAATTGGAAAGCTGCAATGCCAAGTGAATTCAATGCCTTGCTTGAGAATTGAACGTGGTCTCTTGTACCAAGATCCAAGAACTGGAACATCATCAGAAATAAATGGGTGTATAAACTGAAGCAAAAGCCAGATGGCACAATTGAAAGGTATAAGGCACGACTTGTTGTCAAGGGGTTTGAACAAAGGGATAGGATCGACTACAAAGAAACCTTTAGTCCTGTGATTAAACCAGCAATAGTGAGACTTCTGATATCTCTTGCTGTCAACTTTAACTGGTCTATCAAACAGTTGGATGTGCCAAATGCCTTTCTACATGGCTATTTGACCGAAGAGGTCTTCATGGAGTAACCTACTGGATTTGTTAATGACAGATTTCCAGCTTATGTGTGTAAACTTCAAAAAGACTTACGGGCTTAAACAACCACCTAGGGCATGGTTCCATCGATTAACTGAAGCTCTTCTTAATCCGGGATTGTTGGTACCTTAGCTGATACTTCACTGTTTATGCGACATATAACTTCATTGTTACAAGAAGTGATGTGTCTAGCATTGAAGAATTAATCCAAAATCTTTGAAAGAAATTTAACATGAAGAATCTCGGCAATTTTTCATAGAAACTTGGAATACATGTTCATCGAGACTCTCATGGACTACATCTCAATCAAAAAGAGAAGTATATCTTGGATTTGCTTGATAAAACTGATATGCTTGGAGCAAAAGCTGCAAAACCCTATGCTGCCCCTTGTGTATTTGGCAAGAAGTTCAATAGTGATACACTGTCAGATCCCACAAGTTACAGGCAACTAATCGGTGCCTTGCAGTATTGCCCATTGACCAGACCTAATATCTCCTATTTTGTTAACGAATCTTGTCAGCTTTTGGCATGTCCTACTACCACTCATTTTACAGCTGCCAAAAGAATCTGTAGATATCTCAAAGGGACAACTAATTATGGTTTGTATTTTATCCATGGACCCTTGCAATTGAATGCCTATTGTGATTCAGATTTTGGAGACACTATTGATAGAAGATCTACTCGTGGATATACTGTCTTCCTTGGTCATAGCTTGATTTCCTGTCAAGCTAAGAAACAACCGGTGTCTAAGTCCAGCACAGAAGCAGAATATCGTACCATGGCCATAGCCACTACTGAGTTATATTGGTTCAGAAGGTCGTTCAAAGAGTTAAAGGTAAGGTAACTCTTACTTATCCCCTTCATTTATGGTGTGATAATCTAGGACCAATTGCATTGGCATCAAATCCTAGCTATTGTGCACGAACTAAGCATATAGAAGTAGACTATCATTTCATTCAGTGACGGATTTAAGGGGGGATTGGGGGTGGCCATGCCCCCCCTCAAATCCAAAAAAGAAAAAATAATAAAAGTTACGTAAAAAATAAAAATTATAATGTAAAAAATAAAAATTTAGTCTACTAGCCCCTACTAATAAAATTGTCCTTTAGCCCCTGCCCATAAGAGTTTCTGGTCCGTCCCTAAATTTTCATTAGATAGAAAATATTACATAAGGATATTGTTGCTAATTACATCTCTACAGAAGAACAGTGTGCTGCCATATTCACTAAAGGACTTACATCATCTAGGTTTCTATTTCTTAGAGACAAACTTATGGTCACTGCCCCTCCTATAGATTTTAGGGGGCTGTTAAGGATAACATATCATCCCAGTTGAATTCTTCAAACTCCTATCAGCACAAGAGTTGCAGTTATACAACAACTGCTGCAGTAGAGTTATTAACCAAAAACTCTGCAAAGGTAGTACTGTAGAAGACTTCTACTTCAAGTCTACCACTAGAGTCATTGTTGAAGTGCCTCAGAAGACTAAACGAAGAGTTACTGTTGAAGAGCTCTGCCTCAGAAGATTTGCAGTTGCCATTACTTCTAGCTCCCTCTTTGAAGAAAACTCGGATTCCTGCAGCAGACAAGGCATGCAGTCGAGTACTCGAGTTACTTGAGTAGTAAATGTAATAGGAGTTATACTTGTTTTCAGAATTGTATTCCGATATATACTTGTAAACCTTTGTTATAAATTAATGAGAGCGAATCAAAGGAATTATTCCGCCAATCTCCGTCTTAGAGTTATTTCTTTCATAATAAGTCCATGTATCTGCAGCCAAAAAGTAACCTAAACCCGACACGATTATTAATTGGGTTGAAACCCTCAACTCGAACACAACACGATTAACATGTCAGGTTACCCAACACAACCCAACTTTTTTAAAGATTTTTTTTTTTTTTTGCAAAAACAAAAAAGATTTTGTTTTTAAAGATTGTTTCCTTTTTTCTTTTCCTGGATGCCGGGGAATCACAGCTTTTGTTTTAAGATATTTACTTTTTTTAAGAGCATTTTTTTTTTTTCTTAACTAAGTCTAGTAACTTCTGAATTTTTATTTTTATTTTTTTAATACGAAAACGGGTTATCGGGTCAATCCGCGAGTTAGCGGGTTGACGAGTGACCCGAAAATTAAACGGGTTGGCGGGTTAACCCGTCAACCTGTTAATAATTATATCCGTTAACGGGTCAACCCGCCAACTCGTTTAGCCTAAACCCTAACTTCATATATAATTTCGTGTCGGATTTGCAAGGTCGTGTCAAAAATTGTCAATCATAAATGAGAGTGTTTCATCGCGGTCAAGGAATGAGCTAGAAACTCTTATGGGCAGGGACATGGGCCAAAAAAAAAAAAGGTTAAATAGTGATATGTGAAGTGGTTTTCAAAGAAGAAAAATGTTTTTAAAGAATAAGGTTTTATCTTTTTCTAAATAGAGTTAGGTGATAAATATGCTTGAAAGGTTTTAAAGAAAAATAAATGTTTTATGGTGGAGGATTTACTTATTGAACCTTTCAGCTCATTCAGTTTACTTTTTGTTTTCAAGTGATCAGCAATTTGAGCTAGGAAGTCGGACTGGGGACAGATTAATTGTGAAGTCCACCTGAGCTGCATATTATTTTGTTTTAAATAAGTGCATTGGCACAATTTCATGGATATGACATAACTAACATAGAATGTTATTGATATATCTTTGAGCAAACGTTTTTGCATTTTATAAAGTTTAAGTTCGATGTTTTTATTCTATCATGCACTAATACCACATGTAGTAATTGCCCTTGTAAACATTAGAAATCTTTATGCCTATGAGAGAGTAAATTTACAATCTTATCCCTAGCAGGCTAGTGGTGTTACAATAATGGTATCAAAGCAAAGGTTATAAGGTCTTGTAAACTCTTAGGAGCCGGAGTAAATATTTGAAGGCTTAATTATTGTTAATATTATTTAATTATGGCCCTAATTATAGTAATTTGTAATTAAAATGGCATTAATATCATTTAAATCTCCAATACTCCATTCTTGAAATAAGTCTTAAAAAATTAATAGTATTAAATAAGAGAATCAAATAATATTAAAGACATTCTTAAATAAAATCTATTTTCCAACTTTAAACGTTTTATTCTTAGAAATAATGGAGAGAATGAAAATAATAATGTTATTCAATTATGTTGTGGGTAGAGATTTTTTGGGCCTTGTACGTGATGGGCATTGAGTAGCCAAAATTCCAATCAAAATTTAAAGAAAATAATTTTGCATCCCAAAAAGTGAGAAAATTATTTTTTAAAAAAAAAATATATAATTTTTTATTTTTTTTTTAAAAAAAAACCCCTCACTTAACCTTGTTGCCTTAAGCCTCAAAATGTATCCAACCGCCCTGCTTTTGGAAGATATTCTAAATTAGTTGATTTTTTGTGAGAAGGGTAGCTTGAAATTAATTTTTTCTTATTTTTTCGGGAGAGCAAATGCAGTTTGATTATTTAATTTTTAGAAGATCTTTCTTCCCCCTCTTCTCTATGTGAAAACAGTCTCACTAGACAAAAAAGAAAAAAGAAAAAAACAAGAGTTTTCCTTTACACAAAATCAAAGTGTGAGACTACCCTTTGCTCTCCAAATAAAATAAATAAATAAATAAATTTGATGAGACATTGCAGGGAGGATTCAGAGAGTGGTGGGTGACATTGTAATTAAGCTGGTGAGACCCAAGAGCAACTAGCCTTTCCGTACTGCTTTCTCTCTTTGTGCAGCTGTGGTGCTTTATGTGGCACCACCATTCAGAGTGGTGGCCCTGCTTTGCAGGCTTGTACAAAAGAGAGAAGAAGAAAGGAAAGCATTCCTGATTCCGGTGCATGGAAAATGGAGAGAGCATATGCATAGTAGTAAGAATAAAAGACCAAAATATATATATATAAAATCAGTTACTTTGATTTACCTTGGCAAGATCCAAACCGGACAAGCGACATTTAAGGCTGATAAATTTTTATAAGACTCGTGATTCTGATATGAAATCAGCGAGTTATTATTGAAGAGTTTGACTTGTTTAATTAAATGAATCGAATAAAAGTAATTTATATAGTCTTATATAAATGTCTTCAAATGATCCGAATCCAATATACGAATACGAATTCTTACTCGTGACTATATGGCTTGAGTTCATTTGAATTGGACCTGTTGTATTAGGATGTGTCATATCCACTTCGGAACCGGAACCAATTAAGAGAGACCAAAATATTCAAATATGTGATTTTTGCTCAGCGATCTCTCATACTCTATATTAGTCTACAAAGGATTCCATCAAAGTTCTTATCATTTACAAACAAAACAAAGAAAAACTATGTAACGACATAATATTGTCTGCTTTTGGCTTCCCTAAAATTAGACTTCTTAGAAAGTCACATATCCTGGTACTACTCTCACAGAAGCACGCTTAACTGGGGATGAGGAGTTCTAATAGGTTCATTCTCATCACAGCTTTAAAACGCATTTATCAAAAAGGGTGTTTTTATTCATATAAATATGTGATTTTTGCTTAGCGATCTCTCATACTCTATATTAGTCTACGGAGGATTCCATCAAAGTTCTTATCATTTACAAACAAAACAAAGAAAAACTATGTAACGACCCACCTCTAATGACACAATATTGTCTGCTTTTGGCCTCCCTAAAATTAAACTTCTTAGAAAGTCACTCATCCTGATACTACTCTCACATAAGCACGCTTAACTGAGGAGGAGGAGTTCTAATAGGTTCATTCTCATCACAGCTTTAAAACGCATTTGTCAAAAATGGTGTATTTATTCATATAAGCACATTTCCATTCTCAAGTGATATGGAACGTCACAATCACCCCCCTCTTGGAACCCAACGTCCCCGATGACGATCCTTATGGGATCTCCCCATTCTTGGCATCCCAACGAGTGCCTGCTGGCAACCCTCATGAGTTTGTACACACTCCCCATCTCAGGCTGAGCAATGGCTCTGATACCATTTGTAACGACTCATCCCCAACAACATAATATTGTTCGTTTTTTACTCTCTCAAACTAAATTTTTCAAGAGGTCACACATCATGGTACTACATAAACACATTTCACTGCGGAGTTCTGATAGATTCATGGTCATTACGGCTTTAAAACGCGTTGTGTCAAGAATTGTGCGTTTATGCATATAAGCACGTTCGCATTCTCAATTAATGTGAGACATCACAAATCCTAAATCCAAAACAAGAATTTTTTGAGATAATGTAATGATAAGGTACAATGTTTCTTTTCTACAATTTTTTCTCTGTTTTTGGATTTTATCGATCATTGATATAATATATATATATATATATATATATATATGGTCATTAAATCTGCAACGTATATGCTCCAATCGTGGTCCCGTAACCTGAATGTACCTCAATATATATATACTATAAAGTTGGGACATTGTAAGAACTGTATTTTCAGATACCAAGTTGATATGTTACGTTCGTACACTTCCTATAAAACAACGCCGGAGACCTGGTCTAGCAAGAGACAGGAGTAAAAGACATTTATGGTACCTGATACGTGGCAGACAGCCAGGGTGGACCAATAAATGGCCGAATTCTTGTCTTTGTGTCGTGCGGGAAGAATGAGCCATTGCATTGCAGCGATAGAAAAAGTGCAGAGGGGGCCCCTCTACGGTTCATTATTGTGCCTTTTGATTTCAACCACTAACGTCACATTCTTCGAATCACATTAGATTCTCCCAAATTATATATTTAAATTTGAAAAAATTTAAATAAAAAATCACTTATAAAATTCATATAATCGAATAAATAGTTAAATAGCTCAATTCTTATTTGGTCAGGTGAGTCTTATAAGTAATTTCTCTCAATCACCTGCTCGAATTCTCTCAAATTCGAACAAATAATTTGAAAGGATCCTAATACGTATAATTGGTGCCAAAATATTAAATAAAATGATTAAATTTATTAATTTTTTATAAGTTTAAATTTAAAAAAAAAATCAGTAATTTAATATAGTATTAGAATATAGCTTATATTATAAATATCATATTAACTTTTTAAAATATTAGAATGAAATTTGATTTAACAATCAATTCAATCGAATCAGAGGCCAACTATTTTGTTTGCAAAAGATAGATGTTTTGATGGTTAGGTCTTGTTGAATTTCTCCAACAACTTCTGTTCTCTTTGTTGCCAACCATCCAGTAAATTATTTGATGATTACTAAACTAAATTGTTGGATTGACCTAGATTAAGGTCCAACTATATTTGAGCCAATTTGCAGTGTAACCGATGTGCAAAGTTTTTGGTCTATCCTGAGCATCTACACACAAAAAAAAAAAGACACGGTTTTGGCCGAGTAATTCTACGTATAAGTGTCTATCAAAAAATTAAGTGACTTTTTAAAATCGCTATAGGGCATGTGATTAATTAAATGATAATTTTAAAAGCCACCTCATTATTTGATGAATACTTGATAGACATTTATATGACATATAAAATTACTTGTCTTAGCCCTCTAAAGCCTACGCCAAGTGTTGGGCACCCCAACACTCACGGTCCCAACTATACTCTTGATATTCAATACAAGATTCTCAATTGCGAGTACATAAAAGATTTCTAATGTCTGACTAGCTGAACAAGTCGGTTATAAGAATCAGGAGCATCTGTTAGTTACGGATAAATTTATCATTGGTCTCACTTAAATAACCCCTCAAATAGACCATTATCAGCACTCTCACTATGCGGAATTGCAAAAAACAATGTAAAAGGTAGCATTGGACCTAGTAAAAATGGGACTTTGGGTCTCCTCCCAAAAACTCAACTTTATTTTTAAATATAATATTAACTTGAGCATCAGAGTGTTTTTAATCTTTTTAAGACTAATAAACTCCATGGTTCTACCAATTTATTTATTTGGTGTACACGTGAATATGAAACTCTAAATGCTGCAACTACAAGCCCCACAAAATCTAAATAATAATTCTTTTTGTTGTTAATTTGTTGATTTGGTGGGCCAAATCAAATTCCATTGATTATGATGGGTCAACTCTGAAGTTAGTCGTCGTTAGTGTTGCATTCATCACCATTCACGTGTCCTCCCTAAACTAAAGTCCCATCAGATATATATTGTCACTTTCTTACTAAAAAGGATTAACGTTTTTTTTTTTTCTAATTAAAGGATTAACGTTTTTATTTCAACTTTATATCACATCAATCCTATTTTTTAATTATTAAAAAAAATTCTAAAAGAAAAGGAAAGGGAAAGGAGATTTCAAACGGAGCCGAAATGAACAGAACCGTTAACATATTTGGACTTATAGTGAGTAAAAAAAAAAAAAATGCCATTTTAAACAAAATGTAAAAAATATATTGTGTATGAGCCCGTGTTTTTCTACGTTTTCATATTGCAAGTAGAAGATTGTGTTTTTAAAAAACGTACGATTTTAAGGTTAAAATGTAATGTTAATAAACGTTTAATTGTGCTTTTAAAAATTACGTTTTCAAATCGCACTATTTTGAAATCACAAACTCAAACGAACCCTTAGTTTGAATAAACTTTACTTAAACTTCATTTATTTTAATAAATGAGCTGATGATGAATATAAAATTATGTTCAATTGTTAAACGAAACATATTCTTATAAACTTTATTCAACTCAATTAATGATCATGAAATAATATAAACTCAACTCGATTCGTTAACTATATATATATAAAGGACAACTTCACAAAAAAATATCAAACTATCGATTGTTTTGAAAAACGGGTACTAAATTTTCAAACATCTCAAATTAGAGTATTCAAGTTTCCAAACGTTTTACTTAAGGGTACTTAGTTAGAATTTGCTGTTAAATCCTGCCAAAATTTTCAAAATACCTATTTTTTTTTTTAGGAAAAAAAATTGCAAGGATTTAAGTGTTGGTCAGAATTTAAAGTAATTTACAAAAATACCCATACCTAAATCTTTGAAAATTTTTATAAATTATTTTAAAAAAAATAAACACCAAAATATTTTAAAAATTTTAATAGAATTTAATAACAAATCTTAACAAATTTTCTTTTATTCAAACGTCTAAAAACTTAAATACTCTAATTTAAAACATTTGAAAATTCAGTACTTTCTTTCATAACGACTCATTATACGGCATCCTTAAGGAAGTTATCCGTATACCAAGAAAGTGTCATAACTTTGGGAGATGAGTAACGGCAAGAAAAGAAGAGCATACAGCAAGAGCGAGGCCAGTTTAGTAATATTGTACCTCTTACACGTGGACCTCAGCTTTCCTCCCACAATTATGAGGGAAAAAATAATAAATATAGGATCACACACCCAAAATATCGTAGAGAAAAAGGATTAAAAATGAGGGTGAACTTAGAGATACTAAAAATATATATGTAGTCTTAAATAATAATAATAATAATAATAATAATAAAAAAAAATAGTTTAAGAAGAGAGCTCTGGGCACGAAGAGAGGCCAAGTTTATAATAATAGAATAAATTGAATAGCAGTAATACCAGTCAAAAGTTTTCACTTCTCAAAGGAGACATTGGGAGTGAAAACAGTAAATAATTGGGGAGTTTTGTCACCATTCTGTTGTCATGGGGAAGAAGGAAAGACAAGGAAGAGAAGAGGAAAGAAACATTAGTGAAAGAGGCTGTCAGTTTTGCCATTCTAGGATCTTCATCAAGATATTACCGCTCCAATTGCCTAGTGCTTTCTGGCTTGGGCCCACCACTGTTCCCCCATATTTCATGAAAATATTGTTCGTCCTTACCAATTTTTACTTAGACGTGATCATAGTAGTCTTTGTCTGTTAGGCGTTGTTTAAGAAGGATTTAGGTGGTAGGAATTGTAAGCGCTCTCTCAAGACCGATTGAATCATTGCTTAACATCAACCTCACCAAAGAATCTCTATTCATTGGATATTGCTCAAGAGAGGCTTAGACGGTGAAAACTACAGGCGCTCTCTATGACCAATCGAGTCATTATTTAACACCAACCTCACCAAAGAATCTAATAGCAGCCAAGCCAATAGAGAGGCAAATAGCCCCAAGCACTTCTCCTCGCAGAATTCGACCACGAGACCTAGTCCTTACTTGGACAATTAGAAATGCCACTAGACCATACCGTGATGGTATTCTCCTTAGCAATTCATGTTAGCAATTATAGTTAAAATTGTGTAGACGAATGAATATTAAACTATATAAATCAACCTTAATATAACTCATTAAATTAAACGGATTATATCCTTTAATCCTAACTTGATAGAAAAATGCTCTACTTCCCTTTTTTTTTTTCTCCCTAATGTTAAGTATAATACTTCTCAACTTGTTAATTTCTTGTTGGATTCACAGGCAGTCAACAATTATAACCTAAATGTCACGTATCAAATTCAAATTATGTCAAAACAAGAATATAAAACTATATATATAAGTCAACCTGTCATGCCCTTCAACTCTAATCTACTAATTTCATATTGAATTTGTGTCAAATTTGTTAAGTCATAAAAGAAAATTACCATACCTAGTTCACTTTGCCCATTAATTACTTGGCAATTTTTGGTTTCATTGAGAACACAATCAACACATACATATAAAGGTGCAAATTCAATCAAGGACCCAAATCACAGCGGTATAATTCTTCAAAAAAAAAATCATATAACCCCCCATATACAAGGGATTAGCAATATAACAGTAAACTTTTGTCATTGTTTACTGCGGGTCTGTGGCTCTGTAAATGGCCCAAAAAAAAGGAACCAACCCTACCACTCACTAGAAGAGAGAGAAAGTCCTCAACAAAATTGGGAAGATTTCGACCCTTTTCCCGAAATTAGCCTCAAGGAAAAAATATAACACCAAATTCATCCCAAAGCCCTCTCCCCTTTTACAGCTCTATTCCATTACCAATCCGTACACAAATTCAATAAAGTGGAGCTCTTTGTGGAGTCCCTTTTCTCCGGTTCATCAAACTCGCCGAAATTTCGGAGACGGGAGAACATACCGGCCGAAACACCGCCCGGTACGCCGACGACAAGCTACTCCTCTTTTTCCTGACAATCTCAGTTGTGGCAGTGCAAGCGACTGTCCTACAGTCAACCCCACCGCACCCACCCGAACCGGACGAGGTCCGGCTCGAACCCGCCGGTTCAAGAACCGAGTCTGGAGTCATGAAACCGTCGTCTAAACCCGGTTCGGGCAAGGTAAGGGTCTCGCAGTCGAAGAGGTATGCTGAAATCCCACCTTCGGTCCTGATGAGATAATCAATCTGTAACAAAAACAAAGAGAAATAGTGAGAAACGAGACGAACCCAGATGAGAAAAAGTGAAGAATTGAAATGGGTGTTAGAGAATTGAGAGAGACCCAGAAGAGAAAAAAAAAAAAAGTGGAAACTTGGAAAGGCAGCAATGGTAGACCTAGCGAGGAAGAAAAAGTGAAAGATTGAAATGGCTGTGTTAAGAGAATTGAGGGAGACCCAGACGAGAGAAAATTGACATAGGAATGTGAAAGAATTGAGAAAGCATGAGGGAGAGAATTTCAGGCTTTAGGGCAAAAGAAACCTTGCAGGAAAGGGAGCAGAAGAGATAAGGGTCTTGCAGGCTTCTGTCACAGGTGCTGCAAAATTTGCCGGAGCCCTTGAAGTTCCTTGTCTGCGGCCTTTGGTGCAGAAATATCACTTTTGCACTGTTGGTTGTGTACGACTGTAGAGAGAGAGAAAGAAAGTGAGACTTGGTAGAGAATAAACATGAAAAAATGGGTAACCAGAATAAAGATCCTTCATTTCTCATGTTCGTATATTTGTTCTATTCCAAAACACAAACAAACAAAGAAAATTGGAGCAAATATGAGAAAAATTGAAACAGTATTTCCTTCAATCGTCAATCTTCTAACTTCTAGTTCAATAATTAGCCACAGCCCGTTTGAGAAACCCAACGAGCAAAAGAAGGAAAAGGCTAATCAAAAGGAATTCAAACATGTCAATTTGTCAGTTTCTTAATCAAACCCATGATTTCTTTTTTTATTTTTGGTTCCTTTTTCACTTTTTCGTTTTACTTACTTGAACAAAGGTGCAGTCTATCAACTTTGCAGCATCATCCAACCTTAAAACATCGTGATAAACATACCTTCTTATCTGAAAGTGAGCAAAAAGATTAAGAATTCAACAAACAATTAAGTTAATAGAAACTTGAGAAAGTAGAAAGCAATGAACTTTCAAAGATTGTTGCAGTGAATTTAATTCGAAAGAGAAACCTGCAAGAGTCGGTGAGAGCGGTGAGGGGACAAGCAGTGAGGGCAGAGACTGATGCAACAGTTCAAGCAATAGACGTTCTTCTCATTTTTCTTGGCATCTTCATGAATTACGCAAGCGTTGAAGAACTTCTCAGTGAGAAGAGCCTCAAGCCACCGAGGTAGAAGATTAGCTTCAAGAAACTGAGAAAAACCAGAGGTAATACATGACAAAGAAAATTCAATTAGCTTCACAAAAACAAACAAAAAGGTAAAAAAAATGGCAAACGAGAGAGAAAATCCAAACGAGAGAGAAAATCCAAATTACCATGTTTTTCTTTAGCTTTTCTTTATTGCTTTCAATATCAGAGCTTCATTTCATGAAGATATTGGTGGGAGTACATCTATTATCACAGAGAGAGAAGTGGAGGAAAAGAGAGACGCCGCCTGACAATTGATACAAATATTACTGTTACCAATGAAAGCGCAGAGAGAGAGAGAGAGAGATTGGGCTCATTTAAAGAAGAGGTGGTGTGGGAGATATATTTTATCAAAGCTAAATTGAACGACGAACAATAAATATAAGCAGAGATACAAATTTATTTAATGGAAACTCCAATAAATAATTTTTTTTTTTTTTTTAAAAAAAAAACTTTCGCTTTCCATTGCTATTTACAAAGAGCCCACGTCCCAAAAACCCTAAAACGCTAACCAAATGGTCCTTTGCGAATGGCTGTGTAGCTGGGTGGCTCTCTCTCTCTCTCTCTCTCTCTCTTCTGTGCTAAGTGCTAAATGACAAGACAAGAAACAGTGACTTTTCTCAGTTCTCGGTGGAAAACGGTAAAAAAAAAAAAAAGGTGACAAGAGAGAGGGGAGTAGGGCTTTTGAATGCCAGTTTTCCCCATAACTCTTATGAGCTGTGCCCAATTAATCCTAAAAAAAAAAAAAAAAAAAAAAAAAAAAAAAAAAAAGTAGAAGAGAGCTGAATTGTTTGACAAAACTTTTAAAATGTAATTTTTATCTTTTTATTGTGATGTGATGTAAAAATAAAAGTAATTTTAAGTATTTTTTTTAATTTATGTTAATGCTTTTATATTTTGCTAAAAAAAAAAATAAAAAAAATGATATCTTTCCAATTTTTTATTTTTTTTTTGTTTAATTTTTTGAAGTGGCTTTAGCCCAAATATATAAAATCAACTTAAGCACAACATTCAGTAGATATAATATCAACAATACAATAGAAAAAATCCTCAAAAACTACTCTGTCCTCACAAAGAGAAAGAGCTTCCTATCACAAGGTTATGCATAGCCCCATTAGCATAATGCTTGGTATGAGTGACCTGAAGGCAACTTAAGATTCTTTAGGTTCTCAATCAGATGACTATATTTACTTAGGTTCTTGTCTTCTTTTCGCAAAGTCTGTACTACTTGAAGAGCGTCACCTTCTAGCACCACCCATTGGTGGCCCAACTCTTTGCAAAAAATGGTCGCTCTTAATACAGCTATGGCTTCTGCAATCCCATGATCGACTATATAATCCTTTGGCGCAGGCAAGATAGCAAGAACCTTTTCCTTGCAATCTTGAAATATAACTCCGATACTGATCTTTCTTGTGCTCCTATCCATAATTATATCCCCATTAACCTTGACAAAATCTTCTAAGGGAGCTTGCCATTTAAGTTTTATATTATGATCCATGATTACCCTGGGCTTCAGACAAGAATTTGCATTACAAAAACGCCACAAGGGATTCTGAAGCATTACTTACGAAAAGCCCCAAGGGATTGGCATGCAACATCACAAAATCTAGGTCAAGTTAAACTCTTTGGTTATTGCAGTATAAATAGTCATAGACATTGTAAAAATGGAGTGGTTATGACCAATAAGGATAAGCTTAGAAGGCAAATAACATTTACCCCAAAGTTGTAAGAAGAATTTTTAATTCAAAATCCCAATATGAGAAATGCTATAAGCCTATAAACCATATTTTTATCTATCTTATAATGTTGATATGTCAATCTTAATAAATTCTTACATTTTTTTTTTAACAAAAATTAATTTAAGGATTGGTGGAAAATGTCACATCAACATTATGTGTTAACTATATGATAAAAATGTAATTTTTAGAATTACTCTTACCAATATTCATCCATCATGAATAGAATGCAAAGAATAATGTTAAAAATTATATTTTATTATATAATTATTCCATAATACTGATATAGCAATCCTAATCGATTATTTGATCAGTCTTTATTAAAAAAAAAAATCTAAAAATTACTTGATATTGACATGCCAATATTATAAAATAAAAATGTTGTTTTTACCTTTCTCGAATGCAAAACCATTGGCTTAAAGAAGAGGTACTATAAAAAGGACATAAAGTGAACTTCATTTACTTTTACTTAGTTATTATTATTAGTTTGTTTTTATAAGTTTTCTCCAGTAAAGCTTGCAGACCTTGATGAATCATATCAAGCTAAATATGTTAATTGGACAGGAATCAGAATTAACATGACGGCCAAAAAATTTCTGTCTTTTTTGCATTTGAACAAAGCTGGTAATTAATTTAATGGTAAGTCATTAGGTTCATATCATGTAAGGGATAAGGCTTCCTTGTTAGAAGCAATTGTGAATTCAAGTTAGGATATTTGAAGGTGCACTCAACAATGAGGATTATTGAATCAAAATAAAAATAAAAAATGAGGATTATCTGTTTGTTAATGTGTTTTTGAAGGTTTTTGTTTTTGAAAAGTGTTACGACGTAACATAATGTGGAATTTTTTTTTGTTTTTTTGTTTTCTAAGAATGTTTTGTTTGTGTTGTTTGTTAATATTTTTGTTTATAAAAAAAAAAAAAAAAAAAAAAATCAAACGGAGCCAACGTTGTCTCTTTTATGTATTCAACCAGTTAAGGAAAGCGAGTAGATAATGACATTAGGTTAACGAGATAAGTGCATAATATTATTTAATAAACTGCTATATAACTACTATATAGCTGAAATTACGTGCAGGGACGGAGGGAGGGGGGGGGGGGCTGGCAGGGGCCATGGCCCCCTCCCCACAATTTCCTAAAAAAAAAAATTATTAGGTAGAAATTTATTTATTTTTCTAAAAATTTTAAAAATATAAAGTAAAAAAAAAATTTAGCTTATTTGGCCCCTACAATTTTTTTTTTTTTTGGCTATTGGCCTCTGCCCATAAGAACTTCTGGCTCCGTTCCTGATTACGTGCTAGTTAAAAAAGCACTTATATCATCAAAAACTGATTTTTACTATCACGTTATTCTAATAATATGATAGTCTTATATCAATTTACTAAATAGTAACATCAATTCTTTATGATTGAGGGATATTATTTCATTTGAAATTGAGAGGAGCCGATCTCTCGTTTTATAAAAGGTAAAATTGTCTAAAATATTAAAATGATAATTTACTCCTTGTAAAAATAACTACCCGAGTCCTTTCCATTTCGAATTCATTTTCTATGATTGGAGGGCTTGGCAGCTCATCTTTCTCTCTCTTTTTCTTTTTTTTTTCTTATTTATTTTTATTTAATTTTTTCATTCTTAAATTTATAAAAAAGAAAAAGCAGTTGGTGACATTTTAATGCTAGAATATAGAGCAACTATACCTATAACCTTAAGCTCTGGTACGTTTGTCAACTAGGGACTCAAAGTTGTCTTATTGTGACCCTAGTGATGGCCCTCAAGCATGCTTGTACCTATGCTCTCCCCGCACCGGCCTCCCATGGGAATTGAAAATAGGTTCAAACCTAAGGACCATCCACATGTCACTCACAAATTTTTTTAATGATATATTTTGTGTTGAGTTATATATAATTTAATTTGTGCAAACTTAAATTTACTTTATTATAAAAATTATTTTAATGAATGAACTTAGACAACACGTTGATTTTAAGTTTAGGTAAAATTACGAGGTTAGTTACTGTTTTAGGGGTGCTATTAACGTGACTTTCTATTTTCCTATTTATTTTTTCCAAAAGTCTCAATATCTTAAGATTCAATTATTTGCAATTATTTTTATCATAATTTAAGCCTTAATTAAAGAGTATTGACTAACTTTTTTGTTATAATTGGAGCTTAGACAATTGCCTAATTCGCTAAGGCAATATGTGAGAAGTGTATTTTGGTAGTCGACATTAAAGAAGATTTTTTTTTTTTTTTTTTATGAAGTATACTTTTATTTTGAGAAATAAAAAATTCAGGGTTCGATGGTATCAGTTTTTGTCAAATTTGCTTCCAAAGTTTAAAATTTTATCAATTTATTCACTATTTACTAAAATTATAACTGTTATCAAATAAATCATTTTATCTATATTCTATCAAATTTACAATGGTCCTGTTATGTCGTACCTAATTAAAAAGCAACACATGTCCTCTTTAATAACAAAATATAAAAACACCTCTTCAAAAGTCAAAACTGTTTCAAACAAAAACACAACCAAAAAAAAAAAAAAAAGCCCACTTTTTTTTTACTTTTTAAAGCCATTAATAAATATACACCTAGTCTTGTGGATTTTGATTTCCTGTTGTCAGCTAGATATGTACAAAATGATTGTGGTCCTTGACAAATTATTTTTTTTGTTCCTTAGTAAACAGTTAGAACTTTATTGTACTACATGATTACTGCAGATTAATTAATATGTTTGCAGGTAAAGATGTTGTCCACTCTAATGATATAGGGAATTTTTTTTTTTTTTTTTTTTTAAGGTCTTTCTCCAATATTTCAATCTTTAAAAATTATCATTGAATTTATATTTAATGAAAATTTTTAAAAATAAAAAATTAGGAGAAGTACGCAAGGAGAATGTATAAAACATCTGAATGATATAACGAGTAATTGTAGACGTCATACTCATGTTCCTTTTGTTTTCTTTTAAAATTGATGTGACTTTTAAAATCATCATTTAATCAAAATTCAATAGTGATATATTGTAAATTATTATATTTTTAAAAAGACAAAAAAAATGTGGGTATAACAGTAGAATTACTCGATATAAACATGCCAATGAATATGGAATTTCATTATATATAGATATGCCACAACCTACAAAAATCAATAATACTCTGAGTTTCGGTTGTGAGTTGGGGCTCTCTCATGTGATACTTGAAGGAGATTCTTTGACGGTAATTTTTGCTCTGAAAAAGGTTGACCAATGTCGGAGTGTTTTTGGCCACCTGATTGACGATTCTAAGCAATACCTTAATAGTTTGTTTTTCTCTTCATAGCTCCGCATATAAAATGGGAGGCTAATAAGGCCGCTGATTTTATGGCTAAGGAATATATCCTCTTCCTTGTGATTAATACGTAGGAGCTCCCAACCATAGAACCAGAGATCGATCACCAAACCAGTCCCTACAAGAAATATAGTTAATCTTCACATTACAAGTAAATTTGATTAACATTAAATACTTATATCATCTTCTTTTTTCATGGGGATCTTAAAATAAAATAAAATAAAATAAAAAGAAAGAAAAGAAAACAGGTTTGAAATTAAGTTATCTCTTGCACACGGACCGAAATTCTCATAGATTGTTGTAATGGACCCTTCAAAATTATTATTATTTTATTTTTGTAAGTTCCCTTCAAAATTATTAGTTTAGCAATTTCATAGTTGCATAGTTTTTTAATAGTAGATATGTCCATACCTTGGCCCACTCACGACCACAAACCTCCCTCCGCCAACAGCTACAATGGGTGGACTTTTGTTTCTTCCAAAACCGACCAGAAAAGCTCGACGAATAAATAAAAATAAAAAATATAACAAGATAAGAAGACAGACGAAAAAAAACAAAAAAAATCTTTTGGAATTAGACATTTCATGAATCAAAAAATTGTCATTGGCTTATGTTTCTTCTACAGCTTTCATATAATTTTTGTACAATTTTAATAATCTTTTTTAAGATCAATTATTGATATTTAGAACCCACATTGTTGGTGCAGTTTTTCTGTAGGTAACGTGTTACTCCATGATTCGTCTGATTATTTGCCTTCTCTGAGATCTGAAAAATAATAAATAACTGCGTCAGGGGATGTCAACAATCTCACTCCGATGTCTAAGTTAGTAGGCAATTTCAATGAGCAATGTAATTTCAGAAAATCTGGGAGCCCAATGATACCTGATGGTCTCTTGTATTTATAGAGGTTTTAATGTAGTTAAACTGCTTTGAGGATCCCAGATTTATCGGGATTGACAGTTGAAACCGAGGCGATCTCGGGTGTATGGATCTTCCGAGATCCTTAACCCATTGAGGCGACTTCGATTACGTAAGGCGGAGTGAGAAATCTGTGATTCATATCCCTTGTATTCCGGATAGTTCCGCGATATCCACGGTCTCGGATATGGCGTCATATCCGGGTCGGCCCACCTAGTCGGGTGAGCCGATTGGGCCCAAAAAGTTGTGAAACCAAGGGGACTAATAATTTCGCCAACACACATGTAGGAAAACAGATTAAATAGTTAATCATATATTTCTAAAAATAAAAGAAAATAAAAACTTGTTAGAGTTGTACGACAGTTGTACAACAATCATTTTTCATTACGAATGAATAATGTTTATTGCACAACTTTAACTACAAGAAACATAAATATAAAATTCTCAAAGGGTTATTCATTCGTAACCCTTATAAGCTAGCAAAGGCTACCGTTAAACAAGTTATAGATCAGATTTGATTAGAAGAAATTTCTAATTATATATGTGATGTTTCTTGATTAATGAATAAGATCAAATATTTGTTCAATATATATATATATATATTGTAAATTTTTTATATGAATGTGATAGGCATCGATCTTAATTTATTATTAATTAATAGGTCTCATTTACTTCTTTCTATCATTAAATTATTTAAAAACTATATAATAAGATATAGACATATAGTTTTTTAGAATTATCATGAAAGATACATCATACATTAAAATCTTAACATTGAAAAACCAATCCAACGTTGATAAGAAAACAATAGAAAAAAAAAAGAAAAAAAAGAAAGAGAAAGAAGCCCATATGAGAATAAGAGAGCTTTCTCTTACATAGAGATGCTATACAAATTCTCACTTTTATACTTTCAAATGCTTACTCCCTAATGTGGCAGTTGCAATTAGCTTTTAACTACATGGTTGTTTAATCTCATCTATATACTCGCTTTCTGAAATTATCCCGTTAAAGAGTAAGCACTTGAGAGTGTAAATGTAGAAGTTATCTTCTAATATATGGCTATTGAAGCCAGGGCACTTTATATTAGAGAAAATAATTGAAACCCTTATCTTTATGCTTGGTGATATCTTATTCTTTTGCCAAAATAGTCTTTTTCCTATTCTATTGAAATTGTCAGTAATTCCTTGTGAGGAAACGTTATGCAATTTTCAGTTGGTAACTCACAACTTAGCTTGTCATCTTTTTCTATATAATCTAACAATCACCTCTTTTGGAATAGGTGAGAAATGCATTACACTAGGTATGAAGATTTGTTATTGAAATTCAAGTCGTCTAAAAAAAAAGGGTTGTGGGACTCATATGTTCTAGACTTGAATAGCTTAAAATATGGGATCTACTTACCTAAAACAGTTAAATTTGACGACTCTTATTTCTTAAACTATTCAAATTTCTATATGAAATTGAGACAATCTAATAACGAAGAATCTCAATTCTTGTTCGAGAGCTACAAACCTACAAGCGAGATGCACCCCGTGAATTAGGATCCACAACAATTAGTTATCTTTCTATCATTTTAAGCAACTCTTATTTCTTAAACTGTTCAAATTTATGTATGAAATTGGGACAATCTAATAACAAAGAATCTTAATCCTTGTTTGAGAGCCATAGACCTACAAGCAAGATGCACACTGTGAATTAGGATCCACAACTATCAATTTGGGCAACTCTTATTTCTTAAGCTGTTTAAATTTACTAATAAAATTGGGACAATTTAATAGCAAAAAATCTCATTTCATGTTTGAGAGCCACAAACCTACAAGCGAGATGCACCACATGAATTAAGATTCACATCAATTAGTTACCTTGCTAGCAATTTAAATATTTAATATAAGAAAGTTCATGTGAGATTCATCTGTATCAATAAGTACCGGACATTTTAAAATTTATTAAGACGGTTAGGACCACATAAATTTTCTGAATTATTAGAAGGTAATTTTGAGAGTTGTGAGGGGGTAACTTTGGTATTTAACCAGAACAACAAACTACCAAAGAGATGCCCTTACTCTGCCTCTGGTTTTGGCGCTAAAGCCTAAAGGATTGTGAGGAATGCAGACAAAAGGGAGGTTGATAGGCATTGGCGTGTGACCGTACGACATTTATCATCAGCAACAGTAGGCCGCAGCCTAAAGCCACCTACAAGCTCTGAACACAGTAGCGTAGCCCCAAACCTCATCAGTTCCAGATAACAACATATGGCGCAGAGCAGGGCAGAGCATATCTCCGTCCACATCTTTTTCCTTTATTACGTGATTTGACTAAAGGGTTGCCTTATTATTTTCCCATGTTTAGCTTCCAAAGGTGCCCCCATTGCTAGCTTCTGTTTTATTAGGCCAGGTTCAAACCCCATATCTTTTTGTCAAACATGGACAGGGATCCCTACAAGGATCCCTTTTATTATATTATTGTCCGTGTCTCTTGTTCTTGGAGCAGAGCTCGTGAGAGGAACTCGTGTTCTAGCACACACCTTTTCTAGGGATATCAAATCCCTTTCAACATAATCTCAAAAGGTTAGAGAGTAAATACAAAGATAGCATTCAAAGCAGCTTTTTTATATTAGAGCATTCATAACAGTTTTTTAATTATTTTTTTAAAATATGAAAAATAAAATTACTTTTTCTTTTCTAGCAAAAAACACTATATAATAGTGCTTCTTTTTACATTTTCTTATATCAATTAAATATTATTTCTTTACTCTTTTATTATACTTTTTTAAATTGAATTATTTATGTGATAGAAGAGAGAACTTTTTTTTATGATTATAATAATACTTGGAAATGTTACCGTACTTTCCAAGAAACAGAAAATTATAAAAAAATTGTTGCGGGTGGTTTTTTATACTTTTTTGAAAAAATTTCCTAAAATTTAGGAACAGAACCCTTAAACAAAATTTAAATGTTTGGAGGTAAAAATTAATTTTGAAGATAAAAGTACAAAAAATTTAGAAGGAATTTTTAAAATTTTGTGATTTTTTTTTTTTTTTTTTAATTTTTTTTTTTGGAGGGACTTCAAACCCTCCATTGCTAGGGATGGTTCAACTATGGTTTACATTACAATTGTTTATATATATATATATATATATATATATATATATATATATATATATATATATTTTTTTTTTTTTCTCTCTCTCTCTCTCTCTCTCTCTCTCTCTCTATATATATATATATATATATATATATATATTTATTTATTTTAGGTCTATCATCGGTTCTTTACCTTACTTGGTCACTGACTCACTGACCTTGTTTACCACACCCTATTTACTTTATAAATATCATAAAATGTAATACAGTTTTATGAATTTCAGTTGACTAAGGAAAATAATTTTTACCAGGCTCAAATATGATTTATGCTTTTTATTTGCGTAAATTATTTTGTGTCACTTTCATATACTCCTAGGCTGACAATTGTGAAATGGCCATTGTGGGGCTTACCTAATACCTTCCCGTGTAGGTCTTGAGTTTGCCCGAACATCTGTCTGGGCATGTGGACCCCACAAGGGCTCTCTCATTACTTGCAATATGGGCATGCAATTGCACTGCATCTCAGTCTCACCCTTGAAGACCTTTTATTCACACATAACTTTTTTCCTCCACAGCTCCTTTTCGCCGTCTCTCTATTCTTCGTAGCTCATATTATTTGAAAATATAAAAAATATTTATTAATTTTTTCATATGAGCAAAACATTGAAAAATATTTTTTTAACCATTTTCAAAATTGCAAACAAACATTTGAAAATATTTTACACTGAAATAATTGGGTCTAAATGTTCTTTTTTCTATTACTGTATTATTTTCTTGGTGACATACCCCAATTAAAATGACTATCTTGTACTCTGCCATAAAATGATTAAAGGGAAAATGATTATTTGTTGGTATTTTATTTTTTGAAAATATGTCTATCTTTTTTGAATTGGATAAACGAAAAAAAAAAAGGGAGAGATTGCATGAAAATAAAATACAAATAAAAGGATGAACAACCTAATAAAAAAAAAAAATCTTGGAACTCTTAAAAATGAGTTAAGGAAAAATTACAATTTAACTTCTCAAACTGCTAACCGTTTTGCAAATAGTCCTACAAACTATCAATGCTTGGACTATGCCCTCATACTACCAAAACGTTTCAAAAAAGCTCATTTTATCAAAATATGCCTTTAATATCCTTGTCATTTGTCATTTTTTATTTTTCAATTAAATAATAATTAAAATAATTAAAAAACTTGAAAAATTAAAAAACTAAAAAAGCTAAAATTTTATTTTCTATTTTTTTTAAAAAAGTAAAATAAAAATAAAAAATAGTTTTTTTTAAGCTTTTAGTTTTTTTTTTAAAAAAATTTTAAATTTAATTTTTTAATTGAAAAATGACACGTGTCATAAATATTATAGGCATATTTCAACAAAAATGAGCATTTTTAAAACTTTTTAATAATTTGAAAGGTTAAAATCTATGCATTAATAATTCATAAAATTACTTACAAAACAACCAACAATTTAAGAACTAAATTGTAATTTTGGCAATAAGTTATATAAATGAGCGAGCTCATTGACTACTTGTTGATGTAAGTTACGTAACGTAAAGGTGAAATACGTACAACATAAAAGAAGCTGCTGATGTAATGATGTAATGATGTAAATCAAATGTAATTAAATGCTTTATTCTAATTGACTTATGGACACATCCTTTTCAACTGGAGTAAAGTTGTTAGTCCCATCTGAGAGATCTCTTAAAATTAATTTAACATTTAAAATTATTACTAAATTAAAATTTAATAATAATTTGAAAGGACTAAAAAAAATATGAAAATTATTACTAAATTAAAATTACGAAAAATTCATATTTAGCCATTAAATTTTTATTTTATTTGAATTTGTTATTGAGTTTCTAATTTTAAAAATATAGTCAATTTTTTCTCAAAATTAATAGTTTGACATATTTTATATGTGTCACAATTAACACATTAGTATCTATATCAGCACCTAATACAAATGACATGTCATTAAACGACAAATCATTCATTAAAAAAAAGAAAAAGAAAAAGAAGAAGACTCAACTCTAAAAACTAAAATAATTTTCTTCGTCATCTTAATATTTAAGATTTATAACATTAATGAGAAAATCATTAACTTTGATGCTCACAAAGATATTGGCATTGTATTGGAGTCTGACATGAACCAGGGACGGAGCCAGAAGTTCTTATGAGCAGGGGCCAATGACCAAATTTTTTTTTTTTGTAGGGGTTAAATAAGCTAAATTTTTATTTTTACCTTATTTTTTTAAAATTTTTAGAATTTTTTTCCACAAAATAATTTTTTTTTTTTTTTTTTTTTTTTTTTTTTTTTTTTTTTTCAGGAAATTGGGCTGGGGGCCATGGCCTCTGCCAATCCCTCCTCCCTCCGTCCTTGACATGAACCCTAACGTGTCAAATAAACACATGTGACAAATAAAAAATGTTAATTTTGACGGTAAAGTAATAGTAAAATTAATTTGAAACTTGAGCAAAACCTTAATATCTTATTTTTAAAATTGAAACCTTAATAATTAAATATAATTTTTTTCATTAAAATTATTACTTGATTCTTGGTATTACTCTTTCAATAAATTATGTTTATAAATTTTGGGTCTTCTTTTGTCCTGGCCTGCCCAGATGGTGGCTAGTTGGCTTTAGGCTGCTGACTGCTGTATAACGTGAATCATGCTAAATCCAGTTTGGATGGGATTTAGTGTGTGGTCCAATCAACACTTTCAGAAAAGTCTCACCTTTTCACTTGGACTTGAGAGTGCTTGCTTGCACTTCTCCTCAACATTCACGTACGCTCATCAAATTTATCTTGGAAAATTACAGTTTACCGTCGGTGGTTTTGTAAGCAGTGTTATAAATTATTAACATTTTGATTATGATATCTTAAACTATCCAAACGTTTTAAAAAGGTTTATTTTATCAAAATATGCCTATAATATCTCTATTATGTGTCATTTTCAATTAACAAAACTAAAAAACTAAAAAGGGAAAAAAAAAATGAGCGTTTGGGAAGGGGGTGAATATTTGATAAATTATTTTAGTTAAAAATCTTTTTCAGCATTTGACTCGTACAAAAAATAACGACGATGGATAATGGCCGGTGAAAACAAAAAATGACCAGCAACTTCGATGGCCAATTTCGCTGATCTCCAGTGCATCGACCGACAAACTTTAATAAGAATCTGGCAACCTCTGGACGGATTCAGGTGAATTCTAATGGGAATCTGGCGACCTCCGGTAGTGGCCATTTTACGAAAATTAAATAAGGTTTTCCGGTCAACCAAAAATATTTTTGATTTGACTACAATTTTCAGTGTTACCAAACACTGAAAAATAAGGAAAATATTTTACTTCAAAACAAACGAACCTTAGTTAAAAGAATTAAATTTTTCTATTTTAACTATTTATTTTTCAAAGTACTTACATTTGGCATACCCATTTAGCTATCTACTTTTACAATTCCATTTAAGTATTCATTTTAAAGATTTCTTTATTTTTTCTTCAACATTCATATATTTAAAAATTTGTCTTTTCTGACTATCACATTTTTTAAAATTTGTCTTAATCAACAACATAAATTTTCTATTTTAACTATTTATTTTTCAAAGTACTTACATTTGGCATACCCATTTAGCTATCTACTTTTACAATTCCATTTAAGTATTCATTTTAAAGATTTCTTTATTTTTTCTTCACATTCATATATTTAAAAATTTGTCTTTTTCTGACTATCACATTTTTTTAAAATTTGTCTTAAATCAACAACATACATGGCATACCATTGAAGGCATGTCCATGCATGGCTGCTAAAGAAAACAGTGTTAATGTTAATCAAAATTTGATCCAAATGAAGGTAAAGAAAACAATATACACGTTAATCAAAATTTGTAACGTTTACAGTACAGCTAAAGAAAACAGTGTTATTTTTTTTTTTTAAATAATTATTTCATTTGTTTTGACGTAAAATATTTTTAGGAAACTTATTTTTCAAGAAAACATTTTCTGCTTAAAACATTTTTATAGCTTTTGGCAGGCATAGAAAATCAAAAATATTTTTTATATTTTCATTCAATCAAATTAATCTATAAAATCAATTTTCATTCAAAACATAAAAATATTGATGTAAAATATTTTCTTTTAAAAAAAATTAACCTAAAAATTTGAGTTTCGGTGGTGGTCCGACTGAAGTCTAGTGGAGGTCCAGCTTAAGTCTGGTGGAGTCCACGATGGTCCAACCTAGTTCCGACGAAACTCCGTGTTTTGAGAAGTTAAAGTTCAAAATAACCGAATGTTAGTGCTCTCTTGCATTTGCTTTCTTGATCAGCGACTGTCAATATAGCCGTGTTGATACTTCCTCTTCAAATTAAGTAGTTATAAGCTCATTTCTAGTTAATCTGCCTGAGGTGAAAAAATGACGACAGTAACTTAATTTAGGTAATATTAACATTTTAGCAAATTTGCTAGATTTCCTCAAATGAGATATTTTGTTTTGTATACTTTTCCCATGTACGACCTTTATAAATTTATTAGGTTTTAGAAAGTCCAAATGGGTTGAGCTCTATCATCAGTCTCATGCAAAAATGGGAAGAATCGGCCACTAGATTAGAAACTATGGTGTGTTTGCAAATGAATTTTGAAAACAAAATATGATTTTGATTTTACTTTTTTTCAAAATAAATCATATTTTATTCAACTTTTTCTAAACAAATCATATTTTATTCATCTTTTTCTAAAAAGTTAAACCTCGAAATTCGCAAACAAAATAAAAATTTAATTCTGATTTCAAAAATTCAACACCTAAACACAAATTAGACAATTATTCTGCCAAATTAGGATATTGTTTAGCTAAAACTAATGATGGAGTCGACTGCGAGCAGCCACAATCAGTGCTACCATTGTCTTCCTCGCGACCAAAAATATCCAATCACCACCCATAGAAACACCCAAAGTCCCACCCCACCGTTCCAATTCAACCCCCTCCCCACAAATAGAGAATTTCACACACAAATCACCATCAGTTTTACCCACCTAAAGCCCCAACCTCGAACTCACAGAGAAACGTCCATGCCCAACTCACTACCACAACACAAACATGCAACAGGATAATTGTTACGTTCTAAGGGAACGTACACCTTAGATTCTAAGGAAATCTAGACTTTTTAGGTTGTGAGCGAACCTAGAACTTTTCAAACACAAGGTTTGAGATTAATTTTGCTTTCTTTTTATTAATCACTCACTCCTATAAATAAGAGAATTACAAAGATATAGCATAGGAGATGAACTCTTACCTCTATTCAATGATAAACTTCTAATGCAAATAAACTACTCAGAGATAACTTATACTCTAACTTGGTGATAAACTCTTACAAAGAATAATAGAAACCTACTACCAAATGACTTCTGCATCATAGTGCTAAAAGTAATTAAAAGACTGACTTAAATAGATAATTATCATTATTTAATATAATTCTACTATAATACGACTTCTAACCCCCGCATTAATTCCATAACATTCTTTTCCCCATAGAATTGTCCTTGTCCTCAAGGGAAAAATTGAAAAATCCTCCTTTTCATTCGCTTCCTAGGTGTGCATCCCGAAGGTGGGTTCACTTCCTCCTCAGAAAGCTGCTTTAGTTTCTATCGTGGTTGGATCTCCATCTTTACCATGGTTTTGTCCGCACGTGTAATGATTTGTGCAAAGAACTGGTGTGGAAAATGATGAATCTTGTGGGTCTTCTCAAATAATAATTCTTGATGTGACCTATATTGATGGTTCAAACCATTTTTTTTTTTCCAGACTTGGATGCAGATATTGGTGTGGCCTTAAGAACATAGTTGATGTAGGACAAGAATTTCGTCTTGTTCCCAAGATGCTCTTATTAATGAGTGGGCTCGTCTTGATATCGGGATTGTTAACAAACAGCTTGTTCAGGAACAATCTTTGCCGTTAAACAAAGAGGTTTACTGAAGGGTTATTAACAATCCGGGACGAAAAGGTTTTATTGTCGGAACCAAACATTAGGTTCCGACGAGTAAACTACTTTAAGCGGGACATTTTGTATCATCGGCACCAAGTGAACATGAGGACAACTAATATCTGACGGTGGAAGTACAAAAGGAAAAGGCTACAGGCCGGGTCGATGAAGAGTGAGAAACGACCGAGGGGCATGAGTGTGAACTTATTGGCGGGACTTTTAGTGTCCTTGAGAATTAATTAATTGGTCTATGATGTGGCGACAAGATTGATTCTTTTACATTTATAACATATATCATATTAATTTACAAAATCAAGAAGATTTAAGTAAGAAATGAAAGTGTCAACTATTAGATGCCGTTCAAGAAGGAAAGAAGAGACTATTGACAGATTGTGATTTGGAAGATATTCTGCACAATAACTTTTCCTAAATTTCCATTCTAGAAGATTCTCATATTTAGATTGACATAGTCGTTAAGCATTATCTTCGTTAGTATATTTTCCCGTCGTTTATTTCCTTTCTTAGAAGATTTTACTCTTTAGTAGATTTATGATCTTTCCATATTTCGGTATTTCCATAGTTTGTTTCTTTTGTTTTATTTCTATTCCTAGAATATTTTATCCTTTTGTAGTTTTAAGATTTCATTATAAATTATGAGCAATTGTAATTGAAGGGACAGTTCAGTTTTTGCTATCAACGTGCATTTTGATTGTGTGTATTGAGAACACAGTTTCTCTTTCAAGTTTATTGCTTCTCGCTACGTCAATTGGTATCAAAGCAATTGACGTAGCAAGAAGTGATAAACATAAAAGAGAAATTGTGTACTCAATGCATAAAACCAACACACACGTTAATAGAGAAAATTGATAATATTATTGATGGCAAAAATTGAACTGTTTATTCCATTACAATTGCTCCTAATTTATAATGAAAACCTAAAACTACAAAAGGATAAATTATTCTAAGAATGGAAATAAAATAAAAGAAAAAAACTATGAAAATACTTGGGGCTACATAAGCCGAAATATGGAAAGATCCTAAAGCTACTAAAGAGTAAAATCTTCTAAGAAATGAAATAAATAACGAAGGGAAAATATAATAACTAAGATAATTCTTGATGACTACGTCAATCTAAATATGAGAATCTTCTAGAAGGAGAATCAAGAAATTTAGGAAAAGTTATTATGCAAATTATCTTCCAAATCACAATTTGTCAATAGTCTCTTATTTCCTTCTCCAACGACATCTAATAGTTGACACTTTCCTTTCTTGCTTAAATCTTATTGATTTGGTATATTAATATGATATCTGTTATGGATGGTAGATATCAATCTCGTCGCCACATCATAGATCAATTAATTAATTCTCGACGATACCAAAAGTCCATCCAATAATTTCCCACTCATGCCCCTCGTTCATTTTTCACTCTTCATTGACCCGGCTGGTAGCCTTTTCCTTTTGTACTTTCACCTCCGGATATTAGTTGTCCTTATGTCCACTTGGTGCCAATGATACAAAATGTCCTGCTTAAAGTAGTTTACTCGTCGAAACCTAATGTTTGGTTCCGACGATAAAACCTTTTCATCCCGGCTTGCTAATAACCCTTGGGTAAACCTCTTTGTTCGATGGTAAGATTGTTCTTGAATAAACCCGCTTGTTAACAATCCCGATGTTAAGATGCTCGCTCACTCAGTAATAAGTGCATCTCGGGAATAAGATGGAATTCTTGTCTTACATCAGTAGTGGTGCGTGATAAGTCTTGAATTATTTGATTCAAAACCCCTTAATTTGCATTTGTTATACCTAGTTTGTGAATATATATATATATTTTTTTATTTTTTTTTTTTTTATATATATATAACGTTTTGTTGTAGTTTTGTGTTTTGTCTTATTTTCAGGTCTTAGTTAAAATCTAGTTCAAAACACTTAAATTAGACCTGAAAATACATTAAGGGCAATTTTGTCATTTACAGAGTTAAAGGTTGATCCTAAAAAGATGAAAAATCGGCCAAGGAAATCGATCGATCGATTATTTCTTCAGTAAGAAATCGATCGATCGATTATTTCTTCAGTAAGAAATCGATCGATCGCATCATCAGTCGAAGAAATTAGATCGATTGAGATTAGATTAGATTAGATTAATTTTCATGCTTAGATTAGATTAGATTATGTGTAAATAAAACCCTTCCTTAGGGTTTTGATCAAATCTTTTCTAAAAATCATGGAGTGTTCTTGATGTTCTTGAGATTTTCTTGATATGTGTGATGATTGTGTAAGACTAGAGGATCTTAAAACTCATGCTAAAAGATTTTGTTATCAATATTCCAATCTATTTATTCATGAAAAATGATTTACTTGTCTATGAGTTTCTTAGATTTCTGGAGTAAAATCAACGTTTTTGAAAGAAAACAATGTCTTTTCCAATGGTTTTATTTGACATGATATATATTTACCTATTAGAGTTACCTTATAGGGTATGCTAGGGAGCACCGATCATTTCACACCTTTGGTAGTCTAACATGTTTTTCAATTGTAGTGTAACTTTTACGTGGAATAGATCGGTGTGAAACTAAGATGCCTTATCATTATGGCCTAATTAGGGTTTTCATGTATTGTGTATACTTATTAAGATGTGTTATAGAGTAGTAAGCTAGGGAGCATTAATCACCCTACACCTTTCGTAGTGTAAAACGTTTTTCAATTATAAATTAATCTTCACGGAATCACGTGGAGTTGTTTAATGTGAAACTACGTGCTTTATTATTATGTCTTAATGAAAGTGTTTTCATGTCAAGGTTGTCGTAATAGTTGACGCCCATTACGCGCTCATATCATACATGTTAGGAAGATCTATATAAACTTTAAACATTTCCATTGGTTAAGGATTTAATAAGATCATTACCCTAAGTTTATTTTAAGTTTATTTTCATTTTCTTGTTTTTATCACTTGATCTGTTGTAGCTTCAATTCTACAACATTTACTTTGTTTTTATTTTTTAGTTAAATTAAATACGCTATTTGAAACAAATAATACTACTAGGGTCCCACAATCAAAAGCCAGGAGAGAGAAGCTCTCATTTTTTTTCCACCGTGAGAGAGTCTTCGGTTGAGATTTTCGCCGGGGGTGGTGGCTTCACGCCTCCCTCCTCCCGGTAAGGGCTTCCTCCTAGCCTCCTAGGGCTTTGGAGTGATTTTTGTCCCTCCATGGTGTGTACCAGTGGAGGTTAAGTTTCTCCAGCCATTAGGGCTGTAGAGTTTTGTTCCCTCGGTAGATTCTGCGGCGGCTGCTTTCCCCTAGTTCCCTCTGGGCTATGGTGGTTTGTTTTTCTAGTTTATTTCTTTTGTTCAGGCATGAAGACTCAACTCAAGACGTCCAGTTGGGGGAGAGACCGATTTGTGCTATGTCGTCGGTGGTGGATGTTCTGGCCGGACCTTCATTGTTTTCCAATTTTTTGAAGCCAGATGTACTCATCTTCGTCGATTTCCGATAGACATGCGCCTCCTAGCTACAATCACCGTCATTCTCCACTCTAGCCGTCAGATGTTGTGGTCGTGTCGAACGTCGGAGCATGGCGCGTGGCAATCACGTGCTAGGGAGCTTTGCTCCCTGGGCCGTCTGTGAGGGTCACGTTCTACTTTTTCAGGCCATGCACCGTGGTGTGGGGTTTAGGACGATCGATCTGCTGTTTGGGGGTCGTCGGTGGCGGCTCGTGTCCTACATGGGCCGTCGTCTGGCGAAGACCGCCTCTGCCTCACTGCTGCCGACTTGGGTTGGGTGTTTTTTGTCTGTTGTGTTTGTGTATTCCCTTTGTGTCTCCGGTACAGTCTGCCGTTGTAGTGCCCTTGTTTTACTGGAATATTTGTTGGCTTATTGCTAGAGAGGCTCAAATGCTACTCTTGTAAAATTTGTGTTTCAGCATAGACAACTGTTTTTTAAGTTAGATCCTTCTGACTTAGAGTGTAGGGGTTTTGTACCTCTTGTCTTAAAATGTAAGCCTTCGGGCGTTTTCAACAATATATAGTAGCACATGCTACATGTTCTTAAAATATATATATATATATACTCTTTGAATATCCTATTACGCAAAACAATCCCCCAATCTCTGTGGTTCGATAACCTTTACTATAGTACAATTGATTCATAGTATTGCGAGTGGTAAAACTCATAAATTTAAAATCCACGTACGAAGTCGTCTAGACTCGACGTACCAGTGCGGTATGTTCTGTGCTATTAGATTTTCTAGATGCTAAGGGCATTGGACTTTATTCTTTTTGTACATCCAACAGTTTCTTTAAGAGAAGGTTGTGAAAAGAAAGCAGAATTAATCCCAAAACTTGTGTTTAAAAAGATCTAAATTCCCTCAAAATCTAAGGTTTAGGTTCCCTCAGAACCTAAAATCTATCCTGTTGCGTGTTTGTGAAATCATTCACGTAACATTTTGGCATCAGAGCCAAGTTCTTCGCAACCCACTAGAGTTATCGAGATTTCTGGTCATGATTGTATAGGTCAAGTGTTGAACTCTATCATCAATCTCATGCAAAAATGGGAAGAGTCGGCTGCCAAATTAGAAGCCAAATTAGACAACTATTCCACCAAATTAGACCGTTGTTTAGCTGAAAATAATGATGGAGTCGACTGCGACAACCACAATCAGTTCTACTACTGTCTACCTTGCAACCAAAGGCACCCGAACACCCACTCCACCACATAGAAAATCTAGTCGCATAGAACATACGGCACCACTGCGTTGTTAAGGCCACACTAATATCTGCATCCAAGTCTGAACAAAATGGTTTGCACCATATATACAGGTCACAAAGAGAATTGTTATTTGAGAAGACCCACAATATGCATCATGTTCCACACCAGTTCTTTGCACAAATCCTGAAACTTGCGGACAAAACCACGATGAAGATGGAGATCCAACTGTGACAGAAACTGTAACAGCTTTTTGAGGAGGAAGTGAACACACCTTCAGGACGCCTGCCTAGGAAGTGAATGAAAAATAGAATTTTGATTTAGCCCTTGAGGACAAGGACAATTCTAAAGGGAAAAGAATGTTTTGGAATTAATATGGGGAGAAGTTAGAAGTCTTAGAGTATAATTATGTTAAATAATGATAATTATCTATTTAAGTCAATCTTTTAATTACTTGTAGCAATATGGTGCAAAAGTCATTTAGTAGTAGGTTTTTATTGTTCTTTGTAGGAGTTTATTTCCAAGTTAGAGTAGGAGTTATCTCAAAGTAGTTTATTTGTATTAGATGTTAATCTCCGGATAGAGGTAGGAATTTATCTCTTATTCTATGTCTTTGTAGTTTTCTTATTTATAGACATGAGTGATTAATAAAAAAAAAGCAGTATTAATCTAAACCTTGTGTTTCAAAATGTCTAAGTTCCATTAGAATCTAAAAGGTCTAGGTTCTGAAGGAACCTAAAATCTATCACATTACGTGTTTGTGAAATCATTCACGTAACAACCTTCTCGCTTACCGCTGCTAAGCCATCAACACCAACTTGAGGCTTCACTCTCTGCCCGAAGAACAACTTATTTCTGTCTGTATCTCAAAAAGTGAACGATAGTTCGTAGAGTTCAATAGAAATCTGTTTCTCTTTGCTTTCCTTTCTTTCTATTAAATTTTTTTCCCAAATCTTTCTTATGTTATTTATTTATTTATTTTTTTGATACTTTAGAGAAGATGGTTGTGTGAAGTGGGAGTTTAATAAGCATTTGATGAGTTTTTTGATTAAAGTAATTCTCTATGGAATTTATCCAATCCTAAAATATTTTGGAATATCTAAACATTTGAGATTCCAAAAATAAATTTGGTTTTAGTATTTTGGATCATATAATTTTTGGGTTTAAGGATTAGGGTTAGGGTTTGGAAAAACCCTAGACCTAATCCTAGGTTGCCGCCCCCTAGGGGTGTGCGACACCCTAGGGTTTCCACCCTTAGGGGTAGTAACTTTCAAGGTGGTGGCACAACCATGTATTGGATCCGTGGACTTGTGAATGCACCCCAAGGTGGTGTAGCCACGAGTTGAACCCGTGGCTAGCCATCTTGCATGGTCATGGGTTCAACTTGTGACTTTGCATGCAATGCACAAACACATGTTATCCACAATTGCATTCAAACATCCATGTTTCAATGATTCAAAACACTTTTTGATCATTAACAACATTAAAACGTGCATATAATTAAAGAAAATCAAACAAGATTGATTTCACATTCATGCGCGCATTCTAGACCATGAACTTGAAACAACTTTTCAAGCACTTGTAAAATACATCAAACCAACTTGTAACTCTATTTTCTTTTAATCCCGGAATAAGATAATCCTATCTTGAATAGGATTATTACCCGAACTAGGATTCGTAATATGATTAGGAATGTAATCCAATTTTAGAAAAATCAAGAAAAGGCAAGGTGGCAAATTGTGATGAAAAATCACAATTTGGTTTAAACAAAACCAATATGTTTAAAACATCAAGTGGGAGAGAGATTTGATAATATAGTCTCACGGCCTCCATCATAAGTCAATAATAATGTAAGGTAAAAGCATCTCGCCTTGACCGTGGGTCATGCTCTTTGCGAAGGGTATATTTGTTTTGCGGGTTACAAGAATAGACTTATCCAAAGGATTGAGGATATGTTCTTAAGATCATGGATGGCCATGCTATTGTGAATGTACTTGACAATCACATCAAATAGGTATGATAGTTTACACTTGACTAAATTAAGGTGTTAGCCTCATTGGGGAGCTATGTCATCTTAAGTTTAGAGGCTAAGGGAAGAACGACAAATTGTTAATGTTTGGTACGAAATGCCTAGGTGGCTTTAATAATGAAAATTGTTTTCGCCTAATCATAGTAATTAAATCATCTTGCTTTAACCATGAGTCATACTTCTTGCGCGCAGAGGGTGCTTTAATTATAGGGTTAGGTTGTTGTTACATTTTAAATATGATATGTTTTTCTTTGGGTTTCATATTATGTTTTTTTTTTTTTTTTTTTTTTTTTTTTTTTTTTTTTTTTTTTTATATCCTCTTGTTATGCATGTGGGCCCTATAATTATAGTTTTTAAATCAACTTATCAAGAGTACAAACAAAACTATAATGAGTCTATGACATAAGAAAGACACAATCTTATGCTGTTTTTTCCTAATTATCCTACATTGGATGCTAGGGAAGAATAAAGTAAAAAGTGTTATCAGTAGGAACATATTAAGGATCTGACAAGAACCTTTATCTTGATATCTTTAACCTCGTCCATTAATTAACCAAGTTACACTTAGCGTGACATAGCAATGGATTACCGCATTCTCAAATGTCCTTCATCGATTGCTTTTCCATCTCGAGAATTGGTACCGAACTTATACATCTTTAAACATCGTTGGGGTCGAAATTACCTCCTCCACACACATTGTACTACCCCAAATATTAAAAAAGATTTAGTGGGTCTTATTTGGATATTAAGACTTTTGAGAATTTTTGTTTTGACTAGAGATACGCAGTGATAGCTGAACAATTGCGCTTCGTATCTCGAATGTTCGAATGATGTTGTGTATTGGGTGTCGGAAGGTACATCCCATGCTTTTGGTGTGTATGTCAAATGGTACAACGAACTATCGAATCATACACCGAATGTTCGCATAAACCCTAAATAGCACATGAACGTTCGACCTTGAGACTGAACGTGGCAGTACTACAACACATGTTCATCCTTATCCTTGGCGGTTTCCTGCCCTATAAATACTCCCCACCCCTGTCATCTTTCAACCATTTCTGCCCTTTTGAGCTAGCTTTACCCTAGAGTGAGTGTGTGAGTACTTTGGTGGAGGGAAGGTGTTTTTGCTTTAGGAAGGAAATCCTCTTAGCTTAACTCATTTCCTTTATAGTTGTTATGTTCTCTGTTTGTTTTTATGGCTTAAACTCATAGGATTGATCCTCAAGAAGTTATATTGGTTTTGATGCTAGTTTAGTATTGGTTTAGTATTTTGATGTTATTAGACATAGTTTTCCTACATTGATTTGTTGTTATGGCTTAGAACCATATTAGGAGTCTTGTTAAGACTATAGGATTTGCTTAATAGTAGTTTGGTTGAGTTTTGGTTTGAAAATGGGTTTTTGCCAGTATCAAACGTTTGACCCTCCCTGATCGAACGTTCGATCCTTGTGTTACGAACGTTTGATCCTCATGTCCTGAACGTTCGTGGGTTAGGTAGAATACCTACTTTGAGCTTATTAGGGCATAAAATCATATTTTTTTTTTCACTCTAGATTAAGGCTAATGATAGGTTTTAATAAGATTTCGAGGTTGTGGAGCAGCATGAGAATTTTTACTGAAGAGCTTTGTGATACATGCAAGTAAAAAAATACATGGATAATTGTTATTATATTTTCCACATAAGCATGACTATTTTATATATCAAATGTGTATTTTTACAACTCAAATGACATACCTTTCAAACAAATGTGAAGTTTACTTTGTGAAAATGAGTAATGAATTAATAAGATGATAAAAATGATGTCTTGCAAACGCATGCATATAAAAGATAGTGAAGAATAATACATGTGGGATAACGGTCATGGGCTTACTATACAGCTTAACCCTATGGTTAAAGGTTTATTTTTATGTTTGGCCTTTTGATCCAATGGTTCTTGTGACTGACTTAGCCATGGTTGCTTGGTGGTCACTATAGACGGACCTTATTAGTGGAGTGGGCCACCCAAGTTTGGACTCGATCAGGCTACTAATGATAAACAGTAGCGTACAATATGTGGGTCACCATTATTGTATTACAGGTCCTTCGGGACAGCCCCAACCCAGCTAAGAAGGGGTTAATATCCCGGGTAGATCATGTGGTGTTGAGCTATGACATGATTATCTTATTACAACATATATATATTATATATATATACTGCATCCATGTTGACATTGTCAAACGATAAATTGTAACCTTGCATTGTTGCATGTGATTTATAAATAACTGAGTTCACTATATGATAACTTGTACACCATGTGTATTATTACTCAATAAGTCATGGATTTACGCTTGTACCCTTTTCAACTATGAAACATGTAATGTTTTATAGTTGGGCTACCTTTAGATGTTGGATTCGATATGGAACTTGAAGCAGGTGCGGCCATTGGGCGTAGTTATATCAATCTAGTTAATGTTTGAGGACTGATTGTAGGATTTTTGAATGCCGCTCATGGTAATTAATATTTTTGGGCGATGTTGTAGGCTTAGCATTTGAGACTCGATTGTATACTAAAGTTTAGTTTTGATCTATATTATCGATGATATGTATAGTGTGGTTTCAGTTAATGTGATGACTCTTGGTAGTATTCTCTTTTGAGGAATAGAGATCTCTGAGTCTTATTTCTTGTGGAATGAGACTAGAAGGCCCCAATCATTTCATATATAAGAATAGCATAGCATAAATTTTTTTTGCATAAAATAATAAAGAGATTTTACATTAAAATCATGCAATGAAATCACACTTAGAAAGAGTTAAAGATTCCCCTTACCTCGATAGTCTTCAACGATTTACTTAACCTCCTTAACCTAAACATAACGTAATATTGTTAGAACATTGGTAAGGATGATTTAAACGATCATGCATGAATTATGCTTGTAACATTAAAATATAGGATTCACAAATCCTTACTACCTACCCTTCTTCATTCCTATGATATACTCTTAAAGGGTGTTCTATGAGATAAACTTGTGAGGGATGGTGACCACGGACCTTTCTTTGCTTACTGTCCATATTTGCTTCTCTTTAGTTTTCACCCTTTTTAATACTACAGAAATCTGACGAGACCTAAACCAAATCCTTCCTATTACAAAAGGCAACCACATATCTAAAAATCATTGTGTTCTGAAAATTAAAACTAATGTTCTAAAATATTGTGTCGTCACTAAAACCTGAGTTTTGATATTCCAGCAATATGACAGTAGACCCTTTGCTAATTCAAAGATTCATTATTAATTCATCTTAAATCCAAATTGTATCAACGCAATTTTGTAAATTTCCTGAATTCTTATAATTTCTATTATTAAATTTTTAAAATTCCCAATCCTATCCTAAGCTAGTCTCTGTCGAAATATTATGCATTTTTGTTAAAAATGAAACCTAACCCTCAAAATCATTTCACATTTTCACTTGAGGCTCTAGCCATGCAACTCGTCTTCACATTAATTTCCTGGGTTCAGCTATGTACGTGTTTCTATGGGTCTTGTTATTGTTGAGAATTACTTGCTGTAGTTTAGCCCACATCATGCCTTTTTTGCAAAGTAATCAACATCATGTGAGAAAATCTTCTACATAGTATGACTTAATGCCACATGTGTATATAATTTATTATATTTATTAATAAAGTGTATGTTACGGTAATTTATTCACAATAAATTACCTAATGGAATCAACATTAATTTGCAATTGATTTGATATTTATCAATTCATTTTTATTCCTTGATGGGAGGAATAATTATGGTGAATTATAATTGAGGGTCACTAACCTAGCCTATAAATATAGAGCTTGTGTATTCTATCAATAAGGCATTCAGTAGGCATAAGTCAGAAGATACTTCTCTATTATACTATTATTTTCAAGGTTTTGTTTTAATGGTTTTTTATTCGCTTGAGCAAATATGGCTGAATGTAATCCTAAAACTCCTTATTTTTCTGCTGCGTATATTAAGCATAATTTGGTGTTTATGCTTGTATGATCGCTCCGACCGGTATCAGAGCAAGACATGTAAGCATAAATAAAAAATTATGCTTAATATACGTAGTAGAAAAATAAGGAGTTTTATGATATATTACCTCTAATCATGTTTGCTCAAGCAAATAAAAAATATTTGAAACAAAATCTTGAAAATAACAATATAATAGAGAGGTATCTTCTGACCTATGCCTATTGAATGCCTTATTGATAGAATACACAGGCTCTATATTTATAGACTAGGTCAGGGACCTTCAATTAAAATTAACCATAATTATTTTTCCCATCAAAGAATAAAAATGAATTGATATAAAATCAAATCAATTGCAAAGTAATACTGATTTCATTAGGTAATTTATTGTGAATAAATTACAGTGCCGTACACCATATATAAATTTATTAACAAATATAATAAATTATATATACATATGGCATATAGGTCACACCATATAGAAGATTTTCTTACACATCATAGATATATATTTGCTATCTGCAGTCTCAAGTGCTACATCCATGGGACTATGAAGAGATAGATAAAGTTCTGTGGGAGTATTGGAGTACGTTGCAGGTTGTTTTGCGTTCTAAAGTAACACAATTCTTTTTTCTTTTCTAATAGGATTTAAAAACTTTTGCAACTACAACTACAACAATCAACATCATAGATATTTTTGTTATCCTAGATTTTTCTTCATGCTTAGAAAAAAAAATGGATTGGGTCAGACGGGTCGTGTCAACCCGACACGACCTGTTAGCTAAACGGGTTAGTCGGGTCGTGTCGGGTTACCCGATAAATTAGCATATCGTGTTTGGGTTTAATTGGTTGACTTGTTTAACTAAACGTGTCAGGTTTGAGTTGACCCTAATGGGTTGGCAGCTCAAGTAGAATACCTTTTAAGAGTATATCATAGAACTAAAGGGCATGTAGTCAGGATTTATGAATCCTATGTTTTTAGATCACAAGCATAATTCGTGCATGATCGTTAAATTCATCCTTACCAATGTTCTAACAATATTACGTTACATTTAGGATAAAGATGTTTAAGCGACTCTGTGAAGACTATTGTGGTAAGGGGAATCCTTAACTCTTTATAAGTGTGATTTCATTGCATGATTTTAATGTAAAATCTCTTTATTATTTTATGCAAAATGTTTATGCCATGCTATGCTATTCTTATACTTATATGAAATGATTGCACTTACATGAAATGTTTTTATAAGAAAGGTTTAAATTCCTAAAGTTATTTTATGTCACTCAAATTTGTATGGGTACAACTTTTGATCTTCATGAAATTTTAAGTGAAAGATGATCCCTTTTAAGATGATTCTATTTTCAGAAAGTTTCCAAAAGTTCTATTTAAGGTAAGGTTTCCCATTTATGGAATTTTTGAAATAAGGAAAACTATAGTGATATGAAAACCCTCCCAACATGTACTCCTAAGAAGTTCACGAGAAGGATTTTATTGTGACAAGGGCACGTGTGTGGAGGAGGTAATTTCGGCCCAGAGATGTTTAAAGATGTATGAGCTCTGTACCGTTACTCGAGATAGAAGTGCAACCATTGAATGACATTTGAGAAGGTGGTAATCCATTACTATGTCACACTGAGTGCAATTTAGTTAATTAGCGGACGGGCAGGTTTGCGACCACAATTGTTGCCATTGTCACAAGGACCGCGCACCCTAGCACACAGAGTGTAATGGTTTACAGGGCTCTATTATGAGAAATTTACTTGCAATAAAATGTTTATGTGTTTTGTAGTGTCTGTGAAGTGATAAATATGTTTTCATTAGATTTTAAAGAAGAGTTTTAAAGATATTGTTTTAGAGAAAATGAATTTAATTCAACCGTTTTATAGTTGTGCATCTTCTTACTGAGTCTTTCTTACTCATGCTTACTATGTTTTGTTTTCAGGCTTTAAGTAGCATGGATTAGGAAGCCAGGGTGGAGACTTAGGAGAGCTTTAGAGAGCATCTCATGGAATTCACGTTTATTTTAAGTTAATGCACTAGCATATAATTTACATGTATGATTAATCTTTAATGACTAGCTTTTTTATGTATAGAAAGTGGGGAAAAAAGCTGCCAAAGGCAAAACTAAAGGTATATGTTTCCACTACATGGAATATGGTCATTGGCTAAGAAATTGCCCAAAAATATATGGTACTCAAACATGTAGGTAAAAGTTAATTTTTTAGTTAATACATGTTTTGGTTTAGAATCCCACTGGTTCTTGGTGTGTGGATTTGGATAAACTAATCATGTCTGCATTGGGATTGCATGGGTTTCAGGAAACCAGAAGACTAAGAAAAAGAAAGATTGAATTTGAACTTGATGTTTGGAGTTGGAATCAAGATTCCAAGAGTTGTTATTTAAATCATTGCCTTAGACTATGTGTTTTATTTAGACAGAAGTTATTTTCTGTAATTTTGGATATTTGAGGAAATATCTCTATGTAATAAAAGATAATGAAGAGTTTATCAATTTGAGTTTTGTTACTGAAAGTTTAAATGTTATTTATGATTTATGCAATAACATTTGTTATCTTTTCCTTTCAGAATTCTTATATCTAGTTCTTTGATTATTAAAGTGTTTTTCCTTAGTTAGCTAACCAGGCATATGTATTGGATGTATAACTTGAGTTTGTTAATCCAGTTAGGATTTAAAGACTAGTTGAGGATGGTCCTTTGAGGCCCATTGGATCTTAATAAGATCACAGTCTATGAATCATTCTTGAGAATCTAACAAAATCAAGAGAACATTTACTTAAAGGGTATTTACGTAGAATATGCTTGTTTTAGATTATTTTGATTTAAGAACTCCTTTGGTTATACAAAGAGATATAGAGTGTTTCATATGATGACAACTCTTAGACATGTTTATGGGATTCTTTGAGAAATGTATATATAGGCCATTCAATTAATCGAAGTATCTCTTAAAAGAACCTTTAGAATAATTAATCAAAATATGATTTCATATCCTAAGTCAAATGTACCAAGGTTTAGCTCTGGCATGGTGTGAGGATATATGGAATAAACATTTCATTATAAAGAGTAGTAGATGTAATACTCTACTTATATTCTTTTAAGGATATATCTCAAAGACAACAACACACTTGAAAATGTGTGATTGGATGTTGAATATCTAAAAGGAATTAAGATTAGGGTTATTTTCTAGTCTTAATTTTAGGAAGGTACTGGTTCATACAAACACCAAATTCTTAAAAATAAGGACTCTGAAAAAATCGAAGAAAAGTGTGGGAGATTCAAAAAGAATTGTCATATATTGAGAACGGGGTGTTTCCAGAGTTGCCTGTAAGTGTAGTTGTATGAGATACACTATGTATTTACTATTAGTCTTAGATATCTAGTATTATTATATCCTATTGTAGTGGGATGCTAATATTCATATTTTTATTAAGAATTGATTAATTACGAGAAAACTCTTTCAACAGTAGCCATGCTTGAAGTCTATCTAGACTCTCTTAGTCATTTATCAAGTTGTGGAAATTGATAAAAGTCAAAGGTGATCAATTTAAATGATTACATTAACAAAGGTATCTCTACGATATAGTCAGACAAGAATTTAGCTTATATACAATAGCATGTAACATGCAAGTTGCAAAGGCCCATTCATGGATTTAAGCATGCATCGAAGTAATGAAACATCAGGTTTGATCTAGCAAATCAAAGTATTTGATTTATGATCGAAACAATAATAAACCATAAGTGTACAAAAGATATCTAGATAAAATAGTATTTTTAACTTGAATACCAAGTATTGATAGATCCTAATCATAGTTCATATATGATAGGATCACTATCAATAGTCAAAATCTACATGTTCAAAAAATTCTTGATATAGAAGGACTTGGGAAAGGCAGGCTGCATTTTAAAGATCAAGCTTTGAGCAAGTTCTGATGCTAGGCTTATCCGCTACAGATTAGATAGTTAATGGAAAAGTCATGCTTAGTCAGCATATATCAATCAAATCATAGAACACCATGTTAAGTAACATAGTGAGGATTTGAAAGACATTGATGGAATAGATTTTGACAGTTTGTCAAAATGACTATTCTAGATAACTCACCCTGAAGTAAAAAAGTTTACTTTGGATTGTGAAACATCTAGTGGGGGATATATTTCTAACTCCACTGTAGACTCTAAGTGTGTTAGATCTTGAGAAGGCACAAATATCATCACTAACTCTACTGTGGACTCTAAGTGTGTTAGATCTTGAGAAGGCACAAATATCATCTTATTAGAGAGAATTGAGGTGATAAGGCAGCAATCTGATTAGACAAAGATCTGTCAAATCATTTTCACAGATTACTTGCCTTAGTAGTAGACTTTAGAAGTTGTACTTCGTGAAAATGGACGTGAGGGTATGTGTCCAATTGAAATTTGAGGAAAAGTGGCAGTTTATTGGAAAGTGTGTCCCAAATTTCAATTATTTAGCAATAGTAGAATTAAAGTTATTTATTCACTGTTTTATTAAATGAGCATTAAGCATATATAATTGTTTACATGTATACCTCTGAATCCATATTATTCTATCATGTACATGTAAGGTAGTTACATTGAATATATATGACTTAAGTATGAGTATTGAAATTATCATACAAAAGATCTAAGTCAGGAGTTCTTGTGACTTATAAATTATAAATTATTGTTTGTATTCGAAAATGGAATTGGGCATTCCGTTGGATAAGACTATAACACATTAAGCATGATGATTTATATTTACCATGTGAAGTAGAAACTTCGTGTTAATGTGTTGGTGCGGAAGCATAGAGATGCAATGTATTGAATAAGCCGTGTGAGTCATCATTCTTTATTAACACTATCATAAGAATAATCTACACCCACAAATACTTATAACAATTACTTCAAATTTTGAGAAGGTTGTGAACTCTGATGTAAAGTGTAGGACACTTTGATGCATTTAAGAGTGAGATCTTTAATGCTTGTCAAAATCTCGGTGCATTGGGTAATCGCATGTAGCATTGCGGAAACACAATCTTCAAGAAGGAATCCAAGTTCGTCGTGAGAATAAAAATGATAGGGGATATTCTTCTTGATGTAGATTTAATGAGAATGATTATTTTAAATCTTGGGCCTCAGTGTTTGGGTATGAGTTACTAAAACTTTGCATACATAATAGGATGAGATTTCACATATTACAAAGAATAATCATGTGATTAAATTGGGAACTCAATGATAAGAGGTACTGAATTAAAGTGAGAGTATTAATTGACTTTAAGGGCCTGTTTGAGATTGAGTTAAGAAGCTTAATTAACAAGTACTTTTAGTACGTAGAAAGCTGTGCAAAGCAAAAATGAGTCTGTTTGGCAAAAACCTCAAAAAGTACTCCTTTGACTTTTTTGCCCTAAAAAAGATAAAACGCACTTTTGAGAAAAGCTTGAAGATGAAGCTTTTTCTCAAAAGCTCTTTTTGGCTATAAAAGTTGTATTTCCAAACACCATCCCAAACAAGTCCTAATTCAACTATGAAATATTCCATGAAGGAATAATATGTAATAAATAATTGTGTCATATGGATTAATTGATTGAATTCAAAAATATAAACTAGCTAGAGTACAATTACAATTACAATTATTTATTAGAATGAAGCGTAATTAATAGTAACTTGTGACAAGTCATGAGATGACAAATGTCTCATAAGTCTATTGTTGCAAGTTATATATATATATATATATTCCCTTAGGTCCCTCTTTGAGCTCATATAATTTGACCAGTTTATATGGCCTTAGTTTTATATTTATAGGCTTGATTTATTTTATAAAATATGGGCCAATGAATCGAATTCCTAAGTGGCTAGTTGTAATAACCGACTCCCAACGACACAATATTGTCCACTTTTGGCTCCCCAACACCAGACTTCCCAGGAAGTTACCTATCATGGTACTACTATCGCATAAGCATACTTAACTGTGGTGTTTCGATAGGTTAATAGTCATCACGACTTCGAAACACAATGTGTCAAGAAGAGTACGAATATACATATAAGCATATCTGCATTCTCATACCCAAGCGATATGGAACCTCACACTAGTATTCGGAGGTGTATGAGCTAGGGAGTTTAATTCCAGTGTAAAGTCTTTTGGAGGAGGATAAAACCCAAGCTCATACTTTGGGCTTCAAGTGAAGGCTAGGATTAACTTAACCCTAGCCTTCGGAGGCTCATAGTAATCTCCCCATGGCTGTGCAGCAAGTGGCCGAATCCTAATTAGACAAGGATTCTAGAAACCCTCTCATACTACCACTACAAGTAACTTAAACCTATAAATAGAGGTCCCTAGTGAAGGCTTAAAACTCACACAACATGATCTTGTGTGATAATCTTTTTACGCACACTAAAGTTATATTTAATGTAACTTAAGGACCTTATATCTACATGATAGACCAATAAGCAGTCAATAGTATACATGTAAACAATTGAATATGCCACATGCTTATTAAATAAATTTGTGAATAAACAACTTTATTCTATTTTAACTAAAATATCATGCAAATCAATTGGAATTTAGGACACACTTCTTAATAATCTGGGCGGGAACTAGGCTAGCTTTAGGTTTAGGATTTGTAAAAAATTTCATTAATTAAAATTGTGCTAAAAATAAAATTTTGCTTCCATGAAAATCTCAGAGTTTCATGTGTCTCGTAGAAGTAAATGTGTTTTAAATAGCAACCGCCTTTCACATGTTTTTTTTAATAGCATTAGTAGAAAAAAAAAATGTACTTCTCAACATATATAGTTCTGACAATTAATCCAGTTCCTAAGAAATTTGTACCCAATTGTGTTTCCCATATATATTACAATTCGTTCTTAGAAAGAGTTTTTGACTAAATATCAAACCACCCTCTCTCCCCTGGTACTGTACATGCCATAGTGGCTAATGCAGTTCGCTAGCAATTTCTTAGCTCCAAATTCTTCCTTTTCTATATATATATATATATATATATATATATATATATATCAATCATAAGAGGATTTGAAATTCTCCTCATAAACGACAGTGCACAAAGAAACATGATCATGATCAGATCACAAATAATGATAACAAAAGAGTACCAATAAAGTGCATGTGCTACAGCTAGTGCTAGTCCTTTTCTTTTATTTCTGCATGCATAACGAAAGTTTCGTTTCCGGTTCAAAAGGCTGAGGTTTAGATTTATGCTATCATGATCATATGTAAAACCCTAATTAAACTTGGTTTAAATTGGAATGAAAAGAATATATATAAAAAAGAAAACCCTAAAGTTCAAAGCTGTATATATTTAATATTCCAGCTCTTTGTGGCAATCAACAGAGAAAGAGAAGGAAAAAGAGAAAGAATTTGATAAATTAGGCGTACCTGATTTCTTAAAATTCCTTCAAGTATTTAGCTACGAATCAAAAGTTTCTGAAAGCAGGCTTTGGGTGGTATGGAGAAGGGAGCTCGAGAGACGGCCAAAGCAAACCGTGAAAAGACATTATGTATATATAGAGTGCTAACCTGAGGCGTAGGTTAAGGCTAACACACTTTGGTTGCCTACGTTTCGTGATAGAGTCGGTGTTTTACAGTCCTATTCCTACGTTTACTTTGATAGAGTTTTGGAGGACAAAAATCGATCAGATAAATAAATTATTCTTTTTTTATTTTATTTTAATTATTCTGGCACGGGCAGATTCTTGGTCCTAATAATTTGACCACATTTGAGTATAGAAAATTGAACCACGTCCTCAAGTGCCATATTTATATTATAAATTTCACGAAATTTCTTCCACATGCAAGATGGATCAAACTTTTCGAATCGGAAGTTATGCCTGATGTATTATGCCTTTGAGCCAACACTACAAAAATACTATCAATTTGACGCGTGTCTACAGTACCCGTTACTGTAGACACGCGTCCAATTTGACACGTGTCATTAAAGACACGTGTCAAATTGTAGAGCCGTCAAAAATGGACACGTGTATTGAATACACGTGTCCATTTGGACACGAGTAACTAATACACGTGTCCATTTGGACACGTGTATTTCATATGCGTGTCCAACTGGACACGTGTATTATTACACGTGTCCATTTGGACACGCATATGAAATACACGTGTCCAATTGGACACGTGTATTGAAGCACGCGTCCAAAACTGACACGTGTAATAATACACGTGTCCAATTGGACACGTGTATTCCATATGCGTGTCCAAATGGACACGTGTATTATTACACGTGTCAGTTTTGGACGCGTGCTTCAATACACGTGTCCAATTGGACACGTGTATTTCATATGCGTGTCCAAATGGACACGTGTATTAATACACGTGTCAAAAATTTATTAATTCGCCAAATATATATTAAAAGAAAAAATTATGTGTTGTATTAATTATTTAAAAAAAAAAAATTAAAAAAAAAAACTCTTACATTATTAATCATACAAATCTAATCCAAAAATACGGTGTAGATTACCCTAACCTAATTTACATATTGTACTATATGCTATATGTAAATTTGTTGGTTGGAATTTATACTTTTTAGGTTCCTTATTTATATATATATAGTATACTAATAAGCACGTAAACCCTAACCTAATTTACATATTGTACTATATGCATAATTAAACAAATTTGGTGCTAAATATATAATTAAACCAAATAGTTTAAATTAGGGTTTAGTTTTATACACCATCTACGTTTAGAAACCAAAAAAAATAAAAAATTTAAACATAACAAAGTTAAAAAACCTATAATTAATACTATATATATAGATATGCATGCATGTAAACGGTTTAGAAACTATATACAGTAACCTTCTTATTTATGTCTATATATAGTAAATGTAATTATTTTTAGAGTTCTGCGCTACATAATGAATTAAATACTTATAGTTTAGTCCCTCATAAATTTATGGCTATATATAGTACATACCCTTAGGGTTAGGGTTTATAGCTATATATAGTATATATAGTATATACACTTAGGGCTAGGGTTTATACCTATATATAGTATATATACTTAGGATTATGGTTTATCGATATATATAGTATATACACTTAGGGTTTGGGTTTTAGGGTTTATAGGTATATATAATATATACACTTAGGGCTATGTGTTATAATTTTATTGATTTTACGTTTAACGAATAATAATGTCAATATATTTTTCACGTGTCATTATTGTACACTTTTAAATATATATATATATATATATATATTAAATCATGATCAATTCAAAATTAGATTGTTCCGATATATATAGTATATACACTTAAACTTAGGATTTATAGCTATATATAGTATACATACTTAGGGTTAGGGTTTATCGCTATATATAGTATATACACTTAGGGTTAGGGTTTATAGCTATATATAGTATATATACTTAGGGTTAAGGTTTATCGCTATATATAATATATATACTTAGGGTTAAGGTTTATCGCTATATATAGTATATACACTTAGGGTTAGGGTTTATAGCTATATATAGTATATATAGTTAGGGTTAAGGTTTATCGCTATATATAGTATATATACTTAGTGTTAAGGTTTATCGCTATATATAGTATATACACTTAGGGTTTGGGTTTTATGTTGTATAGGTATATATAATATATACACTTAAAGCTATGGGTTATAATTTAATTGATTTTACATTTTATGAATAATAATGTCAATATATTTTTCATGTGTTATTATTATATACTTTTAAATATATATATTAAATCACGAGGATTAGGGTTAGGGTTTATGACTATATACAGTACGTACCCTTAATTAGGATTATAGTTTATAGCTATATATAGTCTATGCACTTAGGGTTAGAGTTTAATTTTATGGTTAGGTTTTAGTTTTTATTTTTTATTTAGGGTTTAATATAGTATATATACTTAGTGTTAGAGTTTAATTTTAGGGTTAGGGTTTAGTTTTAAATTATAGTTTATGGGTTTGTAATTTTTTTTTTATGTGGTTAAATTATATAAATACATATATATATATATATATATATATATATATATATATATATATATATATATATATATATATTTTTTTTTTTTTTTTTTATGCATGCAAATACATTTCGGGACGTGTATTTAAAAAAAAAAAATATCCTACACTTTCTAAAAAAAGAAACCCTAACACTAAAACAAAATTCCTAACCTTAAACCTTAAACCCTAAACCCTAAACCCTTAAACAAAAATATCCTACACTTTCTAAAAAAAGAAACCATAACACTAAAAACAAAATTCCTAACCTTAAACCTTAAACCCTATACCCTAAAAAAAAAATTATCCTACACTTTCTAAATTAAGAACCCTAACACTAAAACAAAATTCCTAACCTTAAACCCTAAACCCTTAAACAAAAATATCCTACACTTTCTAAAAACTTTTTTCCTAACACTAAAAACAAAAATCATAAACTTAAACCCTAAACCCTGAGAAAGTAAAACCCTAAAGCCTAAACCCTAAACCCTAATCCTAGATCCTTAAAAAAAAAAAAAAAAAAAAAAAAAAAAAAAATCAAAAAAAACCTACACTTTCTAAAAAAAGAAACCCTAACACTAAAAACAAAAATCCTAACCTTAAACCCTAAACCATAAACCCGGCCTTAAACAAAAATATCCTACACTTTTTTTTTAATTAAATAAAATTTCTACAATGGGGGACGTGTATTTTAATTACACGTCTCCCGCGCGCCGCCGTTTTAAAATTCAAAATAATATATAGTACATATACTTAGGGTTAGGGTTAGGGTTAGGGTAGTATAGTATATATACTTATACTTAGTGTCATGATTTAAATTTAGGGTTTATATTTAGTTTTAATTTATAGTTTATGTTTTAGTTTTAGGTCTTAGGGTTTAGCAATGTGTACATGCAGTACATGCAGTGCATACACGTTCTGGGTTGCATGGGTTTATATGAAATATATATAATATATTAAATATATATATATAATATCTCGCTCCGTCTCTCCCTCTCTCTTCCTCTCTATCTCTTTCTCTCTCTGTCTACCTCTCTCTCTCTATCTCCCTCTTCCTCTCTCTCTCTACCTCTCTCTCTCTCTCTCTCTCTCTCTCTCTATCTCTTTCTCTCTCTGTCTAAAAGTATATACTATATATAGTATATAGTATATATACTATATAAAGTACAATTTCTTTGAGGGTTAGAGTTTAATTTTTTAGGGTTATGAGTTAGGGTTTATGACTATATATATACTATCCCTTAAGGTTATAGTTTATATCTATATATAGTATATACACTTAGGGTTAGAGTTTAATTTTTTGGGCCATTAAATTATTATTTTTTAAATAATATATATATATATATATATATATATATATATATATATATATATATATAAAATTATTATTTATTATATATATAGATATATTTATTACTTTTTAAATTAAATACAATTTCTACTATGGGGGACGTGTATTTTAGGGTTAGGGTTTTTTGCTATATATAGTACATACAGTTAGGGTTAGGGTTTTTTGCTATATATAGTACATACAGTTAGGGTTATGATTTTTTGCTATACAAAATACATACACTTATAATTAGGGTTTATATGATGAGTTATATATATATATATATATGGTGTACTTATAAGTACGTAAACCCTAACCCTAAATTGACATATTGTACTATATGCATAATTAAACCAACTTTGTGAAGCATATATGTAGACCCAAAAAAAAAAAAAAAAAAACTTTGCAACATGAGTTCATGCAGTGCATGTACATGCAGTACATGCACTGCATGAACTTAGGTTGCATGGGTTTATATAAAATAGATATAATATATATATTAGGTTGCATGGATTTATATAAAATAGATATAATAAATATATATATATATATATATATATTATATTAAATATATATACCATGTGGAGACGTGTATTTATATACACGTCTCCACTTGGGCACGTGTACGAACTGTTTGGCCAGATGCTGCGCGGGAATTCTCCCGCGCGCCACCTGGCCAAACATTATATATTATATAATGTTTAAATAATTTAATAAATTAAATATAATATATATTATATTAAATTAAATATATATTATAATTTAAATGGGTAGCTTCCAGAGGAAGCTACCCATTTCGGTCGAAGATTTATCTCTCTCTCTCTCTCTCTCTCATTTCTTCTGTCTCTCTCTCTGTCTCTCCGGCGAGCTCTTCCGGCCGGTGTGGTCACCTCTCCCTCTCACCGACTGTCTCTCTCTCTAGCTCACTGACCTTCCCTCTAGCTCTCTCGCTCTCCCTCTCTCACAGCCGGCTCTCTCTCTCTCTCTCTCTCTCTCTCTCTCTCTCTCTCTCTCTCTCTCTCTCTCTCTCTCTCTCTCTCTCTCTCTCTCTCTCTTTCTCTCTCTTTCTCTCTCTACTGGGACGTTCCTCCGGCAGCGCGAGCAGGCCGTCGGTTCCCTTTCCTCCGGTCCGGTCAGTGGCTCTCTCTCTCTCTCTCTCTCGGTTCAGTCGCCGGTTAACCATTTAGTGTTATATATATGTTCTTAATATTATTTGCACATAAATTTAGTGTTATATATATATATACATTTGCTAACTTTTTTTTTTTTCTCCATAATGTATATCTGAATATGCAGGTATATATATATAGAAGGAGTCCTAAATTCATAGGAGATACCTACCGTCGACAGTGAGTAAATTTCTCCTTAAATTTGTATTTCATTTTTTTTTTTCAACATGTAAATGAAATACTAACTATATATATATTGTAATAATTTTTATTGTAATAATTTGGACATTTGTTCTTGATTGATAATTGGTTATGTTTTTTGGACTGTGTTATAATTTTTTTTTTCAATTTTGCTGAATTAGTGTAAGCTTAAATTTCTGTTTTTTTTTTTTTTTTTTTTTTTTTTTCAATTTTGCTGAATTAGTGTAAGCTTAAATTGCTATAGTTTGTGTTTTTGTTTTTACTATTACTGCATGTATTTTGAAAGCCATGTTCTTTTTTGCCATGTTGTGTTTTTTTTTTGTTTTTAATTTTTTCTGTCCTAAGTTTTTATTTGAGAGGTTATATATATAGATATTTTTGAACGTGTTATTATGGACCACAATGTTTTTTTGTTAGTCAAACAAAATCAATCAATATCCGATATTAGTTTAGCGTTATAAACCAACGATGACACTTTTGAAAATAATAAATGGGACAAACAAATAAAATGGGTACGAATAAAATAAGATAAAAATTAAAATTGACCGTTACACTTTACCCAAAAAAAAAACATTATATATGTTCTAAAAATAAAAACCCTAACCCTAACCCTAAACACTTTACACAAAATTCAAAAAAAAATAACAATTATACACTTCCTAAAAACCCTAACCCTAAACCTTAAACCCTAAACCCTAAACAAACCCTAAACCCTAAAGCCTGAAAAAAAATATCCTACACTTTCTAAAAAAAGAAACCCTAACACTAAAAACAAAAGTCATATCCTTAAACCCTAAACCCTAAACCCTAAAAAAGAAAAATATCCTACACTTTCTAAAAAAAGAAACCCTAACACTAAAAACAGAAATCCTAACCTTAAACCCTATACCCTAAACCCTTAAAAAGAAAATTTCCTACACTTTCTAAAAAAAAATTCATAACACTACAAACAAAAATCCTAACCTTAAACCCTAAACCCTAAGAAACTAAAACCCTAAACCCTAAACCCTAATCCTAGATCCTTAAAAAAAAAAAAAAATTCCTACATTTTCTATAACCAAACCCTAACCTTAAACCATAACGAACCCTAAATCCTAAACCCTAACAAAAAAAAATATCATACACTTTCTAAAAAAAGAAACCCTAACACTAAAACCCTAAACCCTAACCCTAAACCATAAACCCGTATAAAAAAAAAATAAAATAAAACCATAAACCTATACCCTAAACCCTTAAGAAAAAGAAAAAAAACCAAAATCATACATTTTTTTTTTTATAAAAAAAAAAAGCCTTAAGAAAAGAAAAAAAAAAAAACAAAATCCTACACTTTTTTTTATAAAAAAAAAAAGCCTAACCATAAACCCGAACAAACCCTAACCCTAAACCCTAACAAACCCTAACCCTAAACCCTAAAAAAAAAAAACCTAAACCCTCCTAAACCCTAACAAACCCTAACCCTAAACCCTTAAGAAAAGAAAAGAAAAAAACAAAATCCTACACTTTTTTTTTTTTTAAAAAAAAAGCCTAACCATAAACCCGAACAAACCCTAACCCTAACAAACCCTAACCCTAAACCCTAAAAAAAAAAAAAAAACCTAAACCCTCCTAAACCCTAACAAACCCTAACCCTAAACCCTAATCCCTTACAAACCCTAACCCTAAACCCTTAAGAAAAGAAAAAAAAAAAAAACAAAATTCTGGTTAGGCTTTTTTTTTATAAAAAAAAAAAGCTTAACCATAAACCCGAACAAACCCTAACCCTAAACCCTAACAAACCCTAACCCTAAACCCTAACAAACCCTAACCCTAAACCCTACAAAAAAAATAAAAACCTAAACCCTCCTAAACTCTAACCATAAACCCTTTAAAAGGGAAATAAATTCGTACACCCCATGTTGCGTGACATGCTCAACTTTTTTACACGTTTATTTGTTTGACGTATGATTTGTCTTGTCCTCTTAACCCTATACAGAGGAATATGGACAAGTCTTGGATGTCAGCACCTAGGGGTACGACAACGTATAACGACGGGTGTAGGGCGTTTGTGACATTTGCCATTCGTAACTGTACGGCCGGCGATGGAAAAATTTACTGCCCATGCAAGTATTGTCGAAATAACCAGCGTCACACTCCTGAGTACGTTCTTGCCCACCTGACTGGAGGTCGGGGGATGAATCCGGGATACAATTTGTGGTATATGCACGGTGAGACTACGACTGGTTCCGCTATTCCTAGTCAGTGTTCGAGTCATCACAGTGGCACGGAGGCCGCTGACCGTAGCACTGAACATGGTGATCATGTCACAGAACATGAGGGTGTCGCCGTGGAACAGGATGATAACATGCACGCCATGTTGCGTGACGCCTTCGGCGTGCACGATGTTCCTGAAGGGGTCAGTACTCTTCCGCAACAAGTTGATGAAGATACCTCGTGCGGGGACGCATTGAAGTACCAAGAGCTGTTAAAGACTGCCGAGAAGCCCCTTCACCCTGGTACGAAGCACAGTAAATTGAGTGCTACTGTACACATGTACAACTTGAAGTGCGTTGGAGGTATTAGTAACAAGATATTTTCAGACATTCTCGAATTCATCAATCAGTTGTTGCCTCCTTGCGATGAGGCATTGCCAGATAACACGTATGAGGCGAAAAAGTTCCTAAGTGGCATGGGTCTGGGGTATGAGAAGATTCCGGCGTGCCGTAATGACTGTATGTTATTCTGGAAAGACAATAAAGAATTAGATTCATGTACCGTATGTGGAGAGTCTAAGTGGAGGGCTGATACACATGTAGATGATGATGGTGAGATCATATCAGCGAGAAAAAAACGCCCGGTGAAGATCTTGAGGTGGTTTCCACTCATCCCACGGTTGCAGAGGTTATTCATGTCTGAGCATACTGCGCCCCATATGAGATGGCATGCAGAAGGCCGCACTAGGGATGGCGTATTGAGGCACCCGGCCGACGGTGAGGCATGGAGATCGTTTGACATTTTACACCCAGATTTTATGGCAGAGAGTAGGAACGTCCGGCTTGGTTTGACAACAGATGGATTTAATCCATTTGGGAACATGAGCACATCCCACAGCACATGGCCCGTAATGCTTGTGCCGTACAATTTGCCACCTTGGATGTGCATGAAACAGTCGTCCTTCATCCTTTCCATGGTTATCCCTGGACCGAGCTCACCAGGTATGGATATTGATGTTTACCTTCAGCCATTGATTGATGAGTTGCTGGAACTGTGGAATGTAGGGGTACGAACATTCGATGCTTCAAAGAAGGAAAATTTTATTATGCGATCTCAGTTGATGTGGACGATAAACGACTTGCCAGCGTATGCAGATTTATCTGGTTGGCCTAACAGGGGTGCGAAGGCATGTCCTTGCTGTATGCAATCGACGCGTTCTATACGCTTAAAGAACGGATGCAAATTTTGCTATATGGGGCACAGGAGATATCTGCCGCCTGAACATCTGTGGCGGCTTAACAGGAGGACATTTGACGGTACTGAAGAATTTGACAGCGCCCCGATTGTGCCATGCGGATACGAGGTTCTCCAACAGTTGGACGGAGTTGCGTTTGGGGATGAGACCGCGGGTAAGAAGAAGAAACGGAAGAAGCGGAAGAAGGGTGCAGGGAGTTCCGATGTTATATGGAAGAAGAAAAGTATATTTTTCAGATTGCCGTATTGGGAAGACAATTTACTTCGGCACAATCTTGATGTTATGCACATAGAGAAAAATGTCATGGACAATATACTTGGCACTATTATGGATATAAAAGGGAAAACGAAGGACAACTTGGCAGCTCGGCTGGACTTGCAGGAAATGGGGTTGAGACCTAAGTTGCATCCGTTCACGGCCGCCAATGGTAAAACGTATATTCCCGCTGCCTGTCACACCATGACTAGAGAGGACAAAGAAAGTTTTCTGAAGGTTCTTCGAAATGTGAGGGTCCCGGACGGATACGCCTCGAACATTTCACGATGTGTTCGGCTGAAGGACCGTACAATTTCCGGGTTGAAGAGCCACGATAGCCACATACTGATGCAACAACTTCTTCCAATTGCACTGCGTAAGTCATTGCCTGATAAAGTTGTTAGACCTCTTGTGGAGATTTCGGCATTTTTTAGAGGCATATGCTCAACAAAGCTATCACAAGAAGATATGGACCGACTGCAGGGTGACGTCTGTATCACTTTGTGCAAACTAGAACAGATATTCCCTCCAGGGTTTTTTACGAGCATGGTCCACTTGGTCGTGCATCTTGTGCGCGAGTGTAGACTCGGCGGACCCGTGCAGTATAGATGGATGTACCCGGCAGAGAGGTAAAATTCGGCGTAATATGTAAATATATAATTTGATTTAAATGTAACCATAATTGACGACAATTAAATTGTCGTGTATGTGTGTACACCAGGAGTCTGGGGCATTTCAAGTCTACTGTGCGCAATAAAGCGGCTCCTGAGGGGTGCATTGCGGAGGGGTACATAGCGACCGAGCTGGTAACGTTCTGTTCAAGGTATCTGAATAACGCACCAACATTCCACAACAGACCTCAGAGGAATCCTGATGGATCCAAGGGGGCGGGCACGCGTGTTACCCTGAACCGGTTGATAATGCACCAGATTCATCGTTATATTGTGTTCAACTCTGAAGAGTTTCACAATTTGCGGACGTAAGTAGTGTTTATATATTTAACAGAATTCGAATAACGCAATTAATTGATTTTACTACATAATTGTATACGCTGAATGTAGGATGCACAAAGACGCGCTTAGGCGATCATGCACTAGAGGTCGCATTACGGAGGCTCTTATTGAAGCAGAACATCATGAGCAGTTCTGCGAATGGTACCCTGCATATGTAAGGAAATAGTTGTAATTTTTAAGTTGGATAAATTTATGCGGGTTCAATATAATTACCCAATACACGTGTTTAATATTTGTAATTATAACATAGGTCGATGGCCTTGACGATCAACGTAGGGAGGAATTGGGCCACAACTTGGTTATGCGTTGTAGAGGGCTGAAGGAGACAGCGGTCAAGTACAACAGGTACGTGGTAAATGGGAAATTGTTTCGCACGCTTGCCCATGATGTGGGAAGGAGGACTAAGAACAGCGGCGTATGTGTTCCTACCGTTGAAGGCGAAACGTACTACGGGCAGTTAACCGATATAGTTGAGGTCGAGTACTATGACAGGACTACGTACGTCCTATTTAAGTGCAATTGGGCAGACCCCACGATGGAAAGAGGATTCACAATAGACGAGTATGGCCTAGTGTTTGTCAACTTCAATCACCTCGTCCACAGGGGAGAACTGATTCAGGACGAGCCGTACGTGCTTACATCTCAGGTGGATCAAGTATTCTACGTCGAAGATGGAAGGAACCCAAATTGGGTTTGTGCGGTTAGGACCAAACCGCGCAACGTGTACGACATTGGCCAGGGGGATGGGAGTAATGAGGATGGTACAACCTACCATGAATGCGTACCGCTCGTACTAGCCACTGATGACCTACCCGATACGAATGATGAATTCGAGTACGACAGGCCTGACATTGATCCGATTGAAGCTCCCGTGATACAATGATTGATGTATTTCTTGTGAGTGTAATTAGCTTGAACTCAACACACTTGACTGATATATATATTGTTTGTACAATTCGCTTGAACTGAATACGAATTTCTATTATTTGCATAAATTTCGTTGTATAATTTGCATATTCATTAAAAATATATTACAAAAAATATTCTAAATAATTTGTCTACATTTGTTCGCAGGTATTGATGGACCAGGGACGCCATCCTTATGCATATCGGGCACCTCGCCCACCCGTGCCCCCCATGACCACGCCCACTGATTCTACGCCAGTATATACTGCGGCGTGGCCACACCACCCAGACGGGGCTTATAGACCATTGTTGCCGGGTATGGTGGCCGTGCCCACGTCAGATCACGGGCAGACCAGCACAGCTGGACCTTGCAGCTCTCCATTGTCGGAGCCGCCGACATTATCTCAGTTAGGGTTCACCCAACCGGGTAACGCCTATCGATGGTGGGTGCGAGAGGGGATGGGGCCACAGGGTTATGCGCCGTACTTTCCGTATACGTATAGTGTACCGTCGACGTGTAACCCTGATAGTGAGACGCAGGATTGTCGATTTCCACTGTCACAGACCGGGGAGATGCAGATGGCGGCTGTGGGGTTGGGACAGATACCGGCACAGGCGGCGATGCAGAGCCAGATTTTGGGGCCGAGACAGATGCCAGCATCGGGGGCGAGTCAGGGCCCGGGGCATGTAGAGAGGCAGATGCCGTTACCTGGTGAGAGCCAGATGCCGCTTTCCGGTGAGAGTCAGATGCCGCTTTCCGGTGAGAGTCAGATGCCAGATGTGGGGGGGAGCCAGACTACCCATGAGGAGGACGTTGCGATGTTGGGTACCGATCAGTTGGCCCCCGGTAGCCCCCAGGGTATAGATTCATATGATGATCAGCATCCTCCACCAGCCGGAGAGGTTGGCGAGGAGGTTGCAGGCGACCCAGCGACGCAGCACATAGGGACTGGGCAGATTATGTTGATGGGTAAGTACATATGTAGACATCCTTAAAACTCATATTATGTTACCAAAATATTTTTTTTGGTTTGGAAAAAAATAACTATTTGATTACATTTTGTTTATATATGTGTGTGTGTGTGTTATTTAGTGTTAACCAATTAAATTAATGTTGAATATATTTTTTCATTAGGGTACAACCCAGACGGGACCATTTATTATGAGGTGATTGACGACCCAGCGAGAAACTGGGTGCTCCCGAGGGGGAAGAAGGTTGTATTGCAGTACAATGCTGCTATACAACCTGTAGGACGAGCCTGCAATCGTTTTCGGCGGGAAGTGGGCAAGATGATCAGGAGTGGGTCCTACATACACATGCGGGACGAATGGGCGAGGGTAAATAGGCAGATTAAGCAGGCAATGTGGAACGCACTGATGGTATGTTTATGAATATAATTTACTTATTTATTTGAATTAAACTTGAGCTTAATGTTTAGGTTGAAGTTTTTAAACCTATAATGCTTTGATTGAAATGTGCAGGAGGAGTTCTATCTACCTGTATCAGTTGACATGCGCAGGGCACAACAGGAGGCGTGGAATGATATTGGACGTAAGCACCGCTCGTGGAAGTCGAGGTTCAAAACCCAACTACGAATTGGAGACGGTGACACGCCCGAGAGTATCCGTGCGAGAATGCCGGAGAAATTTTTTGAGCAGTATGATGCAGAAGATGTAGAATTCCTGCTGAGAGATTGGTGCAGAGAGCATAAAATCGTATGTAGGCCAAAAAATTGTCAACTATTTTTTAATAACAGTTCATTTAATTTTAGTTTTAATTTAAGTGTGTCAATTGTTACATGTTTATTTTCATGTTCAATGCGTAGGCAACCTCTGAACGGATGAAGAGGTTGCGGGAGCGGAATGACCTACCCCATTGTGCGGGATCTAAAAGTTATGCCAGATTTAATCACGAGGAGGTAATTAAATATATATGTTTATGTTTTTAATATTTGTTGGTAATTGTTTTTCTTTTTCTTTTTCTTTAAACTATTTTTATCGCTATCTGTTTGTTATATATGTCAACTGCATGACGACAGACATGTACATCTGGCACGCCCCCCACTCGCGCCGCGTCGTTCGTGAAGACCCACACAAGGAAGGACGGCACTTTCGTGAACGACCGTACACGGGTCTTATGCGTATGCTACTGATTTAGTTTACTAATATTTTTAAATTATGTGTGATATGTCATTATTCAATATATGACTTTTTCATGTTGACGACGTACAGGAGAGGATGACGCAGAGTTTAGCCAGTGATCCAGCCGCCACGCAAAGCGTCTCCGCAGACACGGTGCGTTGGGCACCGAATGACGCTTACGAACAGGCGATTGGGAGGCCTGAGTATGCAGGGAGGGTTCGGCAGGTTGGGCCGAACGTCACACCTGTTCGAGGGACATGTTTTTCATATAGGCCTCGGTCACAGGGGGACCATCTCAGGGGACGTCTCGGGATTGGGCCGAACAGTCTCGGAAGATGGAAGAGATGCAAGCGGAGCTACTTGCTGAGCGAGCGAGGAATGACCGGTTGGAGCAGCGCGTGCAACAGTTCGACGGCATAGAGCAGCGCTTGCGAGAGATGGAGGTCTTCATGTCCTCCATGGCAGTACCAGCACCATGTGTTGGTAATCAGTCTTCTCCTGCACACGTAGGTAGTACGTCGTCCGTTGGTAGTGCATCTGCAGGTATGATTTATATTGTGTATAGGACAAAATTAATTTCAATTTGTTTTCATTACCCCTTTAATTTTGCAAGTAATATTATATACTTTAATTGTCTATATTATTTGCAGGTAATTCGACAACGGTTGGTACGTTGTCGCCTGTTGGACGACAGCTGAGCCAGCACTCCACTGTCGCTACACCTTCGCCCGCTACACCATTCATTGCGCAGCAATCGCCGGTGGGCGAGAACACGCCTGGGACGGTACCTCGTGATTCGCAGAGACGCCTTTCAGATTTGTAGATATTTTGTGTAATTATTTTTTGTTCGTAAATATTTGCTTGTTAACGAATATGTTATTAATTATTTGTTTGTGTAGTATGATTTCGTGTTGGTTTTGGGTAAAATAAATGCTGCGTTATTTGTGGTCGAAAATTACAAAATTTGAAAAATTCAAAAAAAAATTTAATTAACCCAAATAAATTTTATAAAACAATAAAAAAATTATTTTTTTTTAAAAAAAAACTAAATTCAGTTTTTTATTTAATTAAAATTTTTATTTAATTATTTAATTGTATTTTTAATTAAATTAAAAATACAATTAAATAATTAAATAAAAATTTTAATTAAATAAAAAACTGAATTTAGTTTTTTTTAATTAAAAACATTTTGACACGCGTATCGTAATACACGTGTCAAATTTGACACGTGTATTCCAATACGCGTGTCAAAATGTTTTGACACGTGTATCGGAATACACGTGTCAAATTTGACACGTGTATTACGATACGCGTGTCAAAACATTTTGACACGCGTATTGGAATACGCGTGTCAAATTTGACACGTGTATTACGATACGCGTGTCAAAAAAACTTTGACACGCGTATTGTAATACACGTGTCAAATTTGACACGTGTATTACGATACGCGTGTCAAACTGTGCAGTTTGTAACATGCACATTTGACACGCGTAATACGCGTGTCAAACTATACGTGTCTAAATGTTTGACACGTGTACGACACTGTACACGTGTCAAACTGCACGTGGCTATTTCATGCGATTTTTGTAGTGCAACAACAGGCCATGCCGGCCACCCAATTTTGTCGGGTAGCTCCAGTCGCACCTCCTTTTTTTTTTTTTTTTTTTTTTTTTTAAATATATATATTTTTTAATTTTTAAAAATTTTATTTTTAATGGGGTATATGACACATGTCTATTTTTTAAGAGTGCTAATGCGTGTGAATTTTGGCCAATTTTTGAATGAAAGTTGAATAGAGATACCATCTCAAGGTGTGAAAAACATAAAGTTGTTAAATGACAGTGGGTCAAAGATAATTAACCCTAATTCTAAATCAAAAATTTTCGTGACATCCCCGTCTTTGGGTATATAAGAGAATTAGGGTATTTTTTGATGAATGATAATATTATCATATTATTTTGTAAGAAAATATTGACCGGTAAAGAACAACTAAAGTGGACAAAATATTTGTAGCATACATAGAACCCATAACTTATATAGCAAAAGTGCAAATAGTTTGAGGTTTACGCTGCGCTTGTACGTGTTAGGCTAAGCTTTTTAGCATTAATAAATACATATTTGTTTTAATTATTCAAAGGATAAAAAATTCATACTTTTATTTAAGGGAAAACTTTACTTACTATCCTTAATCTTTTATCATTTTTTCAATTATACCCAAAAACTTTAAAAAGTGTCAATTTAATATATTAATCTTTCTATTTTTTTTTCAATTTCATACATGCATCCTTAAGATGCATATATATGATACGAGAGGCTAATGACCCTGGCATAGAAAGTGATGCACATTTTCATATTGGGTTTGTTTGTTTATTTATTTATTTTATTTTTGTGTCTTTTGAGCTTGTAACTCTCTTTATAATACTTTAGCATTTTCAGATACAGAATATATGTCCATTCAAAGACCAGGAGAAAACAAAGGGTTGATTTTTTTATTTTTATTTTTATTTTTTTCAATAGGTGTATATCATAATTAAAAATCTGATGCATACGAATTACCCTAAAGTTGAACGTGAAATATTTATAAATTTAAACTCAAAATCTCTGTTTTGATACTATCTTAGATTATCACTTCTTTTAAAACATTAATCTGATAGTAAAATGTAAATTTAATTATTTAATTTATATTCTAATACCTCAAAGTCAAATAAGTGCCGATGTCGCCGTGTACTCACTTGTATGCCTTCGTAAATCGTAATTAATGCCAACATTCAATTAGTCATCATTAATGTTGTTTAGTTATCTTAAAAATAGAAAAGACAGTCATATTTTGATTACTAAAACGTACTATGCTTCCATTATAAACGAAAACAGGAAAGCACAAAGGTGGTCTCCCAAAAGAAAAAAATTGAATTAGAACCAACTATATGTTCAAACATCATAGATAGAAGTGAATCAAAGTGTAGGATTAGCAAATTAAACGAATATTATGAACCATAGTGTACCCTTTTCACAGCTTAATTACCACATAATTGGAACTAGTTAAGCACAAGAAAATATATATAAATTTCATGTTGAATAGAGCCTTACCAAGAGGAAAAGGGATCACACCTCAAAAAAAGAAATCTCATCTCAAATAAATAGCTAAAAAAATATAACTCTTCATTAATCTAATTGAATAAAGGAGTACGAGAATATTTTATATAGACCACTATACTAATAGAATTTAATCTAATGCATCACACAAAAAAAGAAAAAAGAAAACGAAAATGCCACCGATTAATGTAAATGGACGTACGTGTGTTGTGATAACAAATCAAAATTTCATTTTCTCTTCTGTACAGAATATCTACAGCATGCATGTTCTTTTTCCAAATGAATACAGTAGATCTTGAAGGAGCCAAAAGCTCTTATGAGGAGGAGTCAGGAATAAAAAAAATTTGTTAATAAAGGCTAATAAACTAGATCCGTCCCTAGATCTCACTCTTGATTTACATTTCAGAAATTATTTTTTCCCGACCAAAACCAAGGAAACCAAACGCGATATCCACTGCCGATAAAGCTTATATCTCATCGATGCTTGCTGTTCACGGCGAACCTTATATCTCTCTGCAGACCTGTGCTTGTCGCTGACGACATTCAGTGCCTCCGACAGCTTACTGAAGTTGTACACGGAAGCAGTCTCATCAGATGTTGCATTAGAATTGGAGCAGGCAGATGTGTCTACAACTTCTTCTTCGGCCTTGGGCCATGCAACATCCAAGGCTTCCGATAGCTTGGCGAAGTCATAACAGGAAGCAGATTCATTCTGCTTAGCATTCATGGCATGGCCATGGGAGTACGTGCTTGTGAGTATTTTTGGAAAGTCTTCTTGATTTTGGCTTCATCACTACTATTATCAATGATCAGCCAATCTGCGGATAAGTTTTTGAAATTCAGTTAGGAAAAAGCTTAACAATAAATGCCGCAAGATCTTTAGACGTACATATCAATTCCAATCTGGTAAAAATAAAATTTTGCTAGCTTCCAGGAAAATTAAATCTCACGAGTTTCATGTGTCTCGAGCTCTTAGAAGTAAATGTGTTTTAAATAGTAAAATAGTAACCGCCTTTCACATGCTTTTTTTAATAGTATTAATAAAAAAAATATGTACTTCTCAATATTGTTCTGACCGTCCTGTTCCTAAGAAAGTTATACCGAATTGTGTTTCCCATATTACAATTCTTTCTTAGAAAGCGTTTTTGACTGAATATTAAACCACCCTCTCTCCCCTGGTACTGTACATGCCATACTGGCTAATGCAGTTTGCTTGCAATTTCTTAGCTCCAAATTCTTCCTTTTATGTAGAAGTGTACAAACGGTTATAATCGGTGGTTATTGGCTAAAATTATTAACCGCTAACCGTTTAGGCGTTTATTGCATTTTATCAACTGCAATCGCTAACCGCCTAGGCTAAGGCGATTATTTTTTATAACCGCCTGTTAGCGGTTATTGAGTAGATAATCGGCGATTGTATAACTACTTTTCAATTTGAGTTTTGGGCCGATTTTGGATTGGTTTTTGGTTAGTTTTGGCCACTTTTGAGTCGGTTTTAGTGTAGGTTTTAAGTACAAAATTTAAAATAGTAACAAATCCAAATCCAAATACAAATCTAAAATATAACAAATCCAAAATCTAAACATTACAAATATATATATGCGGTTAGCAGTTATTAACTGCTTTTCCTAAACCTTATAACCACTAACCGGTTCTGCCTAAGCAGTTATTGGTTATTTATAACCACTTTTGAAATCGATTATGTGGTTATACAGTTAGCAATTTTAAAATGGTTATAACCACCGTTCCGTTTGTACAACCCTATTTTTTTTTGGTATGCTTTATATATATATCAAAAGAGGATTTGAAACTCTCCTCATAAACGACAGTGCACAAAGAAACATGATCGGATCACAAATAATGATAACAAAAGAGTACCAAGAGCATGTGCTACAGTGCTAGTCCTTGTCTTTTGTTTCTGCATGCATAACGAAAGTTTCGTTTTCGGTTCAAAAGGCTGGGGTTTAGATTTATGCTATCATGATCATATGTAAAACCCTAATTAAACTTAGTTTAAATTGGAACGGAAAGAATATATACAAAAAAGAAAACCCTAAACTTCAAAACTGTACATATTTAATATTCCAGCTCTTTGTGGAGGGAACTGAGAAAGAGAAGGAAAAAGAGCTAGAAAGAATTTGATAAATTAGGCGTACCTGATTTCGTAAAATTCCTTCAATTATTTCTGAACGTCGACGGCCAAAGCACACTGTGAAAAGACATTATGTATATATAGACTAGTCTACTAACCTGAGGCGTCGGTTAAGGCTAACACACTTTGGTTGCCTACGTTTCGTAAAAGAGTCGGTTTTTTACAGTCCTATCCTACTTTTACTTTGATAGAGTTTTGGGGGACAAAAGTCGATCCGATAAATATATTATTATTATTATTATTATTATTATTATTATTTTTGTCATTTTCTTTTCATTTTTCTTTTAATTATTCTAGTACGACAATCAAGAATGAAACCAGAAGTTTTTATAGACAAGAATTAGGGGCTAAATTGGCAGAGACCAATAAGTTAAATTTATTTTTTATCTATTATTTATTTATTTTGTAGAATTGTGGGGAGCCATGTCCCGGCCCTACCGGCCCCCCTAGTTCCGTCCCCGCCGGCAGGTATTTGGTCCTAATAATTTAACCACATTTTGAGTATAGAAAATTGAACGACATCCTCAAGTGCCATATTTATATTATAAATTTCACGAAATTTCTTGCACAAGATGGATCAAATTTCTGGAATCGCAAGTTATGCCCGGTAGCTCGAGCCACATCTCTTTCATTATATATATATATATATATATATATATATATATATATATATATATATATATATATATATATATATTAATGTTTATTTTTTATTATTAATGGGGGCATAAGACACATGCCTATTTCTTAAGGGTGCTAACATGGGCTTTTGTCAATTTTTGAATGAAAATTAGACAAAGATACCATTTTCATTTATAGTCATATGCGAAATATAATCTACCATACGATACAAAATGAAAGCTAAATGTGAAAAAATAGTTGTTAAACCACGTGGGGTCAAAGGTATCTGACCCTAATTCTAAATCAAAACTTTTCATGACATCCTATGACCTATAGGTCTGTCTTTGGGAATATATGAAAATTTGGGTATTTTTGATGAATGATAATATTCTCATATTATTTTGTAAGAAAATATTGATTGGTAAAGATCAACTGCGCGCAGTAGATAAAATATTTGTAGCATGTATAGGACCCATAACTTATATAGCAAATTGCAATTGTGCAATTATATAGTTTGAGGTTTACACTGCACTTGTGGAAGACTAAGATTTTTAGCATTAATAAATACATGTTTTAATTATTTGAAAGATAAAAAAACATATACTTTTAAGAGAAAACTTTACTTATTATTCTTGATCTTTCATTTCTTTTGTAATTCTACTCATAAACTTTAAAAAGTGTAAATTTACTTTAATTTTGAAAATTGGACAGTATTTAACGAAAAATCCAACGGATAAGTGAAATTGAAAAAAATTGAAAGATTATTACAATAAGTTGACACTTTCTAAAATTTAAAATATAATTATAAAAGTGATAAAAAATCATAAAAGGTAAGTGAAGTTTTCTCTAATTTTAAATACTTTTTATCTCTTAACAATATGATGGACTAGGTAACTTTCTTATTTTATTTTTTTCGTTTGAAGGTAACTTTCTTAATTGGTACAGGGGCAAAGAGAGATAACATAAATTATTTTTGACATGTACGTTTATTAAATATGATTTATTTTCTTTCGTTTTTCAAAAGAGCTCTTGCTTTTCTTTAGGTGCGTTTAAGATTGCGATTTCGAAGATAAAAAGTACAATTTTAAACCAAATCACAAAAAAAAAAAATTATTTGAGAATTGCGTTTTTAAAAAATTGTGATTTGAAAACGTATAAAACTGTTTTTTTCAAATTGCAGGCAAGTAAGCGTTTTTTTTTGAAAACCCATAATTTTAAAGGTTAATCTGCGATTTTAAAGGCCAAATTGTCAAACGCTTAACTACGTTTTTAAAAATCAATTTTTTAAATTACACATTTTTAAATTGTTATTTTTAAATCTCACTTTTTGAAATCGTAAACTCAAACAAACCGAAAGTCTACAAATTCGTTTACAAAATGCATAAACTGTTTTTTTCAAATCCCAGGCAAGTAAGTGTTTTTTTGAAAACGCAAAATATTAATGATTAACCTACGATTTTAAAGGTCAAATAGTCATTTTGTTAAACGCATAACTACATTTTTAAGAATCACTTTTTTAAATTACACATTATTAAATTGTTATTTTTAAATCCCACATTTTAAAATAGTAAACTCAAACAACCCAAAAGCCTACAAATCTGTTTACAGTTCTTTTAAGGGAAAAAAGAAAAAAAGATACAAAAGCTGGCTGGAAGAGATTGACATTGCTGGATTTGACACCATCCTTACAAGGGTACTAATATATTGTCGAAATCGCAATTTTGTATTTTCTGTTTTGTTCCCTTTTGGCCAGAGACTAGTATTGATAACAATTAACAAGTATTTTGCACAAAATGATTTCCATTATAACAAATATCGTCTTTGCATACTTATCAAAAAAGTGTTAACTACATGATAATTAGCTTCCAGTGTTGATCAAATAATTATCAAGTTATCTTGACATATCTAATCACACCCAGAACAATTTTTTTTTTTTTTTTTTTTTTTTTTTTTTTTCGGTTTACGTTTATTTAACCAATTTTTCTTTATGTTTTTTCATTTTGGTTTATATAAATATATAAAATGAGTATCTTATTTGCATATTGCAGGGATAGGATTAACCTCTTAACCAAAAAGATCCAAGCAGTCCAACACCTAAATTAGGATATCATATTCCTAAACTAGAATAGGAATATTTGCACACTTGAACAGGGGTATGAAATCAAATTCGTAATTTCATATATTATCTTACCATATTCGATTACAATTATATCGAGAATATATTCTTTAACAAGTTTAATACAAATACAAATTTTAGGTTGGATCGGGCTTGCATGTTGTAAAAACTAATAGCAGATTTGCGGTAAAAAATTTGACAGTCGAAATTTAACAACATCAAATTTACTGACGACATTGTCAAGAACCTAAAAGAAAGAGAGGTGCCGTTTGTTTCATTCGGATCTGGCTTACATGCTATTAAAAAACTAGAGATATGATACATTTAGAACTTCCGTACAACTCTTGTATAACTCTAACAATTTTTTTAAAGATCAACCAATGGATATTTAGGACTTACATGTAGGAAAACAGATCCAATGGTTAGTTTGAAAAAAAGTTGTTAGAGTTGTATAAGAGTTATACAACAATCATTTCTCATAAAACTATCATGACATCTAGCTCCTATAAAAAAACTTGGACGGTCAAGATTTAACTACAATTTTAAACTAACGACGTCGTTAGGGACAAAAAGAAAAAAGATGGCGTTTGTTCTGTTTGTTAATTCTATTCTTAGAGCATTCCTACTAAACTAGTCAAAGTTTAAGCAAATTTTAGTTAGAAAATTCACTTTTGTTATTTTAGCTAGCTACTTTTCAAAAGTTATAAATATCAAACTCTTTAAATATTCTCTATTTCAAATAAATACTATTTTTTATTAGTTTTAAAGTAATCACCTCCAACTACTTTCGACTACTTTCAACTGTTATGAAACCAAAATTTACTGGTTTTACCTTCATTTGAACATTTCATCCACAAGGTGCCCAAACATAGCGTACAAAGAACCCAAATCCAACTTAAAGTACGTACATTGGACATAAATGTGAACTCAAAAAATGTGTTTATGATTCAAACTAGGTGAAGCCAAAATACATGTGTACAGAAAAATTCACAACCATTACCAGGTGAGGGAACTAGGGACGAAACTCTTATGGGCAAGGGTCGGTGGCCAAAATTTTTTTAGGTAGGGATCGGTAGGCTAAATTTTTATTTTTTACCTAGCAGCTCGAGGAGGAACAGAGAAGCCTCCATGGCTGCTAGTATCAGAAGTAGTAAGAGTCTTACAGAACATGTGAGGTGTGGACGACTTTGCAGCTACTTCAACATCATCTTCTTCACCATCTGCATCAGTATCCCCTTCTTGGAGTTTCTGCTCGAATTGCTGTATACAATGATAGTTCATGCAAAACAAATGTCACCTCTAAAGAACTCGACATTCAGAAGCCAAAAAACAATGCATGTAATCTGAACAAAGCTCACCTCGCTTTCAGGAGTCAATGAGACCTGCGCATAAACCTCGTCATCGGTGCCCTCCTCCGCCTGCCCCAATAATTATAGACACACATTTCAAATCAAAATCACAATAAAAGGAACTTCTTTTAAAATTTAACACCCCATTGGGTCACCAAAAAACCATCATTGTAAGGAAAATAAGAAGGAAAATTTTAGACTTCATACTTTCCCTTCTTTAAATCCCAATAAAAACCCAAAAAAAAAATATAAAAATATAAAAAATAAAAAATAGCTCAAATCAGCTCGGTATTTAATCTTCCACATTAACTTGGTAGAGTCAAGTTGAGCTGAACAAAAACACAGAAAGGAGAACTTTTCACATTCCTTCCCCCTCACCCTCTCACCCCCTCACCCCCTCAATTTTCTGGGGAACATACGAAAAAACCACAAAAAGCATTCACTTACCCACGACAACTCCATACACACTGACGAGGCTGAGGCCGAGGCCGAAGCGCTTAATTAGAGCAGAAGCAGAGCACCGCGACGAAGCGGAAGAGTCAGACAATGGCGTTTGTCCTCCTCCATCGTGTTGAGATCAATCAGACCCATGAAATCAAAAGCCCCTCAAGAGTGAAACAATGACAAGCCAAAGGCAGGGAGATTCAAAACCCACAGACCTTCGATGCCGAACACAAAAGAGGAACGGGAAAGAGGGACAGGAAAGAGACGAAGGAAGTTGGCTTCGTCGAACCTGCGAAAATGAAATAAAAAAATAAAAAATAATAAGAGACGAGAGAAATTGTACTTAACTGAAGAGATGAAGGTTTCTTACAATCGTTTGATTTACTGTAGTAGTTGTGAGCTTTCTGCAGACTTGATTTTGAGGGTTTTCAGCTGAATTTGATAAATTCATTGCTTTGACGAGTTCACTACAACTGCTCTTAGGTGAAAGTTTTCCCCTTAACTCTAAGTCTCTAACATCTCTACCTCCCACAGTAAACGACACTATCAACAATTTAAAGTTTGCAACCACCCAACCATTAGCACCTAGCACTGCATCACATCCTTCTATAAGCAGTAAATAAGACTCAAACTAAACAATATACCTGAAAGAATTTGAAGTTCAATGCTTTCTATTTTTGTATTGAAATGTACGTATTTCTATACAATAAAGAACTACAGAAATTTTTCGAAATCATCTACCAAAACTTGCAGAAATTTTTCGACCTTAGTGAGGGTTGTAATTTTTTTTTTTTTTTTTTTTTTTTTTTGAAGTAGGAAGATATCATAATTAAGAATCTGATGCGTACGAATTACCCTATAGTTGTACGTGAAATATTTAGAATTTTTTGCTTTGATGCCATGTTAAATTATCACTTATCTCAAAAGTTTAAGCTGATAAGAAGATGTGAATTTAATCATTTAGTTTATATTCTAACAGTTCAAAGACGACAAATAAGTGCCCATATCGTTATGTACTCACTTGTATACCTTCGTAAATCGTAATTAATGCAAACTATCAATTAGTCTACCATTAAGGTTGTTTAGTTATCTTTTGCTCCGTTTGTTTCGACGTAAAATAGTTTCCGTCGTAAAATATTTTCGACGAAATCATTTTCAGAAAAAATGATTTTCTCGAAAATATTTTCTAACGTTTGGCTCACAAGAAAAAATTACGAAAGGCGAAAATGCAACTGTTGTCGGAATCCGGCAATGTCCGGTTGCCGTTGCCGGATTCTGGCGAGAATGTTTGGCCGAATTCCGGCCATTTTGGCCTGATCGGGCCGGATCCCGGCCGTTTTGGCCAGATTCGGCCGGATCCGGCCGGCTTCTGACCATGGCCGGATTCTGGCCAGTTTTGGCCGGAATCTGGTCTGCCGGCATCCGGCGACGGTGGCCGGATGTCGCTGGATTATGGCGTCGACAGTATTCCGGTGGCCGGATGTTGCTGGATTCTGACCCCGTTTGGATTCTGATGACCAACCATTGCCGGATTCCGGCAATCAAGTATCAAACGTGGGTGCAAGGGCTAAGACTTTAATTTCGGTTAAAACCGTAAATCGTTTTTCAAAAATTAAAGAAGCTTTTATGGTCAAACCAAAAATAATTTTCGTTGACTATTATTTTCGCCCCTACCAAACACTATAAAATGCCGAAATCATTTTACGTCAAAACAAACAGGGCATTAGAATTAGAAAAGACAGTCATATTTTGATTACCAACTATGCTTCCATTATAAACAAAAACAGGAAAGCACATAGGTGGTCTCCCAAAAAACAAAAACAAATTGAATTAGAACCAACTATATATTCAAAGATCATAGATAGAAGTGACTCAAGGTGTAGAATCAGCAAATTAAACGAATATTATGAACCATAGTGTACCCGTACGTTTCGCAGCTTAAATATGACAACATAATTGGAACTAGTTAAGCACAAGAAAATATATATAAATTTCATGTTGAACAGAGCCTTACCGAAAGGAAGAGGAATCATACCTCAAAAAAAGAAATCTCAAAAAATGGAAAAAGAAAAAGAAAATGCCACCAATTAATCTAAAAAGAACTTGTGTTGTGATAGCAAACCAATTTTCTCCTCTGTCCAGATCGAATATCTAGAGCATCCATGTTCTTTTTCCAAATAAATACAGTGGATTTGACCCTTGGTTTCCATTTCCAAAATTTCTTCTTGGTAAAGCTTACATCTCATCAATGCTTGCTGTTCACGGCGAGCCTTATATCTCTTTGCAGATGCATCTTTGTGCTTGTTGCCGACGACATTCAGTGCCTCCGAGAGCTTACTGAAATCGTAAACGGAAGCAGACTCATCAGATGCTGCATTAGAATTGGAGCAGGGAGCTGTGTCTACAACTTCTTCTTCGGCCTTGGGCCATGCAACATCCAAGGCTTCCGATAGCTTGGCGAAGTCATAACGGGAAGCAGGTTCATTCTGCTTAGCATTCACGGCAGTGCCATGGGAGTACTTGCGAGTATTATTGGAAAGTCTTCTTGATTTTGGCTTCATCACTACTATTATCAATGATCTGCCAATCTGCGGATGATGAGTTTTTGAAATTCAGTGAGGTAAAAAGCTTAACAATAAATACCGCAAGATCTTTACATGTACATATGAATTCCGAATTACAGGCCTAATATACTAAGCATTGACTGCAAGCTATTTTGGCCGACCAAAATCTTAAAATGGGCTTAAGATTTTAGAACAAGTGGTTATTTAATATAATACGATGATTTAATATGGTATCATAGTAGAGGCCCAGAGTTCAAACTCTGTCTCCTTCATTCACCTTCTAAAATGGGAGTTTGAATTTATACGTGAAAATGAATGTTAAAGTATTTATTAAATGATTAAATTTATTTCTTCCAATGTTTAAGTTTAAACTTTTGAAATGTGTCGTGATTTAACAGAAAGGCTCTCTATTAGACTCACCAATTTTTGGTGAGCATGAAGGTGAACATTGTTCACTCATCAAATAGAGAGAAAAAAATAAATGAAAATATATGGGGAGTGTGACATAATTGTTCTAGAAACAATAAAGAAATTTTTGAAAAAGAACATTGAAATTGAATAGTGAAAGTAGAAAGCTAAAATACTGATCTGATGCAAGTTATTTGAGAAAGTGGTTAAATAAAATGGAGAAATTTGATATTATAGAGATTATTGGATGAACCTCATGATGTGCCACAAGGGGTGCATTTTTTAAAAACGTACTATTTTAAAATCTAAATTGCGATTTTAAATATCAACCCGTGATTTTATCAAATACTTCACTACGTTACATATTTTAAAATAACTATTTTTTAATTGCACCATTTTAAAAAGCAAACTCAAACTGACGCTAAGATCTCGATGACTCGGTCATGGTAGAAGAAAATTAATTGTACGGAGAACTTAACTTACTTATAACCCTGATCTTTCATTGTTTTTACAATTAGGGTATCCATCTTGAAAAAGTGTCGATTTAGAAAATTTTCTTTCATTTTTTTTCAATTTCAACCCTCCATTAGAATTTTCTTTTTTCTTTTTTTAATCGAAGGGTTGAAATTGAAAAACAAAAAATTTGAAAAATAAATACCTTAAATTAAAACTTCTTAAATATGGATACCCTAATTGTAAAAGGGATCAAAGATTATGGGCTATGAGTGAAGCTTTTCCTTAATTGTATTACCCCATATTGCAATTTTTTTTTAGGAAGAGTTTTTGACCAAATACAAAACCTCCTTCTCTCCCCTGCGACTGAGAGTCATGATCGGATCACAATAATGATAACAAAAAAAGTAATATGTGAAAGTAATAATCTTTTTCTTTTACTTCGATCTGCATAATTAAAGTTTCGTTTTTGTTTAGAAGGGCTGAAGTTCAGATTTGTCAGCAAAACCCTAAACTTAGTTTAAATTTGGAATGGAAAGAATACAGAAGAAAACCCTAAACTTAAAAGCCGTATATATTTGTGGCAATCAACAGAGAAAGATAAGAAGGAAAAAGAGAGAGAATTTGATAAATTGGACGTACCTGATTCTTGAAATTGCTTCAACGATTGAAGCAGGCTTAATTTGGGAGCTTTGGAGAAGGGAGAGACGGCCAAAGGAGAGTGAGAAAAGTATATTATATATAGAATAAAATGAGGGGTGGGTTACCAGTAATATATCATAAAAGAGGGGTGTTTTTTCCTTGTCAGTCCTAGTCTAATTATACTTCGATAAATAAATCTTTCTTTGTTCTTTTTCTTTCTATTAGATAAATTAATGGTCCTGGGCATGCACATGGCTTGGTTTATGGCAAGATAGAGATGATGAGATTGGATTAATTGATATCCATAATAGATTCTTTTCGCAATTGGAACAAGGATAATATGCCTCGGATGAACAAGACCACAAAGCTTAAGCAAATGATATATATATTTTAATTTAAAAAAAATTAAAAAAGCTCACATTGAGGCCCCACATACTATCATCACGTGTAAAACAAAAAAAGAAAAAGTAATGGTTCAGGGGATATATATATATATATTTTGTCAGGCGGCAACAGTGGTGGCTAGAATCTTGGAGTTGGTGACGGCCGGCAATGATGGCTTTAGGCGGTCAGCGACAGTGATGGAAGATCTGCATTTAATAACAATATACCAAAAGATGCTCAACTATGGGTAACTTGGCCATTATTATTATTTTTTTTTTAACTGAATTTTTTTTATTGGTTTTTGTTTTTTTTTTCAACCAATTTTTCTTTATGTTTTTCTCTTTTTGGTTTATATAAATATATAAAATGAGTATCCTATTTGCATATTGCAGTAAACTGGGATAGGATTACCTTAACTTCGTAACCAAAAAGATCCAAGTAGTCCAACAACTAAATTAGGATATCATATTCCTAAACTAGAATAGGAATATTTGCACACTTGAATAGGGGTAAGAAATCAAATTCGTAATTTCATATGTTACCTTATCATATCCAATCATAATTATATCGAGAATATATTCTTGAACAGGTTTAACACAAAGGAGAACAAATATACAAATTTTAGTTTGGATCAGGCTTGCATATTGTAAAAACTAACAGCAGATTTGTGGTAAAAAATTTGATGATCAAAATTTAACAACATCAAATTTACTTTGACTACATTGTCAAGAACCTAGAAGAAAGAGAGGTGTCGTTAATTTGTTCCGTTCGGATCTAGCTTACATGCTATTATAAAACTAGAGATATGATACATTTACAACTTTCGTATAACTCTTGTATAACTCTAACAACTTTTTTTAAGATCAACCAATTGATATTTAGGACTCATATGTAGGAAAACAAATCCAATGGTTAGTTTGAAAAAAAAAATTGTTGGAGTTGTATGAGAGTTGTGTCAAGAGTTATACAACAATCATTTTTCATAAAACTAACATGACATCTAGCTCCTATAAAAAAACTTGGATGGTCAAGATTTTACACCAACAATTTTAAACTAAGGACGTCGTTAGGGACAAAAAGAAAAAAGGTGCCATTTGTTCTGTTTGTTATTTCTATTCTTAGAGTATTCCTAGTAAACTAGTTAAAGTTTAAGCAAATTTTAGCTAGAAAATTCACTTTTGTTATTTTTAGCTAGCTACTTTTCAAAAGCTCTAAATCCCAAACTCTCTAAATATTCTCTACTTCAAATAAATACTATTTTTTTTATTGGTTTTAAAGTAAGCACCTCCAACCACTTTCAACCGTCATGAAACCAAAATTTATTGGTTTCACTTTCATTTGAACATTTCATCTACAAGGTGCCCAAACATGGCGTACAAAGAACCCAAATCCAACTTAAAGCTCGTACATTGGACACAAATGGGCACTCAAAAAATGAGTTTATGATTCAAACTAGGTGAAGCCAAAATACATGTGGACAGAAAAATTCACAACCATTACCAGGTGAGGGAAGCAGTCCTCAGCAGCTCGAGGAGGAATAGAGAAGCCTCCATGGGTGCTAGTATCAGAAGCAGTAAGAGTCTTACAAAACATGTGAGGTGTGGACGACTTTGCAGCTACTTCAACATCATCCTCTTCACCATCTGCATCAATATCCCCTTCTTGGAGTTTCTGCTCGAATTGCTGTATACAATGATAGTTCATGCAAAACAAATATCACCTCTAAAGAACTCAATATTTAGAAGCCAAGACAATGCATGTAACCTGAACAATGCTCACCTCGCTTGCAGGAGTCAATGAGACCTGTCCATAAACCTCGTCATCGGTGCCCGCCTCCGCCTGCCCCAATAATTGTAAAGAAAATGTTATTTTTACAACAAGTGCACAACATGTACACTCTTGTAGTGCAACAATCAAAACCCTAATTATAAACACACATTTCAAATAAAATTCACAATAAAAGGAACTTCTTTTGAATTTAACACCCCATTTGGGTCACCAAAAAACCATCATTGTAAGGAAAATACGAAGGAAAATTTTAGACTTCATACTTTCCCTTCTTTAAATCCCAATAAAACCACAAAAAGAAATATAAAAATATAAAAAATAAAAAATAGCTCAGATCAGCTCAGTCTTGAATCTTCCACATTAACTTGGTAGAGTCAAGTTGAGCTGAACAAAAACACACAAAAGAGAACTTTTCACATTTCTTCCCCTTCACCCCCTCAATTTTATGGGGAAACAAATGAACAAACCACGAAAAGCATTCAAAATGCACAAAACCCATAAAACCCAAACCTAAACCCAAATAACCAAAAAGCATTCACTTATCCACGATTGCTCCATACACACTGATAAGGCCGAGGCCGAAGTGCTCAGAGCAGGAGCAGAGCACCATGACGAAGCAGTGGAGTCAAAAGACGGCGTTTCGTCCTCCTCCATTGTGTTGAGATCGATTAGACCAATGAAATCAAAAGCCCCTCAAGAGTGAAATTAACAATGACAAGCCAAAGGCAGAGAGATTCAAAACCCACAGACTTTCGGCACTGAACACAAAAGAGGAACAATGAAGAGGGACAGGAAAGAGACAAAAGAATTTGGCTTCGTCGAACCAGCAAAAATGAAATAAAAAAAATAAAAAATAATAAGAGACGAGAGAAATTGGACTTAACTGAAGAGACGAGGGTTTCTTACAATCATCTGATTTATTGTAGCAGTAATAAGCTTGCTGCAAACCTGATTTTGAGGGTTTTCAGCTGAATTTAGTGAATTCGTTCTTTTGACGAGTTCACTACGACTGCTCTTAGTTGAAAGTTTTCCCCTTAACTCTAAATCTCTAACGTCTCTACCTCCCACAGTAAACAACACTATGAACAATTTAAAGTTTGCAACCACCCAACCATTAGCCCCTAGCACTGCATCACATCCTTCTATTAGCAGTAAATAAGACTCAAACTAAACAATATACCTGAAAGAATTTGAAGTTCAATGCTTTCTATTTTTGTATTGAAATGTACGTATTTCTAAGCAAGAAAGAACGTGAGAAACCACGTAAGACCTATCTGATCAAAAATTTAAATTACAAGCAGAAGATCTATCTATCTATATTTGAGATACAAAGAATACTCCCCGCGTTAGGTTTTCATCGTTTTCTCTTTAGCCGTTAGAGACAAAAACCACAAAACCTTATTCTTCCCTCCTTCCCCCCCAACCCTGCCCTTCTTCTCTTCTTCCTTCCCTTATGGCTCCACCTTCGGGTGCCTACCAGCTAGATTTTCTTCTAGCTCATTCTGCCTCCTACTTGTATTTTGTAAAGACACAATATTTAATTGATCTAGGAAAAGATAAAAGAATTTATTATTGGAGAGTGCATTTGGATAAGAAAGCAAAAAAATATTTTATTCCCTAAATTTTTTTAAAAAAATTCAAAGATAAATTGTTGTGAATTAATGCTCTTACCTAATATTCCCCAAGAACTGGCCTTCTTAAAACTCAACTTCAAAAGCTGGCACTACTGGCTTCGTTGATCCCCCAAATATCTTGAACAACATTTGTTTTTGGGAAAAGTACAAATATTCCCCTCAAACTACCACTCAATATTAATATTTTTCTCCTTCTAGAAAAACTGTCAATCGTGTCAATGTTCCTCCTTAAACTACTAAAAATGTCAATGTCTCTCTTAAGACCAACGAAAAGATAAAAATAACCCTAAATTTTTTTAATAAGACAAAAATGTCCTTTTAAATAAAAAAAATAAAACTAAAAAAAAGTAAAAAAAAAAAAGAAAGAAAAATTATAAAAAAAAATTAACTGAAATAATAAAAACAAAGAAGAAAAACCAGTTTTTTTTAATTATTTTTTTAGATTTTTTTAAAGAATTTTTTATTTTTTATTCTTTTTAAAAAATTAATAATTTTATGAAGGGCAGTTTTATCATTAGGAGGGACATTGACATGTTTTGGTAGTTTATGGGAGAACATTGACACAAATGATAGTTTGAGAGGATATTGACAATGAAATAGTAGTTTGATGGGGTTATGTGTACTTTTCCCTTTGTTTTTCTTTTTGTCAATGACGATGTGGTTAGTTTAAAATTGTGGTTGTTGAATCTTAATCGTCCAAGTTTTTACAAAAGATATCTTGTTAGTTTTATCACAACATGGAAGCCAGATCATTTTTGATCATCTTGTTGATAATAAGTGTGGAACATCGTTGTGGTTCCAGTTCCTGAATTTCTCGCCCTCAAGAATTTGATGAAAGGCAGCTAAATCGATCCTTGCCGCCCTTCTCCTGATGAACCTTAATTCACTCTCAATGAGGCTTCCACTTGAACCTTCTCTACGTTGGAGTATATTACCCTAAACTTAAGGATTTGATGAGATTAAATTACCCCAATTAAAAAGGCATTCCATAAGAATTAGGTTGAATTTGAATAAATTTAAGAAAAATGTTTTGCTTCCATCTTTTGCCTATTTGATCATGTCCATCGATCTTCGTACAAGAGACAATAAATCCACCATCTAATACATGAGACCCAATGTGAGTTTCATAGAGTCAATGGTAGATTTATAGAAGATATGAACAAGTGATGGGTTATAGATTCAACGTGACTCTACGAAAGTGGTGAACTTAAGTATCTAACATCAAATCAATTGTACAATATCTCTCGTCTCTATTTTCTTTATTTCTTTAATCTCCTTTACATTTGTAAATTTCTTTCATAGTATAAGAATCTTAAGCTAACGCCAGTTTTCGATCCAAATGGTCAGGTGGATTCCAACCTCTGTTCTCACCCTTTTCGGTGGTGCATCCCCACCGTGTTGTTTGTTGCAACACTGTGTGTGGATTCATTTTATTGGGTTGGCATTCTATCGAGCAAGTCGTGTACAATCTGAAAGGTCCCAATTTTTTTTTTTTTTTTTCATATTCATACAAGCACTCACTTCTAGCTCACATTTGTTCACCAATCAGATCCACTCTAACACTATCTACCTTTTTAATCTCACTTTAACCTTTTCTATAGCCCTGTCCCTATAATTTATTGAGGCTACTAGGTTCTTAGATTTCCTCTCTTTAATCTCATTGCAGCTTCTTCCACTCGTCTTGCCCTCGACCACAATCAATGACTTGGAGAACTTTGGACAAATTGTAAATATATGGAAGCAGTTTTATCTTTTTTCTTACCGACATTGGCGTCAATGCGCTGCGATTGGAGTAGCTAGTGTGAATAAAAGCTTCCCTAGCCTTGTCCATGCAACATTTCGGGCTTCTGATAGTTTGGTTAATTAATGAAAGTTTTTGTATTGAAGTAAGAGAATTGCTTGATTGATTACAAGAAAGGTGCTAAGCACCAATTTTTGGCAATTTATACAGCAAAACAAATCTGTAAGAATATGTACAACATTAACCTGAAGCATTCCTATATGGAATAAGTTTCTATATATGTTGACAACATGTCTTGGAGAGGAAGAATTTCTGTGTCTTTGTTAACTTCCTTTTTTGGAGCATTCTGATTTTTGCGAGATATGCTGCCTGGTGGTCTTTTCCAAGTTGTCCATGGCTTTCCTTACATGGAATCTTGTTTTAGCTGTCATAGCCGTTACTGGCAGTGCATCTTGATGCACAATATCTGCTAGACCATGATTCACGAGACATTGCCTTTCTAATTCTGTTGGTCTTTGATTGTCATAATCTGTAGGAGCTGATTTAGGAGTAGTTGTTGAACCTTGATTGTCATAATCTGCTGGAGATGATTGAGGAGCTGATGGATTGTGATTAGCCCGCTTAACATCCCTTCGCAAGCTGATAGGTGAAGCAAGCACTAGCAGCTTGGACTTGAGAAAAAGAAATCCGGCAGAGGAGAGACCATTGGTGAATACATCAGCAATTTCATCTTGAGTGGAAATGAATTTGATAACAATATCTTGGTTGGGGACTTTTCTCTAACGAAGTGATAGTCAACTTCAATATGTTTGGTCAAAGCATGATAAAGAGGATTAGATGCCAAAGCAAGTGCACTAACATTTTCACACCATTGTCACACCAAATGGTATGAATGGTGAAGAGACGAATTTTATTTCTCTAAATAACATTCAAATCCAAAAGACTTTAGCAGTGGTGATGGTGAGGGAGCGGTATTTAACTTCAGTGCTACTACGAGAAACAACTGATTGCCTTTTGGCATTCCAAGATACCAAATTACTGCCTGGAAAGATAGCAAAACTTGAAGTTGATCTTTGTAGAGAAATACGGTGTCCAAATATTAGGAACAACCGATTCTCAAGTAGTGCAACAAAGTTACACTAGCCCAAGGACTCACAACCAAAAGTAGAAGCAAGATCAAAACTAAATGGAAAATGTACTTCTTATTTATGAAATAATACAACAATAGAAAAAACTTGGGTTGGACAACACTTGCACAAGATAGAAGAAGGTTTTGGTGGGATATGATGGAATAAGAGACTTGGAAGCATTCATAGGGTATATATAAGGGTTAGGGAAGGATTCTAGAGTATTCTCACACCTAACTAAGAAGATAAGCATGACTTTTCATGTGACCGAGGAAGAACAACGAATCTGTACATTGAAATGATGATAATGTTCCTTGGGAAGGTATAAGATTGTATTGAAAGATGAAATGGGTTGAATGAGAGTAGTGATGGTTAGATGACCAAGGTAGAAGATGGTAGGGTGGAAAGGTTAAGAAGGAGAGAATGACATGTGTCATCCATCATGTGCAAGTGAGTCCCCCCACATTTAAAATTACATTAATTCCTCACTACATCACTCAAAACAAGAAAATTAATAACCGTGGATTCTAGAAAATACACTTTAAAATTTAACACTCCCCCTTAAAGTGATTTTCTAGAAATGATACCAAGCTTCTCTCTTAGGAATTCAAACGGGCATTTGGAAAGCGACTTGGTGAAGATGTCAGCAATGTTGTCCTTACTTCTCACCTCCAAAACTTCAATTAAACCCATTAACACCTTTTCACGAATAAAATGATGCTCAATCTCAATATGCTTCGTCCTTGCGTGACAAACCGGATTTGTTGCGAGCTTTAAAGCACTTTGATTGTCACCATAGATAATTGTTGGTTTGTGAATTGGTGAATAAATATCCTCGATTAGCCGACGTAGCCAAACACATTCTTGTGCAGCAAGAGAAGCCGCTTTGTACTCTGCCTCAGTTGTTGAAAGAGATACTGAATCTTGTTTCTTACTACACCAAGAAATATAAGATGAACCACATGAGAAAGCATAACCGGATGTAGACTTCCGGTCATCCAAGTCACCACCCAAATCAGCATCGGAAAATCCATGTAGCTCAAAGGCACCTCCATTCTTAAAGAAAAGGCCCATATCAATTGTAGAGTATACATACTTCAAGATACGTTTTGCTGCCTCCAAATGTGGTTTTCGTGGTTCTTGCATGTAACGACTAACAAGGCCAACCGAGAATGCAATGTCGGGTCTTGTAATAGTTAAGTAGATCAAACTTCCTACAAGAGCCCGATAAGGACGAGGATCGGGAAGAAGCTTGCCCACTTCACGCCTTAGCTTAATGTTCGTATCAAGAGGAGTGGAGCACCACTTGCTTTGGTTCAGCCCAAATCTTCCCACAAGCTTCTTTGCATAACTTTGTTGTGACACAAATATTCCACCCTTGAGAGAGCTAACTTCCAAACCAAGAAAATGACTAAGCTCCCCCAAATCTTTCATCTCGAACCGAATAGAAAGTTCAGCTCGAAGCTTTGCAATTTCTTCATCATCGTTGCTAGTAACAATCATGTCATCAACGTACAAGAGAACAATGACATGCACCTTGCTTTGCTTCTTAACAAACAAACTAGAATCTGAGTTAGAAGCCAAATAGCCACAAAATTGTAAGTATTCGGCAATCTTACCGTACCAAGCTCTAGGTGCTTGCTTTAATCCATATAAGGCCTTCTTTAGCTTGCATACATATTCCGGGTGCACCTGAGAAACATAACTATCAGGCTGCTCCATGTAGATATCTTTGTCAATTTCACCATATAAAAAGGCATTTTTTACATCAAGCTGCCATAGCTTCCACTCATGATGTGCTGCCAATGAAATGACAACTCTAACGAAAATCATCTTTGCAACCGGGCTAAATGTCTCATCATAATCCTCCCCATACTTTTGAGAGAATCCGCGAGCAACTAGCCTTGCCTTGTATCTATCAACACTGCCATCTGCCTTACGTTTGATTTTGTAAACCCATTTGCAAGTGATAGGCTTCACTTCCTTAGGCTTTGGCACGAGATCCCATGTTTGATTTTTTATGAGAGCATTCATTTCATCATTCATAGCACTATCCCACTCCTTAACACCTGTGGCTTCATCAAAACAAGAAGGTTCACAATCATCAATAGGATTAGCAAGAAAACATGAGTGCATGCTCACAAAATTTCCATCCCTATACCGAGCCGGCAATACGACTTTCCTCTTAGATCTCCTAAGAGGTGGTACACTTTCTACTTCCTCATCAACATGTTGTCCTTCCAGCTCATGGCAATCAACATTACTCCCTCTATTGGATTGCTCCTCCGTAGGTGAAAAAGAAGAAGAAGAAGAGCTGTCTGATGGCATAGGAGTATTAGACGACACTGGTAAACTGATTCTTGTATGCGACTGATTGTGAATACTAGTGTCACCACCAGTACTCCCAATAATAGCACCTTCCGTCTTATAATATGAAGAGACTTCATCAAATACAACATCTCGAGAAACAATAAATTTATGGGTCTCGGGGTCCATGCACTTCCACCCTTTTTTTCTTTCATCATATCCAATAAAAATGCATTTATGAGCCTTGGCATCCAATTTAGTTCTTTTTGCATCCGGCACATGAACATAACAAATAGAGCCAAAAACCTTGAAGTGCTTGACACTAGGCTTTTCTTCAAACATTAGCTCATATGGTGATTTCATGTTTATCGGGCTAAGAGGCACCCGATTAATCACATAAGCGGCACATGCCATACCCTCCGCCCATAAGGCTTTGGGTAAGTTCTTTGCATAAAGCCAACTCTTGCAAGTTTCCACCAAGTGCCGAATCTTCCTTTCCGCCACACCATTTTGTTGCGGTGTATATGCACATGAAAGTTCCCTTCGAATACCGTGCTCCTGACAAAAATTGTGAAAATTGATAGAAGTGAACTCTCCCCCATTATCGGTTCGAAACCTTTTAATCTTCTTGTTGAGCACACTTTCCACAGTCGCTTTGAACTCTTTGAACCTGGAGAATACTTCGGATTTCTCTTTCATAAAATATACCCACGTAAATCGTGTATAATCATCAACAAGAACAAGCATATAAAGAGAACCCGAATATGATGGTGTAGTACAAGGCCCCATCAAATCACCATGAATAAGTTCTAAAGATGATTTGCACCGTGAAAAAGATTTGTCAAATGGAAGACGATGTGCTTTTCCATATTGACAACCCTCGCATACTTCATCCCTACCAAAAGTAGTCAACATGGGCAACCCATTCACCAAATTTTTTAGAACCATAACTTTTAATTTATCCATGCTAAGATGTCCCAATCTAGCATGCCAAATTGATGCTCCATCATTTGTACTCATTTTATCAATATAAGAAACTGTGGATGCTAAAACAAATAAGTCTTTAATTCTCTTACCCGTATGAACGACATCTGCATCTAAGATTCTGATATTCTGAAGAAACTTCACATCCTTTGGCCCAAACAAGACATAGTGACCGGCATCAATTGCATTGACCACTGAAAAGAGGTTCTTTTTCATCCCGGGAACTTGAAACACACTTTTAAGTGTGATTTGTTCATCTCCATCGCCTTTGATAGTCACGACCCCTTCCTTCTCAACGGGATGAATGGAATTGTCCGCTGTGACGATTGCATCATTTCCTTTGTAATCTCGAAAGCTTGAGAATTTGGATTCGTCGCCAGTGAGATGATGCCCGCAACCTGAATCAACGACCCAATCATTTTTATAATTGATTGATGACAAGGCATCAATCGTAGTGGTTCCTGCCATAAAGCACTTTCCCCACTCTTCTTCATGTTCAGGTTCACCGTCATTCTTGGCTACATATCCTCCTTTGAGTTTCACACGGCAATTCTTTTTATGTGTCCAAGTTTACCACATCGATAACACTTGACACCTTTTTTATTTACATCTCGCTTCTCAAACGATTCTCCACCATCTTCATGCTTGCTAGAACCATCGTTTTTACTTTTGCTGAAATTTTTCTTTTTATTGGAAAAGACCGCATCTCCTTCACTTCCCGAAATGGAGCATCCCGCCATTTGTCGAGCCAATGATTCTTGTGATGTGAGAAGACTTTCAAACTCTACCAAGGTGGGTTGAACAGCCCATTCTTGAATAGACGTAACATAGGGAATATATTCCCTTTTTAAACCATGAATAATATGACGCTTCATTCGTGCCTCCGATATAGGTTCTTCTGGATCAAGAGCTGAAATCTCCGAACAAAGATTTTTAATCTTCAAGAAAAACTGAGAAATAGAGAGATCGCCTTGAGTTGTATTTGCCAACTCGTTCTCCATTAGTTGCAATCGAGCCACATCCTTTTTATTGAACAACCCATCAAGGGTAGTCCAAATATCTCCGGCCGACTTACACCTAATGATATGCTCAAACAGCCCATGGGAAATAGATCTCTTCAAGATAGATTCCGCCTTTGCATTCGCTATCCGCCATTTCTTCAAGTTATCAACGTTCTCTAGAGCATCTTCCAGAGGATTCACATCACCACCACCAACAACCTCCCATAAGTCTTCTCCAACAAGATAAGACTCCATGCATGATCTCCATATCTTGTAGTTAGAATGGTTGAGCACCTCAACCCCAAAATTGTTAAACCGTCCACCCGAATCCATTTCCACACCACCAATTGATCTTCTTCACCAAGGATGAATAACCACCACCCTTGAAGCTCTGATACCATAATAAAGTCCATTGAGCCTTACTCTTCCACAAAAGGCACCTTGAGAGAAGAGGTTTGCTCAAGGCTTATAAAGCCCACAACCCAAGTATACCTTGGCAATGTGGGACTCTTAACACGCCCCCTCACGTGTGGCACTATTGTCCAAATACGTGTACAACGGGAGGGAAGGCCCAACATTGTCCAAGGCTCTGAAGCTCTGATACCAGTGTTAGGTGGTCTTGGGCCTCTCTCAACCCCAAAAGCTAGCTTTTGAGGTGAGGCTTTCCCTCACACTTATAAACTGACCACCAACCCCTTCCACAACCAATGTAAGACAACCCCAACAATCTCCCCCTCACACATCGGGCCTTGGGTCGGAGTAGGGACAACCCGTTTCTCCCGCATATTATAGGGCCTGAGACTTGTTGGTAAACCTGGGCTCTGATACCATGTAGAGAAATACGGTGTCCAAATATTAGGAACAACCGATTCTCAAGTAGTGCAACAAAGTTACACTAGCCCAAGGACTCACAACCAAAAGTAGAAGAAAGATCAAAACTAAATGGAAAATGTACTTCTTATTTATGAAATAATACAACAATAGAAAAAACTTGGGTTGGACAACACTTGCACAAGATAGAAGAAGGTTTTGGTGGGATATGATGGAATAAGAGACTTGGAAGCATTCATAGGGTATATATAAGGGTTAGGGAAGGATTCTAGAGTATTCTCACACCTAACTAAGAAGATAAGCATGACTTTTCATGTGACCAAGGAAGAACAACGAATCTGTACATTGAAATGATGATAATGTTCCTTGGGAAGGTATAAGATTGTATTGAAAGATGAAATGGGTTGAATGAGAGTAGTGATGGTTAGATGACCAAGGTAGAAGATGGTAGGGTGGAAAGGTTAAGAAGGAGAGAATGACATGTGTCATCCATCATGTGCAAGTGAGTCCCCCCACATTTAAAATTACATTAATTCCTCACTACATCACTAAAAACAAGAAAATTAATAACTGTGGATTCTAGAAAATACACTTTAAAATTTAACATGGTCATCAGGGCTACTTGCCCAATCATTGTCATCGTAGGCAGTAAGGTGTAAAGGACCCTTAGAGAAAGATAAGCCATGATCTATAGAAGACTTGAGATACCGAAGAACTCTTTTGGCAGCAGATGAATGGGTAGTGGTTGGTTGATGGAGATGCTGACAGAGTTGATTGACAGAGAAGGAGATCTCGGTCCGGTCAAAGTGCAGTACTGAAGAGAGCCAACAACATGTTCGTATTATGTGTGATTCCTGGGTTGTTCTCCATCAAACTTTGATAATTGTGTGCTAGAGGAACAAGGTGATTTGGCTGGTATAGCTCCCTGCATGTTCGTGTGATGCAAGAGGTCTGATATATATTTAGCTAGGCCGCAAAGGTGCAAGCCATTGCTGGTCCGAGAGACTTCAATGCCAAAGAAGAAATGAACAGGACCATGGCCCTTAAGGGGAAACTCCACCTGCAGCTTAGTGATAAGAGTGTGAATGGAATTGACGCGAGGACCAGTGATGATAATATCATCCACATATACTAACATTAAAATAGGATTAAAACCATGATGCATGATGAACAAAGAGGATCGGAATCCACAAGCGAGGCAGTGAATCCAAGTTCCAATAAGTAAGGGGAGAGTCTTTGAAACCAAACTCGGAGAGCTTGTTTTAAGTCACAGAGAGCCTTGTGCAACTTGCAAACGAAATTAGGATGCAATGGACCAATGAAGCCCTTTGGTTGTTCCATGAAGACATCCTCAACCAACTTGCCATGAAGAAATGCACTGTACAAATCCAACTGCCTAATAGTCCACTCAAATCAAACTGCCAATGAGAGAAGAACCCGAATAGTTGATGGTTTAATTACTGGACTAAAAGTCTCAGTATAGTCTAAACCACATTTTTGTTCAAAGCCTTTGGCAACATGCCTTGCCTTGAACCTTTCCACAGAGCCATCTGCCCTTCGCTTAATACGGAATACCCATTTGTTGTGTATGATATTTTGTGCTGTGGTCGAGGAACTTGGGACCAAGTTCCATTGGATTGTAAAGCCTGAAATTAATTCCTGAGTCATTGCCTGCTGCCATCATGGATCTTTTGCGGCCTTACTAAAATAATTGGGTTCTCTTTCGTGGAGATTAGTATGGAGAAGTTGAAGTGGGTATTTGGTGGAGTGGAAAAGTTGGTAATCTGAAAATTCTTTGGGACGATGGGAGCTTGTACGAGATCTACTAGTCATGGGGTGGACAACAAGTTAAAGTTGTTCAACTGGGGAATGGGCAGAAGGTGCAAGTGATGAGGGGGATGGTGCAGTAGGTTCAGAGATAATTAGGTTAGTACTCTGTGCAGGTTCAGGTGATAATATGGGTGGTAAGGAAGAGGCAGGGGATGAGGGCTAGGTGCAGCTTCAGTGCTAGGTTCAGATATGATAGCTTTAAATTGCCTACGTTAAAATCTATTAATAATTACACCAACAAGAATGAAATTATAAAGCATCCGAAAAGAAAATAATAATAATAATATCGGTTAAATATACTTTAGCTCCCTCAACTATAACTATTTTTTATAAAGTATCATAAATTGACAGGTGTAACACTTAGATCCATCAAATTATCATTTTGTTGCAATTTAGCTCCATTGTCGGTCTTTGACTATTATGTTGGACGGAAAGTCAAATTTGACCAAAAAAATCTTCCGAAAGTGCCCTTATTTTGACCATTGAAAAACCAAGATTATCACTTGTAATTATTAATTAGTAGGAAAAGATAATTTCTTTATTTTTTTTTTAAAAAAATAGTGTTAGATTTTTGGGATAAATTCAAAATCAGCCTAGTCGTCCACCTAAATTATAAATCGTTCCTTATGATATAAAAAATAAGTCAGAAGTTCTTGAGGTAAGCCAAAATAATAATAAAGTAAAAGAATACTGATGGCAAATGAGACAAAATCTAGGTGTATGCTTGCTGCAACGATGCGAAAAATGAGGTAGAAATCCACCAGAATATGAGCACATTCACAAACATATACATAAAAACCCATCTAAGTCGTAACTTTGTATATATATATATATATATATATATATATATAGCATAGCTAATTTACACATATGTGACAACCCCCCCCCCCCCCCCCCCCCCTTTTTAATAAACAAAATGGATCATCACAGACTTCACAGTAGCATGATAATTTTTCATGAAACAACACCAACTCTAACACCTCCCATAACATGTGCATAACATATAGAGCCAGTATAGAGCCACAGGGTCCTCATCGACGTCTGTGGTACTTGCTCCAAAACATCTTCTTTTATACGATCGTGATGTTTGCCTCGTCCATATAGGTGGCATAATGAGTCCACGGTCTTAGCAGTATAAAACTCACTAAGGTTTTGTAATGAGCAGACATTTCTGTCTTTTTGTCCTATGGTTACAATAACAACTACCATTGATATAATTATTCCTTTTAAAATGTTTTGTAACTAATAAGGTAAACATTGGCGTTTTGTAAACAAGTGCAATCAAACTACGTAGCTGTGAACATATATACATGTTTCAATCTTCTGCTTGTAAGTGTACACATATAAACCCATCTACCATATATTTGTACACCTATATATCATGTGACTCAGCTATACTTGTATACAAGCCTTCCAAACATTAAGAAAATACAAGCATATATATACATTTAAGTAAGAAGCACATATAAATTATCATATGCAATTAAGCTATAAGGATAAGCATATGTTTTGTCACATTCAAACTCACATGCATATTGATACGCCTACTATGAAATACCACATAAATCATTCTATGCATTCCAACTGTAATGGTAAACATATGCTTTGTTCCATCAAACACATATACATACGGATACATCTAGTATGAAAGCCATAATAAATCATGTCATGCTTGCCTTTCATTTGTTTTCATTGTTTTATTGCTGACACAGATGGGACTTCAACCCAACTAGTCTTACACTTGAATGCCAATAGAGCTTCAACCCAAATGTTCTTAAGTTAACTTGTGTCGATGGGACTTCAACCCAAATAGTCTTGTTGCTAATGTCGATGAGACTTTAACCCAACCAGTCTTACACATGAGTGTCGATGGGGCTTCAACCCAAACACTCTTAAGTTTAGTGTTCATGCTTTTGATCTATAGTCAGGCTTTTGTACAACATAATCATTATGTCCATGCTTGCACACAATTATGTATCATTTAACATCATATAAAGCTTGTAATACATATCATGAAATCCTTAACTCATTATAAGGCTTGTAATACATATCTCAATTATCAATTTTCATAATAGATACTTTAAAGCTCATAAACCATCATCAAATCATATCTCACCATAATTCAAAATATTGAAAGCATTCTTAAAAAACATATCATCCAAAAATATTATCAGCTCGAATGAAATCAATTATAACATTTTGTAATACCACAAAACTAGAAAACTTAATAACTTTTCTCAATGAATTCAATACTCACCTAAATTGCTTGCGTGAGGGCTTATGATGGGATCCCCAATGTAAGCCTTGCAATGTACTACTGCATTTTACATTACAATAACACATTAAGACTAACACTCAACATTTCTAATCTCAAACGTCACTAAGGTTCTTGATTTGGCTCAAAAGCCAATACCATGGTAACCAATAGAGTTTCTAGGGTTCCATTTAACAATCCAACAACTAAAAAAATTATCCCATAGGAGAATCTTAGGGTTAGACACAAAATCCCTAATTACAATAGTTAAATAAAAATTTAGGGCTTGGGTCTTACCTTGATTTTCAACTAAGATAAAGTTTGTCCACACAAAACTTTAACCCGTTGCTTGGAAATTGTTTAGAACTCAACTAAACACAAAATACCTAAAGAAATTTGAAGGATTAAACTCAAAATCTAAGTATTAACACATGATGCAAGAAATGTTGGGGTTTGTGGATTTACCTCAAACACAATCAGTGAAAACAACAACCTTGCACCAAAGATTGCATTTCTGGAGTTGGATTTGGCTATGGAGGTCTCAATAAACCATGATCTAGAGTATGGGTGCAAACCCTACGAGAGAGAGGGGTTAAAATCTTGTGGAAGGGGAAGAGAATGGGAGAAAATGAGCTGAAAAACGCATTTAACCATTTTACACCCCGGCCTGTCCAGACAGGTTAGTAAGCCATTTGGATGCCCTTGGTGTGGAACGTTTTGTGAGTCGTTCAGAGGTGTCTCGTCCAGACACGAAGGGGATAGGGAACCTACTGCCTGGTTCGTTTGAAAACCCAAAGTGCATCACTTGGACACACCTCAGACCTGAACCTAGTGTCGAACCCGTCTACATCCCATCTGGACATAAATGGGACACGAGACCTACTTCCTAACTAGACACAATAATTTCCTATCCAGACACTAGGAAGAAATTCAATCTTAACAAAATCCTGAGCGTTCTTCCTCATTCTTTACTTAACTACTTACTTAATTAGTCTAGTTTGTGTTTTAAATTCTTAATTAATATCTTGAACGTTACAACTTGTGTCTCACCCTCTGTAGTAGAGAAACCCAGGCATATATGCACATCTAAGCATTAAAACACATAGCATCATAACTCAGCTACACCCATATACATGTGTCCCACTCTCTAGACTAGGGTAATACAAACATACAAACATATCTAAACATGAAACCATAAAACATCATAACTCAACTACACCCATATACATGCACCCTGCCTTTGTGAGTTTACAACAATGAAGACTTGCCCCTAGGGACTTGTCCCTTAGTGTCATGCTTCACACCACAAAACCATAATACTTTTGCTTTCCTGTTCATGCATCATTCAAGGACATTTTATCACTCTTAATTCATCAAACATTTTATCGCTCTTAACCATCATGCATTTGTTAATACAACATACAATCTTCTCGATTTCAATTCATATATCATGCTTCCAAAATCATCTTAAAATCTATTCTTTTGCTCATTAAGTAAAATGCTTACTAATCATTAAAGCGTTAAAACCTTAAAGCAATAAAAAAAATTGTATCTATGCTCAGTTAATAATATACTCACAATATTTGCTTAATGTTTGAAATGGATTACCAACTCGAGCATTGCAAATACACCATAAGACTCAACTCATAACATAACATACTTGAGTACCTCAAGTATAACCCTCTCATGACAACCCATTGCAAGCAAGGATTTATATTTACTAATCAAAAGTTAATGTGCTAACCCATAGAGAAACTCAAGGGTTAGGCACAAAAAACACCCAATTTACACAACTTTACAAGAATTAGGGTTTGTCTCTATATCTTGCTCAAATGAAGGAGATGAAGTTTCGGTCCACAAAGTATAACCTTCTCATGACAACCAATTGCAAGTAAAGATTTACATTTACTACTCACAAGTTAATGAGCTAATACATAGAGAAACTCAAGGGTTAGGCACACAAAACACCCAATTTACACAACTTGACAAGAATTAGGGTTTGTCTCTATACCATGCTCAAATGAAGAAGATGAAGTTTTGGTCGACAAAACCCCTACCCGAAACCTAATCCAAGATAAGAAGTCTCCAATAAGTAAAAGCCCTAAAGAAATCATCAAGATTAAGCATCATACTTTGAATGTAGCTCAATTTGACTAAACTTAAGGTTTACGGATTTACCTCGAAACGATTGGTGAAAAAGATGTTCTAGCACCAAGAATCGCGTTCTAGAGGTTGGATTTGGCACTAGAACACTCTTGGATTCAATACCTCAACTTTGGGTTCAAACCCTAGAAAGAGATGAGAAAAAAACGTGTAGAGAAATAAGAGAATGGGTTGAAATGGTTGTGGCAATTTCCTGTTTGAACGGCGTCAAAATAAGCTAATACAGAGACACTTGTTTGTCTCTCGTTCGAAAGAGAATGGAACAAGACCTTTTGTTTGATGCCCGTTTGAACGGAAATGGAATAGGAATAGAATAAGACATTCTGTTAGATGCTCGTTTGAACAGAATTGAAACAGGAATGGAATGAGACATTCTGGAACACCTTTGGAGGTCACCATTCAAACAAAATTGGAACGAGACTTGCTGGAACACATTTTTCTATTCATTTAGAGTCCCGTTCAAACAAGAATCTTCCCATTTCGAATGAAACATAGAAAAATGAATTTTTCTACAAACGTTTTAGGCCAATTTCTTATGTTATTACTCCCAATTGTTGTTTAATTCATATCACTATAATAAACGTTCTAATTATCTTTTTGGGCGTTATAATATGTTCATATTAATTGACCATTTTAGGTTTACAGGTTTCTCTCTAAAAATCACTTATTAATTACATAGTAACATGCAGGGACGGAGCCAGAAGTTCTTATGGGTAGGGGACGGTGGTAAAAAAAAATTATTGGTAGGGGCCAATAGGCTAAATTTTTAGTTTTTTAGCTTATATATATATATATTTTGAGATTTTTTGGCCAATAGGCTAAATTTTTAGTTTTTTAGCTTATATTTTTTTTTTTTGACATTTTTTTTTTAACCTAAGAAATTTTTTTTTTCAAGGAAATTTGGGGGGGGGGGGGGCATGGCCCCTGCCAGCCCCCCCCCCCCTCCCTCCGTCTCTGGTAACATGGAAGCTCATAATCCCAACAAGGATATATATTTATTTATTTATTCTTAAAAAAGAAAATCATTTAACTTATGATCTATCTTACTCTATCAAAAGATATGATTCTTAAACAAGTCTTGATTTAAATAAAACTTCCTTTACGAAATTATTTACGCAAGCAGCAATTGGCCATTCTAAGTCTAGACAATTCTTGCAAGAATTACTCATTTGGAAGCTTCTAAACCTAATGAGGGGGAAATATTTCATTTTCTAGTTAAGAAAAAAAAAATTGAATAACTTATGATTTATCTTACTCAATCAATAATTACTATTTTATATATTTTTTGTTGCGTAAGAATTGAATCCATACATTTTTCCCATCCAAAATAAGTCATATATCTTACCATGATCGAGTCAATGTATTCTATTATATTCCAATGTCTCTTCATAGTTTACAAAACTTCATTGGCTTCATTAATCTTTCTTTCTATATTTGTGTCTTTTAGTAGTATCTTTAATATAAAAATGTCTTTTCAGATAATCCAAATTTCATCTATTCTTATATGACATGTTACCCTACTTTTCGAGTTAATATTTCAAAACCTTTTGAGTGGGTGCAATAATATAATATACGTAATAATCTGATCATCCCCCTACACTGTCTATTGAGAATAATTGTGCTCTTACGGGTATACTTTACATTTTCTAAAGAAAGGTAATTATTTTTAAAAATCAAGACTATTAAACAACTCTTTATATATATATATATATATATATATATATATATATTAGAAATTACTTTAAGAATAAATAAATTTATAGACTAAATTATAGTGTATAATATTTTACTTGTGTATAAATGTAAGAGTAATACTGCTTTGAATTAAACTTCTAAAGAATAAAAGTTCTAAAGTGCAAGAAAAACGATGGTTACGAAATGTGTTAGAAAACATACGGTGGTAATTATGGAATTGCTTATCCTTTTTGTCCTTGACGTGCAAGCCAATAACATTCCCCCTACCTCATTCTCTTCATCTTTACCTCCCACCATGCTTCCGTATTCCTTTGAATTTGATGAGGCCAAAGGTACAATGCAAAAATGCCTTACAAATAGAGCTAAAGGTTGTTTACGTTATGGAAGAATATGGCCATTTCCTAACATTAAATACGAAATTTGTGTTCTTGATACTTTTTGGAAATGCTTCTTTCATATGAGAGTTTTTGAGGAGCGAATTACGGGTAATAGAATTTTGAATTGTGTCAATACCAATTGCTACTCGCGAATGAGAATGATACACATTCATGCAAGATCCCGTTTTGTGAGTTGTGTATTGGAATGTTGTGAAGAGAATATGGAGAGGCACTAAGATGCAATTTATATGCAAAATCCTTAAGTTGCAACTGTTGATCTGGTAAAGAGTTTCTAAATACTCTCTCTCTCTCTCTCTCTCTCTCTCTCTTAATTGAAACAATGATAGTCAAGATCCTCAAGAATTATAGGTTATTCTATTATGCATGTTTCCTCAAATCTCAAACATTGCTTTTCAAATTAAATGATTGAGATTTTTTTTTTTCATTTTAGTATTTATTTCTTTTAAAATATATAAATGTTTAGTTGATAGAGGTGATAAATGCAAATGTGAAAAATTTCACACCATTAAAATATTGATTTCTCTACATGAATCTTAACATGTATCAAAAGTTGATATTCATAAACCTTTGCTAATTTATGAAATATTTAATTACTAATTTGAATTCCTAAAGTGATGCCAAATAATTTTTTATAGTATTACCATAACACATGATTTTCACTATTTCTCTTTTACTTAACAAAAAGATTGTTACAGTATTTATATTGATTTAGTTTTCTTTGATAAATATGAGTAGATTTCCAAATAAATGGCTACATAAGGTACTAAGAAAAAGAACAAATAGAGTAAATTCATTTGATTTGAAGTAATAAAGTTATCATTTTAATGAATTCAAGTAATATCAATCTCTTTAACAGTATTGTAAAAATATTTGAAAAATGAAAATACAAGATAGTAATTAATTTCAGAGAAATTACTTCTTTGTTCCTCCTTGGGGGGGGGGGGGGGGGGACCAAGCCCTCCGATTTTTCATTGGTTGTATTTGACAATCAAATATATGGGTGTCGACTACTAAAAATTTAATGATGTTGAGTAACCATATTAGTGCTCCTAAACCACGCTGATAGTAGTGGTTGAATGTGATGGTGATGGGTGGTGGTTAGGATGTGATATCTCAAACCTTGTAGCCCCTTACAAACTAGTCTAATAAATTGCCAAGTATCCCTTAGCATGTGAGAAGCATATTTTTTTTTTAATAGCATATGCTTCTCACATGTTTTTTTAATAGCATTAATAAAAAAGCATGTGAGCACATGTCACTTCATTAGATTAGTTTGTAGAAATTAATTGCAAACCAATTTGTAGATAGTTTTTGTAAAAAAGAAAAGAAAAGAAAATTGTGTAGGTTTCTATTGGTTTTCTTATGTTGGGTTACACATTGAGTGTCATCCCAAACCATAAATTATGTTTTCTTACAAATGTATAGACTAATACCGTCATTATCATGATTTCCATTTTTCTCAAAAATGTATTTTTCTCCATGATCATTCTATAAAATATATATATATATTATATACTTGATTTTATCTATACTTCTTACAACAAACTATTATTATATGGTCCACTAAATCACTAAAAACCCATTCTTCTTAACATTTTGAGTTTCTCATCAATTAGCTAGCTTTTCAGAGATTTTCCTCGCTACTCATCAAAAAGTCATTTAGTTTTTGAAAAATTACTATTTTCTAGATAATCAACCCTAAAGGAGATGTGAATAGGGTTGATGACAAACTTTTCTTTTAATAACAATTATACCGGATAAAGAACTTAAACTATATAAGATGCAATATAATGCAAAAAATATAACTATGAACACAATAATAAAGAGAGAGAGAGAGAGAGATTCAAACTCGAAGATTTATAGTGGTTCGGTCTCCTTGACCTACATCCACTCCTTAAGCAAACCACTTGAGATCTCAATCCACTAATCAAAACTCCTTGAAGGTGGAGTTCAAACATTTACACAACGAGAGCATACCACTCTTCTTCACAAGGTGAAAAATCTCCTTCATACCTGACAAGGGTCACACCAACCCTCTTGACACAATTGATTGTGGATAGGATTTGAGATTTCTCTCACAACAACAATTCTCCTTTTCGAGAAGGATATATACAAATGAAGCTCTTACAATAATAGCTTCTCTTAAACTCGAAGGCCTGGAAGGAAATTTAATATAGGAGAACAATGAATGCTTTGAAGAGTAAATATTGAGTTCGTTCGTTGGTAGATAAAAACGAGAGCTAAGGATATGTATTTATAGGCCTTAGTAAGAATATATCTGTTTATGGCCGTTTGAGAGAATTTTGAAAATTGCTAAAAAAAAAAAAAACTTTCAAAGATCTTGATTTCAAAATTGCAATAAGATTTTCAAACTCAAGAATTGTTGCTTTTCAAAGTTGCGATCAGATGTTAAATTTTTTTTCAGCTAGGCAGGCTATCATATGTTGAAATTCAAGAGCTTGATTTCAAAAAAGTTGACCAGTCTAGTTTAACAGCCTGGTTTAGCAACCTAGTTTGGCAACCTTAAGTAAATATTTACGATATTTATAAGTTCATTTACTTTAAGTTTACAATGTAAATAAGGAATTAACCTCTGTTTGGATTCAACAAAAAATACTTAAAAATTAAATTCTGATTAAATCGAAATGTCAAAATCCAGTTTTAGAACAAAATACAATTTTTCAATAATTTTGTTTACAACTGATTCATCAAGTAATCAATGTAAACTTTATTATAAAATCCCAATACACCATCGTATCTATTATCTCAAAAGCCTTAAGAGTTCAAACATAAAAGAGCTTTACAAGAATACCCTAACAAAATAAAGATGCTTGAGGGCTTCTTACGTTGAATTCCAAATCCCTTTGTTCTTTTTGTTCCTTTGATAATGTGTGCCCGAATGTTTCTTGCAACTATCATACTTGAATTAAATACATTAGCGCAACAAGATAGGATTTTTTAACATCAAAACATTTGCAATAAACTCGGATTGAAGCCATAGGGCTAACAATTACAATTACCTCTTTTTGATACTCTAATTGTAATTGAACTTTTCAATTTGTGATGGTCAACACCAAAACTCCATGTCATTGTAAATTAGGGTGAAATGATAGTCTATGTGTTAAGACATATGTGAGTCATATATCTTATTTATCCAATCAGATAATGCATCATCCTTAATCAATTTGTAGTGTTAATGTAGAGGATCTTTTTCCTAAAAATATATTAATAAATAAACAATTATCGTATGATGAAATGAAAAATACAGAAGATAGGAGAAGAACTGCTGAAGGGGACGGATGAGATGATCCAACTAAGCTTGAGTACACTACCTTAGAATGGTTTGATAATTTCTTTATTTAATATAATGATTTTATCACTTACAAGGTATAATAAACAACTTATTGATGTACATTTTTACTTGTCGCACCTAAGGGTGTACATTTTACCAATTTCCTACCACTGACACGTTGCCTATTAGGCCCTGAATTACATGGGTTAGCTTCTAGTGGCAATCAGAGGTAGCGCTAAATATTATATTTGTATTCGGACAAATATTGAAGACGATGTGAAGTACGTACAAGTTTTATTTTTCAATGGAATTTCAACCTTTTCCTTTAATAAAATATAATTAATAACATGATTTCGTTTTGTGGTTAGTAAGATTTCTTTTTTAAGGATAAAAGTCATTTTGAACCCTATAATTTATTACTTCCCTAGACAAACCCTAAATCACTTCCTCCCCCTTATTTTGCACCATTAGTTTTTCAGACTAGGAGCTCATCCAAACTCTTTGTTGTCCTACCGCCGTTGAGATTGAGGATAATGTTTTTATAAATTTTTAATTTATTTTTTTCTATTCCAATAAAACCATTGTTTATTGTTCCTCGGGCAAACAAAGAGCTTCATCTTCGTTAGAAGAAGATGAAGATTCGCTTCATTTCTATTATTCTGCTCATTGCCGACTATTCCTAACAACTCTGAATCTGGATTTTCGATTAGGGGAAGGACTACATTAGGAAAGTGTTTCATTTTTGAAAAGTTTTATGTGAAAAAATTAGCGTGTAATGTAAACACCTCAGTTGCCCCTTGAGGAAGCCGAGCCAAAGAGAAGTCCTAGCATGAAAGGAATTTTTAGAGAGAATGAAAGCCCAATGGGGGCTGGCCATCTCATGAACTTTAGAAGCCTATAGTCCTCTATCAATGGATGTCAAGGGCTCTTAAGAAATCCACATAATTCGGCCAATATCTAAAGAAAATTAGGGGTCACCTCTTCCCTAAAGTTCTAGTGTTTTTTTTTTTGTCGGAATAGTACTCTTCTACTTCCTCTTGAATTACAAGGATAAAGACTAAAATTTTTACCCATTTCTCTAATCCTCTTAATCAGAATTTTTTAAGGTTTATATCAAGAACAGAAAGCCAAATTTTCACCTAGAAAACAACAAAAAAAAAAAAAAAAAAAAAAGCCAAGAAAAAAAAAAGACCAAAATCTAGCCAAGCAGGAGCTCATAAGGAGAATTTCAAAGGTTGCTATAAATCGATTTTAAGGGATTGGTTTTCTTAATTTCTTGGAGAGATAAGAACCTACCTTAGGCTTCTATATTTGATTTCAAAACATTGATTGAAGTAGTGCTTAATGAATATTAGGTCTTTAATTAAGAAAAAGTTAGTAGGCTAAAAATATTTGGGGTATGTTCTTGGAGTTTTCCTTATGGAGATAGGAAAGTATATGGTTTCTCAATTACTTTTGATGTATTTTCCTTCTGTAAATTAAATGAAATAGAAGTAATATATGTAGATTTAGAACAGGAAATTTGTAGGATTTTTGGAGGACAAAAGGAGGCCAAAAACCTAGATAGATTGGGTGCTGGAGTTTAGAAAATTTCAGCTAGCAATAAATCTGACTCTTTGACCATTACAAGATTTGCTTTGATGTTGATCAAGGAATGATATTTATCCTTAAAGAATGAGTATTTAAGGTACTAAACCCTAGAAGAAGCTGTCCATAGGAGGTAGAAAAAAGAAGTACAGAGGAAAAACACGATTGTTGGAATTTTTGAATTTCCAACAACAATGTGTGCTGATTTGGACAGAATGAGGTTTTTTGGAGATCTTTTTAAGCACAATTTTAGAGTTAAACGAGAGGACTTGAGGGTACTAAAAATACTAAGGAGGTTGTATGTGCTCTACAAAATATAAAGCAAAAAGGGTGCATTCTTATAGTAGTTGTTCGGCTATACCTACTTGAATCCTTAAGTATCATTATGAGATTAATTGGAAACTAATTTAGGATGATTAAACTAAGTAGTAAACCACTATAAGGCCACATCTAGATCTAGAAAAGAGAATAGAAATCGAGTCTCTAAGGTTCCTAATAAAATAAAATAAAAAAATAAATACAGAGAGAGAGAGAGAGAGAGAGAGAGAGAGAGAGATAAAATTATAAGCTAGTCGAAATGAGTAAGAGGTTGAGGTAAATGGGTTAGATTAAACTATATAGTTCTTTTTTAAATTAAACCGGCTGGTTTTGTAAAAAATATTAGGGTTAAATATACTTTGGTCCCCTCAACTAATAACCATTTTTTTATAAAGCTCCATGAACTGACAAGTGTGACACTTAAACCCATCAAACTATCAATTTGTTGCAATTTAGCCACTTTTCTGTCATTTTCCCAAAAAAATAACAATATTTCTTTACAAAAATTAAATTTGGATTAAATACTAAAATACATAGAGTAAGGTTCAATTAATATAGAAATAATTTGCATGAAATTTTGATTTTTGATTTTTTTTTTAAAAAATATGGGTATTTTTAGAAAAATAGTAGGAAAGTGGCTTGGTTGCGATAAATTTGTAATTTGATGGGTTTAAGTGTCACACCCGTCAGTTCATGGGGCTTTATAAAAAATAGTTGTTAATTGAGGGGGGAAAAGTATATTTAACCCAAAAAATTATGTTTTGAAACATTTACATTCGGGTAGCTTATTCTATGATTATATTTGATTCATTAAAATGTATAGATCGAGCCATTAGTTTTATGATGTTATGAAAGTAAAATGATGATGAAAATTTGTCAATTTTTATGAAACAATTTTATAAAACTTATGCATAATGTTACGCTTTTTTATGTTCATGATTTTCAAAGTCTATGTACATGAGAAACAGATGTTTCCCAATAAGTTTTAAATGAACAATGTTTCCTATATTGCATCATTTATGTTAGCATCTTAAAGATGATTGTAAAAGTCTATGGCAAGGAGAGGAATAAGATAAAGTAAGTTCACGATATCAAAACCTAATGAGGTGAGAATCCTACCGAACAAATAATGGACTCACACTAAAAGACGTTAAGAAGGTGGGATCCAATGAGAATGGACATCCCACAACCCACAATGAATAGAGTATGAAGCTGTGGTTCCTACATAGTCTCATGATAAATTTTGGCTGAAGGATAAGTGAAGATCCCCAAGATTGTACCTCACAACTCAGTCATACAGGATTAAAGTGGTATGACGATCGATGGGTAAATGGCCGAACAAAGTTTTAAAATGAAAATGATGAATATTTATTTCTCACCAATTAAGATTGACTATTTGTCCTTAAATTATGATTTGTTTGCCTTATAAAGTTCGATATTTTAACAAAGGCTCGAGCATACACATTGTTTAATCATACTTTATTATTGATTGTCAACTCACTCCTTTATCTTTCAAACTTCCAGATGGTCTTGGGGATCAAGGGAATTAGGCAACTTGAGCTTTTGGTCGAGGCAGATTGTCAAGTTAGTAGTAAGGAATAAATCATGAAAATTTAATGTATTGTTTGGCTATGAAATTATCTTATAGTTATATTTTTGTTGAAATTCTAAATTGGATCAAGGTGCATGCAAACCTTATTACTTTTACATTATGAAGTTATAATTTGTGATGAATTTTGCTATGGTTAATTTATATGGTACTTTGTTTCCTTTGCACAATAAACACGTAAGATCACTTGCTTATCCCTCATGGGGTCCGAGTGTGAGAATTCCATACTTATTACATGTTATGGTTTTAAATTCAATTAAAGGCTTCTCAATTACTGTATTTGTTAAGAAACTCCACGGCAACGTTGTCCTCCATGATCTTAAATCACATTTCTATCCTTTAGGGAAGTCTATTTTTGTAACCCACAAAGTAAAAACACCCTCTTCAGTGAGCACGGCTCAAGGTCAAGGTGATATCTTTTTACTTCATATTACTATAGACTTATTATGGAGGCATAATAAGTCTTTCTCCTACTTGATGTTTCAAATATACGGGTTTTGTTTAAAGCAATTGTGATCTTATCACATTTGTAACATTGCCTTTTCATTTTGTCTTCTTATTATATATATACATATATATAATTGGATTACATCCCTAATCTTTTTAGGAATGCTAGTTTGGACAGTGATCCTAGTCAAAATAGGATATCCCTTCCAGAGAAAATCCTATTCAATTTAGGAATCCTAATCTAATTAGGTATCCTTCCTTAAATAGGATCCTAGTCACACTAGTAATTTTACTCCTATTTGGAATCTTAGTCTAACTAAGAATCCAAATTATACATGCATGGTCTCTGGAATCCTAATCTCACTAGGTTCCTTATCTTACTAGGTTCCTTGTATTTTAATTTCATTAGAATGCTTAGAACATATTCATGAATCCAATAATAATAATAATAATTTTTCCTAAAATGGAAACCCTATCCATTTTGACATTGTTGACTTAATCACATTAAGAACCACATTCCAATCTCATTGGAACTTTGTCATATATATATATATATATTAGTTTTGGAAGTCTAACTCCCATTCCCACTATGGAAACATCATCAACCCTAAACAATTCCACCCTTTGGAAACAACTTTCCAAAATTGGAAACGTTATTCAAATAAGACATGGTTAACCTGATCACATTAGTAAACCATATTAAAATCTTATTAGAATATTGTCTTAGGTTTATGGAGTCACACTCCTAAACCAATCCTTATTCATGACTTTCCCAAAACGGGAACCATAAAACAATAAGGTTATCCTAGATCACATTAGAAAACCAAATTCCAATCACATATTGGAATCTGTCTTGTCTAAGGCTTGGGAGTTTTCTCAACCGATCCCTCAAGGAAATCATCAAATCTAAAATATTTTGGGATAATAAATAATTTTAAATCCAAAAATAAATTAGGGTTAAAATTTTTGGATCTATTATTAGGGTTCAATGATTAGGGTTAGGGTTTGGAAAAACCCTAAACCTAATCCTAGGGATCCTGTACAAACGGAGCAGTTAACCACTCCGCAACCGCTAACCACATCACCAGTTTCAAAAGCAGTTTTAAATAACCGCTTAGGCAGAGGCCGTTAGCGGTTTTAGGGGTGTGCAGAGGCGGTTACTAACTGCTAACCGTTTACCCTAATAATATATATATATATTGAAAAAAATATATATTAAAAATTTGTACAGCCCTACGACTACAGTGCTACACAGTCTACATGGCATCATTTTGGTACTTTTAATTTTTTGGATTTGTAATTTTTTGTTTTGGATTTGTATTTGGTTATTTGGATTTGTATTTGGATCGGTAATGTTTTGGTTTTGGATTTGTTTGTATTGGTTATTTGGATTTGTATTTTATTTTAATAGATATTTTGGATTAGTAATTAGATCTGTTAATTTTGTACCAAAAGGTCCAAAAATTATTATTATTATTATTATTATTATTTTGAAAAACTTAAAGCTAGCCCAAAAACTGGCCCAAAGCTCGAATTAACAAACAATTTTTCGAACCGCCAGCTATAAACATAATAACCGCTAATTGTCTAGGCGGAGGCGGTTGCAATTGTTAAAATTCAATAACCGCATTAGGCAGTTACGGTTAGCGGTTTTAGCTAATAAATGCTAACCATAACTGCTTGTACAGCTCTAGATGTTGCCTCCTAGGGCTTTTACCCTAAGGGGTGGCTGCCAACTGCCAACCACAGGTTACCGGTGGCTAACAAATATGCATGGTCACGAGTTCAACCTATTACGTTGCATGCATGGTGATGTGAATTTTAATTGTACTCCAAAGTGCACGAATCGTTTGCAATAAAGGATTTTGCAAGTGCGAGGTCGATCTCACAGAGAATTGTATTCTTGAAAACAATTTTATATCTAAATCAATTAAATCCTAACCTAGTTCTGAAAAAGGCTTGAATTTTGGATTTTTTGCAAATAAAAGGAAATAAAACAAAATAAAAACACTAAGGTTTAGGAATCCACACTCACCGAATCATAAGAATGTACTCCATGTTCATCAATATTAATCCGAAGTTTTCACAATTAAAATCTAATATATATTTTACTATGCTTCAAACAGTTAATCAAAAAACCATCCCATGTATCCATTCTTTACACATATCACAAAATAAATCCAATTTAAATCAAATCATCAATTAAGTGTATCCGTAAATCACAGCAAAACATCAGTTGTATCCGTAGAATAAATCACAAGGGATATCCAATTGTTTAATAAATAAAAACCAAGCAATCAATTATGTGAAATTATCTTAAATCATCAAATGTATCCTTGAATCACAAAAGATATCCAAGAATCATTCCACACATTGAAAATAAGTAAAACATTAGAAAAATTAAACCAAATAAAATCGGATAATAAAGACTTACATGGAAGTATTGTTGTTCTTTATAAATGAGACTTCATTTTCAACCTTAGTTGAGAAATTAGCTACACATGATTATAAAAAGTAAAAGCTAACCTAAAGAAAAACTAAACTAAAAAGAGAAAATATTTATGGTCTCCAACTCCCCTCTCTCTCCCTTTTTACAAAGAAAAAGAGCAATATATATAGACTGAGGTCTCGCCTGCCAGGTATGGAAATAACAATCTCTCAAGGAATTCACGCACAACTCTCCACGTACACGTTCACCTTACAAGAGAAAAGAAGTTATGCAAGGAAAGAAATCTGCTCCCCATGTTTCACGTGTTGCCAGTACTGGAAGGAATCATGTTTTCCTCCAAATTTTGCGCCGCACGAACTGCTCCTGGGACAAGAAGAAAATAATGCACAGCTACCACATGTACGACGTGTCTCTCTATCCCTTGCAAAGAAAGAATTCTTGCTTGTTTGTTCGGTGCCGTTAGCTTTGCTAAGAAAAGAACGTGTCTTTTGGTCAAACATTAATGCTCTATCTCCCGGTGCTCTGCTAAGGAAATAATTAATCGTGTGTTGCTTCTCCAAAAGGAAATAACGTGTATGTGCAGCAGTTCTTTGTGCATAGGTGCCCGGCCAATTAGGAAAGAAATGTGGTGTCTCTCAAGAAAAGATGTGCGTTTTGGTTTGGTTTATCCGTGCTCACGTGTCTTCAAGAGAAAAGGACTACAAGTCCCTTGCTTGTGCCGCACGAACACGTTTTGGTCACAACACAATATTTTTTTCTCTATATGGCACCGCACATGAATGTGATTTAAGTCAAGACAAAAACTTGTCTCCCTAATTTTTTTTTTTTTTTTTTTTTTTTGCCAATTCATACAAAACTGTCGTCATTTTATCTCAATAATTGCAAATTACTAAAGTAATAAAAATAACAAAAAAAAAATTAGAAAATAACAAAACTAAAGGCTTAGTGAATGCAAATTAAGGGATCCACTTATGCAATATTTGGGACTCATCACACGGTGATTAAATCAACATGTGCATAAAATTCAAAGAAGAATTTCTAGAAACATACTTCAATGATTCAAAATTCTTTTTGGATCATTGACAAAATTAAAAAAAAAATGAAAAAATTATTGGACTTCTAATTAACAGTGTGTGTGTGAACAGTGTGCAACAAAATATTAAATGCAGAATTAAAGGAGACAAATATTTTGTTGACGAAATAGAAACTCAATATGAGAAAAACCACTCCGGGACAGCCAAACCCAGGATATCCACTATTCAGAATACAAAGCTAGTTACAAAGTAGTAGCACTCACATACCCAATGATGTGTTTTAAATAGTACTCGCAAGTGCACGAATCATTTTGCAATATAGTGTTATGCAAGTGCGAGGTCGATCCCACAGGGAAATGGTCAAATATTGGTATCTTGCTTAATCAACCTCATTTTAACCTAGTTCCAAAGGTTTGAGACTTGATTCAAGAACAAAAGACTAAATGAAAGAGATGTAATGAAATATGTAAAATAAAAGGAACTAAGGTTAAGGAATCCACCAAACCAAATCCTACAACTCACACTCTTGGTTTCCACTTGAACACCCAAAGAACATTAAGCTTAGGGTGTTATTCAAGTTTCTTAACCATAAACCCAAGAACCATTAAATGAATCCAACACATTGACAAATCACAAAGAGTACCGATTGAAATCAAAACATCCAATGTATCATTCAATCACAATGGATATCATCATTCAAACCGATAAAACAATGTATTGGTCGGTTGAAACACATAAAATGTCCTCTAACCACCACTAACCACATTCATTGCAAAAGATGAAGCATTAAATGAATGGAACTTGAACAACTAAAATGATATATCATTAAATGTGCAAGTGGTACAGCAAGGTTGTGAGTGTCATCAATGGAAAGGTTTCATCCTCAACCCTAGTTGAGGTTACTAGCCTTCCATGACTAAGAACACCACAATAAAATGATGAACAACCATGGAAATGAAAGAAAAACTCTACAAAGAGAAAGTATTCTGAAAATAAACTACTGAATTACACTACAATAAGCACGAAATTAAAACTAACTACAGAGTTTCTGCTCTATCCTACTCTCTCCACCACTCTCCAACAAGGGGGCATGGCTATGGCTTTATAGAAGAAGGACATGGCAAGAAAATGACTTCTCTACCCTCCTCTAGGGTTCTTCTGCAGCTAGAGACAACCCCAAACACGAAACCAGCGTGTTCTGCAGCGGAAATCAGAGGGAGGACTGCTTTTTGGCTTCTGATTGGGCGTTCTGGCGCGCTCTGCAAAAGCAGTTTCTGGGAAAATTCGATCGATCGACTTTTATTTCGATCGATCGACTTCGGGCAAATATTCGATCGATCGAATTTTAAGTTCGATCGATCGACTTGTCAGGGTCTCCGAATTTCCAGTTATCTTCTTATGAATTTTGTCATTTCTCTCTTATTGTCCTACAGACACAGAAAACACAAAAACTAACCAAAACATTAGAAAATAACAAGGCTAAAGGTCTAACTAATGCAAATCAAGGGGTCCAAATACACAATATTTGGCACTCATCACCCACAATGCAATGGTCGTACCTTAAACTCTGACGTGTAACCCAACACGAACGCTTCCCAACCAGGTCTCCTACCTGAAGGGGTCTTCAATGGAATCCTTTACCTTAGGGCCAACCCCTAAGATAGACTTCACAACTGATCAAATCACACACTGGCAAAACTAGAGAGCTAGCAGATCTTCAATATCTCCCTAAACACCCTCTCTAAGCTGTAAGGAATTCACCACCGAATTCTGTGTAGAATGCATGCCTAGAGCCTCTTATTTATAGGCTTTAGAAGACCTAATTCTAGGCAAAATTGGAGTCTTTGGCACGCGCGTCAGGACAGGAGCCTTGGTCGTCCGGACGGGCAACCTATTTCGTGTCTGAAAAGCAAAGGCCGTCCGGACGAGTCTATGGGCCGTCCGGACCGTCAATTTCCAGAATTTTTCGTTAGCTTTCCAACGACGCCAATTTCGTCCCAATCCGATATTTGAGTAAAAGGTTATGATCAAAATACTGGAGGGTGTCCGGACGGCTTGACCGAGCGTCCGGACGGTCAATTGCAACCGCCTTTCCAAAATAGCACTGAAAGCTTCCATAACAAGGCTGCGTCCTGACGGTGTTGCCCTAGCGTCCGGACAGTTGCACTTCGGCTGCACGTAATTACCACAATAAAGCGTCTGGACCCTAAAGGCTGACGTCCGGACGGTTGAACTGGTGCACGCAATTTCCATATATGAAGCTTGATCGTCCGGACCATGAAGGCTGACGTCCGGACGGTTGAACTTTGTATGCACGACTTGCCTTATAGAGGACATCTTCCGGACGGGATCACACATCGTCCGGACGGTTGCAGCCGTCTTCCCATAACTGTGTCTTGAGGCAGAAACCCTAATGCTTGTCAAACACTGAATAGCGTCCGGAAGGTATATCCACGTCGTCCGGACGGATTCACTGGAACACTAGAATCTTCTCGAACTCTAAAGAGCGTCCTGACGATTTGCCATTACGTCCGGACGGATGCAACCTTGAGCCGTTCGAAGCTTCTAGACACTGATGGGCGTCTGGATGGAAAGTTCTCGTCATCCGGACAGATGTTGCTGACTGATGAGCGTCTGGACAGAATACCACATCGTCCAGACGGCTGACAGGGAACTGAAATAAATGGTGTGAATTTTAAATGTACTCGCAAGTGCATGAATCGTTTGCAATAAAGTGTTTTGCAAGTGCGAGGTCGATCCCACAGAGAATTGTGTTCTTGAAAAACAATTTTGTTTCTAAACTAATTAAATCTTAACCTAGTTCCAGAAAAGATTTTTTATAATAAAAAGAAAAACATAAATAAAATAAAACCAAAATAAAACAAAACAAAAGGTACTAAGGTTTTGGAATCTACACCCACCAAATCATAGTAATATATTCTCATGTTCATCAATACACATCCGAAATTCTCACCATATAAATCTCATATATGTTCTACTATGCTTCAAAAAATCATTAAATCATTCAACGAATATATTCTTTGCACAAATCACAAAAGATATCCGATTTATACAAAATCATCAGATGTATCCGTAGAACAAAACACAATGAATACCCAACATTTTGATAAATAAAAAACCCAAACAATCAATTATGTGAAATTATCTCAAATCATCAAATGTATCCTTGAATCACAAAAGATATCCAAGAATCATTCCACAAATTGAAAAGAAGTAAAACATTGGAAAAATTAAACCAAATAAAATCAGATAGTATAAAATTACATGAAAATATTGTTGTTCTTCAATGGTGAGGCTTCATCCTCAAACTTAGTTGAAAATCTAGCTACACATGATTATTGAAAATAAAAACCTACCCTAAAGAAAAACTAAAGTAAAAGAAAAGAATATATTTGGTCTCTAGCTTCTCACCATTTTTCTTGATGCTTAGAAGTCTATTTACAGGGAGAAAACAAATCCTATAATTTCTAGTAAAATCAGAGGTTAGTCTTCTAGTTTGAGTAGGAGACTCAAAACTCAATCCAAGAAGGAAAAGGATTTCAATTTCGTCCTGATTTGTGGTCTTTTATTTCGGGGCACTTTTGGCATAGCAGAAGTTTGAAATAGGAAAATTGTATTTCATAATGATTTGTAGATAATTGAGTTAAATTTCCAATACCACTTGATACACCTTAATCCGATACTTGAGCTGAAAGTTATGGCAAAAATACTGTAACATGTGCAGAACCTGAATTATAATCCAATCCGATTTTGACTCCAATTAGAGAAATTCCGATTTAGTCATTTCCTTGATTTGGTTGAACATAACCACATCATCTAGGTCTTCTCAAAGTGTGCTTTCTTTCACCATAAAGCTATTGTTTTCTCTCAATGACCTGCAAAATACTAGAATACCAAAACTAACCAAAAACATTAGAAAATAACAAGGCTAAAGGTTTAGTAAATGCAAATTTAGGGGTCCACATATGCAATATTTGGCACTCATCAATAAACTTCCTTGAAAACTTCACAGAATCTTCTTGAAGAATATAGCTGAAGAGTAGACTCTGGATAAAGCAGCATCTCTGTGAAAGCAGTAACATTACATAGAAGTGATTTTGTCCAACAGAATACAGCCAACACAAAAACTAACAAACTCCCCATTTGGCCATTCTGGGACAAAAATCACTTGAACGGTTAAAAATACAATCCTGGTCCAAATCAAAAATTACTCCCCCTTTTTGTCAAAAAGGGACAAAGGGTAAAACAGAGTAATGGGAAAAACCACACAACAATTACTCCCTCTAAAGGTCTCAAAAAGACCAGGGAAAATAGAGTAATAATATCCACAGACAAAAAACGTTCTAAAATCCTAATCAATAGGAAACTAGAGAAAAGTTTGTAAGTGGCCCAAATGAGTGGAACAGAAATCCTCCAAGTACCAAATCCTGTTGACCCACTAAAATCAAGTAACGGAGAGAAATCCGTAAAAGCTGGATTTGTACTACTTCGGCTTCTAGCTCTGGAAGCCGGGAACCATGGACCGAAAAACTTTCAGTCGCTTGATTTTGCAAGGCCTGAACTTGGTTATCCACAGATTGACATCCTCTAAGCAACTGGTATACAAGATAAATGAGGAGATTCACCACTGAGCCTCTAACTGATGCAGATCTGAGGGAATGCTACGGAAGGCTCTGCATGAGCTGGGGGGAAAAAGCTCATCTTAAATCCTGAGACCTTTGGAAATTTCGACCACATGACCTCAAACAAAATTAATTTTCCAAAGGATGCATCTGTCAAACACTGTGCTGGGAGCCGCTGGATGTCGTATTCCTGAACCAAAATCAACCAGAAATATCTCCAAAAATACCATTAGATCCTGTTAGTTCCAAAAATAATGTGGTATTTAAGACGGCTGTCAAATGAATGCCAAAGAAAAATTTAAGCAATGCAGCTATTTATAAGGCACAATTATACCAAGATCAGCCCAGCACACAGACGGAAAATGATTTTCATGTACACTATCTCAAGAAAATATCCCAACAAATATTCCAATATTCTAAAAGCACAAAAACTTAAAAGATCAACGAAAAACACAAAGAAGATCATGGGATGAGAAGAGATGTGCAAAGAATGCCAAAATCTCGGGAGAAATTCGCGAGAAAAACTCACACATGACATGATAAATCAATAAAAAATGCAAAGATGTGTGTATGGCAGAGAAAAGAACGCAAGTCTTAAGCCTGTAGAGATCCTGTCCGGACAAGTCACTTAACCATCCGAACGGCTACTGCTAGAACAGCGTATGGCAAGATTGCGCTCATCCAGACATAAGAATAGGTCTGTCCGGACGCATCACAATGAAAATCTGAAACTGGGGAAAAATTTGCGGAAAAATATTTTTTCCTAAAGTTAGCTTCAGAACACGCATATATAATCAACTGATAAAGCAGTCAAATAGCAATGCAAAGATATGCAAAGATATAAATGAGAGTTAAGCATTCAATGAGCACAAATTTCCCTGCAGATAGAAATTTTAAATAGATTATTCAACTCATGCAATGCGTGTCTGTGTGAAGACTTTTCCCAAAAGGTATGAATTTAACTAATATGACAACAGGCAACTATATTTTCTAGACAAGAGAGAAAATCAATGAAAGATCAGTCAAAAGTCAAACCTTATTAATTACTAGGGCCTAGCCACCCTCATTTGATACACTCCCCTAAGATGCAGTACCTAATTGTTATACTTGTACCATGACGGAAAAGGTAAAATTTTACTTGCACCATGGAGGACAAGGCTTATTTCAGCACAGAAGTAGAAAATATACATATATTGCGCAGAATTTATAAAAGTAACTGCTTGACTCTTTTGATGCTGCAACCTAGAGAGAATGCCAGAATTTTTAGGTTCTAGGTTCAACTAGCATTTGGTCAATTTGGCCATCTTATCAAAAACCTCTTCTCTTGGATAGTGCACATTTTCATCGCATGAGGAAGGTAACTATCTATCATTAAGATGCAACAAGAAAACTTAGCAGATATCATGCATAAACTCTCAATCATATATAAGCATATTTAATCAATGCACAATGAACTGAGATATCAGGAAAAAACACATGCAATATCTGAAAAGCTATCAAGAGAAAAAATAAAAGTCTGCATCTTCTCCCCCATTTTTTTTTTTTATGTTGAAAACCTATAAACAGAAAAACAATAAAGACATGCTTATGGAAAAGGAAATGACATATATTCCTAGCATGTAAGGTAAAGCCAAACCTGTCCTCATGGAGAGAGGTTTAGAAATACCAAGACAGAAAAGCAGCCACCCGACGTGCTTTTAACTGTCATCCCCAAAAAAATATCTGCAGATGTTTTTAAAGACAACAAGAGAAAATATAGGGGATAAAATAAATTGTTCCTCAAACAGAATGCAAGGCATGAATAAAATATGACATGATAAACAATGCAATGCACACATACCTGACATGCACTAGGATTTAGGAACCAAAATCCTAGGCATGGGAGACATCACCTACTAGGTGAGTCAACTCCCCCTCAAGGGGTCAATGGTCTCATCCTTCTTGACCCATACCTGCTTATCCCGTAAAGATGGTTTGCGGGTCATGTCCATGTTGGCCATACTCCTTAGCATACCTTGTATTAAGCTCAGCAATCTTTCATAGCCATGGTTGCCATTGGGCTTCTTCGGCTTTCTCTTGTAGCGCCTTGGTTTGTTCTTCTATGGTTTGCCACTCTGATTGGCAGGAACAAACTTCTGCTGATGTCGTGGAGCCTACAGAGCCATCGGAGGTAGAGAGCCTGATGTAGCTCTTGTTGGCAGCTCTTTCTGAACCTTCAACTTTTGAGCCTAGAGCTGTGGACACTTGAGTCGGATGTGACCGGTGATGCCGCAGATGACAGGTGGGCAAGCTTCTTTCGTTTGAATGCTTCTTGACATTCTCTGCAGAATTATGGTTAGCATTTTTACAAATAACATTGCCCTTACCTTTTATATTTCTCCAAGGTGGAGGGACATATTTTGATGAGGAAGAATCTTCAACTTTACTTTTCCTCAGAGCATCCTGCTTAATCTAAGGCCTGTGAGATTTCAACAAATAACAATTTGGCCTAATATGACCAATCTTCCCACAATTATGACAGGTAGGGACAAACTTACCATGAGCATGTGTACCTGTATCTTTGGATTTTGGCTTCACACAATTATTCAAGCAAGAATTTTCAGAACAAGAATTTTCAGAACAAGCAGAATAACAATAGAATCTAAGTCAGAATCATAAGCAAGTGAAGTAGAAGCACTCAAATCATCAACAATTAAATCAGGCTTGTCAGAAATATCTGAATGAATACAAAGCATACTCTTTAAATTATCACTAGAGAATTTTTCCAATTTCTTCTCAAGTGAATCAATAATTTCAAATAGCATGGTATTCTCAGATTTCAAAGAATCAATCAAAGCATGTGATTCAGATAATTGAACAATCAAAGACTCTTTTTCTTACTTCACCTTTTTAAGCTCTTTATGAGAAACTTTAGAATGTTGAGCATCCTTCAATTTATTAAAAACCTTCAAGAGCTTAAATCAGAATCCTCATTAGATAACAGATAAGAATTCATGATAAAAGGTGTAATAAAAAAAATAGAACTCACAAGAGATGAGGATCACACTCATGAAATAAATCCTTAATAGAGTGTACCCGCTCTAATACCAATTGAAAAAATTATTGGACTTCTAATTAACAGTGTGTGTGTGAACAGTGTGCAGCAAAATATTAAATGCGGAATTAAAGGAGACAAATATTTTGTTGACGAAGTAGAAACTCAATATGAGAAAAACCACTCAGGGACAGCCAAACCCAGGATATCCACTATTTAGAAGACAAAGCTAGTTACAAAGTAGTAGTACTCACGTACCCCTGATGTAGTGGTCGTACTTTGAACTCTGACGTGTAACCCAACACGAACGCTTCCCAACCAGGTCTCCTACCTTAAGGGGTCTTCAATGGAATCCTTTACCTTAGGGCCAACCCCTAAGATAGACTTCACAGCTGATCAAATCACACACTGGCAAAGCTAGAGAGCTAGCAGATCTTCAATATCTCCCTAAACACCATCTCTAAGCTGTAAAGAATCTACCACTGAATTCTGTGTAGAATGCATGCCTAGAGCCTCTTATTTATAGGCTTTAGAAGACCTAATTCTAGGCAAAATCGGAGTCTTTGGCACGAGCGTCCGAACGGGAGCCTTGGCCGTCCGGACGGGCAACCTATTTCGTGCCTTAAAATCAAAGGCCTTCCGGATGAGTCTGTGGGCCGTCCAGACCATCAATTTCCATAATTTTTTGTTAGCTTTCCAACGACGCCAATTTTGTCCTAATCCGATATTTGAGTAAAACGTTATGATCAAAATACCGGAGGGTGTATGGACGGCTTGACCGAGCTTCCGGACGGTCAACTGCAACCGCCTTTCCAAAATAGCACAGAAAGCTTCCATAACAAGGCTGCGTCCAGACGGTGTTGCCCTAGCGTCCGGACAGTTGCACTTCGGCTGCACGTAATTACCACAATAAGGCTTTGAGCGTCTGGACCCTAAAGGCTAACGTCCGGACGGTTGAACTAGTGCACGCAATTTCCATATATGAATCTTGATCGTCCGTACCATGAAGGCTGACGCCCAGACGGTTGAACTTTGTATGCACGACTTGCCTTATAGAGGACATCGTTCGGACGGGATCACACATCATCCGGACGGTTGCAGCCGTCTTCCCATAACTGTGTCTTGAGGCAGAAACCCTAATGCTTGTCAAACACTGAATAGCGTCCGGACGGTACAGCCATGTCGTCTGGACGGATTCACTGGAACACAGGAATCTTCTTGAACTCTAAAGAGCGTCCGGACGATTTGCCATTACGTCCGGACGGATGCAACCTTGAACTGTTCGAAGCTTCTAGACACTGCTTGTCGTCCGGACGAATGCTGGTTGCTGATTAATGAGCGTCCGGACAGAATACCAAGTTGTCAGAACGGCTGACAGGGAACTGAAATAAACTTCATTGAAAACTTCACAGAATCTTCTTGAAGAACATAGCTGAAGAGTAGACTCTAGATAAAGCAGCATCCCTGTGAAAGCAGCAACATTACATAGAAGTGATTTTGTCCAACAGAATGCAGCCAATACAAAAACTAACAAAAAAGAAAAGAAAAAAAAAAAAAAAAAGGCATGCATAGAAAAATCAAACAATATTTGATTTTGAAATCATGTGTTCTAGTTTAAGAACTTGTTTCAACTTTTCAAGTACTTCGAAAACACATCAAACAAACTTGTAAATTGATTTTATTTTCATCAAATCATGTTATATCAAGTATATAACATATTCGGTAATCAAATCCATCAAAAAGAAAATTTACAACTTAATGCATGTACTAAGAATTCAAAATTCTATATTTAGATAATATAAACAATTAGAAAAGGTGTTTAGAATGATTTCAAAACATTGATTTGATTTTTATAATACATTAAAAAATGGTTTAACACAATTTATGCGTAAGTACAAGGCATGCCAAAAGGAAAAACCAATTGTTGTGGAACGTTCCAGACATGGTCTAACATGTTAATGAATATGTCACAGGCCAGGGAGGAGAATGATCAATCATAACTATCGGAGCTACCAGAATGAAATTCTAACACAAACAATAGATAGGACGAAAATCTACAAGTTTTCTTTGAAGTTGGCTTTGATACCATTTATTGCAATCATGTACATAAAAATATGTGAAACGGAAATAATCCCATGACCGTTGACTTCAGGAGATAGAAAAGGCTAGAACTGTTAGTGATACTAGCCTAGCTGCCACGAGTAACACCTATGCAATCACCAAAGATCATACAGCACATCATGCAACCTCCGAAAATGACGCCTATGCCGCATGTCATGCAACCTCAGCATCAGACACCTATGCAATCACCGAAGATCTTGCAGCAGGATCTAGAAAACATACAACTGGGATCATCTCAGATCATGCCATATATCAATGTGATCTTCTAAAGAAAGCAAGAATTGCCAATCACCATCACTCAGTGCAGAAATGGCAATACCCGCAGCACCTCTCAAGGAAAGATCCCCGCTCAAATTGTCAAGTCTCCTTTAAGGAAACTATTCCGACTGTATTTGACAACACATCCCATAATCGTATCCCCTATAATCACATGTAATTGACAATCCCACTTATTGTGGAATTGCCTTAATGCTTAGCACATTTTGTATATAAATCATTGTATGTAATGTTGTAAATTCATTGAGCGAAAATAAACATTTTCTTCACCTTTCTGAACCTGTCTCAATGGCCTCATCATCCAACAACCTCTCTGTTACCCTTCAATTGCCCAATTTCCCTCAAGGCTTTCCCAAAATTGAGAACACCACCACTTATCTCCTATGGCTTTCCATTGTTGTTCCATATTGAAAGCTCATGAAGTCCTGGGCATTGTAGACGGTTCTGAGACAGTACCGTACCTGCTTAGTTGGATCAATATATCACTCTTTCCATCTGTGCTTTCCACTATTTGTGGACCGCACACCTCCAGGCAGGTATGGTATGCTCTATCAACCAGATTTGCATCACAATCCAGGTCCCGGATCTCTCATTTGAAGAGACAACTTCAAGGCCTCCAACAAGGATCCAAATCCTGTATTGAATACCTCTGACTTGCCAAGTCCATTGGTGATCAACTGGCTGCAATTGATAAACTTGCAAATGATGAGGATTTAATATCCTTCATCATGAGTGGTCTCAACCCCTCATTCAACTCCTTTATCACCTCATATTCTGTCACTACTCGAGAACACTCACCCACCTTTGCCAATTTTCAAGATCATGTCTTGAACCACAAAATGTTGCTGAACCAACAATCTGCTGCTCCTGCTGATACAAACGACAACTTTGCCTTCTATATGCATCGACAAGAATCCAGTCCCTCCAATTTTAACCACAGGCCTTTCCAGAAAAATCGATCTGGACTTCTATTCTAGAAGCATACTGGCAGTCATTCCTATGGTTCCATACCAACTGTTTCTTGGTCTCCCTCATCTGGACCTCATTCAAACAATGTACCCTTCTCACCTGCCCTCACTCTAGCAGCCAAACTCCTTGCTAGATTTGCGGCAAGACCAATCATCAGGCCTTAGACTGCTTCCATAGGATGGATTACTCTTATTAGGGAAGGCACCCACCAACTCAACTTGTTGTAATGGTTGCGCAGACGAACACCACCCTTGAAGAACAGGAATGGCTGGCTAACAGTGGAGCCAACACTAGGCTTGGCAATTTTGGCACGACCCGCGAATTCGACACGAACACGACACGAATATATAGGGTTTGGGTTTAGGCTATAACCCGTTTATGACCCGTCAACCCGTTTATGACATGTTTATGACCCGTTTATGACCCACCAACCTGTTTATGACACGTTTATGACCCGTTTATAACATATTTATGACGCGATAATTACATATTTTTTACCAAATTAGTTAAATGGGTTGACACGCCAACCAAATGGGTTGACACAGCAACCCGAATTGCCAAGCCTAGCCAACACTCATGTGACCAACGAGCTGGCTAATCTTAACATCCAACAACCTTTCCAAGGCCAAGACTTTGTAGCTGTTGGAAATGGAGCAGGGCTTGCAATTGAAAACATTGGTTCTTCTTCTTTCATACCCTCAAACTCTCAATTTCAAATTGATTTCTTGTTTAAAAATATTTTGCATTGTCCTATGGAATCTACCAACCTCTTGTCCATCTATAAATTATACCATGATAATCACTACTATTTTAAACTAACATCCAAACATTTCTTTGTGAAGAACATTCGGACCCAGGCAATTCTTCTACTAGGCAAGAGTGAGAATGGCTTGTATCCATTGCGGTTCCAAAGAGCATGCCTCAAAAATGAATGCAGCTTCACTGCGACCTTATGACTAAAAAGTACACCTTTTGTATGGCACTTTAGACTACGTCACTACTCTTTTGTACTCATGTCCCATGTACTCAATAACAGTCACTTGCCTATTACAAGTGCTATCAATAAAACATCATTTTGTGATTGTTGTCAATTGGGTAAAAGCAAACGGTTACCTTTTCATTCCTCAGATCGCATTAGTTCTCATCCTCTAGAACTTATTCACGCTGATCTTTGGACATCTCATGTCCTTTCCAAGCGTGGATGCAAGTACTATGTTCTGTATGTGGATGATTTCTCGCGTCATACTTGGATATATCCCATCCATGCTAACTCTGAAACTTATGTCTATTTTGTTAAGTTTAAGACTTTAGTTGAAAACCAATTCTCTCATCACATTAAGAAGCTCCAATCTAATGGGGGAGGGGAATACACATTTGCACAATTTCAATCCTTCCTCTAACAACATGGCATTCTCCATAGGAAATCCTACCCTCATAGCTCCCAATTAAATGGATTGGCAGAGAGAAAACTTCAACACATCCTTGAGACAGGTTTAGCCTTATTAGCTCATTCAGGCCTCTCTAATAGCTATTGGGTTGATTCCTTTCTCATGGATGTGTACATCATCAATAGGCTACTTGATGAGTGTCAAATATTGTATATTTAGACCCCTTAATTTGCATAAAGTTAGGCATTTAGCTTTGTTTTTTTTTTTTTTTATGTATTTTGTTAGTTTTGGTGTTTTGGCATTTTCCAGGTCATTAAGTGAAAAATTGAGGTTTTGAGGCAAAAATGCTAAAAATTCGGAGTTTCTAGAAATGGGCTTGAGTGCACGCGCCCTCAGTAGCCCTCATCCCACTACGATGTGCTGCAAAGAAGCCCTCGTGCTGAGTGCGCTCGAGCCCACCCCTGTTGAGGTCCAGCACACGCGCCTTCAGCAGCTATTAGCGCACCACGATGCACCGCAGAGTAGACGTTCGGCCCGAGTGAGCTTGAGCGCACCCTGTAGAACTGGCGAAAATGAAAAATCATACCAGAACACCAATCAGTGATTTCCTTAGGATAAAAGCACTTCTTCCTCTGGTTTTGCAGAAGGTCACACTGCTCTTGTGCTCAGACATGTCTCTTGCAATAGAGAGAACCCTAGAGAGGAGTAGATGAGTCTTTTTGTTTAGCCCTCAAACCCTAATGCTCCTCTATAAAGCCATAGCATTCCTCCTTGCAAACCAACAATTTTAGGTAGTAGAGTAGGCCATTTTCTCTTCAATTGTAACTTAGTTCAGAAACTCTTTACATTTCGTAGCTCTTTTCTTTTAAGTTTCCTTTAATTTCATGTTATTTATTCAAGCTTTTATGGTGTTTTTAGTCATGGGAGGCTAGAACTCTCAACTATGGTTGATGATGAAACCTCACCATTGATAACACTCACACTCTTGTTATGCTATTTGTACATTCCAACTTTTATTGAAATGCTATTCAAGTTTCATTCTCTTTATTGCTTATGCCTTAGAGTGAATGTTCATTTACTGAAGTAGTAGGGCATTTAATGTGTTTCAACTGGGTACATCGAGTTATTGGTTTGAAAGAGGGTATCCATTGTGATTTGTTCCTCGAATGGGTATAATGGATTATTTGATTTCAAATGGGTACCCTTTGTGATTTATCTGAGTTGGATTCATTAAATAGTTCTAACATATATGGTTAAGTACTTAAATAACAATGCAAGACTTAAATGTTCTTTGGGTGTTTAAATGGAAAATAAGAGTGTGTATTGATGGATTTGATTTGATGGATTCTTAAGCCTTAATTCTTTTTATATTTTGTTTTTCATCATCTTTAACTTAGTTGTTATTTTGCATGTTTGAACCTCAACATTTGGAACTAAGTTAAAATGAGATTAGTTAAACAAAACACTGATTTTTTACCATTTCTCTGTGGGATCGACCTTACACTTACAAAACCCTTTATTGTAAACGATTCGTGCACTTGCAAGTTAATAAAATTTGCCCAATAAGTTTTTGGCACCGGTTCCAGGGAAAACAATTCAAAAATTAGTTTTTGTTTGATTGATTTTGTTTTTCTACTAGTTAGGTAGATTTTTGCTTTTCGTAAGTATTATTTTGTTTCTGCTTTTATAAACTAACAAAAAAAAAATTGTTTCGGTTCTGTTTCTGCAAAATCTGAAGTTTCTATAACACATCACGAGTGCATCGCGCCACAACCAGCACACTCGTACAGCAGCTCGAGCACATGAGGGTAGCACGGCATCAGAGCAAAAGCGCTCGAGCCTAGGCAAGGTTGAGCTCGCTTCTGCTGGCAGCAACATACCAAAAGCAGCTAAGTAAAAAAAAAATCTTTTTTTTTCTAGTTTGTTTTTAATTTATTTTGTTAATATTTTGTTTCTGTTTCACATCATTTTACTGTTTGTTTCATTTCTTTTAGTTTATTTTAGTTTGATTAAAGTTTTGTGTGTGTTCGGTGTATGCTTGGTAGGAGATCCTTGAACTTAGACTTAACATCTTTAGATCTTGAAATAGAAAGGACTCTTAGGAGAAGGCTTATAAATTCTGTTGAGATGGGAGATAACGTGAATGCGGGAGAGAATGAGCGGCATAGGGGAGAAAATGTTAATCATACTAGATCACTTAGGGAATCGTTCGCACCCGTTGTGACAAATTCTCCTTCATGTATAGTGTTACCACCCACCAATGCCACCTACTTTGACCTTAAGCCTCATGTCATTCAACTCCTACCTTCATTCCATGGCTTAGACCTTGAAAATCCTTACAACCATGTGAAAAAGTTCAAAGATATTTGTGCCATTTTCAAATTTCAAAACATTTTTGAGGAGTCTGTGCACCTTAGACTTTTTCTTTTCTCACTTCACGATAGAGCCAAGGCATGGTTCGATTCAAACATGCATGTATCTATCACATCTTGGGAAAACTTGCTAAACAAGTTTTACAATAAATTTTTCCCAATGTCCAAAGTGAATGAGTGTAGGAAGGAAATAATTTCTTTTACTCAGAAGGAGGATGATAAATTTTCTAAGAGTTGGGAAAGATTTCAAGAGAAGTTGATTAAGTGCCCTCCACATGGATACGAGAAGTGGAGACTCGTGCAGTTCTTCTACCAAGGATTGACTCAATCCAACCGTAGTTTGATCGAGTCAATGAATGGAGGCACATTTCTGAGTTTGACGGGAGAGGAACCATATAGGACCTTAAATCAGTTGTCCGACAATTCCCAGCAATGGGATTTTTCAAGCTGTCGGGATAAATCTGCTCACATCCAAAAGAAGGGAGGCATCTATAAGATGAAGGAAGATATTAAGCTGAAGATGAAGATAGATGCCCTCACTAAGAAGGTCGATGCTCTCATCATAGGGAAGTCCATCAATGTGGCAAACACATTCCATGTTGATTGTTGTTCCATCCATGCTAGTCCTATACATTTAGCACAGAGTTGTCCATCTTTGCCGACCTTTGTTGAGTCACCAATAGAACAAGTGAACGCTTTCAACGACTTTATGAAGCAATGCAATGAACTCTTCTTTAAGACTTACAATCCTGGGTGGCGAAACCAACTTAACTTTTCGTGGAAGCAGAACCAACCAATGAATCAAGGGGGGCCCCTCATCAAGCCCATAATCAATACCCCCCGAATTTCATCAACTTGTTCATCATCAGAGTCATCCAGCGCAGCCAGTATCGACATATCAAGCACCCACTCAAATACCAACCTCTTCTTCACAACCCACTCTGGAGGAATCTCTCAAGGCCTTCATGTAGATTACAAGCCAATCAATTAGTGAAGTGAAGAATGCCACCATGGTGAACACCCAGGCGATTTCCAAGCTAGAGGTTCAAATGGGTCAAATGGCTAATCACTTGGGCGAAAGAGAGAAGGGAAAGCTCCCTAGTCAGCCCGTGCCCAATCCAAAGTTGCAGTTCCATGGGGAAAGTTCATCAAATGTTGTGCACGAGCAGGAGCATGTGCAAGCCGTTGTCACACTTAGGTCAGGGAAACACTTGGACAACCAAGTGGTTCTTCTTGAAGAGAACCTTGCTGCACAAGAAGGGGAGGGAAGTGGCAGCACATAGGAGAGAGATGCGGAGCCATCTACAGCCACTCCCATTATTGAGATTCCTCCAAGGTCATTTGTACCTAAGGCGCCCTACCCAGACAGATTGTTGGGGCCCAAGAAGGGAGGAAAATTTGAGGACATCATGGAGGTATTCAAGCATGTTCATATCAACATTCCATTTTTGAATGCCATCCAGCAAGTGCCATTGTATACCAAGTTCTTGAACAACTTGATCACTGTCAAGAGGAAAACCAATATACCAAAGAAGGTTTGTTTGAGCAAGCAAGTTAGCTCAATCCTCCATTGCAAGCTGCCCGTCAAGTACAAGGACCCTGGATGTCCTACTATCTTTTGCACGATAGGAGTCAGCTGCATTAAGAAGGCCTTACTTGATCTTAGAGCTAGCGTCAATCTCCTACCCTATTCAGTTTACTTGCAATTAGGGTTAGGAGAATTGAAGCCCACCTCCATGACACTTCAATTGGCAAATCCATCAGTTAAGATTCCACGGGGAATTGTTGAGGATGTTTTAAGCAAGGTGGATAAGTTTTACTTCCCCGTAGATTTCATAGTTCTTGACACTAAACCGGTTCAGAATGTTGGAGTTCAAATACCGGTAATCTTAGGGCGACCATTTTTAGGTACGGCTAATGCCATGATCAATTGTAGAACAGGGGTGATGAAGATATCTTTCGGCAACATGACGGTGGAGCTGGACAACTTTGACATCAGCAAAAAGCAGAGGGAATGTGATGAGATCGGAAGTGCCTGCTTAATCGATGAAATTATTGAAGAAGCTGGAGAAGAATCAAGCATTAAGGACCCCCTGGAGGCATGCCTTGCTCAATTTGGAAAGGATCTGGACTTGCATGAGCTACTTGAGCAAGTGGAAGTCATTCTACAGTTTGCTCCCATAGAGAGCATGGAGAAGGAGGAGGCAACAGTACTCGAGCCTCTCAAGAAGGAACTTAAGCCCTTGCCAACCAATCTCAAGTACAAGTTTCTAGGTCCAGCAGGGACATTTTCTGTAATCATAACTTCTGATTTACTTGCTGCTCAAGAGGAGAAGTTGTTGGATGTCTTGAGAAAGCACAAGGACGCTATAGGTTGGACCATTGAAGACATAAAGGGAATCAGCCATTCGGTGGTGATGTACAAGATACATCTGGGGGAGGACGCTAAACCATCAATGGAGCCACAGAGAAGGGTCAACCCTGCTATGCAAGAAGTTGTGCGAGCTGAAGTGATTAAGTTGTTGGATGCAGGTATCATCTATCCAATTTCTGACAACAAGTGGGTAAGCCCGATTAATGTTGTGCCCAAGCGAGCTGGAGTAACAGTAGTGCAAAACAAGGACGGCGAGTTGGTGCCAACTCGAGTTCAGTCAGGATGGAGAGTTTGCATCGACTACCGCAAGTTGAACACAGCCACCAAGAAGGATCATTTCCCACTTCCTTTCATTGATCAGATGGTGGAACGCTTGGCAGGACATGAGTACTATTGCTCTTTAGATGGTTATTTTGGATATAACCAGGTCCTTGTGGACCCCGAAGATCAGGAGAAGATTACCTTCACTTGTCCTTTTGGGATGTTCGCCTACTGTTGCATGTCCTTTGGGTTATGCAATGCACCCGCTACTTTTCAGAGGTGCATGATCAACATCTTTTTTGACATGGTAGCACTTTTTCTTGAGATATTCATGGATGACTTCTCGGTCTTCAGTTCAACATTTGAGGAGTGTTTGCACCACCTCACTTTAGTTTTCGTGAGGTGCAAAGAGAAGAACCTAGTGCTCAACTAGAAGAAGTGTCATTTTATGGTGAAGCGGGGAATTGTGCTTGGGCACGTCATTTCTCATCAGGGGATAGAGGTTGACAAGATGAAGGTGAATCTGATATCCAACCTTCCACCCCACGTACGGTGAAGGAGGTTCGCTCTTTTCTAGGCCATACAAGATTCTACCGGCGATTCATCGAAGACTTCAGCAAGATCGCCAAGCCCTTGTGCAAGTTATTGGTGAAGGAGACCCCATTCATTTTTTATGAGGATTGCAAGAAAGCATTTGGGGCCTTGAAAAAGATTCTGACATCCACACCCATCATTCATCCACCTAGCTGGGGTGCACCTTTAGAGATCATGTTTGACTCATCAGACTATGCGGTTGGAGCTGTTTTGGGGAAGCGCATCGATAAACTTCCCCATGTCATCTACTATGCAAGCCCAACTCAACTATTCGACCACTTAGAAAGAGTTGTTGGCAGTCATTTTTGTGTTGGATAAGTTTCGATCTTACTTGCTAGGTTTGAAAGTCATTATCTACTCAGATCACGCAGCATTGACGTATCTTTTCTACAAGAAAGATGTTAAATCTCGCCTCATCCGGTGGATATTATTGCTGCAAGAGTTCGATATAGAGATTTGGGACAATAAGGGTTCCAAAAATGTGGTGGCCGATCATCTTTCGAGGATTACTGTTGATTTCACTAAGGAGGCCACCCCCATCTCTAAGACCTTCCCTGATGAGCAGTTGATGCACATTGCTCGCACTCCTTCACCATGGTTTGCTGATGTAGTAAACAATTTTGTCACCGGTAAAATGCCTTTGCATTGGGGGCGGCAAGATAAGTCCAAGTTCATGGCCATGGTGAAGTACTTTTTCTAGGACGATCCTTATCTGTTCAAGTATTGTCCCGGTCAGATCATTAGGAGATGTATCCCTGAGCACAACCAACCCAATGCCATCTCCTTTTACCATGATCATGCTTGTGGAGGCCACTTCAGTGCAAAGAAGATCGCTGCAAAGATTTTGTAGTGCAGATTTTATTGGTTGATCATTTTCCAAGATGCTCACACTTATTGTGTTTCATGATCGCTGTCAAAAGCTAGGGAGCATTTCATGCTAGAATATGATGCCTCTCAATCCCATTCTTATTGTTGAGATCTTTGATGTGTGGGACATTGATTTCATGGAACCTTTCCCAAACTCCTTTGGCTATCTGTACATTCTTGTTATTGTGGACTATGTGTCCAAATGGGTGGAGGCCGGTGCCTGCAAGATCAATGACCATAGAGTTGTGGTTCAGTTTTTAAAAGACACTATATTTGCTCATTTTGGTACTCCTCGAGCAATTATTAGTGATGGTGGTAAGCATTTCTGCAACCGGATTTTCAAGTAGCTGATGAAAAGGTATTTCATCACACATAAGGTTGCTACTCCATATACCCTCAAAAGAATGATCAAGTGGAGATTTCAAACCGAGAGATCAATAGGATTTTGGAGAAGACGATGAACCCGTCATGAAAAGATTGGTCTCTTCGTTTGAATGATGCATTGTGGGCTTATCGGACAGCATTCAAGACCCCGATTGGCATGTCACCTTACCATCTCGTGTATGGCAAAGCATGTCATCTACCAGTGGAGTTGGAGCATAAAGCATACTAGGCCATCAAGCAGCAAAACTTCAGTCTCACGAAGGCTGACTCCGAAGGAAGCTCCAACTGAATGAATTGAAAGAGCTGAGGAATGATGCCTATGACTTTGTGAAGTTGTACAAGGTACTAATGAAGAAGGCTCATGACCAGAGCATCTTGAGACGATCTTTTGAACTTATTCAAAAAGTCCTTTACAATTCACGTCTGCATCTTTTTCCAGGGAAGCTCTGATCTCGATGGACAGGCCCATTTATTTTTCGATCAGTTTTCCCTCATGAGGCGATTGAGATTGAGGATCCAAAGAATGGTACTACCTTCAAGGTAAATGGGCAAAGACTGAAACCATTCTTGGAGTTGCGGAGCTCGGAGCTTGAGACGACCCTTTTGGAGGATCTGAGTTACTCGGAGTGATTGTCGTCAGTTGTGGAGAGTCTAGCTGAAGACTAAAAATTTAGCGCTTGTGGGAGGCAACCCTCATTGTTTTTCCTTATCATTTGATCTTTTTTCTTCTATTTTAGTTTTGATTTCCAGGAAGTGTCTATTGTTCAAGTTTAGAGGAGCGTTATTTTACATTGTGCCCGACTTGCATCGCCCTCTTCGGTATTTGTTTCTGGTCACATTGGGGACAATGTGTCATTTATGTTTGGGGGTGGGGTAAACATTTCTATCTGTTATTTTTATTATTTGTGTGGTTATTTTTATTGCTTTTGTGCATTAAAAAAAATTTGTTATGTTATTGATTAAGCATGATTACATCTTACTATGGTTTGCATATCATTGGTTTGTTTAACATGTGGAGCATTGCATGTCATTAAAAATTTGAAATCTTTTGACTCATTTGTTGGATTAGTGAGACTTCACGTGTTTGAATTGTTTATAACAAGCACATTAGCATAGGCTCTGTGAGGCATGAAATTTGATTTGAGTATATGTGTCTTGAGATTAGTAGGATGACTTGTTGATGAAACCTTGGCTTAATAAATACAAAAAAAAAATAAAAAAAAAAATAGATATAGTATAGAATAATATCATCAATTTGAGTTCTCATTGAGTAATCGGGCCTCTTGCCTCACCAAGCATTGAGTGTTCACGAAAAAGATGAGAAATTCAATGTGCTTGATTGTATAGCTAGTTTGACTTCGTAGCCTTTTTGAATTGAGTAATTAAGCCCTTAGGGATGTTTCTACATCTAGTGCCCTAAAACCATCTGGTTTGGGAGTCACTGGCCTAACACTCATTACATAGGTCAATTAGAAAGCTTAAGGGAGTCAAGCATTGCACAGCCAACACAATATATATATACTGCACATTTTGATTTAAGCCTCGGTTATTTTAATCTGATAGAATTCCTGTGAGTCTTTAGGTACACATGCTTTGAGAAAAGTTGAAGCCTCATGAGTCTATGTTAATCACACCTTACACTTATTGGAACATGTGTTCTCTCAATATTCCAGCTATGTGTTGATTGATTTTTGATGTCCTGGTGATGTGATGTTCATTTTGTTAATCATGCTCATGATATATGAACCATGTGTTTGTATGGGGATTCTTACTTGATTGACAATATAATACTTCAATGTTTGTGGGTATTATTTCTGGCAAACCCTTACAAGACTTCACTTGTCCACTAGGGAGTCCTATGGGTTTAAAAGACTTGTTGTTTATACTAAATGCAATCATTTCTCCCATGAAAGAGGACTTATATTTCATGCTTTGATTTTGTTATTCATTTTATTTTGCTAAGGGAATAGCAAAATGTAGGGAAAAATATATATTAGTCCCCCAAACTACCACCATTTTTCCGGATGGCACCCCGAACTACCAACACTTACACTCCGACCCCCCAAACTACCACTTTCTGATTTTTTGGCCCCATCCGTCTATTTATACCGTTAATTCTAACAAAAATTGGCCAAAACTCCGAAAATACCCATCATTTAACCGTGAGAATTTCAAAGTGTAGGAGGGGTATTTTCAGAATTCTGTTTAGAATTGACGGCATAAATGGACGGATGGGGCCAAAAAATCAGAAAGTTGTAGTTTGGGGGGCCATAATCTAAGCATTGGTAGTTTGGGGGGCCATCCGGAGAAAGGGCGATAGTTTGGGGGGCTAATATATCATTTTCCCCAAAATGTAAGTTTGGGGGTATTTGATGAGTGCCAAATATTATATATTTGGACCACTTAATTTGCATAAATTAGGCCTGTAGCTTTGTTATTTTCTTATGTATGTTGTTAGTTTTGGTGTTTTGGCATTTTCCAGGTCATTAAGTGAAAAATGGAGGTTTTGAGGCAAAAAGGCCAAAAATTTGGATTTCCTAGAAATGGGCTCAAGCTCAGCCCTATTGGGCTCGAGCGCACGTGCCCTCAGTAGCCCTCAGCCCATTGCGATGTGCCGCAAAGGAGCCCTCAAGTCGAGTGTGCTCAAGCCCACCCCTATTGAGCTCCAATGCATGCGCCCTCAGTAGCCATCAGTGCATAGGGATGCATCACAGAGCACACATTCAGCCCGAGTGAGCTCTAGCGCACCCTGCAAATTTGGTAAAAATGTAGAATCGTACCAAAACTCCAATCAACGATTTTCTTATGACAAAAGCACTTCTTCCTCTGGTTTTGCAGAAGGTCACACTACTCTTGCGCTCAGACTTGTCTCTTGCAAGAGAAGTGTTAGTTTGTGATTGACTGCATTCTGTTAGACAAAATCACTTCTATGTAATGTTGCTTTTTTAAACAGGGATGCTGTTGTTTTTCAAAATCTACATTTCAGTTATGTGCTTCAAGAAGATTGTGTGCGGAATTCAAGACAGTGAAGTCAGATCCCTTGCCTCCATCCGGACGTCCCTAACAACCGTCTGGACGCTCATCAGTCAAGCAACATCCGTCTGGACGATGTGGTTATTCCGTCCGGACTCCCATCAGTGTCCAGAAGCTTTGAACTGTTTAAGGTTGCATCCGTTCAAACGTTTTAGCAACATGTCTGGACGCTATTCAGTGTTCGACAAGTAAAAGAATTTCCTTCACAGACACAGATTTGGGAAGACAGTTGCAATCGTCCAGACAACAGGTCTACACCGTCCGAATGCTATCCTTGATAAGGCAAGACATGGAGCATATTTGCAACTGTCCTGCCGCCCATCCTTATTATGGAAATTGCGTGCAGCAGAAATGCAACCTTTCAAACGCTAGGTGATGTGAACCCTTGGGATCGAACTCCCTTGAACCCACAATCAAATTGAAACCTACCTAAGAAAGCCAAGAATCAAGTCAAGAAGATCTAGACCCGTTGAAATCTTGTTTCAAGAACCTAGACTTGGTTAGAACACCACAAAGGGTTTGCCTTTGATAAGTTCTTAGTTCAATCAAGAACAAGTAGAGAAAACTGAAAAGTTTTCTATGAAGTAAAAACTTCATTCAAATTTAACTTGTCTAGCAAATGCGGCTATAAGTCTTTTTAAAACCTCTCAATGAAACCCTAAACCTACTAAGGCCTACATCAATTAAAAGACATGGGTTGAACATCTTCAAGCCCAAAACATCATAAACTACACTTTTATAGCTAATAAAAGAAGTCCACTTAGTTTGCACTAAACCACTAGGCTATGCCTCCCCCATCTGTTGCTTGTATCATATGGATTAAAGTTGGTTCTTCTTCTTTCAAGCCCATCTTCAATGTTGGGGTCTTGCATTGCTTCCTTAATCTTCTTCACTCTTGACCTTGTGATTGGCCCATCTAGAACTTGCAAGGGATCTTTAAGATTCGGCCTACCATGGGGCCCATCATTCCCCCTCTCCTTAAAAGGATTCGACCTCGAATCGTCACCTTTACTCTTGAGATGCTTTAATGATTCATGATCGGTGTGGATCACAAATTCCTTAGGCCAAAGGTAGTGCTGCCACGTCTCTAAGTGGGGTAATTCAAGGCCGCCCCACTTAGCTTCTCACTGAAGAAGGCTATGGGACACCTATCCTGCATTAAAACAGCTCCAATTCCTATTCTTGAGGCATCACATTCAATCTCGAAAGTTTTGTTAAAGTCAGGTAATGCTAACACAGGTGTAGAACATAACCTTTATTTGACAGTAGCAAATACATTCGCTTGATCACTCCCCCAATGAAATCCAACATGCTTTTTAATTATTCCAGTGAATGGTGCAGTAATGGTGCTAAAATCCTTAACAAAACGCCTATAAAAGCCAGCTAAACCATGAAAGCTTCTTACCTCAGTGATGCTTTTAGGTGTTGGCCACTCCTTCATAGCCTTCACTTTCTCTTCATCCACCTCAATACCTTTTGTACTAACAACATAACCAAGAAAAACAACTTTTTCCATGCAAAAGGTACATTTCTTAAAATTAGCATACAACTTTTCACATCTCAACACATCTATCACACATCTCAAATGCTCAATATGTTCATCTAAGTTCGTGTTGTACACTAGGATATCATCAAAGTACACGGCTACAAATTTGCCTATGAACACACGTAATACATGGTTCATTAATCTCATGAAAGTACTAGGCGCATTTGTAAGTCCAAATGGCATAACCAACCATTCATAAAGTTCATGTTTAGTCTAAAAAAGTAATTTTCCATTCATCTCTCTCTTTCATTCTAATTTGATGGTATCCACTTTTAAGATCTATTTTATTGAAAATACATGAGCTATGCAATTCATCAAGCATATCATCTAATCTAGGAATGGGATGACGGTACTTTATTGTAATATTGTTGACCGCTCTGCAATCAACGCACATCCTCCAAGTCCCATCCTTCTTTGGCACTAGTAGCACTTGTACTGCACATGGGCTCATGCTCTCTCTCACGTACCCCTTGCTCAACAAATCTTCAACTTGCCTTTGAAGCTCCTTGGTCTCCTCCGGATTACTCCTATAAGATGGTTGGTTTGGAATAACTGCTCTGGGTATGAAATCAACTTGGTGCTCAATGCCTCTAATGGGTGGCAACCTATAACGCCCCAAATTTTTTTTTCAATATTTTATTGTGCCTAAAAGAATAAAATATATATATATATATGTTTTTTTAAAAAAAAAAAAAAAAAAAAAAAAATCAAATCATCAGTCCTCTTGAACGGCGTCGTTTTATTAAGGAAGTAAATTTTTTCTCTCACACGACGTCTTCCACCTTTCATCTCTCTCGTGACAAATTGCAAAAGTCTTCAGCCACTTCTTGCCATGTTTCAGTCCAAAGAAACCCACGTTGAGCCCATGCATCAACCCTTAAGCCACGACAGCCTCCCTCTTCTCCTATTTAATCACTCCCCTCGCCATGCATCAAGGCATCGGCAGAAAATTCAGTCCTTGGCCATTTTCAAAACTTAACCCAGCAGGTATTCTTTTCCTCTTTGTTTCTTTCGTAAAGCTTTTGGTGATTAAATTATGGTGATTCAGAGTATTTTAGTTCTGTGAACTCTCTGCTTTTAAATCAAATGATCTGTGTTGAGTTGAAGCTTTGATTTTTTGATAATGGGATTGCGATTATTTGGCTTTTGAGTACTATGTTGCTGGAAGTTTATTTTTTTTTTTCTTCTTCCTTTCTTTTCGTTGGTTGGACGCCCCCCTTAGCATTTCTTTCCTTCCCCTGTTTCTGTCTTCTCTCTTCTTTTTCTTTTCTTGTTTCTGAGAGAGAGTAGAGAATGAGGGGAGAATTTGAGAAACAGAGTAGGGAAAGGGGGGAACGGCCGAAGGGGGGTGTGGGGAAGGGAGAAGACCCAGCCGGTGGGCTAGCCACCGGACTGGGTGGACAGTATCGCAGGGCCGGCATATCGCGGTCCCGCGCCGGCGACGCCACCGGAGGGCGTTTTTCCGGCGATTTCTGGCTCCCTGTGAGTGTAACTTTCTGGGTTTTTCTTTGATTTTCAGAATATGGGTTGAATGGGTCTTTGAGAAATCTTTGAGTCTTGATCTTATTTCAGTTGGGTTGCTCTGTTATGAGAATCTTGCCTTCTCCTTTCTAGTTCCTTGATTTCCTTTCTTTTTGAGCTCAACTGAGAGGAAGAGATGAGGGAGAGATCGAAAGAGGGAGAAGAAAGAGAGAACCGGTGGGTGAGCCACCGGTTGGGGCGGACAGGAGCGGTGGGCCGGTAGGCCACGGCTCGGCGTCGGCAAGGCTGCAGGGGGTTTGATTTTCGGTTTTCTGATGGGTTTTGTTGGTTTCTTTTTAAATGTTCAGATTTCAGTTTTGTTTATGGGAAATTTTTTTTGGTTCTTAGAGCAGAATGGGTTTCGGGTAATGGAAAACAAAAAAAAAAAATCTGGGTTGGTTTGAAGATGAAATTTGTTGGGTTGTTTTTCAGGTAGAGGAACCGATTGGAATTGAGAATTTCTGAGTTTTGTTTTGGGATGTTGTAGTTTTGATTGTGTTGTTGGGATGTTTTGATGTGATGAATTATCCAGTCAGTTTGGAGTATTTTTGGAGGCTGTTTGGGATGGCCAGTTGGTGTTTTTATCTTGGACATTCTTATAATTCTTCTGATTAACCAAACTGGTACACTATGGATTGGGTTGTATTATTTTTAGAAAAAAATGTTGCTGAATGCTAAAGAAATACTGTGATTATTGGGCTGAATTCTTGTTGTGGCCATATGAGTATGGATTAGATAATTTAATAAATGATTTGTAATCTGGATTTTTGCTAAAATATGGGGACTTTACACTAAATCTCTTATTTGGTATATCAGATAGGTTGAGTCTCTTTTATATGAATATTGTGTTGTTATTAAACAAAGTATTTTTATTGGTGTGTGAATTGAGATTATTTCTTGCTGAGTTTCAGTATTTGTGTTAATTGAAATTCTTCTTGAAAGACCCTGTGAATAAATTACTGTTAGAATTAGGCTTATATCCAAATTGCATCCTTTTAAATTCTTTAGAGTAATTCGGTATAGAACCATTATTTCTGTTTTAGGGAATTGTTATTTGGCTACTGACTTGGGATATAAACACTGAATTGTTATCCCTGTGCTGTCTAAATTAGGAACATGAACTAATCCTTTGGTTACCACAATCTAAGCTAGATTTATATGCACAATTTTCATGGATGTATTTCACTATGAAAACTGGAACATCCTGGAAAGATTCAGGTCATGCAAAGAGGCAATAATGGAAACTAGGAAATTTCCTTTTTAAAACCACATGTGTTTCTTTGAAATATTAGTTGCTAGAATTTTTTTATTTACCACTACTTGAATAAGTGATGACCCATATGATTATAGAAATTTTAAAATTACATTGCAGAAACATGTCTTTATTTTAAATCTTTAGTGTCATATGCACCCAATTTAATTATTTTTAATATATATATATATATATATATATATATATATATATATATATATATATATATATATATATCCTTGAAATCTATTTTTTTTCTGTGATCCTAACTAGGTAGAAGTATCCAAAACCTCACTCAGGACCACCAAGGTAAGGAAACACAACCCTAAAAACCCCGGCAAGTTTTTAAATAAAATCTTTTCAAAGGAAAAATGTCGGGAATTTTCGAAAGACTTTCACTTTAACATTATTTGTTCTATTATCTCAAGTATGAAATAATGAATATGTTATTTGTAATCACATGAATGAATGAAGCTGGTGATTATATGCTATATGTGCACCATGAGAATGAGGATGATGATATATGTGCTACATGCGCACTATATGAACATGATGATGAAATTATGATTGAATACTTGTTTTATGTGCACCACACAAAGTTTTGTCACACGGTACTATAATGCTGTGATCCGGATCTTATAATGATTATGATGATGGGTAGCGGGGCAACCACACCAAAAGTGTGGGGCTATCGGCCGGGGGTTCTCACCTAGGGAGCTTCCTAACCCGGCAGCTCTCCCCTGTGACGACAGGATGAGCCATGGGTCCTTCGGGATCGGTCCTATGGACGAGCCCAACGTGCACTGCTCATGGTAAAAATGCGGAATTGGACCAGTGGTAGACAAAACTTACACATTATGAACGATGATTATGAATGCACATTTCTCATTGTTACTGATTTTTTTAAATTTGTAAATTTATTTTATATTATATTTTATGTTTTGTTGTGTTACTTACTGAGTTGTTGAACTCACCCCCTTACCCTTACAATTCTTTTCAGATGGCGCTTCATATCATCATCCTCATAGCGGGCGTACCCATAGGGGTCGCTACCTATGATGATTCACAGTTCTAGCCCATTGATGCCGATCAGTGGGTTTATGTTTGTTTTGATAGCCCGTGATCATAACGTTTAGTCAGGGATTTATTTTTTGTTTATGTATAGTTAATGACACTGCTAGTCCGGACCAGTTTGGAGATAGTAGAAGTTTCCTCCAAGAAGTAGTTCGAAGACCGGATTGATTTTTTGTATATGAACAGTGTTTTATTTTGTGATCCCTGACTATTTGTATTAGCTGAAATATTACTAAGACTTACTATATATGTGAAATTATGAGTATTAATCTACATCTTGTGTTTATTGTGTCATTCTCTTTAAATATAAAAAGATTTAAATTCGTGGATGATTTTATTTTTCTCAAGTTCACGTATCCCCTTACATTCCAAAACGGGGGCGTGACACAACCCACTCGGCATCTTCTCCGGAAATACATCTTCGAACTCCTGCAACAAAGAAACAGCCAAACTAGGAAAAGATTGGTCTGTTTCATCAAGATTAAGATAAGATTCTTTGTAAACAAGAAAAATCATAGGCTGATCTACTAAGAAGGCTCTCTTAACCCCACTCTCCTTTGCATAAAAACTCATATTTGCCTTTCCTTTTCTCTCTGCAGGTTCTCTTTCTTTTTTCTCTCATGGCTCCACTCTTTTTTCTTTATTCTCAGGCACCTCTTTATTTTCTTTTTCACTCTTTTTTTTTTTCTTTCCCCAATCTCACTTTTTAGCTTCAATTGGTCCTCATAGACTTGTTTTGGTGTTAAAGGAGCAAGCTTGAATGTTTTTCCATCCTTTACAAAGTTGTACATGTTCGTAAACCCTCCTATCATACTGCCCTGGCCTCCCCAACAAAATATGGCCAACATGCATAGGAACTACATGTGGTATTTACACAGCAAATGGGGGGTTTTAAATCCCCTTGCTACCACTTGTAAAACACAGCCAAGCCTAGGATTTCCAAACCCTAGGCTTGTATCTTACATTCATGACTTGGGCTTGGATCAAAATCCTGGTCCATGTGTTGTAAGACCAGCCCCATTACGATTTAATTCCTAATCCATATTTTATAAATAAAACCAAGCTCAAATAATATTAAAATCCCTTTCAACTATGGTCCAATTACATCATCTTGAAGAGGAACCTAAATGAAAAAATATAACTAGCTCTAATAGGTCTCTGGCACTTGTCATCTCATAACTTGTAACAAGTTACTATTGGTTTCACTTAACAATTATAATTTCACTCTAGTTTATTTTTTAATTTAATCAATTAATCCATAAGACATACTTATTTATTACATATTACCTCTCAATGGAATATTCCGTAGTTGAATTAAAGTTGATTAAGTATGTTACTTTAATTCGCTATCTCTAATTCTTAAGTTCTCAATTTAATCACATGACTATTATTTTTACTCTACGAAATTTCTCCTCACTAAGTACATAAAGTTTCAGTAACTCATACCAATATAATCGAGCTCAAGATTCAAAATAATCATTCACATTAATAAATCTATACCAAAGAAAATATTCCTTATCACTTTAATTGTCACGAAGGACTTGGATTCTGTCTCAAAGATGGTGCTCCCGCAATGCTATATACGATCACCTAACGCACCGAGATTTTGACCTCCGTAAAGGCCTCACTCTAAATGCATCAAAGTGATCTACATTTTACATTTCAGTTCACGACCTTTTCATGATTTAAAGTAACTATTACAATTAGTTGTGAGTGTACATTATTCTTTGACCGTTAAAAGAATGATAACTCACATAACTCGTTCAATGCATTGCATCTTTATGCTTCCGCACCAACACATCACTCTATTAAACCTTTTGAACTCTCAATATTGGGTCGCCATTTTTTGAAAGTTTGTAATGTCACCCATACTATTAGAATTTATTGTTAAATCAAACGGTTGATGGGTGAAATATCCCTTTTATGCCTATAAAATTTATAAAATTACAAAATTAAAAGGTGACCCACGGCCTTGGGTCTCCAGAAAAGAATAGTTTGATTTTTTTAAATAGGGGCATTTTGGATATTTCAGTGTCATCCGTTAGGATTTTACAGAAAATCCTAACGGGGATGTGACATTGCAAACTTTTTTAACTTGGATATACGAAATTGAGAGTTTTTTAAAGTGTAGGGGGTGATTGCAAATGCGATGAAATATCAGTGGGAGGTAAGTGAAGTTTCCTTTTTTTTTTTTTGTACAATTATTAATTCAATAGCTAATTTTCACTGTTACATTATCAAGTACTATGATCGTTCAACATCACCAGGGCAAGCTCGATATATTTTGGGACCTTAGGTGAGAAGTTTAAGTGAGGTCTTTTATTTAAAATTAAATATTAATTAATTTAAAATTGTATTTTTATTTAAAATTCATTCTTCTCACCTTTTGGGATGCAAAATTACTTCTTAAGTTTTTATATTCAAGTTTTTTTACCATTTCCTTTTCAATTGATAATATGACTAATCCATTTAATCTTTTTTGTGACGTTGTTGATCTTCGGTAAGATTTATTATTTTTAATTTTGAAAACCTTCTTTCTGCAGAAGCAACTGTATCAGGTATTGTCAATAAAATTATATAAGCGATACTTGCATTAGAAAAAGAATCAAGTCTTTTTATATAATTTAATATGTCAATTTGAACACTTTCTTCGATTTGTAAAATTTATGTTAAAACTTTTAGTTTTGAAAATAAAAATTTCTGAAATGATTTTAAGGAATTGAATATATAGTAGTTTAATGGGAAATGATGAAAATGGAGAAGATCGAAGAGAGAAATTCAAATTCGAATAAGACTTGAATAGGAAAATTGAGATAAAAAATGGAAACTTATAAAAAGGGATAGAAATTCCTAAAAATTAGTTCATAGGAAATTTCATACAATCTATATATAAGAGTAACATGTGTCCTTGAAGCATATGGTTTTCTATTAATGCTATTAAAAAATAGCATGTGAGAAGCACATTCTATTAAAACAACATGTGTTTTCTCACATGCCAATGGACATATGTCAATCTTATATGTAGGTTGTATGAAATTTCCTATAAAGAGTAGGATTTTTTTTTTTTTTTTTCTAATTAAGGCCTTCAATTTTGGTAATTAAGGCCTTCACGACTTTTGAGACTTTTCATATCTACTTAGCATTTTTTTAATTTTAAAGCCTTTCTTAATTTTATTTTTACCATAATTTGGGACCTTACTAAAGTGTATTGATGGTAATTAAGACCTAATTTTTTTATTTTAAATTTTTTTTTTTTTTAATTTGGGGACTTAGGCGGCTACCTATTACTCCTTAAATATCATTACTCTTTGACTAGTTTAATCCAAGTGCTCTTTCATATTTGATTAAAAAAAAAGGCCCCCCATTCTTTTTAATTGGAAAAAAAAAAATTAAACAATTAAAACAAAAAAGCAGTTCCTTCAACGGACTATTGTAATACTGGGCCGGGCCAGGCCAGGCTGCCGGCGTGCAAACAACCTATGAGCAACATGATTACTGAGACAAGTTGAACAGAATCTCTGTCGTATGCAACAAATAAAATGGACAAATATTGAATAATACAAAGTTTTCAACTATGGTTCTAGGATCCAACAAGATGATTAAGACATATATCAAATGTCGTACGTTCATAATCTCATTATTAAACGACACCAAGATCGTATGAATCACAAAGTAGTTAAACTAAAATATCTTTGAAAATGGGGTTGTTGGGACGTTTGACTTGCAATGGGATCTTCACTTCTTTTGATTTATGTCATTTGTGTAACATATTATATGCTAATGAAATAATTAACTCCATATGTGAGAAGGCGAAAAAAAACTCTGACAAAAAAAGATAGAAAAGAATGGTAGCTAGAATCACAACCAACAGCATGACATTATTGCAAGGCCGTGAAACCGCATCAGGATCCTCTTCGATTGCTTTCAACTGGAGAGGATCCTGGTCCCGTGAAACTTAGCTAGCTAGTCATCTAGTGTCAGATTGTTTTCATCTTCTCTAATTCGATCAATACCATGTGAACATTAAAAAGGTAATAAACTTCAATCCTCTATCATTACTTCAAATACTCTACCAAAGCACAATTTTATCTTAATGGGAAATAATTCCATATATGACCATTTTTTTCTTCTTCTTTTATTTGTGTTTTTTGTTTTCTGTATTTTCCTGAATTTTTGCTTGCTTTCTGACTTTTTTCTGATTTTTAAAATTTTTTCACTTTTTCTGAATTTGTTATTTTTCTATAATTTTAGTCTTTTTTATTTTTTTATTTTTTTTAAAAAATCTAATGTGCATTGTATTTTTATCAATTTTTACGCAGAAGAGAAACATTGCAACTTTTTTGGTAGTTTAGCAAAGTACATTATAATAATTAATAGTTTGTGGGACGCTACCATTGATATAGTAGTTTAGGGGATTAGTGTAATTTCTTATTTTTTTTATTTACTTCTAAAATGCCCTTAGGAGTACTATCTTTTTTATTACAAGTTTCTTAGAGGCTGACATTACAGAATCTTAATGGTAAAAAAACCAAGTAATTAACAAAATTTTGGAAGATTAATTTTTTTTATTCATCTCACCAAGATAATTACTACCATGAGATCATAATCTCAATTGTAATTTTCACTCAATGAAATAAAATAATTTTTAATATTATCACTCAAACTATTTTGAGATGCTAATGAACCGTGCTCATATTGAGATGCTAAAAGTTAATTATGTCCTATTCTCCCCATCTCTTATATATAGCTTTGACTTCATGTAACAACTCTAACCTAATCTTTTTTTTTAAATAAAAATAAAAAATAAAAAATAAAAAATCCTCTAACCTACCCCCGTTAATCATAGCCGCAATTGTCACCAAACAAATATTTTCTCTTGGGTCAACATACAACTGAGTTGAAAGGAACCAACCAACCTACCACTAAAGGTTACACTTGGCTTATACTTATCAGGGTCCAGGGATATGATACAAACAGCCAATCAAACTCACTCTCAATCTACAAACATTAATGCAAAAGTAGAGCTTCGGAAGATCCGACCAGACAATGGATTACCTGCAAAGATAACAAGAAAATTATCGTAGTGGCGTCGGCTAGCAGCTGCCGTGGGAGCCTCCAATATTATTTAGTAAATTTGCTGAGAAAACGGAATAAAGAGAGTGAGAGAGTTTTATGGTAAAACAAGCTCTTATTTTATTTGGAATGATGACTCACTTTTATATTAATTAGACTCTTTGTTTAATTGCCACCTAGTGAATTTGTGGTTGTGCACTAGCAATATCTAGGCAGAAAATTCCTAATTCTTCATTGAATTTTATCGAGAAAGCATTGATATTTGTAAGAGTAATGTTATACACTATATTTTTACTTTAATTTGCTGATGTGACATTGTTAATCAGTCAAAAAAAAAAAGTTTATTAACAATGTCATGCCATTAAAGTGTGGTTTTTTATCATTTTTCGGTATTTGATATGAATATGTATTTGTTATCATTTTCATGTGGACACTTTTTTTTTTACATAAATTTGCCAATGTTTACCAAATAATAATACGTGATCTTCACTCAAATCAACAACAACATCACACAAAATTTCATCCCAATTAAATTTTCCAATAGAATTAGGCACATGGCAAATTTTTCTTGCACCCTTCTTAATAATATGGGTGCTTTGAAAACATAAGTAGATAAAATTATTATTTTTAAAAATAAAAATAAAAAAAAGTTATTTTTTATTTAATTTAAATAAAAGAGAAAATAATAAATGGATGGATCGTAATTTGTAAGATCTTACAAATTAAAAAAAAAAAAAATTACACCACACGTGATTTGGCCCAAAACTTTAGACCCTAAGTTTATTTATGATATCATCAATGTGGGACTATTGACAATAATTCCTCAAATTCAGAAGTTATTATTCTTCTTAAGTTGTCAAACTCTCAACCGCAATATAGGGACATCTATGAACATAGTTTGACTCGGGAAAACGAATATTACTTTCAACCTAGCTCTTTTGTTAAACTCGAAAAATTCAGGACATTTTTCTGTTAATTATATTGGGAAAAGAAATATTAGGGATATTTCTTATTTATTTTCCAAAAGTTTTCCCTTGGTTCTACGGTTGGTAGAAAGGTGCAGCAGCAGTAGCTCAACTTGTGAAGATCGAGCTCCACTAACGAGTGTCTGCCTAAAGCTGTGCATGCGCTTTAAAGGTGCATAAAGCAACATGATTGCATTCCAAAATATACTTGTTGGTAGCAAGAAATCTGGCAGAGATGGAAAGGCCACTTTAAGGCATGGCAAAAGAAGTTTATCAATCAAAAGAGAAAAATTGGACCTGTAAAAGAATTCATCACAGAAACCAGAGGACATATGTCGACATATGAGCCAAGGACTGAAAGAATACAGATCTGTTGGATGGAGTGGATGATGCTAGAAAATATGTATGGAAAAAGGAAGATATCAATACAAAGTATTAGGGAAAAAGTACACATATTCCCTTCAAACTTCAAACTACTTCTCCATTGTCAATCTGCCTCTCCAAACTATCAATTGTGTTAACGTCATCTTTTATACTACCAAAAAATGTCAATGTTTCTCCTAAAGACAAAAATAACCTTGAAAAAATTTCAATTAGACAAATATATCTTTATGAATTCGGAAATAATAATAATAATAATTTTAAAAAAAATTATAAAAAAATGAAAAATGAAAATTCAAGGGTGTGCCCAAACTGAAAATTATATTAAACAAAATCTAAAAAAAAAATTGGAAAACCTTGGCTTTTATTTTTTTTATTTCTTTATTTTTTTTTAATTTTTTAATTTTATAAAGTGTATTTTTGTCATTGAGGAGACATTGACATTGTTTGATAGTTTAGGGAGACATTAACACAATTTGTAATTTGGAAGGCACATTGATAATTGGATGATAGTTTAAGGTAGATATGTGTACTTTCTCAAAAAATTAAGAATTTTAAGGGTCATTCACAATAACAATATCTTTAAAACGTATTTTGTTCTATTTCTAAAGTACTAATATGATTGGATAAAATCGTTCACAGGATACAATGAAGTCCAAGAAGGTACTCGAGAATAATACTTTTTTCTCTAGCCAATGTGGAACAATTTTTTCTCTATATATACACTACAAAAAATTTCCAAAATTTTGGATTAACATAGATGATATGTCTTTTAAATCAATGCACTTAAAACTTTGGATAGAAAATATATTTCATAATTATTTGAATATTCAAAATAAATAATTTTAAACTTATTTATTTAATGAAATAACATAACAGATGAAAGGCCACCAACCAATTCATGGATGAGAGCTCTCACTATGGCTTTCGTGTATGTGATAGGAGATGATCGACTTCATTGTGGCAAACTTTGGAGTAACTGGATTCTTTATTACAAATGGCAGGAAGGAATATAAAACTTGTGATGCTTTTTACTACAACCTATTTTTCTTCAATTATTGATGACATCTTTATCAATGACGTGATCATATATGTATACCCCTGTTGAAATATTGGAAAAGAACTGAAATCTCAAACTATATACGGAAGCTGTCAAGAATTCGATCTAATTACAATGTAGCTCAAATTCACTTTCTTTTTTTTTCCTATTTTTTTCTTTCTTTAAATTTAAAAAAAAAAAAAAAGAAACCATCTTTATAAATACGAGACTCTAAGGTAAAAAAAAATGAAGGTTGTAAAGACTCTCAAAAAACTATGTCAGATACTTAAGGTGGAGTTTCCTCCAAGTCTCCAACCATATTGAGTCCTTAATATGAAACACAATTGCCTTAATTTGCTAGAACATGAACAGCAGAATTTGCTTCCCCTTTCACATGAATTACATCAAAGGAACGAAGAGAGTGCAGTTCGAATTTAATATCTTTAGTAAAGTGTCTGATTCTACTCATAGAAGGGATGCCCAAATTGATCTCATTCATTACTTGCAATGCATCTCTTTTCAATATGAGATCAAACAATCTTTATTATTCAGCCATCGGTTTACTGTTGCTTAATTTTTTTTACCCTTTGGTCATTAAACCAGTTTTATGAAAAAATAAAAATAAAAAATAAAATCAGCTTTAAACCAGTCTACATTAACAACTTTTATGATCATTGATCTCATGACCGTTTGGTCATTTAATGTTTTCATTACAGTTAGAAAATTCACACAATAGCATATATGAGTCAATAGTCCACCAAAACAGATTAGGAAATGCCACCGAAGAGCACTATATATATATTGTGCCTTTATGGCTTTTGCAAATAAAACAACGCTTAGAGCCTGTTTATTTTGGCGTAAAATATTTAGAAATAATTTCATACTTTTGGGGCTCACCGATCATAGTAGTTGTTTGGGCAGTTGCATGGGACGTACTCAAACAAGTATGCCAAAGAAGAGGTCATCTCACAATTTTCTGTCCGAAGGTGCATGAGAGAGATAAAAAATAATTTACGCAAATAAGAAACGTAAACTATTTTACAGCCCATTAATATTATTTTTCTTAATCATTTGAAAATATTTTCAAGTTGACTAGTATTTTATGCCTCACAAAACAAACAAAAATAGCAAAATTATTTTTTAGAAAATATACCTAAAATAGATAATCCAGAGGTTTAGATCTATTATTGCTTGAAACATTTTTTTAAAAAGTAAATATTAGTCCTTGTAATTTGAGTTATGAGATGATTTCTGGAATTATTATGTTTAATTTAATATATTAAATTGATATGCGTATAAAATAAGACATACTTTTAATTATTAAAAGTACAAAAAATAATTTTCAAAAAACTACATACAATATTTACAGTCAACTTTCCAATACCAACATTGCGTTACATGCATTTCCAAGTTTTCATCGCCCGGTCACAGACAGTAATCGTCACGACTGTCACTGTAGCCTTTTCTCTTATTACCGTTAATCAAAGCCCTCAAAAAATAAATAAATAAATAAAAAACAAAACAAAAGTCAAGCACCAAAAATAATGAAAAAGAAAACAGAGAGAAAAGAGAAGAAGCCAATAAACAAATGAGAAGAAAACCCCAGCAAGCCAAACACACATACCTTCCTTGGAAGACATCCAAAGCACCCATCACAGCAAGCCCAAGCAGCTGTATAACCCAAGAATTCTTCTCTCTTTCTCAAAAACCTTTCATCGCTTCTTTCTCTCCAGTCTTTGCACGAAGACAGGGTCCAGTTCCAATCCAAAGAGCACCCAGAAAGGCAATAAAATGACGGACACGGATGGGTCCTCAAAACCCCCACAAATCTCTGAAATGTTCCAGAAATTCGCCCTGGCTTTCAAGTCCAAGACCTTCGAGTTCTTCGCCGACATCGAAGCCGTCGAGGACTCCGACGGCTTTTACGTCCTTGAATCCGCCGACGAAGTCATCACCGACCAGAAAGTCGTGGTCATCAAACCGGACCCAATTGATGGTAACCCTCTGCCCGCACTACCATCACCAGCACCGCCACAGTCAGTGATAGCAAGGCCGTTGGGGAAGACCCCGACCAAAACCATCAATACCCAGATGGCCCAGACCCTGATTTCTTCGATTTTCGCCACCATTTCCTCGTTTGAAGCTTCGTATTTTCAGTTACAGGCTGCCCACGTTCCGTTTGTTGAGGAAAGTGTGAAGGAGGCGGATAGAGCTTTGGTCTCACATCTTCAAAGGTTGTCCGAGTTCAAGCAATTCTATAAGGATTGCTGTAGAAACTCTGATTTTGGTTCTGATTTGCCAATTGGGTCTTGCTTGGAAGCTCAGGTGCAAGAGAATCAGAGCAAGCTGCGCACACTCGGGACCGTCTCGGACCGGCTACAGTTGGAGATTGATCAGAAAGACAACGAGGTTTTGGCTTTGAGGAAGACGTTGGGTGAGATTCAGAAGTCCAATTTGAAGTTGGCAAAGAGGTTATCGGGTAATTTGAATTCATGTTGTGAGGTTTTGTTCACTGTTAGAGTATTTGATTCTGTTTTACATGATGCTTATAGAGCAACACATAGGTTTACCAAGATTTTGATTGAATTGATGAGAAAAGCTATGTGGGATTTGGATTTGGCTGCCAATTCTGTTTATTCAGATATTGAGTATGCGAAAACACAACATAATCAGTATGCTTTTTTGTCATATGTTTGTTTATTGATGTTTAGAGGATTTGATTTAGAAGGGTTTGGAGTGGGTGAGAAAGAATTTGTGTCTAATGGGCATGTTTCGAACTCGGAAGAGCATCTTACTTCTTTGAAGCAGTTACTCGAGCACGTATCCAGCAATCCTATGGAGTTGCTAAGTATGAATCAGAACTGTGAATTTTCAAAATTTTGTGAGAGTAAGTATCAGGAGCTTATCCATCCAACCATGGAATCATCAATTTTCAGTAATTTGGATCGAAACGAAGCGATATTAAATTCGTGGAAGTCATTGAGTGTGTTCTATGAGTCATTTGTCAGAATGGCAAGCTCGATTTGGACACTACATAAGTTGGCCTTTTCGTTTGATCCTGTGGTTGAGATTTTTAAAGTTGAGAGAGGCGTGGATTTCTCCATGGTGTACATGGAAGATGTCACAAGGAGATTTATGTTGCCAGGTAAAACTAGAGCAAAGGTGGGGTTCACAGTGGTTCCAGGTTTTAAAATCGGAAGGACAGTAATTCAGTCTCAAGTTTATTTAAGTGGCTTGAAATGTACAGACTAGTGATCCATGGTTCTGCAGTTTAGGAAATCGTGGCAATCGTAGTGGGCAAGACAATTTTCTTCGGGTATCCGAACTAGGCTGCTTTGGTTTTCGTTTACAGGCATGGTTTGTTGGTCAAGTTCTAGTGGTTGAATTCCACAAATTCTATGTTGGAGTTTACAAATCGAAGAATCCATGCTTCTGTCACTCTACAAAGATATCAGCTTCTTGCTATGCTGCTGAAGTAGGAGGTACTGTGGTATTGCAGCTCTTTTGGATATCATGTGATATGTAGCTGTGGTTTGATCTGGTTTGCAAATTTGGTTTTCCTTATTTATGCTGTTAAGTCATATGTAGAGAAAACTGTATAGAGCCATTTTTTTTTGGAGTAATGCTCTTTATTAGACTCTTGTACAATTGTTATACAACTGGATGACGTAGCAATACAATCAGTCATTGGATCAGGGATTGTAAAAAAAAATAAGCCCTGATCTAAGCCTGTTTTACTGTCATGTCATCCAGCCGTTGTACATGAATCTACTAAATAGAAATGCTCTTTTCTTTTTCTCCCCTTTTTTTTAGGTTCATCTGACACAAATACATCATGAAAAGTTTGTATCTTAGTCAGTCACTCTAACAATTAATTATAGTGTTTTGACTTTCAATTGTAAATTTTTAATGCACCAACGAATGATTCTATTCGCCAGCAAGTGTGGGAGATGTAGTTGTTACATACTTCTAAGAAAAAATTGTCATGTTGTGAATGGCAGAAGAAATGTTGCATTCCCATCACCTTGTCCCCATTCTGTTTGCCTGTGGTAAGGGGGTTCAGATGTTGGACCCCCTGTGTTGTTGCTTCCGTTGGCTTATTACGCTTGATGATGCACTTTGCCTTGGAGCATCTACACATATCATAGCAGTTGTTTTATATCAACCACCAGTATTGTATAGGGAATGGGAATGGGAATGACTATTAAGTTCGTTTTTCTCTGTTCTTTGGATGTTTGTAAAGAAAGGAAAGGAAAGTGAAATTAGTAGTTTTTCTTGTTTGCAAGCATTTGGAAGGAATCAAAAGGAATGATTATAGTGTATTATTTTTCTGAAGAGTTGCAAGTTTTTCTTTTTGGTTGAAATCTTGACAGGTAGAAACGTAATTTTGAAAAGAAATGTGCTTTCCATTCCATTCCCCTAATCCTGCCCCATCCAAAATAACTTAAGCAAAAGTGCAATGCATTATCCATACAGCCATCATGGACACTCATCAAGTCTGCTTGGCCTTGTTTCCAAGATTCAGATTCTCGGCAATTTGCTTCTCGGATTTCTACTTTTTACTTATATAGGACCCAATGTTCGAGTAGGAAGCGAGCTGTTCGAGACATGTTTAGACAGATGGGCATCATAGAATCTCTCATATTTGTTGTCTAAATTGTTAGCAATCCCGCAATAAAATTACTGGGATTTTTATCTTTGTTTCCAAGTCTTGTTCCATTATCGAAACCTCACGAAAAGCCTTTTTTTTAATGAGCATTTGCTTCTATCATTGTGTTCTTTTATCTTTTATGTCACTCATCATGACCCTGTTTCATTTTTTCTGCAATGTTTACCCCCTATTGATTGCTTCTTATGTCTGATATTTCATTGAAATTCTTTATACACCAGTCTCTGACACATCTGTTTTCTAGTGCTTTCTAAAATGAATGTTGATGTAATTCCTCGCTGCAAGTGTTAAGTCTCCTTATTTTGTCGATTGTTCACTGTTTTAGACTTGTGATGTTGCCTTGGCTTGGACTCTTTTGAGTGCTGGGAGGCCACTAGCAAGGTTTTTTAATCTGCGATGGCCCCCCAACCCCCCAAAAAAGGGTTCACCACTTACCTTCATAATTATATTAAGTTTTTGACTCATCCACTAACAAGAAAAGTCTGCAACTCAGCTGACCTCTCATTCTTTCAAACGTATATTTGTTAGCAACGATGGCAATTTTTTATTTTTCTTTGTGGGCTCTATATTATAAGGCAGTTTCACACTTCCTTTATAAAATCTCAAAGTCAGAATTTGCTCCAAAGTACTTGGTAGTACTAGGATTAAGTCCACCTACATGGATTGGACCCCCGATTAAGGTAAATTGAGATAAATTGAAATGCGACAATAGATACTTCCAACAAGAAGGTGGGTGTGGGTGCAATTGTTAGAGACTCTAAAGGGAATGTGTTCGCATATTTGTGTTTCTCTAAACCTTAACAGAGATTTGGGTTTTCAAAATCTCATAATTGAAGGGGATGCACTAGAGGTTGTTCATGGTTTGCGAAAGCTAGGTCGTTGTTACCCGCTCAAGTTGTTATAGGCAATTGATTGATGATGTGAAGACGATACTCAATAGCTTGCAATCATGGTATGTTAGACACAAAAAGGGATGCAAACATGGCAGCTCATCGTTTAGCGAGAGTAGCAATCTAACAGTCATTAAAGAATGTTTGGATAGAAGATTGTTTTGTTTTTATTCATAATATTGTAATTGGCAATCAAGATGGTCTTGATTTTAATGAAAGCTATAAAATTTTCTTATAAAAAAAAAAAAAAAACCAAAAAAAACCAAAAAAAAAAAAAAAGGTCAAACTACATGGTCTGTATATATTATATTAATATTTCCAAATTGAATTTAACATTTGTAGCGTCGGTTTGAGTCGTATTATAGGACATAAACCTGGATTAGAATCCTTACAATTGAGAATCCGAGTGCAATTGTTTGTCCCTTGCAATTAGATAAATAGATTTTATTAAGAGCCTCTTACAAATGCAAGAAATTCTTTATAATCTAATAGAGATGGTAGGAAATCCCAATCCTAGCATTCTTTTGGTTGGCAATTTGCTCATGCGAATCCACACATTCTCAATAGTGTAGGGCGTCCATTCATATTCCTCATGGGCTACAAAAGTAAAAGGAAAGGCCCTATAATAGTATAAGCGACTCACTTAGGGTGCATTTGGCATTGTAATTTCGTAAATAAAAAATATAATTTTAAACCAAATCGTAAAAACCAAATTGTTTGAAATTACACTTTTAAAAAATTACATACAAATGCATACTCATTTTTAAGTTGTTCTTTCTTTATTTATTTCATGACATTGCCTGCGAGACATTTGATGCTTTGGTCTCAATTTTATTTTAGATGCCATTTTTGTACCTTAACCGAGCTTTTTACTTCCTTATCTTTCACTAATTTTCAAATTTGGAGTTAATTTTTACAGTCATCTATTGCTTGGGATCATTAATTTGTGTGTGCTAATATTAAATATCCAAATGTTATTTCTAATAGATATGAAATCGGACTCCAAGCCGAGTAAAACAGATCGATGCTAAAGCTTTCCTATGTTGTAACTTAATTAGTCTTCAAATTAGTTATCTTTATTTATTGTTATGTTTTCTTTTCAAATATGTTTAAAAATGGTTTTTATACTTCTAAATGCTCAAATTTTTATTTATTTTTATTTTATTTTTCTGCATATTTACGTAGATAGAAAATAGGGTAGGGCCTAAAGCCTAAGACCCAATTTAAACAAGGGTCCATTCTCTCGAAAGCCCAAAAAGCCCTTAGGATTCTCAAATAAAGGACCTCTCCTCCCCAAAAGGTAAGGCAGTTCTTATCCCTCTCAAAAGAATGACATCCACTCAATTTTCTCTTTTTTGGACAAAATTACTGACATGACCGTCAGAAGCCATCCCCCATTGGCCCGAAGCCAGCGTCATTCCAATGGTTTTTTCTTTGTTTTGCAAGAGCCTGTGGCCCAGTTTGACTCTGTAAAATTTTACTATAATCAATCACTGCAGGTTGTGGGAACGATATTCCTTGTTTCTTTTTATTGTGCGGCTGCCACAAAGCTGGGGGCCTCCTCCTCCATATTTATATTTACTAATGTCAAAATCACAAGCAGGGGCAGAGTTAGAGTTTACAATTTGAAGGGGGTCAAATTGGAAAAAAAAAAAAAAAAAATTAGGGGGCTAAAACTATAAAAAAAAAAAAATTAAAAAAAATTAGGGGTAAATTTCTAATTTTTTTTTTTTGGGGGAGGAAATCCATGGGCCTGGGGAGGGGCCTGATCACAAGCTGAGTTCAACTTCTCCTCCTTCATATGTGGGTTAATTTGCCAAACTTGCAGACCTTTGTAACCTTACTCTCGTAGGGAATATATCTTACAAGATACAGCGAAAAATTCCAAGAACAAGCATAAAATAAAATAAAATAAAAAATAAAAAAAGGAACAAAAAAAGAAAAAGAAAAAAGCATAGCTTAGCATAGATCATGCAACAAAAAAGGGGGGTAACACTTCTTTTCAAATTGGCTAGCACTAGGTGTGTGGGCTAATTTGATTCCTCTTGCTCCTCCAATTTTCACATGTAGGCTAGGGTTTGAGATCTCAAAACCTTTATCCTCAATTCTGATTGTGATATCACTACCAGGTGTTTTTTACATTGAAAATCACCCAAACCCTAGTTGTTTTCCACCACATCCACATCTTTCATACATGATCACCATGTTCTATCAATCAACCAACAATCACAAACTAACATCTATGGCACCAAAAATCCTACCATTTTTCAACATCCTAACATCTACAGTAGGGTGTAAACCTGGAGTTGGTTTTCGGTTATTAGCTAATAACCAGGAATCAGCTCCGGAACCAGCATCCCGGTTAATCGGGGACCACGGTTATTCGGAGGTTACTCGATTATCCGGACCGGGTATGAAATTTAAAAATTAAAAAAAATTTAAAAAAAAATAGACTTCTGAAATCAGAGGAGTACGCAGCATTTCCATTACTGTACTGACAAAAAGGTATTCCCCAACAACGTCTCTGAGAGGCTCAATACCACCCTGTGCTCCCCCGACGGAAACGGAAACGGGAACGGGGACAAAACTCCTTAATTTTATTATTGCTTAATATAAACACAAGTTGAAGTGAGAAAAAAGAGAGACGGGTTTTTATAGGCCAGACAAGAAAAGCTCAGACGAGAAGACCCTTTTTGTGTGAATGACAGTTTGGAAATGACTATTTTGGTGGTCTATGTACGCAAAGTTTAGAGAGGGAAAGTTGTTCATTGGATCGGACAAATAAAGCCGAGATCATAGTACCTTTTTGTGTGAATTTAATTGATTTTTTCAGTCAAAAGAAAAAATGGTATGTATTTTCTCAAGGTTTTGTCAGCAGGGCTGGCCATCGATGAAGCCAAAGTGCACTTGTAAGAACACGCTCTCTCTTTCTCCTTTGAAATGCTTGGTTTCTTCTTCAATCTTTACTTGCACTCTTGGAATCTTGTGTTTCTTTAATTGGCTGGGCCTAAAAGATTTTTTTTTTTTTTTTTTGGACTGAGTTGATTTATTAAACCGTTTCGTTTGGGTCCTATGAATTGTGAAGTTGGGTTTGATTTGGTCTTAAATTTAGGAGATATTATTAAGATCTGACCCTTATGTTTGATTGCAAATAACGTTATTTAGCTTCAATTATGTGAAATATTATAAACCTTCTTTTACATGGATTTGACTGTTGGTCTTATTGTATCTAGCCGGCCTGATCTTGGATTTTTGACCATTCAGCTTTGCTCATTGACTTATCCTTAATTCTTGAATTCCTGGATGGATTTCACAACTGTTCTTAAAACACTTTGAGTAAGGAATGTTAGTCTTAATGTATCTAGCTGGCCTGATCTTGGACTTCTGACCATTCAGCTCTGCTCATTAACTTATCCTTAATTCTTGAATTCCTGAATGGATTTCACAACTGTTCTTAAAACACTTTATGAGTTTCACAACTGTTCTACCACATTGAGGCCAGTCAGCAACATCACTAAGTAGAAAATGGCGCAAGGTGTGAATCTCCCTCTCTCTATTGCTCTTTGAACATATAATATAGGGAAAACTGCAATTTACCCCCCTGATGTTTACACGAATTTTCAATCTTGGTACCAATGTTTAGATTGCTTCAATTGCACCCAAGAAAGTTGAAAAATATTTCAATCCACCTCCTTCCGTCCAAGTGCTCCGTCTAATGAGACGGAAATAAACCCACGTGCACGGCATGTGACTTATATGCAGATAACCGGACGAAAATACCCTCCAAAAAATTGAGCCGTTGTTTTCTAAATTAAAAAAGACCGGTCCTTATGTCCACTTAAAAGCTTAAAAACTCATAAACCACTTTCAAATGCAAAGTAAAAACCCGAAAAACATCCTGGGAGACCGAAGAAGGAACCAACAACAAATTTTTGATTTAGGATTCCTTTGCGGATTATCATCAACACACAGATTTCAGCCGAAATCGACTTTGGGCTAAGGGTTGTCGTGATTAAACCGACCGAAGTGGGTGTTCGATCAAGGTATGTTCAAATAAAAAGACTCCTCTTTTAAATTTAGGGTTTTGTGCAAAAGTAGGTTACGTCATTTTTGTGTTATGAAATCTTTTAAATTTATTCAGAAGATGCTTTCAATGATTGGCTTTGTATATTTTTAAAAACAAAGGTTTCGAATTTAAAGGCTGAAGAAGACGATGGACGCCTCGACACAAGACTGGACCCCTGACCAGATACCCGTCTGTTCTGGGCAATCGATTGGGCACTCGAAGGAGAGGATGGAAGCAAGGTCGGAGTCCCCACAGAGTGTTGCCACTTTTTCACGGCAACAAGTATGCTACTGCGAGCAGCCGATGAATATGAAAACGGGGCACACGAGCAAAAATTTCAGAAGAAGGTTTATGGGGTGTAAAAATTGGAAGGCAAGTAGTACTTATTCTGATCGATTTTAGGGTTTCATTTTGTATTTGGGGGTTCAAATTTGCAATTTTCTAGTCGGCTTTTGGAATCTGGCTTTTCTGCATATATGCCATTCGATGTTGGATTGTTGGTGCTAAAAAGTGGCAAAATCTGGAATGCATTCCAGACAAGTTGGACAAGTTGCAATTTTTTTGTTTGTTTAATTGGCTATCATGCTAAATTTCATTATTTGTTGTGTTTTGCAGATCCACAAAGATTGTGGTTTCTTTGAGTGGGTTGATCCCAAAATGTGTGCACATGGTCAGAGGGTTGTTGGTCGATTGGTTGAGTGGCACGAAAGTTTGGTGGCAGAAACTAAACGATGTGAAACCATGGTTGAAGTAGAAGTTGGGAAAGTGAAGGTCGAAATGGAGAAAGAGATTGAGAAGGTGAAGGCCGAAGTTGACAATGAGAGGAACGCAGGAATTGCACAATACCGTAAAGAAATTGAGATTTGGGGGATCAAATTTGAAGCAGTGAAGAAGAATTACCACACAATGCTTGTGTGTTCGTGGATTTTATTTGCACTATGTTTCTTCTTCGGACATGCAGCCAAAAACCAACAGGACAATAGGGTTGGTTATTTGAGGTTGCCTTGAGTTGTATTGTTAGACATTTTTTGTGCACTTCTATGGGGCCATAGAAGCTAGAAGTGAATCATTTTTTGTGCACTAAGTTGTGTTGTGGTATTTTGGTTGCCCTGTTGCATGTATTTAAGTGGGATTGTTTGTAGTTGGAGTTGCTTCTATTTATAAAGTAACAGAAATTTATTCCATTATATTTTTCACACTGCCATTGAATTCAAAAAAAAAATTGATCCACAATCCGATGATATGGACCTGCTTAAAATTGGATACCTCAGAAACAACTCAAGACAATATTATGTATCACATCAACAGGTTCCCTTCAAATAAATATTGTACTCTTTCTCTGTCCAACCAAAAATTACATTATTGCAATGTCTTTCCAAAATCACACAAATATCAAAACTTGCAATGCATTCCAAAACCACACAAATATCAAAACCTGTAATGCATTCCAAAACCATACAAATATCAAAACTTGTAATGCATTCCAAAACCACACAAATATCAAAACCTGCAATGCATTCCAACATCATAAAACACATTGTAATCATTACACAAAATAAGCAATTCTGCATTGCTAGTACTGTCTATCAAACACACAACCACCAATCCTGCATTTCTAGTACTATATCAAACACACAACTACCAACTGTCAAACACACAACTACCAACTGTCAAACGCACAACTACCAATTGTCAAACACATAACTACCAACTGTCAAACACATAGATTATGCACATGTGCATTAAATACAAGCACATATTTAATTAATGCTTCCATTCTGGCCTCATTCTCTTCCTCTTCGCTTCAGCAATCTCAATTGTCTTTTCAACAGTGGCCACCACACGTTTGCCCTTGCTTTTGGATGCCGGATTAGCTGCTGTCCCACTGGTTCCCGCACTGCCACCTCGAATTGCAGGGCCACCTCGTTCATCACCATCACCCTCAGTTAGATCAATAGGTTTGGTGGGACCCGGTTTGGACTTCCCAAAAATAGTCGCGACCCTTTGTGTCTTCCGTCTCCTTGGAGGAGGTGGGACCGAATTTGTTCTTGCTAGTGGAGGTGGTGGGACTGGATTTGTCCTTGTAGCCTGTGTAGGAGTTCTTGAGGTGGTACTTTGTGTCTGTTCCAAATGAGTCAAATAAGGTGTGAGACAATCAGTATGCATATAGTACATAATAAAAAATAAAGAATAATAAAGATTAATAAACTCACACTGGCTGGAGGTCGGATAGGCAGCACAACACTTGCTTGGGTACTTCTCATTGGACATACCCTTTTATTGTGCCCTCTGCCCTTACACATGGAACATTTCATCCTTGCACCAAATTTTCTCATTCTGTTTGGATTTTTCAGATCTCTACGTTCATCAACTTGCCTTTTTCTTACCTTCTTTGGTCTACCCGGGGCCACTCTTGATACTGGGGGTTCCAACTTGTCATGTTGGGTTGGTATCCACTACTCCTGACTAGGTATTGGGTATATAACTGGCTCATATGCTTTCTTGTACATCTCCACAGTGAAGTACTCATCAACATAATCCTCTGCATTCTTACAACTATGTCGAATATCAGCACATGCATGCACACAGGGGATTCCAGACATTTCCCACACTCTACAACCACAACTTTTTCTCCTCATGTTGACTACAAATTGTATACCATCTGGACCAGTCACTTCAAACATGTCATCACCAGCATATAGGGTAACACAGTCCATTGATTCATTCCGTATTGCATCCAACTTATTTTGGATTTTAGGAGTTAACTTCCCTGTCAAACTTTGAATGCCATCCCTCTTAGCCTGGTATCTCTTCATCAACTTTTTTCGTATATGCTCCAGCATGGTCAAGATAGGCTTATTGCAAGCCTTTAGAATGTATGAGTTAAAACACTCACATCTATTATTCTGCAGAAGGTCACACCTTGAATCCGTAGCAAACCATGCTCTTGACCATGTACTAGGATCAATTTTGGCCAAGTACTCATGGGCATCACTCTTCATTCTCTTCAGCTCACCCATTACCCTTAGAAAATCCCCTTCAGTGTATGCAGAAGCTGCAGCCCATAACTTCTCCTTTAGGGCAATTCCTCTATGCCCCCCAATGTCCCTATAGTTCGCATAAAGATGCCTTACACAAATCCTATGATCGACGGTTGGCATGACATAATCAAAGGCTGGCATTAGACCCTACAATCAAAAAACCACAACATTAGATTACGAATGTTAAACATTTTAAAATAAAATGAAATCACACGGGCACTAACCATGACTTACCTTCTGTCGATCCGAAATAAATGTTGGTCTGCCATGCCGCTCATGGTTCCCAAGATCAGACACTAGGGTTTCCAAAAATCAGATCCAGCTGTCCTTAGTCTCAGCTTCAACTACGGCATATGCAATCGGATACATGTTATCATTGCCATCGCGTCCAACTGCAGCTAGAAGTTGCCCCTTAAATAGCCCTTTAAGGAAACACCCATCCACCCCTATCACAGGCCTGCAACCTTCCAAAAAGCCCTTCTTCATGGTTGCCAAAGAACAATACAGTCTTTGAAACCTTGGATTCACCTCGGGTACTGTCCTATCCACTTTCATCACAACACAACTTCCTGGGTTGGTTGCTCTTAAGGTCTCACAATAGTCCCACAAGGCCGCATACTGACCCCCATGCTTGCCATATATTTTTTTATTAGCCTTGATTCTTGCCCTATACATCATGCTCGGATTCACATCTATCCTCCATCTTTCTTTCACTTCATTCTGTATCACATGTAATGGCATGTCGGGCTGAACTCTAAACTTATCAATCAGTTTATCGGCTATCCATGTAGAGTTTACAATTGAGTTCCTAAATTGCCTCAGAGTTATTGTCATCGTCATCATGACCAACTTCAATGTGGTCTACATCATCTTCATTATCATCATTACCACCCTCTTCACTATTCTCATCATTACCACCCTCTTCACTATTCTCATCATTACCCCCTTTATTATCCTCTACATTACCTTGTTCAATCCTAGGATTATTAGGTTGTACATTAGAGGGTCCAGCACTATCAACACCAACATCAAATAAGTCTTCAGTATTAGTAAGCTTATCATCCCACCAAGGATCATCCAAATCAACCCTACCTCCATATTCATTATCATCTTGACTATCCTCTTCATCACCTCCTCCATCCCCAAAAGACACAATATATAATTGCAAAATGGCATGCCCATCATGGCCAGCAGACAGGAAAAGCACATCATGGTCTGAAGTAATTAAATGCAACCCATCAGCAAGACTCCTCACGAGGTCTTTAAAATAGATTAAATCCCTAACTTATATCCATATTCTTTACATATATCTTCAATTTCAAAGAAAGATAGTTTATCAAGGTCAATACTATCTTTGTGCAGTTCAACTTCACCACCCGTATACTCACACCCAAAACTCCGGTCAAACCTACCCCCAAAATGGACCTCAACCACTAGTTTATTGTGTGCCATCCTACGAGGTAAATTTAATAAAACATAGTAAGTGACATGTTGTAAAATTAAATAAAGGCCAACAACACATTAAGTGACATATGGGGACCACAACACAGCAAGTTGTATACACAACCACAACTTCTCATCTGGGGACCACTACTCTTTTTTGAACACACAATACAGCAACTAACTTCACACACGGGCACCATTTTTCTCATTTGACCACTGTTGTTTTTTAAACAGACAATACACCAACTAACTACACACACAGACATAATCATGTACCATTTTTTCCTGATGTGGACAACTACTGTTTTTTAAACACCAAATCAACACAAAGCAGCACATCATGCACATGTAAAAGCAAAGCACATGGTCCCATCATCATACAAAGCCACAAAGGTAATTGAAATTCAACAAAACACACAGACCCAGTAAGTGAAAGCAACTTTTCAATAAAAAAAATATACAAAGCCAATCATTGAAAGCATCTTCTGAATAAAACAAAGATTTCATAACCCAAAAACGACGGAACCCTAAGCACATTTTAGTTCGGTTCTTTCGCTTCATTCAAGACAAAATAAAGGAATTATCGAATGAATTTAAAAGATTTCATAACACAAAAACGACGTAACCTATTTTTGCACAAAACCCTAAATTTAAAAGAGGAGTCTTTTTATTTGAACATACCTTGATCGAACACCCACTTCGGTTGGTTTAATCACGACAACCCTTAGCCCAAAGTCAATTTCGGCTGAAATCTGTGTGTTGATGATAATCTGCAAAGGAATCCTAAATAAAAAATTTGTTGTTGGTTCCTTCTTCGGTCTCCCAGGATGTTTTTCGGGTTTTTACTTTGCATTTGAAAGTGGTTTCTGAGTTTTTAAGCTTTTAAGAGAACACAAGGACCGGTCTTTTTTAATTTAGAAAACAACGACTCAATTTTTTGGAGGGTATTTTCGTCCGGTTATCTGCATATAAGTCACATACCGCGCACGTGGGTCCATTTCAGTCTCATCAGACGGAGCAATTGGACGGAAGGGGGTGGATTGAAAAAAATTTCAACTTTCTTGGGTGCAATTGAAGCAATCTAAACATTGGTACCAAGATTGCAAATTCGTGTAAACATCAGGGGGGTAAATTGCAGTTTTTCCTATAATATATAATCGATTTGGATCACGACTGATGGATATATATATATATATAGGGAAATGATAGGCAGGAGCATTTTGCCCGGCTCCTGCCCGACTTTTTTAATAAAAAAATAATTTTTATAATCAAAAGCAACTTCTGACATCAGAAGTTGGTTTTGATTATAAAAGTCTCATTTTAATGAAAAGGGACGGGCAGAAGCTGAGCAAAATGCTCCTGCCTATCATTTCTCATATATATATATATGATGTGTATGACTATAAGAGGTTGAACCTAGGGGACAGTCATATTAAAAAAATTTGATATATATTTTTTAATATTTTATTATATATATACCCGGTTTCCCAGTTATAACAGGGTTTTTGAAAATGCTATAACCGGAACCAGCTCCGGGTACCAGGTTATAAATAACCAGGTGCCAAACCGGTTTCTCAATTTTTCGGTTATCCAAATCCAATTAGTGTCCGAAACTGATTTCTCAATCAGTTATAACCGGTCCGAAATTAGACCCCTAACCTGCAGTTAGTTTTGTTTCCTGGTGTTAGGGGGAAAAAAAATTGTTAGAATGAGTAGCAAAAGCTACAATGATATGACATGTTTTCCTTTTGTCCAGAACAAACGCAAACATACATAGATCAAGTAACCACACAACTTCTGTATACAAAAGCTAATAAATTCATAATAAAGTAAAGAGATAGACACAAAAGAAACACAAAATTAAGGACCTTATATAATTAAGACCATATTTATAGAAAAATAATCTGAACGTTACACGCCTATACTTTTATATTAACAATAATAAATTTAATTTTCACAAACCATCTTATAACTCTTAAGTTCTTGTAGCTATTATCTCTTAAGTTCTTGTAACTCTTGTTTCAATACTCTCCTGCAAACCCAACAGTAAATCACGTACATTGAGGTTTGATCTTGAACATCAAAGGGCTGAAAAAAATAAAAATAAAAATAAAAATATGCATATTATGGCCTAAATTGAAACATTGGCTGCTATGACCGGAATTTGGACTTCGGCGACTCTGGCGGCATCAGTTACTATGGCGGGAACATGGACATCGGCTACCATGGCCGGAATTGGGCCAACTATGGGTCTTAAATAGGTTACATGGGCCAAACATATATATGCCTCTTTGGACATTTTTTTTCAACAGATTTTTTTTTTTTTTTTTTTGTCGTCAAAGAAGGAGCGGCGGAGCTAGCGATGGCGGGTGACAGATCTAGCGAAGCAGGACCTTACTGAGCGGTGGAACTCATCCTCAATGACTTGGAGTCGGTCACTTGAGTTGAACAACCTAAACCAATATTCTCTATTGCTTTCCTTTTCCTAGGATTTGATGCAAACAAAGAAGCGGACGAAGGAAGTAAAAGAAGCATAGTTTCTTGAACTAAACTTGATTAAGACTCTTATTTAAAGGAGAATTGAGATAGATAAGTATGATAATCAAATTTGATTGATTGATTACCATCAAACTTGATTATAATCGACCCTTATATAAAGAGAAATAATATATATCATTTTAATATATTTCATTTCAAGATAAAAAAATATGATCTCTAGCATCTTCTAGTGGTCTTCTTGTAAAGATATGATTCTCCACCACCTAAATATACAACTTTTCACTACATTGTTTATGTGACAATGTGGTAAAAATTTATATATTAAGGCGGTAGAGAATCATATCTCCTTCTTGGAAGATGGTGCATTTGCAGAAACTAAATAAGAATGGAATTACATAGGTTACCTTAGGTTGTAAGATACTTTTTAAGGTTTTGAATTGTTGTTTCTAGGACATTAATTTATGCCTTCTTTTGAATTCCAATTAGGTTCTTCTTTCATACTTTATGTAGTACTACGTTGCAGTCAGAACTGATGGCTCTTCTTATATTTTGCTTTCATTTTCTTCATTGAAGATTCTTTTGCGTTAATTTCTGATTTTTTTGTTATTTCTTTTCAGGGAAGAAATTTTTCTAATTTTCAAGGAAGAAATTGTTTACATTGGTGGATTGCTACAAAATTGGGGATGAGTACTCTATATTGTCCTGGGCGAGATTCTGACAAAAAATATCAAGACTTTTATTGTAGGTGGCTGTCGCGACACATGCATGTGCATGTGATGAGTATTTAATATATATTGCATGTTGTAGGAGTAGAAATTTGCATGCATATGACTTTTCTAATTAAAAATGCCTTTTGTAACTAACATGAATTTATTCTAGATTTTTTTTTATTATTTATTTTGGATATAAAATGTATACTGATTTGTACGGTTGACAATTTTTTACACGACCCGCAAATTTTTGGTTATAAGGTTAGAGTTTCACACAATCGAGTTCGAACCATAAATCAGTCGACCGGTTTGACATGTTTACCAACTATCTCCTTAAACGCCACTATAGTTTTTTCCCACGCCTTTCTTCCCTACGTAACAACGTTAAAACTGTTGGTATGGAAATGCCCGCAACTTTTTGCCTACGTTTTTTTAGCCTTTAGCGGTGGTTTTTGACTGACTAATTTCACCACTAAAAAACGGCTTTAAGCGGTGCTCGACGACTCTTAGGCTACGTATGGCGTTTTTTATAGCACCCGTAATTTAACGGCACAATTAATAAAAACATTAGTATTTTTTAAAGAAAACGACGATCAATGTATGTCTGGTCCATGCATTCCCTAATAAACCTTCAACTTTCTTCTTGAACATTCCATTTCTCCTTTTGTTAAGTCCAGCATCTCTCTCTGAATACTACTGTTCTTGCTGTATGTTTTATGCAGGCCAAAGATCATTTGCGGCTAGACACCCAAGTGAAGGTATATAAGTTATTAAGGAATTAGAAGTAATTATTTTGATAAGTTTGTTTTATTTTTGTTTCATATTTGAGGCAACTAGTTTGTCTTTCAATGCTCATGCAAATCAAATCAATAGTTTGACTTTGAGCCACTGCGTAGCTGATGTTTCATTTCTAGCTAGTAGTGAATTGTGCAATTATTGTTAGGTGTTTCCATAATTATAGCAATTCGTCCTAATAAGTTTTAAGATATATAAATTAATATTACTCGATCTACCAATAACTCCAGTTGAATTCTAAGGAAAATAATTGTTCATTTTTTGTTTTTCTTATACTTTTTTATGTGCTTCTAAGAATTAATTTGTATGAGTAGTTGATCGAGTGTTTGTGGTTGTTATAAAACCTATTAATGATTATACACTAATTTACCAAAATATTTGGTAGATCAACCACGTACAGTACTTCAATATACAACTTCATGAGTCGGATCCTTTCGATCACCAAAAGACCTCATTACAATATTTGTGTCAAAATCATCAGAAGTTTGTATAATAAGGCTTCTGTATTGAAATTCTGAAAGAAAATCGAACTAAATTTTGCTATCAGATTATAATCGGCTATAGGGTACGTGATACCAAGAGAAAATGCAGAAATTCACTGAAACATATAACAAATATTTTGCATCTTCTAGATTCTTTAGGAAACTATGACTGAAAGAATTTTAGGTTGGACTGCAATCTTCTTTACATTGTGGAGGGAGAATACATGTGCAGAAAATCATAAATGACGGCCTCAAGCTGCACTTGGGTTATGCTCTTGCGCTGAAAATTAAAGGTACAGTGATGTATGTTTCTTGTTTATATTATATACTTACTTTGGTATTGGTGTTACGAGTTATGTCATGTGTGAATATCGATGGGCAGAAGTAGGATTTTAGATATGGGGCGAATTATACATATATGAGGGTAAAATTTTGATTTTAAAAGAATTATAGCGGTATTTTTAAATAAATTTGGAGAGCATTTTGGGACTTGGGTGACTCAGGGGACTGAAGCCCCCCAAGTCCATTACTTGTTCCGCCCCTGAATATCAAGTTGGTGTTATTCTTATGACAATTTTATGGCTCTTATATAATATTGTTAAAGGTGCTATGGTCTTCATTTACTATGTTTTGAAGCATGTTGGTGTTATTCATATGGCAATTTTATGGCTCTGCTCTGTAAGCATAATATATAAATAAAATGCTAATAAAAATAAGCAGCGGAATTGAATATAAATACCTCCGGCCATTTTTGCTCAAACATATGAAGAAGCCTTATTGATAAACAGAAATTCTGCAAAATAGAATTAGATTGAAGATCTTCTGACCTATGCCTACAGGTGCCAAATAGATGGATACACAGGGCTCTATATATAGGTAGGCCAGGGACCCTCATCTTTAATGGTTATCTGATTTTATTCTTCCCATCAAAGAATTAAATCAAAAATATTAATATAAAAACCGTTTTGATTTCATGTAACTTAATGTGAAATAAATCATATTAAATCTTTATATTAAATAATTACCGTTATGATAATTATTTAAATTCCAACCGTTACAACGAATTAAATAATTACCATTATGATAATTATTTAATTTTAACCGTTACAATTAAATGTGTCTGAGGGACACATATGTAATTTCTTACATTCTCCCACTTGGCCCTTATGACACATATAATTCATTATGATGTCCGGTTCTTTAATATGATTATCACTTTATTTATTCCAACAATTCATGAAATCCTCCCACTCACTCAAGGAATACTACACATGAATCATGGCGGTAAAACTTTATATAATAAGTCGTCCCTTCCATGTATTACATATGTAAAATACTCCTTACATGAGTACCTTATGGATAATCAAGCTTTATGAATGAACTTCCTATAAGTCATTCGGGTCCAACTTTATTTATCCTTATGGATAAAATAACAAATGTGCACAAAATTTTTATTATCATAACTTTATGTCTATAGACCAAAAAGAGACAAACCAAGCAAAAAATGAATTAATGAGTCTCATATATTCCGCATGACTTTATTCTTTCTTTACCGGTAAACTTTAAGTCATGGGATCCGCAATCATTAATTCAGTACTTATATGCTTAATAGACCATTTATGTCTCTTAATGTTATCTCTCGTACTGAGATACTTGATGTCGATTTATTTCTGCTTCTACTCTTTATTCTTATAAAAGAAGATTATAGTAGAATTACCGCAGAGTATCTTTATGGTCTAACTGTAAAATCGACAATATTGAGACTTTCAACAAAATGTCTCATTCATCATGCCTGTGTACTAAATTCATAGCATGCTAGAATTTTAGCTTTCTTGGTAGACGTAGCAACTACAGTCTGCTTTCTGCATCTCTATGATATATCCCTCAATAAGAAGAAAATATATACCATAAAGTAAACTTTCTACTATCTACACAATCAGCAAAATTCAAAACCTGAATAACCAACCACCACCAAATGGTAAGTTTATCTTTAGGTTAAGTTATTCTTCTTGGTTTCTTGCGTATACCGCAAGACTTTATTTGCAGTACTTTATTGACTCAGTAATCTTACTGTCAATCCAATGGTTATAATCTAATGCAAGTCTATGTTTGCATTAGGTTGCATAATGCAAATGCTTAAAAAAACTTTTCATCTGCCCTTATTCCAATACCTTTTGGGACATTAATCTGTATTTAATTGGTCTCTTTTAATTGCTACTAAAGGTGCAAATCCTTCATTCTAAATTTTCTCAAAACCTTTTCAATGTAGGCCTTTCGAGACAATGTTAATATTCTTTATGTCTCTGTGAATCTCTATGTCAAAAGATATAAGAGATTTCACCTAAATCCTTCATTTCAAAATTTTGTGAAATAAACTTCATGTAGCAAAACTAAATCACTATTTGCAAAATAATATCTACATATAGGACTAGAAAGATTACTGTACTCCCACTGACCTTAAGATGTATATACTAAATAACAAGGTTTTCAATAAACAATGAAGCAATAACCTTGTAAAAAGTATATCACCAATGAGAAATCTGTCACAGCCTATAAATAGAATTCTTTAATTTGCAAGCATTTTGACTGTTATTTATAAAACCTTTAGGTTGTATCATGTAAACCTCATCTTTAAGATCCCTATTCAGGAAAGTTGTTTTCACATCTATTTGATGTAGCTCTAGATCAAAATGAGCTACTGTATCATAATGTGGAATTATCTCCACTCATGGCTTGTGAAAGCAATTTTGGATCATCTTTAAGTCTGACGTCAAAATCAGACTCATGAGGTACACAACATAATCACTAAAGATTGTTGATCTCTTTATTCTATAGGATTTTCTTAATTCTACTTCCTCTGCATTTTGCAAAGTTTAAGTAGATTCAAACTGAACTTATTCTTCATGAGTTGATAATTCCAAAACTGATTGTAGCTCAAGGTAATCAATTTGATTTTCCATAAGTACAATCAATCATCCTTCATATGAAGGAGCCTTAGTCAACTCTCGTATTTCCTCTAAGTAAAATCTTTGAGGGTAAACACTCCCACTAGGTTCAACATCCTCTAGAAATTTTACAATCAACAACTTTAAGATTATATGAAGGATAATAAAACCCTTTAGAGTTCATTAGATAGCCTATAAAAGATCCGTTGATTGTCCTTGAATCTAATTTCCTTAGGGCGAGGATTATAAATCCCCTCTTTAACAAGGCAACCCTATATGTGTAAATAATTTAAACTAGGCTTCCATCTATTTCATACTTTAAAATGTGTCTTAAGAACAACCTTAGATGGAATCCTATTTAACATATACACAACGGTCTTCAAGACTTTACTCTATAAGGTTAATAGGAGATTAGTATTACTAATCAATTCCCCTTTTGTGTGTACCTACCATAATACTCTTTTGCATATATTAGATCTTATGATCTTCATGTTGTTTCTCCTCTTCTACCTTATAGGTATTAAAAGCATTCAATACCTTAGCCTTATTATTTTAGAAGATAGAGATACATAAGTCTTATATGGTCATCACTAAAAAAGAAAAAAAAAAAAAAAAAAAAAATCTCTGACCATTTAGGCAATGAGTATGAAAAGGTCAACACCTATCAATGTACATCATCTCAAGAATTTCAAAAGGCTCTCTTTGGCATCTTTAGTGGTCTTGTTGGTATGCTTTCCCTTATACATTCCACACAAGTACCAAAATCAATAAATTATTATTTATTGACTTTTATTTTCTTTATGGAGATATATTTCAATCACCAATGCCATAATAAGAGCAGTTTTGATTTATAAGACTCAACTTTATGTCAACATTAATATACAGAAATAAACAATAAATTTGCTTAAAATTTGGGATATAGATAAATTTTAATAAACCATCAACTAATATTCCACCCTAAATAAAAATTTCAAGTTAAAAATTGAAATTTTATTTAACAAGCAAAGATATAAATTAAATTTTTCTTGAAAATTCTAGAATATTTAAAACATTATTGATGTCCAAAAATAACTGAATTTTAAAATTAATCTATAAATCCCAATAACCTTCAATTGTAAACACATGTTCTGCATTTGTTGACAATGTGGATTGTTAAATCATAATCAATCCACAACATAATTAAATGAGTCACTAAAAGAGATTCACGACATACTAGATATATGAGATTATCTTTATTTTAAGTCATTTCTCATACTTCATGCAATCTTTCTTTATATGCCCTTAATGTTCCTTATTGTAGGAGAAACAGGTATCTTGATTGCCAAAATACTTTATTGGCATGTTATTCTCATGCTTTAAATGTTGGACATAATTGCCTTTATTGGTATTTTCTTTAACATGAGTAATCATGTGAAGACTTTATGGATTCTCTCATCTTCTTGAACACACATGGTTAGAAGTTCATTTAACTAACCAATTATCCTTATGTGTTTCACAAGATAAAATAACATAATTAGAAGAGAGAATTCAAAATGAAATATACCAAGAATGACATAAATAATCTCAACCTTTAGGGAATTAAGCTAACATATCATATCCTTCATTCCCATAATGGGATTAAAAGCATTTTTCCAGTCAGGAAAAATTATTAGCATAAAGTATTGGAACATGCAACTACTAAAAGTAGAGTGATAGAAATAACTGCAATAACAAAAAATAAACAAAAGAATATTGTAATGCTATGAAGTAACTTTATTTTAAATTAGCCAATGCCAATTTAATAGTAAATAGTAAATTTCAACCTACCTATGGGCAAAGGTTGCATCACGCATGAAATTTACTCTTTATTAATAAGACTAATAAATTTAAATATTGATAAATAAAATTCTCCGTACCTGTGGGCAACCGAGAGAAATTTTACTTTCAATACTAAATTTGTTATCTTATTCTAATTAAGTCATAAAAATAAAAACGTCCCTGTGGGGATAAGCAATTAATTTTATGAATTAATTACAACATGATGTTAATTTTTCTATATGAAGTTCAAATGTGTACGAACTTTATGTAATTTTTATAAAATTAGGATGCTGTGGCTCTCCCAAAATCATAACAATTACGTTGTAATTTATGAACATCTAATAAAATTCTTTATGATCTTCATACGTGTAATCCTGATGCAATTATTATTCAAAAATTGAAATGCTTTGGCTCTTCCAAAATTATCATAATAATTGCGACTTCATTAACATCTAATCAACTTTATAGATGCCCACAAATGGCCCCAAGAATATAACAAACCAATACCTAAATGGGGTAAACAGCATTTTCCAAGGTGCAACCAGGTGAGTTCCCAGGAAAGTGAGGGGGGTCACAACGGACACACTTAAATCCCAAGACTTTCCTTAGCCAGAACTTTTCTAGACATTGCATTCTTGGATATTACTGTAAACACACCAGCATGTATGGTATTGTTAATTATTCTTAGGTCTAGGCATCAAGCAATTTTATATTTAAACAGTATAAATTAAACAGTTGAATATATCCATAAGTTCAACTATTAAAGAAACAATAATTTTAATATTGAATAATAAAAAAAAAAATTATAAGACAAATAAAATTGCAATATAAAGACATAATAAAACTTATGACCCAATGGTCTTAGTAGTCTTAAATCCTTTAGAGAGCCCAAGTTCTAAACCCCACACCAAAAGAGCCCTTTTTTTTTTTTTTTTTAATCTGGATGGGCTACTTAAGAGATTAGGCTACTGGATAGTAAAATTCTGATGGGTCACTTGAGCTTTTGGGTTGGCCCACTTAATGACACAATTTTTTTTTTTTTTAAACTGGTTCGAGCTTGGGTTAATAACCTCATTGGGCTGACCAATTCGGGTCAGACCCTACCCGAAAACCTGACCCGCACTTTAATATTAATACCCAAATGCATTTAAAACCCTACCCGGTTCATAAACCCCGAAAACCCGGATTTTGACCCGCAAAACTTTGCATCTGCGCCCTTTTTTTTTTTTTTTTTTACCCATGAACGCCGGCCATTTTCCTTCTTCTTCTCAGCACCGGCCAACCTCAACACTGCCACCTCATGCAGCAACCACGAAAGGGCCGTTGCTCAGCAGACACGGCGACCCACGTCGCCGTTTGTCCAAGATCCGCGGGCTGCCAGTACCGGCGTTGGGAAGAAACCGTTGGAAGCGGTCTCTCCTCAAACGGAAATGGCCCCGGCCTCGCTGCCACTGTATGCAGCGGCCTTGGTAGGCCGCTGGTGACCCCTCTGGGTTGCCATTGGCACAGAACCAGGCGGCCCGTAAAGGCCGCCAGTCCTGGTGACGGGGAGAGGCCGCTTGGCCTCTCCTTACACGGAACGACGCCGGCCACAAAGAGGGCCGGCGCCTTCGGGTATTCTGGTGGCCCATACCAGTGCTGAATAGTGAAGAGTGATCGGCCTTCGACGAAGATGGTGGGTTTCCAGTTTCACGGCAGTGGTTTGATGGTGAAAACAGTGGGTTGTTGATCATTCGGAAGGGCTCACAAGGGCACTACAGTAAATTTCATATTTTTCAAGCGTTGGGTCACTTTCCAGAATATGTGAAAAGAACAAAAATTTTGCTCTACTGCTATTTCCATACAACTTTTTAGGCAAACTTTGTTTCACTTAGAACAAATAACATATTTAAAATAATAACCATATGCCTTTTCAAATATACGTGAACAACAACTTATATTCACAAATATTATTGATTCAACAAACTTTAATGCTAAGCAAAATAGCACAGAGGCAGGCTCTGATACCACATGTAAGCATAATATATAAATAAAATGCTAATAAAAATAAGCAGCGGAATTGAATATAAATACCTCCGGCCATTTTTGCTCAAACATATGAAGAAGCCTTATTGATAAACAGAAATTCTGCAAAATAGAATTAGATTGAAGATCTTCTGACCTATGCCTACAGGTGCCAAATAGATGGATACACAGGGCTCTATATATAGGTAGGCCAGGGACCCTCATCTTTAATGGTTATCTGATTTTATTCTTCCCATCAAAGAATTAAATCAAAAATATTAATATAAAAACCGTTTTGATTTCATGTAACTTAATGTGAAATAAATCATATTAAATCTTTATATTAAATAATTACCGTTATGATAATTATTTAAATTCCAACCGTTACAACGAATTAAATAATTACCATTATGATAATTATTTAATTTTAACCGTTACAATTAAATGTGTCTGAGGGACACATATGTAATTTCTTACATGCTCTACTATTGTTAAAGGTGCTATGGTCATCATTTACTACGTTTTGAAGCATGGGATTTATTGCTTGCAGATTTTCGATCTGTACATGCATTTTGAAAGCTCATGCTTCTTTTAACATCACTTTAGGGTCTACACCTAAATCTTTAAATAGATTTATATGTCTGCTTCAAGAAAATGTTACAAGTTGTCCATCAACTCATGTTCTCATTTACTTAATTATTTATTGTCTTCTAAGTTTGTATAAGATATAATATAAAACATATTGAATACATTTTGATTTGGCATATAACAATATTTCAGTCGAGGATGAGGATGAGGACGCGGACGCGTAGGACCTCCTTCAGTGAAGGCTGTTGAAGGTTTACTTGGATATTTTGGCTGCTTCATTTTGTGGATCATTCTCCTATATATTTAGAGTACTACTACATAATGCATGTATTGAGCAAATGTTTGGACATATTTATTTTATGTTTTATTTCTCTTTTTAATAGTGTTTTCAGGCAATAATTATGTTTTTATATTGTTTGGAGTAGATTATGTAGCTTATATTGACAATTAATATAGATGAAAGTAGTTAAGGAGTTTTATTTCTCTATTTAATAGTGTGTACGTAGCTGAATGAATGATTAGATTTTGATGCATGTACACAACAACGTTAAATGTAAACAACAAAAGTACGTATATAGGAAAAAATATAAATTCAGCTGGTTAATGACTAATAATATTTACTACTAGTGCTTTGGTGAATATTTAATAAAATATATATGCCTTATTAAGTGCCAATAGGCATTCAATTACCGCACGGATGATAAAATATATCCGCCTTATATTCCGGTAATTTATAAAAATATGCGCGGATAATGAAAAGATTTTACCGCGTTCATGTTTTACGCCGAGATTTACTTTTTCCGACACGTCACTAACAAGCGCACTTATGCGCCAAAAAATAAGTGCCGGAATATACTTTTGTCGGCCCTTTTCGAGCACTGTAAAGCCCCAAATTTTTGTAGCATAAGGATAATATGAAACTTTAGCACAAACACTATCAAGAATATGGTCGAGAGTGTGGTTCAAGCTCGGCTAGTGTGTATCCTACCAATAAAAAATGAAAGTTAAAACTATAGTTGATCAAAACACTTTGAATTATAAACTTGATCATACATATGATACAACTTTTTTACATCGTAATTAGATAAATAATTTGTGTCTGGATATTGTATAATCTTTAATTTTATCTTCTAAACTTAAAGAATAATGGAAATTTAGATTTCAAATTCTGTTCTTTTCTATTCTTTTAGAAGAGATCAGTTAATTTGGAGCTGGAGCTGGAGCTGGATGATTATTAATAATAATAGATGAGGTAGCTAGTACGTATAGTTATAACTACGTACTGGCTGGCCAGATTAACCTCAGGATGATTCCAAGTACCAAAAGGAGACATCCTATTTTTGGAACAGAAAATGCTACAAAATACAACATCGTTAGCATTCTTGTTTAGAATGGCCAAAGCTGGGAAAATTAAATGTCAGGGTCCACCAACATTTAGTTCACTTCCAAAATGCTCCCCCCACATATACAAATGCAACATAAACCAAGCAAATTAACCAAATTTTAGATAAACAGTCCCATTACTAGAAACTTAATTAAAATCAGACGCCTAAGTTCTAACAGCACAGTTTTAGAAGAGATTGAGAAACGCATGCTAAGGAACACTAACACTTCCTAGAAGGGGGAGACACCAACGTTGGCAGGAGCAAAAAACCCATCTTTCATCAGCACGTCCTCTCCTTCCTACACAGTAGCATCAAAGATCAAAATCATTGACAATATGTTAATTTTGTGCATTGGAATTATGTTATTTAGAAGATTACTATACGACGATTCTCATGAAACTTGATGACGTGGCATTGAAACTTATCAAAAGCTTATTTTTATTGTCACATTATTCTAATAATATAACAATATACATATGATAAGCATGTATAACGGCGGGAAGGGAGGAGAGATTAGGGTTTAGAGTACCTGTTGACGGACGGTAGTTCTCTTCACGGGTTGATCAGGCATAAGTCCGAAGTGGATGTGTGGGAAGTGGGCCCACTGAAAGGCACAAAACAAATGTACCAACAAATAAATAAATAGAAATCGCATAAAAAATAATTGTAAAAAGTGTCATAATTAGATAAAGAAAATACTAATTATATTAATTTGGTAAGCAAAATGAGACCCCAGATAAAGAAAAAAAGCACCCAGAAAAGAAAGACTTAGGATTTTCTTGGATCTCACATTCTTTGCAGCAGCACTGAAGGCCTCTCTGTGACTTATATCAGGATTCCCAGCTTTAATTCGTTGGATCTCGTCCCTGCAGATATTGAATAATTAATGTCAATGTCACTCATATTAATATATATATCCTCCGCAGAAAACATTCACTTTCCATACCATAGTCAAAACAAAAATAGAAAATAAGTTGTACACATAGAATAAGAGTAATGACGCTTATTTAGTAGATTATTATGTTATTGAGATGAAATAGTATTGAAAAACAGCTATTATTATTATTATTATTATTTTATAAGTTATAATCTAATGGCTTGCATGATAGTCATATAATCATCTACTAAATAGCATTATATTAATACATGAAAAAGTCTGAAGATTATTTGCATATATATAACTTTGTACTATATTATAAATATGGAGTTGAAAAAGTTCTTACTTGATGAAGCGGTTGTAGGCAGATGGGACTCTCTGTCTCTTCTCCGGAGCTGGAGGACAAGGAGCACATGGACATTGCACAAGCAGACAAAGAGACAGACAGATTAAAATCACTTCGCTGACATCTTCGGTAAGTTTTGTGCTTATTTTCATTATCATTAGTTCATCATCATCTCTACCAATCTACTTCCTTCTCCTAGATTCTACACTATGTTTCCGGGGGAGAACTCTCTCTCTCTCTCTCTCTCTCTCTCTCTCTCTCTCTCTCTCTCTCTCTCTCTCTCTCTCTCAAATACAAACAATTAAAGACAAGCAGCATTTTGAGCACTGGGGTATAAGAGCAAGGGGAAAGGAAGACAAGACAAATTCGAGGAGACAGTTGAGCACAATTATCAATGATCTTTTGTGTGTTTGTTGTTTGCTTTTATAAAATTTATGGGGACATTAAAGGTATTTTGTGTCCATAAGATAGACATGAAGGTTAAATTTCAAAAGCTGTTGAAGAACATAATGAAAATAAGTTAGACATGAAGATCTAAAATGGGCTTTCTGCTACTGCTAAAGAAAGCTGGAAAAGCTTGAAAAAGATGCCAAAGATTCTTCCACTTGCACCAAACCAAGAAATCCTTGGATATTATTGTGAAGTTTCAAAAGCTGGCAGGTTAACTTTTTCAAACTTTTTTTCTTGATCTGCTAAAAGACCTCTGTTGAACAAAAAGGCTAAAGGGCATAGGCTAGGGGAAATTTCACTTCTCTGAAAAAATAATAATAATATATAGCAAAAACATGAGAAAGTCGTAGACTCTACAAGCCCTTGAAGTTAAAGGCCATGTCAAACACAAAAAGAAATAGAAAACATTGAATAATCTCGACCACTAGAGATGCAATGGGATGGATAAAACATCATGTGAGACATGAAAGAAACAACATAAGCGTAGGAAATCTCACGTCTGGCAACAACTGGAGGCTTAGGGATCTCCTCAACTCCTCGAATTGGCATAATTGACTGATTTGGGTTGGGTTGATTCATCATCATATTTGATGGTGCGCTTCGCATACCCTCCTGAAACATCCCAAAAAACAAAGTAATTAACCACTATGCTATAATACCATATTAAATCATCATTTATTTCAAAATTTTAAACAAATAAAAATAAACAAATTTAATAATTTAATTATATAATGTGCATGAATAGCAAGAATAACAGTGGATTTCTATGTTGAAACCCTAAATTATTTAAGATACCATAAGATTTTGAGGTGTAAAGAAAGCGTGTCCAACATGAAGCTGGTTGGCCGCTGCTGGAAGAAGCAGGCCACGCATGTTGACCGACAGGAGGTTGGTGCAGTGGCCACATCGAACGGTGACGGTCTTGAACAAACTAGTGCAAGGAACACTCACCTAAACGCAAACAAGAAACAACAAAAGCCATCAAAGAATAGGAAAGTGGGTGCAAAGAACAAGATATATAGGTCATGGAGAGAAAGAATCTCGAGAGAGAGAAAGAGAGATAGAAGGATACCGCGAGGACAGTGTCACAGAAGTTGCAATGGACGTAACATAGCTGGTCGGAGGGGGAGAGGTGGTCCGGAGAAAAGGCAGTGGATGAGGCGGACATTTTTGTTGATTCTCTCTTTTTCTCTGTCTCTCTCTCGCTTTATCTCTTTGTGGATTAGATTGATTGATGGGACAGACCGATCAGTGGGATTTTGAGGATAGATAGATAAACCTCCGTTGATCGATCTGATCTTGTTGATATACTATTAAGGAAGAAGAAGAATAAAGAGAGAAAGAGAGAGAGGGAGATGCCACTAATATAGTAGACGATGAAGAGATACAGAAAGTGTTTTCCTTGGTAGGAGTTGATGATCATGGACATCTATTAATTAGTTTCTACAAGTTGTTGATGTATCATAAACGAGAGAGAGATGTAATAAACGGCTGAGATTAATGGGAAAGGAAATGTATGGTTGGCATTCCCAAGGGATGACTGCTTGAGAGAGAGAGAGAGAGAGAGAGAGAGAGGCATAGGCGGAAGAGGTGGGGGAGCGGGAGAGAGAAAGGGACGTTTGCATGGGAGTGATTAGCTTTGGCTCATTCATCTGTTGTTTTCACAGTTAAGAGGTTGTGGAGGCTTTTCTTGGTTTTCTACAATTCCATTCCATGATGACCCCCGGCACACTATCAAATCAAATCTTTGTTCTCAAGGCTGGTTAATTTTACCTTTTTTTATTTTTTTTTATTTTTTTTCTGGTACACTCGTTAGAGACTTAACTAAGAGTAAGAAATCCATTTTCAAATAAAACAGCACTATTTTTTACAATCAAATTTTAATTTTATTATATTCTCTATTTTATTTATTTTTTATTTTTTATTTTTTTCTTAACCACCAAAAAAAAAAAATAAGGGATAATTGCATCATTGGTCCTTAAGGTTGGTTTAAATTACAAATTACATCATGTGGTATAAAAAGTTCATGGAGGGTCCCTGTGGTAAATTATAATTACGAATCACTCTCTGAACTTGTTTTCCGTCCACCAAATTAACAGATTCTGTTAGTTTGTCACATCATACCCAATAAGAAATCAACACTTGTCCACTACAATAAAAAAAATATGAATAAATAAAACTTAAATTTTTTTTTTTTTTTAAAAAAATAGAAAATAACAAAGGGGTGGCTACCGGGGGTGGCCCGGCCACGTCTAGGGGTGGCGCACAGCCTCTCCTAGGCCTGGGGTGGCCATGCGTCGATTTTCTATTAGGTATGACGTGTCATACTAACGGAATATGTTAACTTGGTGGACGGAAAACAGGTTCAGAGAGTGATTTGTAATTATAGTTTACCATAAAGACCCTCCATGAACTTTTTGTACCAGAGTGAGTGATTTGTAATTAGGACTAGTGGTGCAATTATCCCAAAAAAATAAAGAAAAAAATGATTGTAGCAAAAGAAAGAGAAGAGAGAGAAATTATTAAAAAAAAATACATATAAGCTTTCAATATTTGTCTAAAAATAACTAATCAAAAAGTAAAGTATGTATTTTAGTTAAAAAGAAGACAAATTTGTTGGACGTGACTTTTAATTTATATTAGCTAAATATATACAATATAGAGATTTGTTTCCTTGATCATATTATGATGGGAACCACAACAATGAACTGAAATATTATAGATAATGAACTCATTTTCAGTAGAAGAAACTACAAGTGAATCTAATTAGGCCGGAGGACAAATACAAGACAAACTTCTTACTATAATTCTCAATAATCCCTTATGCTTCACGACTACTTGTCTAATACTAGTGCTACTAATGCTATGATAATAAGATTTGAAGATTGAAAATAGAATTTTGAAAGAGAGAAAATAACAAATAGAGAAGAGAAAAACTTTGATTGCCCCCAAATAAGCAAAAAGATAAATAACTCTGAAAGACTTTAATTTAATTAATAGCTCAAAACTTGATTCCAAAATAATATAGACATGACTTTATATAGGCAAAGTTTAAGTATTTTCCAAGCAAAATACTTTGAGAAAAAGAAAGAATAAAAATACAAAATATACCCGAAAACTTGAAGACAGTTAAATTCTTATACAGAAAGTAAAATATATTATTTTAAGGGTTAAATACATATTTGCCCCCTATGCTTTACGACTTTTATTTTTTGCCCCCTCAGTTTCACTTTTTATCAAATTTGGTACCTGTGGTATATGAAAAGACGGAAATGGTACCTCCGTCTGATTTCCCGTCCAAAACTAACGTTCACCCACGGCATTTTCTATCATGTTATTGTTTGGATGTTGTTGTAAACGATGTGTAAAGAATTGGGTTATGGGCTTCAAATTTTTAGGTACCCAATGACGTGGTGGACGTTAGTTTTGGACAGAAAATCAGACGGAGGTACCATTTCCGTCTTTTCATATACCACATGTACCAAATTTGATAAAAAATGAAACTAAGGAGGCAAAAACTAAAGGTCGTAAAGCACATGGGGCAAATATGTATTTAACCCTTATTTTAAAAATAATCTTCAAATATTTTGTATGATTATTTCCATTCTTGGGCCTATCTTATTCAAGAAATAATTTTCAAATCTTATGCTTGATTAAACACATAATTATCCACTTTTAGTTTAGCATCTTGACCATATGACAAAAAGCTCACCTCTATAAGATTTTCATCATTGATATATGTATCATAAGTTGGTAAAGAATTCCAATCTACAAAACATTGAAAATGATCTTTAACGAATTCTTCAAGTTGAAACTCTTCATCAATAAACGCTTCATCCCAACCACGTTGTTCCCGAACAAGAACCGGATTGTGATATGGGTTCTTGAAATTAGATTTTGAATCATGATCGTCAATATCACAATACATCTCCGTGTTTTGTGCCGCTAGACGCTAGGTTAACTTCACAACCTGCCTCTGCAAGTCTTCAATCATCACGTCTTATACACTACGTTCATGGTAGGAGACTTCCTCATTCGAAACATATCCACGCCAACCGCGACCACCAGTCATAAAAACTTATGAAAATTCACCCCAAGAAAATGCTAAGCTCTGATACCAACTAATGCGGGACAGAATTAAGATTGTTCTGACCGCGTATAAAAGCAACAAAAAATAAGACTTGAAAATTGAAAAGGGAATTAAGGAAGTAAGAAAATAATAAATAGGGAAGAGAGATACCATAGTTGCCCTAAATAAGCAAACAGAGAACCCTTCTTTTTTTACCTTCTCTTTCTTAGCCACACTTGAACTGAGCTGGTGTGAGAGAGGGTGTGGCAGTGCTAATGAATTTGATGGCAGTGTTGGAGAGATCGGCGAAGGCTCATGGCAAGGGCGGCACGATGAGTGGTAGTGCATTTGGGATGCGGGTTGTTGCAGTGGGCCATGGCTGGTTTGGTTTGTGGAACACGACTGAAAGGACCGCAACCGTGGTTCTGAAAGACTTGGCTCGTAGACGGCTTCGTGACATTGTGGTTCTTTGAGAGTCATTGGCTCACAATGCTCTATTGATGGGAATCCACAAAGATGATCATAAATATTATATATAATGAATTCCTTTCGGGTAGAAGAGACTGCAAATGAATCCAATTAGGACTGGAGATAAGCTACAAGACAAACATCTTATTACAATTCTCAATAATCCCTCATGCTTCATGACTACTTGTCTTAGACTAGTGTTATGGCTAACAAGATAAAAATAACAACTAAACTAACGTACTGGTTAACAAGATAAAGATAACACTAAACTAAAGGATACTACCTTATTCTGCTACGATAAAAAAAGATAATAACTATAATATGAGGTAAGAACAATTGCCACCCCTTATTAGTCATGATGCAAACCAACTTTATCCTTCGTGAGTAGCGTCAGCTACTAGAAAACTATGGATGATTAGGTGAAACAGAGGTGAGAAGGATTTGAGGTACTAAAAAAGGGGAACTTATTGTATTGGCCCATGTGGTTTAGGGTTTTTTTCAAATTGCTTGTTGGATTTGATTCATTCATAATTCAAGGGTTCGCTTTGACCGTTAAGAGTAGGTACAACCGTAATCTTCTTGTCTAATTCTTTCTCTACCTCTGTCTGATAAGTTTGAAAGGTCTCCAAAGCTTCGAAACATATTATGGAGCAGGTACACATAAGCATATCTAGAATAGGCATCAATGAAGTTGTTATCTCTCAAATTATAGGCTTTGAAGCGAGAGCAAGTTCAGTTTCACTTTCTTGTTGCAAGCAAGCAATCTCTTCCCTTCCTATCCTACTGGTCGAGCTAGCATTTTGTTTTTTTAACTTTTATCAAATAGATCCTCTTTTCCAATTCCGTACATATTCTATCTTCTTCTTTTCTTTTCTTTTTTTTCTTTTTTATAATAAAATTACAATTGTATCCATTATCAAATTAAAGATATAAAAAAGAAAGGGAGGACGGTTGTGAGCTACCTCCCTAAAAGTAGGGGTGGAAACAGTCTGGGGTGGACATCAATTCCCCCACCCTTACAATTAAGGTGGCCTTGCAGTGGAGGAGCAAACCACCGATAAAAGGTGGTGTGGTTAGAGCCATCACCTCTAGTGTGAAGGTTGCAGCCTTCGCGACCCACCTCCTAAAATAGAGGGTGGCTCATAGTCACCCTCTTTAGAGTGGAGGTTGAAGCTAACCCTTCATTTGGGGGTTTGTGAAGGCTACAACCTCTACCGCGGTCGAGGTGGGTCATGGATTGCGCGACCTGCGCCCCCTATTTGAGGGGGTAGCAGTGACCTCTACCCTATAAGTGGTGGGTTGTTGAGTGAGCGCTTCTGTTGGGGGTAGTTGTGACCTCCACCTTAAGGCCACCCCTTTTTCTAGGGGTGGAAGCTCATTGTCACCTTCTTTTTTTCTTGTTCTTTTTCTATTTATTGGTAAAGAATTCGAAAAGAATATATTTAACATGTACGAAATTAGGTAGAATGATATATTTGATAAATGCAAAATAGGTAAGGGGGTAAAAATTCAAATTGGAAACTCAAAAAGCAATTTAAAAAGAGTTAAGATCACAAGGACAAATACAGTAATTTTTCCTTGAAAGAAATAAAAGAAAAGTTCATACATATGTGCCTTCCAGCGAGTTATTTGATCATCATACACCCTAATAGTAGAGCTACATAAACATTAACACATTTAGATATCTGTAGTAGTAATAAGATGATACCACAAAATTGATTAAAATCTCTATTGATTCATACGTATTTTATTAAATGTCTGCTAGTATGGAAATGTAATATTTTTTATGATTGATGTACAATTTTTTTCATATTGATTGACACCTTAAAGAATCTTCTAATAAGACTATAATACAGGTTGTTGGGACTCTAGTAAACTCAAAAATATAAGTTTATGGTTAGGTCAATTATGTTATATTAACCATTCAGACTTGTATATCTTTTCAAAGTGGGACTTAACCTTTTCGTACTCACACATATATATTCAATAATCTTCTCCTTACATGTGAGTGCATAATATATATCACCATATTGCTATGCATTCCAACAAAATTTTATCAATCTTATTGGCCATTTCTAGGATCACTTATGTGGCCGATGAGCTTTATTTGTGTCATATACCTTTATTCCTACTGTAACTATAAAGAAGAAGAAAAAAATCATCCACATATAAGCATTATCCCTACTTCGATTGGGAAAGTGATTGACTACTATCATTCACCATACTCCATACCATCACTGGCTCTGATACCACTTATTAGGGAGATTAACATCTTAAGAAGTTTTCTAATGAAACTACAGTATAACTTATTTACACACCACACATCCCAAAAATTTAATCTTATAAGTTTGAACTAAATTATATTAAATTAAGCTCTTCTACTAGTTCACAAAAGTAATTGCTAGACACACACAAAAATAAATCACTCACATTTGTAACATCTTTCTAACTAGAGATATAACCTTTTATACTCTCTCATCAATTTGTATTTTTATGCTCACTCAACCACTTGTATATTGCTCTCAAGCCTCACCATAAATGTATTGGTAGAGAGAAACTAGAGAAACGTCTTTATCTCTGTGGGACTTAGGGTATTGTAAGGGCTGCAATTTGTCAAATCTTATCCATTTATCTATAATGAAAGGCCAAGATGTTTTCACATAATCAATTAACTAAAAACCCTAAAATCAATGTTAAAAAACATTAAAAAAACAACCGATGAGACTAACAATGTTTGGTCATCCCTCCTTCTTCTTCCTCCTCTTCTTCTTCTTCTTAACCATCTAAACCACCCAGCTACTCCATTTTCCATGATTGCTCCCAACCCACCATCATCAGAATTCTCTCCAAATTAGAGGGGAGCGCTCTAATAAGGAAAAGTATGTTGGTAATAATGGTTATAAGAAACTATCCAGATCTCTTTTTGGCTAACTTTCGATTGTAAACATTTTCATGTCTAGTTTGAAGTAGATTCGAGACAGATACTAAAGATACCAAAATAAAAAATGCAATTGTTGGTTATTTTTCAAACATCTTCTGAAAGCTGTCCTATAAATGTTGGAATTTAGTTTTTCTTAGGAAATATCATATTGAAGTAAACACACCCATTGTGTTTTCCACATGTCTTGGGTCAATAACGTCGAACAGAACTAGGATTGATCTAACAACGTAGGATAGTAAACAAGAATTATGGATTGAAGGTTGTAAGGTAAGTCAGGAAGAGAGGAAAGTATCAAATAGGGTGGATGATGTTGAATGAAACTAGGATTGTTCTAACAGTATTGGATAATAAACAAAAATTGAGGATTTGAGGCTGAAAAGATGATTCAAGAAGAGAGAAAAGTAATGAATATGGTAGAGAAAACCCTAGCCACCCCAAGGAAATAGAGGATTAATTTGAAAATACCAAAATATTATTCTCAAATCGAAAGTGCTAAACTAAGCTCACGAGTCGGGCTTAAATAGCTGAACAAAATTGACTTTTACCAAAAATAGAAAAGGTCTAATTATTATATGAAATAAAAATACAAATTAAAACAAGAATTCTACAAACAATTTGTCAAAATATAGTAATAAAAATCTTCCTAAATTATGAATCGAAATATTCCCTAAAATAGCAAAAAGAAAAAAAAAATACTTAAAATGTTGATTCGAAGGAGAAAATAATCGATTTTGAGGCTGAAAACAACACTCATTGAGCATGGCGGGGTGGGCATGACGTGTAGACCAAAAAAGGCTTTTCAGATTAGTGTCTTATTCGCAATTCTATTACTTGCAGCAAAAGTTATGCCTATTTTAATGCAAACCGCGCAATATTGACCCAATTACACTTAATTTTGTCGATTCTTACCATTCTTGTACTAATCTTTTTTGTCAAGATATTTCAAGACTATTAATTCATCATCTGACAATGCCACGCCTCGAGAAATTAATTAACTAGTAATTAACTCCACAATTCGTCTTCCAATCCCACTCCACCAGGAATAAAACTTAGGGATATCTACTCCTCAAAAAGAAAATACTACGCAGGGGAAACATAAAATATTCTATCAACATTAATTATAACCAGAGCATCTACCAAGAGCAATCACATTAACTAAAAATTGATATAGAAATCATCGATATAAAATATCCACACTAAATCCTTAATATACAACTGGGCCTCAAAAATTAAGCCTACAACATCACCCAAAAGTACTAATTACCACGAGCGGCCCTTCAAAATCGTTCAATGAGTTCTCAAGCATAACTAGATCGATATCACTACACCAAACGGCCGAATCATCCTCAAGATCCCTCTCAAATCTGATATCTAAAGGTGGTCCAATTATAAAATAATACATATTTCAGCGGTAAAAAAGATACAAGCGTAAGTCCACAACTTAGGGAATAATAATACACCAGGTGACAGCTTATCATGATGTGAATTCAATTATTTATGAATTACATGCAACAATGCAAGGTTATTGTTCATCATTTAACAATGTTATCATGGATACAATATAGATATAATATATGATGTAATAAAATAATCATGTCATAACTCAATACCATATAGTCTATCCATGATGTTAACCCCTCCCCAGTAGGGTTAGCGTTATCCTTAAAGACCTGTAATACAATACTAGTGCCCTGTATATTTTCTGATACCATCTATCATTAGCAGTTCGACCGAGTCCAACCTCGGGTGGTCCACGCCCCTAATAGCTTCCGTCTATAGTGACCACCACTCAAGCATGGTAGTACCGGTCACAAAAACCAATGAATCCAAGGCCAAATATAAAAATAAACTTTTGACCATAGGATTAACCTATATAGTAAGCCCATGACCATTATCCCGCACGTATCGATGTACCATGTCATACGATGCAATTTATTATTCACCGTCTTTTACATGCTAGCTTTTATAAACTCATCATTTTCATTATCTTATCATTAATCACTCATTTTCACAAAATAGAGTTCACAGTAATCAAAAGTATATTTTATGTGACTTTTAAACATGCAAGTTTGGTACACAAAATAATCATGTTATGCAGAAAAATTATAAAAACAAGTATTTGTGTGAGTTTTTACTCACTGGTATTGTAAAGCTCTACTGTAAAGTCTTCTTGAGGCTCCACAACCTCAAAATCTACCAAAATACCTATCATCAATCTTAATACCGAGCTAAACAAGCCATAAATCTTAAATAAGTTCAAAATAGGCTTTTCTGCCCGTTAGTTGAACATTCAGACTGAAGAGTCCAACGCTCAGCCTCAACATCGAAACATTCATCTAGTGCAGGGTCAAACGTTCGATGCTGAGGCAGAATCTCATTTCTAAACCTAAAAGCCACAAAACCACTTCTAAGGAACTCCTACAGTCTTAATATGATCCCTAACACCTTATACATAACTTGGTACATTAGACATTATCAAACTATTAATCAAACATTAATCTAGTATTAAAACCAAAAAACAATAGAGATACAAAACCACAAGGTAGAGCATGAAAACTAAGTAAACAGCATAACAACAACTTAAGAAAAGAGTTGGGTTAGAAATGTTACATCCTTGAAGAGCAAGAACCAAGATAGCTTCTCCTATCTCTCCAAAACACTCTCCCACTCTCACTCTAGGATCACATTGAAGGAAGTGGCGGAAATGAGGTATAAGGGGCGAGGGTGGGAGTATTTATAAAGTTTGGTCACCTGTGCTGGTTTTTACACAAAACTGCATATCATCGAATGTTCAATCGCTTTTGGTCGAACGTTCGGTGTACTATTTTACCCAACAGTTTTTGAGTTAGATCCAACGTTTGGTATACCTTTTGACACAAAGTTGATGTGTGAATAGTGGCATACGTCAAATCATCAAATGTTCGTTGACTGGGGATTCAAACGTTCGATGTACTGTAATATTGAACATTTGGTTACCCTATTTGAACGTTCGGACAGGACAAAAAATAAAAAGTTACCTCTTCGTCCAATCTTAATCCCTCATCAATACTCTTGAAGCTTACTTAACCCTAATTAATGGGGTATTACAGACAACTAAGCATTGGTCATGACTCTTGCATTAGTCTCCCCAATTTAGGAAGAATTCGTTCTCGAGTCCTAGTCATCTATGTCATCATCAACAAAATAGGGAGTTAAGTGCTTCATTGCCGTTGATCATCTGCAGAATTTCACAAGGCACAAGTTTTCTCTCCTAAAGCTTATTATAGTCACTGGCAAGAAAGTGATCATGTATGAGTATAATCCAAAGTAGATCTCCAACTTGAAAACTTACTTTGCATATATGCCTATTGAATTGTGCCTTGTTATAAAACCCGGGAGAAATTAACGATATACACAATTATAAAACTGAAGAGAAAATGGGTAAAATGCGAACTTGTAATATGTCGTGAGCGATAGCAAGTCAAGCGTGGATGGGCCTATAGGCATTGGGGTAGTTAAGGATGAAATGTAGGCTTAAAGACTTAGAGAGTTTTGGGAAACCAAAATACCCCGTTCAAATGGAAGGTAGTCCCAATCGAATGAGACATAGCCATGTTTCGATCAATGGCGATTGCGGGAAAACGAACGACTAAAATTAAATCTTGGATGAGCGCTTTCGAACAAAGGAAAGTTCATTTGAATGGCAGAGCATCACTATGTGCTAAGTCCAGGATTGAATCGTTGATAAAGATGGACAATCAATATTTTGTCAAGTGCATAAGAGACTATTTGGACGCTCATTTTAATGCTGATTGGCAAGTCTAGTTCGAACAGGCTAACGTGTCGTTTGAACAGAACAATATATCCACGTGTCAAATTTTGTTTAGAACAACGTGAGTCTGACTCAATGTGAATTTAATGTGTCTAACCCGATGCCTTCCAAATGAAAACATAGTCTAAATGTATACGAAGGGTAAAAAGCGTCCCTTCCTCTTCTTTAAATTGCAAATCTTGGGCTTTCCTTGTCTTTCTTACAATTGCTTCAACTATGTCACCCTGCTAATGCTTGACCCTTCAACTTGACGACGATGAGCTTCACCTTCAACAGTCTCCTAGTAATAAAAAATTCTCTCCACTTCACTAAATTAATTAATGAATCTTTCATATTGCAAAGTGCTAATAAATTCTAGAAGTTCAACTTTGAAGCCTAACTCACCATACCGCTCATACCAACCAAGTTGTTCCTAACCTAGAACAAGATTGTGATACTGGTTATTAAAGCTAGACTTTAAATCACAATTTTTCATATCGCATTTCATCTCCAAGTTTTGCGCCTCCAAGCGGTGAGTTGACTTTGCAACATGCCTCTACAAATTTTCAATCATTACGTCTTGCACATTGCAAACGACCTAATCAAAATTATTTTTAAAGTTTTTAAGTGAATTGATGACGTGTCAGAATCTTAATCCTTTATTACTACAAAAACGACGGGAAAGATCCAAAGATGTGCGCAATACCCTATTCGTCCATGTATCTCGTGAAAACGACCACTACCATGACCGCTAGCCCTTGAAAGCTGTAAAGTTTAATCCAAAGAAGATGTAGTAACTCTACTACTAATTAACTGAATGCTGAACATAATTAGAATTATTTGGACAGTATTTATAGTAAACATAAATTGAGGATTGAAGACTGTAAATATGATTTAGGAAGATAGAAAAAATGAGAGATTCATAGGGACGAGAAAAGGGGTCGTTGAACACCCCTACCTGACTCCCCAAGAGAGTTGATAATTGTGGTGCATGTTTTGGGTTTGGTTATAAGGACTAAGAAGAGAAGTTATCGAAGCAAAGAAAGAGTAGAAATAAAATCATAAAAAAGAACAAAAAGAAGATGATGAGGAGCAAACGACCTAATCAAAATTATTTTCAAGGTTTTTTAGTGAATTGATGACATGGCAAAATCTTAATCCTTTATTACTGGCAGAAACGACGGCAAAGATCCAAAGAAGTGCATGCGCAATGCCCTATCCGTCCCTGTATCCCTTCAGGCGATACGATCATCAGCTCCAGCAAATTATTAACACAATGATAACAAAATCAAACAAAAAAGCATTAAAGATTTAAAATTCTGATTTGACATCTCATACGTATTGCTTCTCTCTTACTTGCACAGATGTACGTAATTGTCAGTGACAACAGAAGACAGATCCTTTAATTTAATTCACCGTACATTGTTCTTTGCATATGTATCCCTCTTTCCATTTTGGCTACTGTTTGCCAATTTATTTACCCCCTCCACCTCTATTCCAGCCTCTAGATAGGTTCACTTTTTTCCTTTTTTTTCTTTTCCCTAGATTGTCTCACTTCTTTTTTTGTTTTTCGTTTTTTTTTTACTAGATAGGTTCACTTTTTATTAGAAGATGTTTGCAAAGTAATCCTAACTTATATAATAATCTTAGAGTATTAGCATTAACAGTTTGTTTACATTTTTCTTAAATTTAAGGAAGCAAGTTAATTACTTTTTATTTTTATATTTGAATAAATTTATCAATAACTTCTTTTATTATTTCTTGCCCTATTTGAATATTTCTTTCAAATCAATGTTAAAGAAAAGATAAATAACTTTAAAAAAAAAAAAAAAAAAAAAAAGAAAAAAGACATAAGGATAAAGTATGTTGCACCTAGATGTTTAGGAGTTTCCTTGCATTTAGAAATAGAATAAAATTTAAAGAGTCTACTGCTAGTATTCTTAATGGACATAGGTTCGTAGGGTAAAATTTTTTAAAGGGTATATTTTGTTTTTAAGTTGTCATATGACATAAAAGTGAAAATAGTTTGGAATTTTGAGTTATTTGTTAGTCTTTGTATTTGTTTTTACTAAAATGTAAAAAATTATGTTGAAAAGTATTGTCAAAGGAGTCCATAATATAAAAATAAAAGCCCTAATTTACTGAAAAGGATGGCTGTGGTTTCTCTGTGATTTGAAACTATCAACATCCAGCTCATATGTGCACGAGGGCTTTCTCCTCCCCAAAATTGCCCATTGAGGTAAAAATGTTTTAACAAACTTGCATGTCCTGTAAAAGAGTAATGCTACATATTACCATCTTGTCCTTATTTTATCTCCTCAAAATTAATGTGGCCTTAAAATCACCATTGGATCAAAATTCAATAGTGATCTATCATAAATTCAATGGTGATTTTAAGAGCCACATTAATTTTGGAGGACAAAAGGAAGACAAGGGGATGATATGTAGCATTACTCCCTGTAAAAATATTCTTGCGCGCATCTCGATCGAATCTCACAAGAATATAGTTGGCTAGAGATTTTTTTATTGTCTTTTTTTTGTTTCGTTTAGAGATTTGTTGAGATTTGAATATACTCTAAATATATTATAATACTTAAAAGGAGATTTCATTAAAAAGGAAAAAAACAAAACAAAAACAAAAACAAAAAAAAAACAAAAAAAAAAAAGCTTATCATGGCTTCTAGAATTTCACAATTACCACGCAAATTGCTTAATTGGTGATTAAAACCGCGCATTATATTATAATACTACTAGTTAAAATGATTAATTATTTCAAAAGTTTAAATCGGTAAAATGATAAATTTAATTATTTAATTAATATTCTAATATTTATATATTTACCGGTTGGAACCGCACCTGAAAATCATATTTTAAAGTAAATTAAGAAAAAGAAAGGACATCCTCAACCCATTAAGCGTAATTTCAAACTCACCTTAAAAAATAATAATAATTAACTCTCAAAGTGGATTAGGTACATAACGTACAAAAACCTATCCTTACTCTTTCCTTAATAATGTGGGAAAATGCTTATGGGACTAATTAGGGTTTTTCCTTTTATTTCCTTTATTTTATTTTTATTTTCCAAAGGAGGGAGTAAAGATCTTGGTTTATTAGGTAATTAACTAAATTACCTTGGATTGAAAGCTAACATATTCCTTTTGGGGTAAACTTTAGGTTAATTACTTCATGGGTTTTCTTCTTTCTAAGTTGCTTAATTCAAAACCAACATCTATGTTACATTAACATAGATCATAGTGTTTATTACTAGTATAGGTAGGTAAATCGAGTGAATGAAGAAATTGAAACATGCATGCACACACACGCTTGATATGGTCAGACACATTGCTGACAAGTGACAGCATGTCAAAATTTCTGAACCGCCATATTAGTGCTAAAGACTTACAGTATTGTCCCACGAAATCACTTTTGATATAACTCACCACTTCATGCACTCTTGATATAACTCACCACATGTATAAAGATGGAATTCGAATTTTTCATCTGTAGGGTCAAAGTATGAATGAGAGGTCAATTTTATTTTTAGTAGAAGTCGAGCCTTGTTTTTAAACCTATATATATAATTCAATAAAAATATTTTAAAAACCAAGGGGGGCTTGGTCTATGCATGGATTCGTCCCTGTCTCCACAGTAACTAAATCACGAGATGTGTTTTGGTGTCATTTATTTACATATGCTTTGCACTTTTTTTTCTTTTTCTTTTTTTTTTTCTTTTTCTTTTTACAAATCTACTATTGAATTAGGAACTCACTCGGGTCTCATAGATTCAATGCTGGATTTGCATATCTCTTATAATGAGATGGAAAAAAAAATGTGTAAGAGAATGAAATCAAAATATTTTTCTTAAATCAATTGTTCATTTAAGTTGGCTTTAAGCAAACTCTGTTGAAATTTATGGAAATATCTCATTTCCCCCTTAACTTGGACATGACTAAGAGACTTTTTAGGATGAAAAATGCTTGGGATCTACAAGTTGTACCACAAACATGACAGTCCATAATTATTGAAATAAGAATAGAGAAATGTTTTCTTGTATTCTCTCATCCTTCTCTCATTCTTTCCACATTCTCCCATTTTAAAAATCAACCATTAGATCTGTAGAATCATCATGTGGATCTTGTGTGATCTTACAGATCTAATGATTAGTTTTTAAAATGGGAAGACGGGAAAAGAACCCCAAGTGTACTAAATAGCAGGTCTCTAATAGAGAAATGCTACTCTTCATACCTATTTATTACACATATGTCACACTGGCTAATACAGTAATTATGTATGGACAAGGATCCTCTTAATTTCATATAAAATAGATTGTATTCATTTTATGGTCATGATTTAAAGTTAATGCATCTAATGGTGTAATAATTTCTCATTATTTAAAAAAATGTCAACATTAACTTTATATACATACATAGTCAAATTCTCTAATTTTAAACCCTAGTCCTGAAATAAATACTCGATCCTATTCAATTATTTTAACCTGTACTTTTCTCAGCTGTTGAACAATTAAGATCATCATTTGATTAAGACAAGATGTAATATATATCTTAAACACGGCACTCGACATATTGGCAGCATCTTCTTGCATACCTACCCGTTGTGGGACAAAGATGATTAGAGTCAGAAACATAATTGATTGTATCCTGCTAAGGAGATCGACCTTCCATGACAAAATTATCTTTTAGTTTTAATTAACCCATCAGCCACCCCAGAATATAATCCACTATATCCAAGAACATCTCACCTCATCACTTAATTTCCAGGTGGATTTAATTTTCTTAATTCCACTGCAATTGATATATAGATATTTATTAATTAGTGTCACAATCCACAGGGATGCATGGTACGTACACACCCATTGGCTTCAGGCTAGCTGCAGCATTTGCTGATCACGTGGAACTCTCTTGCTTCGCTAAATTTCAAGTTTTTGCATCATAAAAAGCTGTGTTCATCACGGAAACATGCAATAATGTGATAGCTAAGGCAACAAGATCAGGTGCATGAAAATGACTCACCGACTGGTACCACATTAATTGAAACAATTGGCATGTTACCCTTTGTTTTATCAATAATACAATGAATCCTGCTTTTAGTTTGTTATAATTTGTACTTTGAAATATCTTTCAAACATCCATGCATGCATGAGTATGATAAATATAAATATATATATATATATTCTCAACATTTTATTTGTTAAATCATCACTTATTTTAAACATGTAATTTATGTTCTAACACTTTTTCTCATATATGAGTTCAAACTCTCCTTTAATTAGTGAAACTTAACAAATTAAATATTTAATCGAAATGAGAAATAAATGACGAAGAAAAGATTCGAACTTCAAACTTTTAATTTTGATACTAAATTAAATTATCACTTATCAAAAGCTTAAGCTTAAAATAATTTAATTTATATTCTAATATCATTTGACACCCTACCACTAGGGCCTTGAGTGTCATATTTTATTACGACAAAACATTGAAAAAGAGAGGTCAACCATTGGTCCCAACTAGCTAGCTGCAAGACCAGGCTTGAACTTAAACAAGAAAACAGCTAAGCCAACAAAGACTTAATGCTATTTGCTACCCTGGATATTCTCTAAAGAAACCTAGCTCACGACTGATCAATAGCTGCTATTAATTAGTAGGCCAGGGGAGAGTTGGAAACCATATATGTAATGAATTAATTTGAGCTCTTAATGTGATTTCCTTGTACTTCAAGGGCTCTTCTACTATATATGCATGCATAATTTCATGCATAGTCACAAACAAATTCCAATTCTTAAGGTGGGCTATACCGTTAGACTTTTGGTAAATTAAAGATAAGTTCATCGCAGATGATTATTGGTTATAGACGTACGTATTGAAACAAAATACAAGCTAATTAAAGGACTTGTTTATCTTTATTATATTATCATTTCAATCAACCATATGGTTGATGTGTGATCAGCTACTGAATTACTAGTGTTTTATCCAAGTAGTTAATTATAATCTTAGTAGTGGATAAGTTTATCAAATATAAGGTTGGCCAGTGCCTATATATCAACGTAACGGAGTTTATTTTAATCAATGAAAGTAATATTCAAGTTTTATGCTAATTATCTTGAGATAAGATTTCTTTTTTCTTTTTTGGTGACGAGATTCTATCAAGCTCCATTATTAACTAATTAACCAACAGTAAAACTCTGTTCAACTTGAATTTATCTTTATTTTCTGTTGATCTTCTTTAATTTCTATCCTACGTCATAATTATTTCAAACCCTGATGCATAAAAAAGTTGAGAGTTAATCATTTCAATTTTTAGAATTACTGAGAGTTAATACAGTTTTGTCCCTTATGGTGTTGGAATGCAGCTATGATTCAGATAACATATAGATATGGAAGTGTACTGAGAACAGTGACAGTGACCATAGATAGCCCCTCATTTCTGTAGTACTGAGGCACTGACCTTGCATCTAAGCTATATATTAATTAACTATGTGCTGCATGCAGACTTTTTTTACCAGGTCTCAATGTGTTTTTTATTGGTGAGGCAAGAAGCTCGAGCCTAGCTTACAATTTCAAGCAGAATTTGAGAGGTCCCTCGTGGCCAGGTGCCCATCCAAAATCAACCCTAGTTTTGTAACTTGCTAGCTAGTTGACAGGCTAGTATAATTACTGAAAGAGTAACGCTACTCTTCAACGCTAGATTTTTATGCTATCTTTATATTCTTTAATATTACATATTTTAAGTGACATATATAAAAAGTTGCTTAGTTAAAACACGTACGGAAAATTAGTCAAAATGAGGTTGGTGTAAAAATCTAGTGGGAAGAGAACGGCAGTAATGAGCTGAGTTGGGAATTCTTGAGCATGATCGAGTACAGTTTCTTCTGCGCAAGTTAATTTATAGTTGAAAGTGACGGGATTCATTTTTACGGTGTACCGAAATAAGTACTGCATGCAACCAACTACCGACGTGGATCACTAATTCCTTCTTTGGATACAAATTTCCAAAGACCTACTACTCTTGCTGTTAAATAAAATATTATCTCAGCAATATTTGAAATTTGTGATGGGTTATGGTAAAAATTAATATGTTGGAGGTAGGGCTATGCAAATTTCGATATTCCGACCACCGATCCAATTCTGACCCGCACGAATCAACTTCTAACCGAGGGCAAAGACGGGGTCGGATTTAAGTTTAGATTTCCAACAAAAAGTTTGAGTCTATGTCGGAAAAGTTTTTAGATCTCCGGCGACTATTTTTTTAATCAACCCAACTTTTTTTTAGTTCTTTTTGTTTAAATAATTATAAAAATGATGTCATTTTGATTAATATAATAACATTTTCCTAAGACAAAAAAAAAAAAAAAAAAAAAAAAAAAAAAAAAAAAAACATTATTTTAAGGACGGAAATTTCTTACAAACCGGTTTGTAGGAAATTTCCTACAACCTACATATAAGATTGACATGTGTCTCTTGACATATGAGAAACACATATTATCTTAATAGCATGTATTCTCTGTATTTCTCACATTTTTTTAATAGTATTATTAAAAGAACATGTATTTCTCACATGCTTAAAGGACACATGTCGTTTTTATACGTGGATTGTAAAAAATTTCCTACAAACCAGTTTGTAAAAAATTTCTGTCTTTATTTTAAAATCTATATACGCACCTTTTTCCCGAATCCTATGTGTGATGTGTTGTTGCCTTCTCTCTCACATCAATCTCGAATCTTCTCTTGAAGAGCCTGTTTAGGATTGTGTTAAACAGTGGCGGACCCAGGCTTGTAAAAATGGAAGGGCTAAATCGAAAAAAAAAAAATTGAGGGGACAAAACTAAAAAAATTAAAAAATTAGGGGGTAAAATTTTAATTTTAATTTTTTTTTATGAAAAAAAAAATTTTGAGGCTTGGGGGGGCCAGGCCCCCTCTAGCCCCAATGTAGGATCGCCCCTGGTGTTAAAGAGTTTAAAAAGTACTTTAGTACATAAAAAATTATGGCAAACAAAAATAGTTCCATTAAGTAAAAAACTTGAAAAGATTTTTTTTCTTTTTTTTTTTTACTTTTTTGCTTTTAAAAAGGCCAAAAACTACGTATTAAGAAAAACTTGAAAAAATTTTTTTTTCTTTCTAAAAAGCTATATTTCTCTACGCAATCTCAAATAAATTTTAAGTTTCTCAAAACACTTTTTCT